>OW388295.1:22346112-23546112 GCA_936450465.1 Gibbula magus | reverse complement strand
CTGTAAGATTAATCATAAACTGTATATATGTCTCCCTACAGCTGTAAGATTAATCATAACTGTATATATATCTCCCTACAGCTGTAAGATTAATCATTAACTGTATACATATCTCCCTACAGCTGTAAGATTAATCATAAACTGTATACATATCTCCCTACAGCTGTAAGATTAATCATAAACTGTATACATATATCCCTACAGCTGTAAGATTAATCATAACTGTATATATATCTCCCTACAGCTGTAAGATTAATAACTAACTGTATACATATCTCCCTACAGCTGTAAGATTAATAATTAACTGTATACATATCTCCCTACAGCTGTAAGATTAATCATAAACTGTATACATATCTCCCTACAGCTGTAAGATTAATAATTAACTGTATACATATCTCCCTACAGCTGTAAGATTAATCATAAACTGTATACATATCTCCCTACAGCTGTAAGATTAATCATAAACTGTATACATATCTCCCTACAGGTGCAAGAATAATCATAAACTGTATATATATCTCCCTACAGCTGTAAGATTAATAATAAACTGTATACATATCTCCCTACAGCTGTAAGATTAATCATAAACTGTATACGTATCTCCCTACAGCTGTAAGATTAATCATAACTGTATACATATCTTCCTACAGCTGTAAGATTAATCATAAACTGTATACATATCTCCCTACAGGTGCAAGATTAATCATAAACTGTATACATATCTCCCTACAGCTGTAAGATTAATAATTAACTGTATACATATCTCCCTACAGCTGTAAGATTAATCATAAACTGTATACATATCTCCCTACAGCTGTAAGATTAATCATAACTGTATACATATCTTCCTACAGCTGTAAGATTAATCATAAACTGTATACATATCTCCCTACAGGTGCAAGATTAATCATAACTGTATACATATCTCCCTACAGCTGTAAGATTTATAATTAACTGTATACATATCTCCCTACAGCTGTAAGATTAATCATAAACTGTATATATATCTCCCTACAGCTGTAAGATTAATCATAACTGTATATATATCTCCCTACAGCTGTAAGATTAATAATTAACTGTATACATATCTCCCTACAGCTGTAAGATTAATCATAAACTGTATACATATCTCCCTACAGCTGTAAGATTAATCATTAACTGTATACATATCTCCCTACAGCTGTAAGATTAATCATAAACTGTATACATATCTCCCTACAGCTGTAAGATTAATCATAACTGTATATATATCTCCCTACAGCTGTAAGATTAATAACTAACTGTATACATATCTCCCTACAGCTGTAAGATTAATAATTAACTGTATACATATCTCCCTACAGCTGTAAGATTAATCATAAACTGTATACATATCTCCCTACAGCTGTAAGATTAATAATTAACTGTATACATATCTCCCTACAGCTGTAAGATTAATCATAAACTGTATACTATCTCCCTACAGGTGCAAGAATAATCATAAACTGTATATATATCTCCCTACAGCTGTAAGATTAATAATAAACTGTATACATATCTCCCTACAGCTGTAAGATTAATCATAAACTGTATACGTATCTCCCTACAGCTGTAAGATTAATCATAAACTGTATACGTATCTCCCTACAGGTGCAAGATTAATCATAAAATATATACATATCTCCCTACAGCTGTTGTGCCTAGCCCGAGCCCTGCTTCGTGACACGCGTATCGTGATCCTGGACGAAGCAACGGCGTCCATCGACCTGGAGACAGATGCTCTACTGCAGCAGATCGTACACGAGGAGAAGTTCAATGACAAAACTGTCCTCACAATAGCAGTGAGTTCTCTACTTCTCATGATATTTAAATTCACAATGTTACCTATGTTTTATTAGATCTTGTCAGTTATCACTGCAAGTGATGAGAGGATAAGTAGAGAATCCCACCCAAGTTGATAAAAGTTACAAAGATCCAATGCTTGCCATGGATGGTGAGTGTTGATATATTTGATATCTGAAGACACGAGAGTGAGATTCTTTTAAAGTCTGAGTAACTTCTTTATTACATCTGTAAATACAGCACTGTCATTAGACTTCAAGTGGGGTGATGTCAGAGCACTGCGATGTCGTCATGTTTATGACATCTTGGCATTTTAATGTCATCAGGAGTTTGACATTGTGGCTAGTGGGTCATTACTTGATAATGTAAAAAGAAAATTGTGATGTCATATGGTTGAAGGTGACAGGGTATTGTGCAAAATGTACTGTCAAAAAAGTTATCTCCTTGAATCAGACAAGTGAAATATACTGGAACAGTTTTGGCTTTCTTTTTGCAGAAATATTAGCAGCTATGATATAAATAAATTTATCTTAAAGGCAGTATCATACCTGAATAATCTCACCCCAAGGGTAAAGTTGACTGGAAATATATATACACATGTACACTTAATTTAGTAATACAAATCCTTATGACCTGTGTAGTTTGTCACATGACCTGCCTTCACGGGTCATACGGATGGTACACCCCGTCAAATCCACCTACACAGTTTCGTATGCATTGGCTATTGACCAATCAGAATTCAACAAATTTATCTAAAGGGTAATAAAGGCATGTAATATGGCTTCTGTGGTCAATTTCTGTATTGCACAGTGAGTTCCACTAGCGGATCCAGGGGGTCCTGACCCCCCCCCCCCCCCCCCCCCCCCCCTTTTCAAATCAAATCCATGTATAAGTTGGGATTTGGTCCTGACCCCCCCCCCCTCCCACTGAGTGGAGAAAAATATTTTGGGACCCCCCCTTTCAAAAATCCTGGACCTGCCCTTGAGTTCCGTGTACTGGGGACAGGAAAGTGCGATGGTTAGCACATTCAGCTTCAGATCAAGAGGTCCGGGGTTCGAATCCCGCCATGGGCTTGGCAACTTTGTCTTTTCTGAAGAACTGTTCTACATGCAGTTAGGTGCAATGCAACACAGAATTTCAGCACAGTACCACCAATGGTTTGTTAGTTCCAGCCGATGCTCGCACTTTCACTGCAATGCAAAGTCACCATGGTGTTGCAGGCTTTCTCCCTGCCATGATACTACTACTGCCGTGATGTTAGTGAAATACTCTTGAAGCAGCGTTAAATCCCAACTCACCTCACCTAAAATGTACTTCTATGAGAATAACGATAATAAATGAAACTGCCAACTTCATGTTTCAGACTGTAAAATGATCAAAGTTTGTTGTTACATTTTAGGTCTTTTCTGACTTTTGTAATGTTTTATTTTCAGCATCGAATAGGAACGATTTCTTCGTACGACAGAGTTATGGTTCTTGATCGAGGGATGATAATGGAGTTTGACGAGCCCAGCACTCTGCTGGAGATGGAGGACAGCATGTACGCTGATCTCGTCAGTGAATCCAACAAGTGAATTGTCAAAAATTCTACATGTTACTGGAGAGTACCTACTTATTTTTCTACACAGTGTGATATCTGAAACTTTTGAGAAAGTGACAAGTCAAGTTCAGCTCAAGAAATTTGACAATATCATATTAGATGCATATATTTATTTAGAAAGTAAGTTTTATAATCTTTGTAACAAAATGAATAAAGTTTATGGTGTTTCTTGTCAACGAACAAGTAAATAATCATAATTCTTAGGGAACATACAACTTTGAGATGTGTATATCAAATATACAATTATACAATATGTACAATTAATTATGACAACATAATAAGGCTTACAATTTACAAATAATCTACTTAAATTATTTTTGCTATGCCAGTCATAAGAATGAAGTGACAGAATGAGTTATCAAATGATATAGTTGTTGCAGTTAAAATCATAACCCAGCATTTGAAATGATATTGCCAAAAAAGTTAACCTAGAAATCTATTGTTTGTTGAATTAAATAGTGTAGAAAAATGTTTAAATTACCGTAGAGCTTGATAATGTTTATTTCTAATCCTGTATAAAAGCTAACATTTAAAATTTGTATAGAAAATTTTGTTTTATTCAAATGAATGAAGAGTGAATAAACATTCATAATATGAAGAAAATTGTCAATCTGAAGACGTTTTGTCTAGATGTTATCCTTTAGATGCTTTGAATTGTGTATAAAATACAGTTTACACAAGTCATAATATATTTTGTATGATGTAATTTCACACATAGAATCTGGTTTTGTTATTAGTAACAATGATTTAATCTTTTCTACATTTTGTTGTTTTTACTTGTTATTATATATGTCAATATTTATCCGATTTTTTTATTAGTTGATCAAATTAATGTTCAGGACCCATATTTTCGAAGCTCTCTTAGTGCTAAGATAGTCGTAAGTCAATGTTATGTATGGCACTTGCGACTATCGTAACGCTAAGAGAGATTCGAAAATATGGATCCAGGAATTTTTTTTATTTATTTGTAAAATTCATTCATTCGATATAATATCACAGTATTCTTGTTAATGAAAGCTGACAAGTCTAATTTGCTAAAGTTTAGTGTTCGTATGGTAAATAGCCCTAGTTTTAAAAAAAAAATTATTTGGACAATGAAGGTCACTTTGGATAGATTTATAGCTATTTTAGCGTGTTTTTAGTTATTTGATTCATTAAGATTGTCAAGTATTTTAGGAGCAGATCCAGGGGAGTTGAAAGTTTTGGTATTTAAAGGTTAACCTCCCTTGTCTTGATGATGATTTCGGAATATTTTATTTTACATATATTGTTTTTACTAATTATTCATTACTTATATTGTTATGAATCAAATGTTGATTAATACTATTTTGTTGTTGAAGTAGATGTGTACATATATATATATATAACTTGCATAAGATAACATCATGCATACTAGAACAGCCAATGTGTTCAGTTGTTTCTCTACAGTATTACAAATATTTTTTATTTGTTTTGAGATTTTGTGCAATTCTGTTGAAGTAGCCAAGATTAGTATGACCACAGAAGCTATCACTTAAGCTTCTAGTTATGTCCATTTTGTAAGATCAGTCATAATAGTCTCTTTTTATAATGTTTTTTTTTTACATTAATACAATGTTTGTATAGTTATTACTAAGTTATTATTTTTTTTATTTGATTGTTTTGTAGTTTTGATTTGTAAATGAAGATACACATGTTCTTTCCACAGGCTTCTTCAGTTGAAGTTTGTTTTATTGCTTTGTCTTCTACATGTATTTAATTGTCCCCCAAGTATTATTTACAATATCTGTCAAATCACATAGGAGGAGGTGAAAGCCTACCCACAGAGCTCCCCTAGGCTAAGGTGACAGTAATTTAGTTGTTACGACTTTATGCTAAGGTTGTCTTTGGCACTAAGGAATCTTTGTACAAATAGACCCAGTATTGTTGTCCGAGTTGATAGCCTGTTTGAAGTAGTTTCTCAAGCTAGTTTCCAGTAACAAGTGTCAAAGGCGGTTGTAATTTAATGTTACGACTTTGTGATAGGACTGTTTTAGTACTAAAATGGCTTTGAGCACATATGCCCAGTATCGTCAGAGATGATAGCATGTTAGGGTAGTATATCCAGCTAGATTCTAGTAGGAGTAACAACGTGCCTAAGTTGGTAATAAGTTAGTCTTACTTAAAGAGCCATCAAGGATGTTAGTGTTTCAAATAAAACAATATTTTGGAAAATAAACTTATAACGTCAATTGCCATAGAAATCTTTTATCTACAACATGACATGTGATAAATAATTTTTCATATCATGACAATGTAATGAAATTTGGTTTCAAAGAGAAGAACTCTTCAAGTAGCGCGCGCTAAGGGTATCTGACGTCATATAAACAGAATCCCCTTTATTGCGTAAAACGTACTACACAACAGCACACGCTTCCGAAGTGTGAAGGCTCGTCTCGCTCGTGCTTCTCTTGCAAGTTACCCTTGTTACAACACCTTTACTAATTAGTAATTTGGGGAAAATTAAGTGTATATATTTCACTGAGATAGATCTTTGGCAATTTTCCTATATGTTCATCAACATCCTTGATGGCTCTTTAAGGTGATTGTAATAGTGTAACGACTTTGTGCTAAGGTTGTCTTTAGCACTAAGGAATCTTTGTACAAATAGACCCAGTATTGTTGTCAGAGATCATAGAATGTTTGGAGTAGTTTTCCAGGGTAGACTCAAGTAGAAATTGTCGAGTTGGTCGTAGTCCAGTGTTACGTGAGGCAGTTGTAATTAGTGTTACAACTTTGTGCTAAGGTTGTCTTTAGGACTAAGAAATCTTTGTACAAATAGACCCAGTATTGTTGTCAGAGATCATAGAATGTTTGGAGTAGTTTTCCAGGGTAGACTCAAGTAGAAATTGTCGAGTTGGTCGTAGTCCAGTGTTACGTGAGGCAGTTGTAAGTAGTGTTACGACTTTGTGCTAAGGTTGTCTTTAGGACTAAGAAATCTTTGTATAAATCAGTCTGGTATTGTTGTCAGAAATGATGGCATGTTATAGTAGTATCTCAAGCTAGATTTCAGTAGGACTAACAATGTGCCTAAAGCGGTTGTAATTTAGTGTTTCGAATTTGTGCTAAAGCTGTCTTTAGCTTTAAGAAATCTTTTGGAATATAGACCCAGTGTTGTGGCAGTGCCCGAGATCATATTTTGTTGGTATCCCAAGTTAGACTCAAGTAGAAAGTATCGATGTGTGTCATGTGATGATTCTCTGATATTGAAAGTGATACGCACAATCGTTTTGTACCTTGGTTGTATGGATGTTCTTGAAAGTTCTTCGTGAATCCAAATTGTCTTAACTAACATTTAGGGAATAGAAGTTAGTGTTTTTATTTAGCATATAGATTCTAGCATTGAGAGAAAAAGATACTTCATTGTAGAATGGTGAGCAATCCGAAGTTAGAGCCACCTTCTTGTAAACTGTAGCTAAAGGGAGGTAATTCCTTATCAATGGCTTTGTCTTTAGTATTACACATATCTTCAATTGGCTAAGTGTACTTTAGTTGACCTGTCAATCTGTTATGTTCATATTGTTGTTGGAATTGAGCTTGTTATTGTATGTTGACAGGTATTGTTTATATGTATAAGTCCTTGTTGATGTTTATCAATTTACAAATTGTGTTTGGTATTATATGTCAATGTGAAAGTGTAACTACGTGCCTTATGTAACACAAAACATTGCAGCTGGCTCAAACATTGGATTCCAGAAAACTCTCTCTCATACCACTACATTCATGTATTGACAAACGAACTGCATCTTTACACAAACATCTTGCTCATACTGGCTTACCAAAGAAGAAATCAATTTGCATCAAATAAGCATCGAAATATACACATTTTGAGAAGAATTTCCATCGCAGTTTAGTGATATGGAATGGAACGAATTGATTTATTTCATTCCGTATCGCTAAATTTCGATGCTTTTGATGCAATTTGATTTTTTTCTTGGGTGGGCCTTTTACAACAAACTCTCATAATGGTGAAAAATGAACTGCATCTTTACACAAACATGTAGCTTACACCAAAATCCCTGTTTCATACAGTGACAAATTTTACACAGACATCTCTCTAGTTCAAATTGTAATACATGTAAATATCTTCACATCTTACTCAAATAACAGAAATAAATCCCTCAATCCTTTCTATACGTATGTATACGTAAAACATACATTGTTCATTGTCTTGATGTAGTTTGTCACGTACCAATGTTTCTGTCAGAAGTGCTTATGTGAAATATGTTTCATGTTCATCTGGTCGAACCTCATAACTGTTTTGTTATATCAATGTTTCTTCACGTGGTGCATTGTTCCAAGTTTTATGTAATGTGTGAAGTTTATGTGACACATTTACATAATAATATGCTTCCTTATTTAAGAACACCTAATGCTTGTCATTAATCAAAATCTTCCAGTATTTTTGTGTCAGCACTTGAATTTGCTGTCATCTGATAGGATTATAAATTTTAACCTCTTTTGGATTCTCATATTTGATGCAGTTTTAAATATTTGTGCTTAGTTATAAATACATGTCTTTGGATAGTGAACAAATGTTATATTGTTCTATTTGAGATCAAATTTCTGTTACACTGCAAACTTGTACTTTTTGGAGACGAATCCACTGCATTTATTTATTTATTTTTTTATCAATAGTCAATTCCAAAGAAATATTACTATTGAATTAATTTTCAATGATACTCACCTATGATGGTTACATTGTTTATGTTTGAAAAGTACTTTTTAAAATTGTTGTCATCGATAGTATTTTTTACTTCTTGACGACATTTAATCATATTTTAAAAGTGTTTTGTCAAGTCATAATGTCAAAAGCATTAGTGCAATATTAATTGTCTCTTCACCAAAATATAAACTTGGATTTATTACAATGAAAGTAATAATTCTTTACCAAACTAATTGTGCAAAAAACAGCTATTCACAATGTGCAATTTCATTGTTTTACTATCTCTATTTCTGGCACCTTATTTAGTTTCATGTTCCATTTTATCCCATCAGGCCTGAAAGGCCAGATGGGCTGATGGCAATGGTGTCCGTCTGTCCGTCATCCATCATCCATAAACTTTTCACATTGTCAACTTCTCCTCTACAACCAATATATCCCCAAAGCTGAAATTTTGTGGGGAAGTAACTATAGTACCTTGTAGTATTTGAATGGTCTTTTTCATTTAGAAAATATTGCATAATAAAATTTACTCGTATGTAATATAATGCTTTCTTTGTTCAATGGTACAAGTCTATGTGTTCTGTTCATTGTTTTATAATGTTAAATTTTTCTGATGTCTGAAATATATCGTATGATTTTGACTATAGTGTACATAGTTTTATGGTAATGCTTCGTAGAAATTCCAAATCAATGTCAAAATCATGTATACCAATACTGCATTAGTGTTAACCTATATTCTCATGTCGAATTTATACTTTTTAGCTCATCAGGCCTGAAAAGACCAGATGGGCTTATTGCATGGGCTGTTGTCTGTCTGGCGTTGCTCATCGTGTGTAAACTTTTCACATTTTCGACTTCTCCCCCAGAACCACTGTACACCCTTGCCTGAAATTTTGTAAGATGTACCTTGCATCTAGGGGATTGAAGTTATTCAGATATTGGCGTGGCAGGCATTTTCTCTAAAACCTTTAAATGACTTCTACAGTTGACATAGGAAGTTAAAATGTTAAATGGTTTATGTTATCATATTGGTCTTGTAAATAGCTTTGAAACCAGCCCAACTTCATGCCCGTAGCACCATAAATAAGGGAAATAGAGGCATTTTAATTCAATACACTGGTCTTTCTTCACGGTGACAACCAAGTGTTGTGTATTGGCTGTTTGATTCCTGTATTCGTTTCAGGTTGAGAGCTCTGTGCTTGCATATAATGTAAAATATGTGGAATGGAGTGTGTGAGAAAAACCCAGTTAGTTTCAACCAATGAGAAACTGAGAAGTTGGGTGTTAAAACAATTTGGGGCTCAAGAGGCACATTCTTCATTGATGTTGATGAAATGAGAGTAATGTTAACGCATTTTGACAAATTTTAGCAATGTATTACTTGAGAAAACATTCTATCAACAACTATCTTCAACCTTGCATATTGATAAATCATGCAAATTCTGATGAGCTACAGAGCCAATGGCTCTATTTTTTATATTATTAATCATTCATCCGAAGCATATAATAAGTTTTTTTGTGTGTTACTTTTCATTTTTATATGCACAAAGAAAATTATGCGAATCATTTGACCTCAGGAATACTTGTAAACGAAATTGTTTATTTCTGTATTGTAGACTCCAATTCATTGTCTTCCCACAGAGGTTACTCCCTTCAGATTTCCGATCCTAACCTCTGTTGTTTTACACTTGAAATCGTGGGCAGAAAGGGACTGTTCTGATTGGCTGCAATTGAATCTAGTTGTGCAATCAGCGACGCTGTTGTAAAAGTGACATTTGCCAATGATAAAATAAAGACCAATGTTTCCCCCCTTTTTTTCCTCGAAATATGCTATTTGATTTTGTGAAAACTCATAATCATGAGACAAATACCAAAAATAGTTCATTTGTGTTATTTCCATCAGACATAATCGAAGGACATACATGTATGCTAGTGAGCAAGACCCTCTAGAGTCAAATGCCTAGATCTTTGAAGTCACTTGGTCGACATGGCCACTGAAAGATGAGTTTTAATTGGTTAAGAAGTAGGGATACAGTATAAGCTTCCGCATTCCGCCTCAAGGGGATTTTGCTTCTGCTCTTGATTTCAAGCGAAAAAGATCAGAGGTTAGGATCGGAAATCTGAAGGGAGTACCGGTAACCTCTGTTGGAAGAGAATGACTCCAATTATGCACATGCAATTCTTCCCATGACCATTCTTCAGTTTTTGATATACTTTACTTACCCTTCCTATTTTGTTTATTTTGCTTATGTAGGAGGTTTGATTTGAATCAAAATAGGATTTCTTCCAATGAGTGTGTATCTGTCTTATTGTGTATTAGCTATTAATGCCGATTTGCCCATTTCCCTCCCTTATTTACAAGTTCATTTTCATCGTAATTAATACATGTCATGTTTATATTTATATATTTATGTTTATTTGTCAAACTAACCAGCTGCACACATTAGAAAAAGTATAGAATATATAATTTGTTTAAACAGCTGTTTTAGAGAATTGACATTATTCTCTCCATGTATGTATGTCTGTGAGTTTCTATGTAAAATCCTTTCTATTTTAGATATTTGTTACAAGTTGAATCATGTTCACTCTTATTTTTTAACATTGCATCATCTGTTTAGTGGATTGTTTGATGGCCATGTTTCAATAAAATGTTGACATTGAGCTTTTGCGTTCTTGTTCTGAATTATATCAAAATAAAACTCTCACAAGGGTTTTCTGCTACATTATAAATGATAGAGAATGTGTTTGTAGTGTGTTTGTCATTATACCGGTATCACGAGGTCTTAGAAGGGCATTTAGAAGTGACATACATAAGAACATGAAGCTTTTCTGGATAAAAACTTACATAACATGGTTGCATTTGGGATAACACTACCTTCAATAGTACAGATTCTTGTACTTTTTCGGGCAGAGTCCCATGCGGGATTCGAACCCACATCCTCATAGTAATTAAGGCAACTATCGCCAGCATTGACTGTACCAACAGCCTACTACATGACCATTTCGCCTCGACCATCGAATACTGCATGGGACTCGGCCCGAAAAAGTACAAGAATTTGTACTATTGAAGGTAGTGTTATCCCAAATATAACCATGTTATATTTCTTCACTATCTAAATGGCAAGTATTTCTAACAACTTATATTTATGTTAATGTAAAAATACACGACATTTCGGAGTATATACCCGGGATATGAACTCGGGCAATGGTTTCCTTTCCACAGGATCTGAAGATACTACATAGTGATAAGCATCTTGGTCAGGTAACTGAAAAATGCCTGAGCAATTCACTTCACTACACACATGCAACGTGCTGAAATAGAAATGTCAGTATCACACACGTGGACACGTACAAATGCATCACAATTTTACACAGACATATATGTAAGATTACAACTAATTTCCAAAATTACACAAACTAAGTTGATAATTAAATTCACTCCAATGAAAGGAACCTAAAAACATGCCTGTTAAGTTCCCTGACAAATCAGCTGATTTGGGTGGTGAATTGGACTTAAGGTTGGCTCACTGGATTAGATTTTAAGAACTCTATACCGAGTTTGATCACACGTACACTGCGACTAACACATAAAGCTTATATCAAAACATGACGAATTGTGTGTGTGTGTGTGTGTGTACATGTCAGAAATTACATATTGATAACTTATGTAAATATACAAGCGGTACATCAACCAAAACTACAAACGATACAGCGAAGCAACAATTTATGATACAAACGTATCGTACACAAGCAACGGAAGGAAGAAAGCGCATTCTGCTCTAGAAAACTATCTGAAATCATTTCCTATTCATGGATTCTTTTCTGCAGAAGTCAGGTTACGCATACCAGTGAATTTTCACAAAATAAAATCAACTGTTTTGTCAAATTTTCATTGTAAACATCTCAATCGCATAAAAAATGTTGACAAGGTCAATGAGCAAAGCAAGTTTTTGATAATTTCTATGTACCGCAGTACACTGAAACAGCCTTCCGTATTTGCAAAAAGTATTCTTTTTCTTATGTATTCATTACTATGTACTAAACTAATAAGAAATAGGAGAAATCAGCTGTTACATACGGTGAGGTTGGTTTTCTACTCCTCTCCACAAACATGTCATCGGTGTACACCTCTCTACTTCCGGTGTACAATGATACACAGTGGTATTTGAATTGCTTGTAAAATGTTGTTGGTAAGAAAACAATTATTTCTCAGACTAAATGTTAGTCTAGTTCGCACTGGAAATTATTAGCTTCCAGATACGTCTAGAATTTTTCTAGAAACATGGTACTTTATTTCTTGGTTAACAGTACTTTTGCCCTTTGCCAAATTTCAAATGGAGATGGCAATGACATATGGTTCGAATCATGCCAAAGTGTCTGCAACTTATACTGAGTGTCTGCGGTGGAGAACTGCTTTATATGCAGTAAGCTAGGTTTGAGTGCAATGTTTCACTGACTTTCAGCGCAGTACCACACATATGGTTCGATTCGCTATAGTTGCAGTTGATGTTCACAGGTTTCACAACATATTCAATTGCACCATGGGATTTCAGCTTTCTCTCAGCTTTACCAGCAGCTGACAAGTGAAATACTTTTGAAAGCGGCTGTAAACCCCAACTTACCTCAACTGGCGTTTTGTTTTGCTAGAATTAAGAAGTGCACTGAATGTTATCTTCTTTTTATTGATTAGTCCAGCATGCTAGACGTCTTCCTACATAAACCGCCGTTTAAACTTTAGATTACAGTATCTGAACTAGACTATATTTATTGATGTGAAACCAAATCTAACAGAGAAATATTGAATTTGGAACATGAAGTAGTCACTTCGTTGAATGAAATGTGTTAGATAAAAATCATTTATGACATTTTAGTTTTTGACACTCAACTTTATCCGATTATCGATGTGTTACCGTTTGGAAAATGACAAACGGGCTACTTGCACACGTGCGTCACAAAAATGTAAACATAACTATTTTCATCCAATGGGAATCAAGAAGCTATTCCCTCCGTTCTCAAACGTTTTCTACTTCCGGCTATCGTTTCAGTCGATAGAGGACAACAAACCTGAGAAAATGGGGAAGAAACAACATCAAAAGGATAAACTGTGAGTTTATTTGATGTCAATAAAACTTTAAATTGTTTGGGTCCACATATAAGCTATTTTATTGCGACCATGAGTAAAGTATTATTAATTTATTAATCAATGTGTAGGATCGTTCGGTTTTCGATCAAGAAATATTCCTTTCACTTTATTTTGACTAGGGAATATGCCCAGTGGGAATGTGTTAAAATATGAATACAACTATTTATGATCAAATGAAAATTGATATAATTAAAAAAAAAGTTGATAAATTAAATAAACTTTAAAAGGTATTAAATTATTCTTGTTTATAAATTAAAAGTGAAGCCTATTATTTCAGTTTTAGTTTACTCATCTAATCTCTGTTGTGAAAGGTATCTATAAATATATAGAACATCATACTTGTGCATTTGGATCGTTTGTTTTGATCGAGAAGATGTCATGGAAGCGGAGGAACAACGAGTTCGAAGAACGAGCTGTTCCTCCGCTTCCATGACAGCTTCGAGTTCAATACAAACGATCCAAATGCACAAGTATGATGTTCTATATTTATTATATACCCCTTTTTATTAGCAAATTGGTAAACAAATAAAGTTGCATTAATTTACTTGGACGACGTGCTGCGTATTGATACATGGACGGTTGCTTGACCAGCACGACTCACGATTTGATATCTTAATAATATCTTTATTTTCTCATTTGTCAGCTCAATAGAGCTTTAAGTGAAAGTTTCTTCAGTGTGGTAACATAATTAACCATCAAATTTGCTTTACTATCATTTAATTATAAAGAACTGAAAATAAGAAACAACATTCAGGCTTCCGTCCGTCGTGCTTCTTTCGAATGACGTAACCATGGTTATGGCGTCACAATGGTAAATGGTCGTGACATCACAGTGACAGAGCATCGCTAGCGAAGCTTTCGGCAATGCTTTCAATTCCCCTTATACTTTGCGCTTTTCTGCCTTGTTAATGATAATTTGAGTAACATTTTCCCTGCTTGTGCTGTTAATATTAGGTCTAAATCTAAGCTGATACTTTAATCAACTGAAAAATAATAGCACTGTTATTAAAACATAAATTCCAGAGATTGGGGAAACATTGAAAAGTATGGAAAATTCCGAGAAGTGCCGAAGTTTAGAGAAAGAAGGACCGTCAGCTGTGCAATACGGAATTCATCGTGCAATACGGAAATTGACAAAGGAAACCGTATTGCACCCATGTATTACTATCTTAAGTTTACATGGGTATATAATGATACTCAATATATTATGTTGTATATCTTATTACCTCTATCTTCATGCATAAACAGGGGGGCAGGATAGCGCAGTGGTTAGTGCGTTCGGCTTCGGATCAAGAGGTCCGTGGTTCGAATCCCGCCAGGGGCTCTGCAACTTTGTCTGTAGTAGAAAACTGTTCTATATGCAGTTAGGTTTGGGTGCAATGCTACACTGATTTTCAGTGCAGTACCCTCCATGGTTCGCTAGTTCCAGCCGTTGCTCGCAGTTTTCACCGCAATACATAGCCACATGGTGTTGCGGGCTTTCTCCCTGCTAAAATACTAGCAGCCACGATATAAGTGAAAAACTCTTGAAAGAGGCGTTAAACTCCCAATTCACCTCACCTCACCATACATAAACATTTGAAATTTGAAGGTATCTGACAACTACTGAATGGAAGAATGAATGGGGTGGATTCAAGGGTACACAGAATACTGGACAAAATGCCAGATTCAGGAGGCTGCCCTTTCATGCTTGCAGGTTTGTATATGTCGATTTGTTGAAATACTCAAAGCTTGTCGTATAAACACTGTGAAGATTCACGGGTGTCTTGTTAGCGAGGTTGAACTGAAATAGTCGTTAACTCATTGTAATTGGCTGAGCAAAACATTACATAAGCGAAACATTATATGACATTGTGATATGATGGCTGTTACACAGCAACCAATGACATCATACACATGTACATACCAGGGCAGGTTACTCAAGGGTTTGACTTGTCTTTTCTCAACAATGCGATGTGCTTGCATTATACTTGTATTAAATTTGACTTTCTACATGCATACCGATAAAATTATTTTTAGCATCAAATAATTGCAATGCAACGTTTGAAATGGCTTAGTTTCTTGACAACAAGAAAGTCAAGACATGTAATTTTAATGAAATTATGTTTCTAAATTGTTTCAACATATTTTATATTATGCATGCTTGTCTTTTCAGTTTATCTCTGCAGCCATTTGAGCATCCCCTCTGTACAAAAGAAGGCATCATCTTTGACTTGATGTAAGTATCTAACCTAACCTGTTGATGATGGATTAATCCAAAGTATGAATTAAGCTTGAAAAGTCGCGAGCAGAAACTGTTATATGTCAATATAAATTGTAAAATTAAAAGAATAATCTGAACGAAATTACAAGCCGTGAGCAAACCTATCAGGTTCTTGTCTGTCAAGACATACCTCATTTGAAATACAGATTGAGCAAAAGCTTATCCAAGTGAATTATTGTTATGAAAATGTGTATGGTAAGGCAGTAATAAGAATATTATATTTTATCTTCCTTTGGTAATGACAGTGTTTTCATGGCAGTGACAAAAATGAATATCATTATTATTTTTTTTTTAGATATGCAGTGTTGTTCCTAGAGGGGGTCCTAGGGACATTTGCCCACCTTTTTGGCTTGGTGTCCCTTAAAATTTGGAGAAGTAGGATACTATTACCATTGCAAACGGTCCCACTTGTTCAGAATTGGTCAAAATGACCCTTTCAGCAGATCAACTAGGAACAACACTGGATATGTTAAAGGAGGCACCCAGTCTGAAAAAGTTTTTCTAGGAACAGCAGCAGAAATTCAGATGATTAAATCTCCAGAAATAATAAACATCAGCCTTTGGGTTCTTAAAAATCCAATCTTCTGACTAATTACATTTCTTAAGGCCTTCTGTAGTAAACGACAGTAGATGATATTTCATCTAAACAACAATTAAATATTTGCTTTATCATTTCATTCACAGGAACATCTATCCCTTCTTGAAGAAATATGGTGTGAGCCCAGTCACAGGGGAGGTAACTCTTTATATTCTCTAGCTATTTAAACTAACTCATTAATAACATTGTAAATACATTTTGTGTGCTGTTTTTGCTTCAAACAGCTTCTCATTTTTCAAACAAATGTTTACTGAAAACTAATTAACATGAAATCATTCCATATCTGTTGTAAAGCTTATTTTGATTTTTGGTTTCAGAAAATGACAGCAAAGGATCTGATAAAGTTACATTTTCATAAGAATTCAAAAGGTAAACATGTAATCACTTTTTTGTTCAATTATGTTTGATTATGAATATGAAAATTGAGTGACTGTCATTGATTGACTGTGCTTGAAGTTTAGTGTTTCAAAACAATTATGAACACAAAAAAGAAATCTTTGCCCTGTGAATTCAAATGGAAGATTTGAAGGAGTACCTAACCAGACCTGTTCCAAATATCGGAAGAAAATGTCAACCAATACAAATTCTTAACTATTCTTTTTAAAAATCCGCTCTTCAAACAAGATATTATATATTCTTTTCAGTTTGATATAATTGTTCATTTATTCCTCCACAATAGCCAATGTTGAGACTATTGATTCACTCTGCTGTATTGCAGGTCATTACCACTGTCCTGTCACGTACAAGGTGTACAACGCCAACACACACATTGTAGCCATCAAGACAACAGGCAACGTGTTTGCTCATGAGGTACGTCCATTGGATGTTGAAAAACTGTGATCAACTTAATAAGCGCCCCCACTCTTATAAGTGTTCCTACCCTAATGAGTATTCCCTCCTGAATAAGTGCCCCCACCGTAATGAGTATCCCCACTTAAACAAGTGCCCCATCCCTAATAAAAGCCACCACTCTCATAAGGGCTTGACTATAATAAGCGTTTCGATCGTACCGTAACAGGTACCCCATCCTAATAAGCGTCTCATTTTGAGAATGTAAAGCACCGATTGTTTTCCTCAAGCTTGGCAATTACATCAAATAATAAGCAATATACACAAGATGTGCTGAGTTTTTTCTTGGCCCCCAAAGCCAGTCTGAAGGAATACCCATGTATGTGAAATCAGACTTGCCTCCTGATTGTATCAGGCTGATATGTATGTCCTCTAACAACATTTATAACCATACCAAATTACATGCTTTTTAATGTAATCTCCCCTTCAAAAGGACCATCCTAATGAATGCCCCCTTGAAGTATAATAACTTTATGCCCAGCTTACTACTATGGGAATTTGTTCAGCTGCCCTTTCATAGCCTTTCACTGATCATTAGTGTAAAAGCAGAGATGTTTTTCATTGGTTGATCTTCATATTTTTTCCTCACCTGTGAGATGGCAGCTTTGCTCAACGTAAAGTCAGCAGTACACAGGATTACATTTGTACTTAGCTTGGTAAACAGCTAAACAGTGAAATAGAATGTTGGTTTAAAGATGTGTAAAAAGTCAATTCTTCTATTCTAATCCTTACCTAAATCTGTCACCAGACTTTCAAATCAAATAAATGCTAAAGTAACTACAGTCCCATTTATCTGCACAATGTGGTTACAGTTGGAAATCGTTGTGGTTAAGCGAATCACCATTTGCATAGAAATGTATAGAGGAGATTTGAAGTACTACCGTAGGGATGGCCGGGTTTCCGGATAAACAAGGCCTCACTGCATATCACATTTTGACAAATCTAGAAAGCACAATGGAACATCTGAAAATTAGGTGATCTGAAAGGTTTAATTTTTGTCCCAAAACTTTCATTTCAGAGACTTATCGTCTACCCTTCGGATTGTATTTTGTTTGGTCCAATCTAATCTTCATCCAGTAGTTCAGTAAACAACTGGTTCAGTTCATACAAAGCAGGTTTTGTATTCAAGTTTCACCATAGGCCGCAATATTGCCCAAGTGGAGTTAAACAACTCTCTCTCATTACAGGCAGTGGAGAGATTGAACCTGAAGACGAGCAATCTTCGAGATCTCCTGACCGATGAACCCTTCACTCGTAAAGACATCATCACCATCCAGGTTAGTCTGTGTGTTAGAGGGTCAAAGGGCCAGCCTTTTATAGAGTAATTGTTTTGATCCAGTTAAAGATTTGATGTACAGCGGGTGGCCATATTATTACGTACATGTGACGTAATCTCATAGACTTACATGTTAAATAGCTTTTGCGGGAATAATTTTCATAAATTAACTAAAAGTCTCTTTGTTGTTATATTTTGCAGACAGATTGGTAATCATCTCGGCTATATGTACATAATTACCTGTGATCTATCAGTTGATTAGTTTTCGAATGACACTTGTTTAAACATTGTATATTCAACTTGCGATTCTAATGTCCCATTGACGACCATGTTAAACCTAATCGGTGTGTTGTATATGTGTTGTTTGATAAGAGGTAGATTTCTTAATAATTATCAGAAAAAAAAGATGGAAATTATGTATCTGTAGCTAAGATGATTTCCTATATTTTGGTACAGATTTCAGAATTTATTGACAAACAATAAATCCATGAAAATTATTCCCGCAAGAGCTATTTAACATGTAAGTCTATGGGATTACGTCACATGTACGTAATAATATGGCCACCCGCTGTAGGTTGTATAGATGTGTGGCAAAACCAAAGATGGACATTATGATGTTATAATCAAGGGATACTGGTGTGAAAAAGGCAGTATTAACAGCCGAGGACCTGCAACTCAGCATTATCAAGAACATTGAGTTTTAGCTCATCAATAATGGGTCAGGAGACTTTCCCATTGTTTCCAGAGCAAAGCTCTAAAACAATTTGACCAATCCTCACACAATCAGTATACTGCCTCTCCATATAATGTAGATATGCCTTTTGGGGTTTGAGCTCTTTTTTGCTTCTGTTTCCATGGCAACAGTTTGGATTTTGTCTTTTGAGGATAATGAATAAATTGTTTGAGGTTTCTAAGGAAAAGGGAAAAGTTGGAGACATTTTGCAGATTATTAAAACTAAAAGAATCTCTATCCATAACTCAGTCTGTGATTGACAGTGAAAATTGCACATATTTGTTTTTGTATATGCCCAGTTTGACATTAATTTTTTTTACCTATATAATGCTTTCAAGTATTTCTTATTTGTGTTCAGGACCCGACCAACTTGGACAAGTTTAATCTGGCAGACTTCTACCACATAAAGAACAACTTGAAGATGCCTGATGAAGGTGGGAACTCTGATGTTGTTTTGATTCTTGACCAACGGTATACATTAGAAATATACGTCATTAGATGGTGAACACATGTGACATTTCTATATGTGAGATCACAGAAATCACACCATCTGCATTGTTAAAATTCTTGTATTCAGTAAAGTCTCAGTGGCTGATTTGGTTGCTGATGAATTTATCTCTACCTCTGAGAGTTTGGGTACTGAATCCTGCATGGAGCTGTAAACAAATTATACAAGTAATGTCATAGGCAATCAAGGAATTTTAAAATGGTTCCATCAAAATTTACCTGCCAACTTTCACTAAAGGGAGGTTCGACCCCCTGATTTTATTCAGCCCTTTTGAATTTATGCATACACCCTGTACTTTTAAACTCTATGGCTTTATTTAAGAGTAAGCACTTTGGTTTAAATGTTTCTTCCCATCCCTGTAATCTAAATGCTTCATACCAGGGTTCGAAATTAGCACTAGTCCTGTAGCCCATGGCCAGTGGAAAAAAAGCTGGACTAGTAGAGTGTAAAAACTGGTAGTCAAAAGGACTAGTAAATATTTGAGGTGAAATGATCATGGAGATGCATTTGGCTAACAGAAAGAAGTGTGGACTAGTACTTTTAGAAATGCACTTCTCAAAATGGCTACTGCATTGAAAAGGTTAATTTGACCCCTGTCATACTCATATTGATGACAATGTCTCCTTGTGCATTTGTGTAATTCTTGTTCTGTTTTGAGAGACAACGTGGATGCATTCACTCAACACAGTAGATGTAAATGACTATACTATTCCCCTAACCACCCAGATGGAGAAGTGGCGAAGTCTGACCCAAAGTATCGACTCAAGACTCTGAACTCCGAGGCTCGGGACACACTGGAGGAATTAGACCGAGACTACAAACCTAAAGATCTGCATCTCCTGGTGGGTGTCTGTCTTTGTGGAAACTTTATAATTTTTTAATTTCATCTTTGCTTGAAATATATGTCATTGCTTTTATGGCCTCTTTAAAAATAGAAAGACAAAACTGAATACTTGACTCAGTCTGATTAAAATCGACCTTGTTCCGAGGAATAAAATTTGCAAAATAATATATCTACCGGGATACGAACAGGTTCTGTAGATTCCTCGCCACAAGGTCTGAGAACATCCCGTATAGGCGTGTGTTCCGAACCAGTTTAGCGCAGCCAAAGTCCAGTCAAATAGCTGACCAATCACATCATAGTTTTTAAACGGTCGCTGTTTTGAAAGCATTTGGAACAGACAAAAGGATAGCTGTTTGGAGTTATCTGCCCCTAACTTCTCGCATCGAAAGCATTTGTTGGGCATCATTTGATTGGCTACCTGAATTGCGCTCGAACACGCTAGTCTACAGACTGTTTCCAGACGGTTTGGCGTGGAAATCTCCGAACGATATGAGTTCGTATCTCGGTAGATGCACTATTTTGCCAATTTTTGGGGGAATACCGTCGGTTTTAATCAGACTGATACTTGACTGTAAGTATACAAGCATAGATATCCATATTATGATAGGTATTGGTCTTAAATTTCATTAAAGATATAAACATTTATGCAGTTGTTATCATTGTATTTTATTTATTTCAGGGTATCACAAAGGAGCAGAGAGTGAAAGCTGACAAGTTCAATGCTGTAAGTGGTGAAACCGTCACTAGCTGCGTAAAGTTTGAGATACAGATCACCCATTGTGCTGCATCAGACATTTCTCTTTCTAGTTAACTCTATTTGGATAAATGAATCATTAATTAGTTAATTTGGTTAAAATATTCACACAAATATGAACGTAACATTTTTCAAAAGGCAAAGTTTAAGAACACTTGTGAATCGTTTACATTAAAGGGACACTGCATCGAGGATAAACATGAGATCAGATTTATCTCCCTATGCTGGTTAATGTGTCTGCTAACGAGTGACAGACCCCAAATTTCAGACAATTGTAGTAATTAGTAATAAAAACAACTCCATGTAAACAGTTAAGCGAAGCTGACTCATTAGCAGACACATTAATCAGCATAGAAAAATAAATCTGATCTGATCTGACCATTTTAAAATATGAAAATTTCAAGGTACATATTTATCATGCGCTGTCCTGTAGATGTGACGTCAACTACTCAATGTTATTTTCTAATGTATCGACAGGCGGGGTACTCGACGGGTGCAGTGTCTGCCTCCTTCACCTCCACCGCCGTCAGTGTTCAAACCCAGCAGGAGTCGGGTACTTCTTGTCTCCTCACCTTCATGTTTTAACACCGAGACTTGAAAACTTAAAATCAAAATAAGATAAATAAGAATCAGATTTAAGCGACCCTTATTTCAGAATAGTAGATTTCATGGTAATTAATATCTAAGTGTTGTTTCATCTTATTTCCATCTTATCAACTTTGTAATAATTTCATTGCGTACAATTAACCACCAGCGTTGATTGACGAGGATGTGTTGAGGTACGAGAGAGTGAAGAAGAAAGGCTATGTGCGGATGGTCACCAACATGGGAACCCTCAACCTCGAGATCTTCTGTGATATGGTCAGTGTCTTGTTCTCAAGTATTTGACAGTTATTACTCTTTAAAGCTTCAGACTGAGATCAGGTCCAACTATTCTTTGATGTAACGACCACAACAAATTTCATAACAAATTCAACCATTTATGAATCTAGATTTAAAGAATGTGAAATGACAGTAATGACATGTAATATCATTTGTCCATAAAGTTTCATATTTTCAACTTCAGAACTGCTTCACCCCATAAGCTGAAATTTTGTGGAGAGGTACCATGCATCTAGGGGATCGAAGTTTGTTCATTTGGTCTTCCCCCAATCCTCCTTAAATATGGGCATGGCAGGCATTTTCCTTAACCTCGACCTGAAATCAACTTCTTCTTTCAAACCAATTGACATAAGCTAAAAATTTTCAGAATAACATATGTAGAATTAAGTTTGTACATTTGGTCTTGAGGTTTTCACATGTGATGTTACACATGAGATGAGGTTAATATTGTATGTAAATTTCTATGTTGTTAACGAATTATTTTGTTGCTAGGTGCCTAAGACGTGTGAGAACTTCTTGAAGCTGTGTGGGAGGGGGTACTACAAGGATACCATCTTCCACCGGTCCATCCGCAACTTCATTGTGAGTCTTCTAACAAATCTTTCTATCAACAATATTCTGAAAACAGAAGGGGTGGGAGTGTACAGTGGTTAGTGAACTCAGTTCCTGGTCAACTGTTACAAGGTTCAAATCCTGTCAGTAGTTTGGCAAGTTTTTTAAATGCCGAGAACTGAACTACATGCAGTAAACCTGAGATGCTATGTTATTTTGATATTTCTCAAACCTATGATACCAGCCACCATGATATTCGAAAAGAAAAATTGTATTAAACCCTTATCTCTGAAGAAAGTATTGTCAGCTTTGTTGAGTTGCATGAATTCAGTAAAATGTGAACTGAGGTTAGATTATTTTCAAAGACTGAATCATACTTACAATCCAATCTGTTGAGTTGTTCAGGGAGTTGTTCACACCAGTAGGCTTATGTTAAGAAAAAAGAAAAAAGATATAGAGGATACTAAACGACCTTCTATTTAATACCATTTTTATTAAACGAGTTAATGATTTTGTATAAAACGAGCGAAACCGAGTTTGATACCAAATCATTCAAGAGTTTAATAAAAATGGTATTAAATAGAAGAGAGTTTAGTATTCTGTTTATTACTCGCCAACATATAATCCAGAAAAATAGCCAACATGGCTCTGAAACTATGATTCCTGCAAGTCCGATATCATTGTGACGTCATAACCTCAAACTATTGTGACGTCATACACGCGGCGGTATCACACTAGTTTAATATTGCCGTATAAATAAAACACTGCAGTATCTCACACGGGCGAGTAATAAATAAAATGTTTTGCTTTTTTTCTGTGCCTGACTGGACTGTGAGTTCAAATCAAGTAACAATCTCATCTAATAGATACAAACAATTGGATAAAATTGTGATCCTGTATTCCGTAAGAAGTATAAAACATAGTTTCATAATTACTTCACCTTCTTTTTTGTTATTTTGTAATAATACACATCATTATTGTGATCCCAATTTATTGTTGATTCACAGATTCAAGGGGGAGACCCAACAGGAACCGGAAAAGGTAAGCATGTAAAGAGGTCTCTCTTCTCCCTATTTCAATATGTTCTTCCCCTCATGTTCATGCTTTACACACAAACCACATCTGTTCATATTAAATCAGCATGTTTAAGCAGCACAAATTCTGTATTCCCCAGGGCTTTGATGTCATCAAAAGGATTGACATACATGAAAGAAGTAATATCTTGGTATGACAAGTGAAATCATTGATTTCCTATATGACAAAGTGTACATCATACCGAATATGTCATATGTTGTGTTTATAAAGAATATCAAAGATGTACATTTTAAACATTTGAATTGAACGAGAAGATGTCAGGAAATCGGAGGAACAATGAATTTGAAAGAGGGAAAGTAAAACCAGTGTCGCTCAGCTCTTTAACTGTCTTATCATGTTTTCATGGGTATTTAATGAATTATCATATCTTATATCAAATCATATCTCATTAAACAGCTCAATATATACTGGACAAAATAAGTTATAAGGGATATTAGAAATTAAATGATTTATATTTAATTAATATGTCAAATAATAAATACATCAGTATTTATAATTTCAAAATATCCCTAATTAGTTTTGTCCGGTATATTTCATATCTTCTCCTTACTGACATCTATGTGCTCCTCCAGGGGGCGAGTCTGCATGGGGCCCGGAGTTCAAGGATGAGTTCAAACCCAACCTGACACACCAGGGCCGGGGAGTGCTCAGTATGGCCAACAGTGGACAGAACACTAACAAGTCACAGTTGTAAGAGAACTCTTGTAAAAATTTGTTGTAGCATTATGAGTCGGGTATACCAGGTTTTATCGGTCTAATGGCAAGTTCTCAGTGTTCTTGTTAACATTTGTTGTAATAAGTCCTTTTATTATATGACGAGTGGTGAAATACCGGGATTTATTATATGACGAGCAATGAAATACTGGGATTTATCAGTGAAATAAACTGTCTATCAAACTACAGTGAAAATAACTTATATTTTCACTGCGAACAGTGACTGATATAATTTGACGTCATAAAACAATGGTCTCACGTGGCGAATTGGCTTATGACGTCACAGTGTTGCTGTGGTGACAGGCTGTTCCAAGCGGCCGTTCGGCGAGAAAAGACCCTTTTCAGACGTAATTAAAAGGATAATCTCACATAATAAATAGAATATCCGTCAATTCTTGACAAATACCATGTTTATCTCAACTCGTGAGGTAGAAAATTATATTAGTCAAGAAAAGACAGATATCCTCTATCTATTTGACCGTATTAATATTAAAGTTTTGAACTCAGTCATAGCCATGCAGCATCAGTGTATTAGGTGTAACGTCGTCATAGCTTGAGAGTCTGGTAAATATGAAGCTTGATCATTTTGACAGTGTTCAGTATATCAGCTGTTCTGTCAGCTTGTTGGCCGTATTTTTCTGTCAGGTAAACCGAAATGAACAACTTGTAGACTATCAATATTAGTCATTTAGTTGAGGATCTTCAATAATGCATTTTTCTGTCAAGATGAATCCGATTAATGTTGCAGATGATATATGTTTCTCTTCAATTCAGTTTCTTCACATTCCGTTCAGCAAGACATCTGGATGGAAAACATGCAGTGTTTGGAAAGTGAGTCTCCAGTATCTCCATCTATGTCACTCCCTCTTATCTATTACCAAGTCCTGAATATTCAAATCTTTAGACAATGACCAATATTGGATTACTTTGTTCACAAGTTGTAGATTGGCCACTCACAATACTTTGGCAATAATTAATCCAACCTTTTATGAAAACAGTTACTGAAGTTTAAATTAATCCTTAGACCTGATTTTAACTCACAACAATATCACAAATAATAATTTGTCATCAGAGGTTAAAAAGAGTTATACCTGACATGCCGTCCCAGTGTGCAATTAAACTACAATATGATCTTACCAGGTAGACAATGTAGTGATTGTAAATCTTTAAAATGTTTACAAATGTTGGTTGTCCTGTGGCAAGTGAGATGACGATTGAAGTTTTGTTACATTTTGTCTTATTTTTCATCAAAATAAACCCACATGCCAAGTCAATAACTCCCAGGAGGAAATGATTCATTTATTTTTTTGGTTTATCAACTGATGTTTGACGTTTACAGAGTAGTTGGAGGTCTAGAAACATTGGACAAGATGGAAGCTATCCCAGTCGACAAGAAGAATGATAAACCGAAAGTGAGTCCATTTTGACATATCTACTACCGTATCTACATATTTTGACTATCAACTATGTCTTGATGAATTTTGAAACACCTTGGTTTGTTTTCCATTTGAATACTTTTCATCAATGTCAATGTATAAGTATCTTTTGTGTTTGAAAATATATTCGGGTTTTCATACAAATTCTGTCAGTACATTGAATATAAGAAATTCCTTGATTAAATAATGCTGGACATGAAGAGGAATTCAGACAATGAGTGACTCTAGAAAATAATTTTCTGTATAATAACTTCTTTATTACGAATATGTACAACGATTCAGAGTATATGCTTACTCCATCATCAGATGGAAATGAAAATTTGGAAACAAGCTGATGAAGAAGTCACTATGTTCTCAGAAACGTTGTGTATGTTTTCTTACGTATTCTGCTTCTAAATGCCCCTCAGAGACTTGTAGTAGTGACTCTTTTGCAGGAGGAGATAAAACTGGAAGACGTTGTGATCTTTGTCAACCCGTTTGATGAAGCAGACGAGATGGTGAGATATGTTTTATGATTCTGAAGATATTTCTAAGCGTGGAGAGATCTCTATGAGCTGACATTGAGACAGACATTGAGATATGGGAAGAAATTTAGATAAAGGGATGTATTTAAAAATTAGCATACAGAAATACAAACAGGAAGAACGGTAGACAAATTAGCGGACAAATGAAAAGTCAGTCATAGATGGATAGATTGACACAAGAGCAAATATACAGTAGAACACGCATATAACGAACCCCAAGGGACCAAAGAATTTAGTTTGCTATATCCGCTGTTCACTATTCACGTTTGGCATATTAAAAAGGGCTTTTGACGGGATTTTTCGCTATCTCTGTTTGTTCGCTATATCCATGTCCGCTATATCTATGTTCGCTATATCCGTGTTTGCTATATCCATGTTCGCTATATCCATGTTCGCTATATCCATGTTCGCTATATCCATGTTCGCTATATCCATGTTCGCTATATCCATGTTTGCTATATCCATGTTCGCTATATCCATGTTTGCTATATCCATGTTCGCTATATCTATGTTCGCTATATCCATGTTCGCTATATCCATGTTCGCTATATCCATGTTCGCTATATCCATGTTCGCTATATCTATGTTCACTATACCCATGTTCGCTATATCCGTGTTCTACTGTATACAAGGCTTCATTAAAGTTCACAGCTTAAGTGTTATGGCAGACTATCTCAATGAAATATAGTGGACTCAGGTGTTATTAGTGAAATTATCTTTAAAAGTTCGCCACACCTCCCCTGATTGTTGTGTAAATGTGGTTGCAGTTGAAGCGAGAGAGAGAAGAAGAGCTGGAGAGAGTGAAAGCAGTGGAGGAGGCGGAGAGGAGGAAGAAGGAACGGCACAAGCAAGAGAAGGAAGGACCAAAAGTGTTCAAACAGGGCGTAGGGAAATACATCAACACCTCCACTCTGTGAGTAGAGTATTTCAACCCGTGTAACTGTAGCATTCTTGAGAATCAGAAGATGTTGTTCAAGTGTCAGACAAAAAAGGCTTATATTTTGTTTAAACATACTTTGTTTTCATAAAGAAGTGAATTGGTACACTGTCAATGTCAGCGTTGCATTGATTACAGACGGGACATTATGTCATTATACACTTGACATCATCCCCTTTGTAATATTGTCACAGTGATATCTAACTGCAGAGGTGAAAATACTTTTCTATAACTGAGAAGCTCATTATCTTATCATATATCCTGCCAGGGGCTCAGCAACTTTGTCTGCTGTGGAGAACTGTTCTACATACTGTAAGGTTTTGGTGCAACGCTACACTGAATTTCATCCATGGTTCCAGCCAATGCTCGCAGGTTTCACCGCACTATGGCGCTGCCGGCTTTCTCCCTGCAGCCGTGATAAAAGTGAAATACTTTTGAAAGCGGCAGTTAACCCCATCTAACGTCACCCCTTTATCATACAGTAAACCAGAGTCTGTCTGACTGTTACTCTTTTCTTCCAGGAAGCGAACCGGTGAGGAGACAGAGGGCCAGGCAGAGGGTGTCAAACCCAAGAAAACAAAAGGAAGTTATAGTTTTGGAAACTTCAGTGCCTGGTGATGACATTTTCAGGAGACTGAAGTTCAGGACATTGATCATTTGTAGATATTACTTATCATATGAAGGACTCGCCTGTAGTTGAATGTGCGATCATCTTTTAGTCTTTTGATATTCAACGTGTTGACAGTGACTGGAATCATTTATATCATAATTATACACACTTCATAATTGGTAAATGATAATGAAACAATACTTCTTAATTGGTAAATACAATACTTCATAATTGGTAAATGATAATGAATAAATACTTGATACTGTAAAATGATGATGAAACAATACTTGATACTTTAAAATGATGATGAAAGAATACTTTATGATTTGTAAATGATAATAAACAATATTATCATAATTAATGGAAATATGATAAAGAGAAATGTCAAGTTTAAAGGTACATCCATTGTGTTGTTGGGGGTCAAATATGTTATACATGGTTTTATTTTATCGAGAAGTACCAACTGTTACCGAAAACTATCATTTTGATGATACTCAACTTAGTATATTGACTATATGAAGTAAAAGTATCGATTTCTGATCGAAAACCGGACAATGCACCGCGTGTGGCGCGCGCCAAGTCATATAACTACTGTGCATGTAAATAGAACGTGCACTTTCGGTTTCTGCACATGGATAATGATTTTACTCGATTTTAATTGGAAACTAGTAATTATGATATATTTGGCGTTTGGGGATGAATATGCAAGCTGAGTGAATTTGGTTGTATTGTAAACAACACATATGATGTGTTGGAACGTACTAAAGCCAAATATTTTTTTATGAAACACAATGGATGTACCTTTAATGTCTTGAAAAATATGGGTAACGAAAAGATATGTCATGTTTTCAAAGACAGGTGAGATGTAAATATGTGAATACTTATCAAATGTAAATAAAGCTGTACATTTTCAGTGTTCTTTTGGTAGCTTTTGATTGGTTGATCAGCTTGAAAACTGTCAGCTCATGTGAGACTCTCCATTCAAGACTGTTGACAGCTAGGAAGTTGGTATTTCCCCAGTACATTCAATGTAAATGTGTATACCAGAATATGCAAAAAGATCTAAGTTACAGCACCATATGTATCTCATCTTGCACTGTTAATTGCCAATTCTTACCATGTACAGTAGAACACGGATATAGCGAACAAATTCATAAGTCCTCTTGAAAGCCCTATATAATATGCCAAACATGAATAGCAAAATGTGGATCTTGCAAACTGAATTGTTTGGTCCCTTGGAGTTCATTAGCAGCTCCGACTAAGTTGGAGCTGCTATCAGTTTTTGTGCAGTTTCCATCGCCGCCGCCGCCGGCGCGTTTTGTATTCGCTATAACTTTTTTCCTATTAGGTTTTGAGAACTCATACACATAACTTCTTACTTATACCCCTGGGGAATTTTTTTGACATGTTCACATTCAAGGTCAAATGTCAAGGTCACGATTTTTGAAATCGCTAAAAAAATCCTTGTAAACACGATAACTTGAAAAATATTTGTGCTATCAGGCTCTTCTTTGGTGTACATCAACTATGGAGAAAGGCCAAGATTTGAAAAGGTTTTCGCTAACATCCGTCAAAGGTCAAGGTCATAGTGAGGTCACAACTAAGCATGCTTTTGCAAAATTGTCTTTTTAGCAGCTCCGACTAAGTCGGAGCTGCTATCAGTTTTTGCGCAGTTTCCGTCGCCGCCGCCGCCGCACGTGCGTTTTGTATTCGCTATAACTTTTTTCCTAGAAGGTTTTGAGAACTCATATACATAACTTCTTACTTATGCCCCTGGGGAATTTTTTTGACATGTTCATATTCAAGGTCAAAGGTCAAGGTCACGAGTTCTGAAATCGCTAAAAAAATCCTTGTAAACACGATAACTTGAAAAATATTTGTACTATCAGGCTCTTATTTGGTGTACATCAACTATGGAGAAAGGCCAAGATTTGAAAAGGTTTTCGCTAACATCCGTGAAAGGTCAAGGTCACAGCGAGGGCACGACTTAAGCATGCTTTTGTGAAAATGTCTTATTTCAACTATTAACACTTTGAATCTTTAAATGATTGTTATACACAATGAAAAGTGATCACTGATTGTGTGACCTTGAATTTTAAAGGTCAAGGTCACGAGATAGGGTCAAGGTCACCAGTTCTGAAATCACTAAATAACTTTTTTCCATGAAGGTATCAACACCTCATATATATAGCTTCTTTCTTGTACACCTGGGGAAATATTTTGACTTGCTCACATTCAAGGTCAAAGGTCAAGGTCATGAGCTCTGAAATCACTACAAAAATCCTTGTAAACACGATAACTTCAACAACTTATGTGCTAACAGGCCCTAACTTGGTATAAATCAACTATGGAGAAAAACCAAGATTTGAAAACGTTTTTGCTAAAATCTGTCAACGGTCAAGGTCACAGCAAGGTCACAACTTAAGCGTGCTATTGTGAATATGCCTTATGTTAACAATGAACACTTTTGAGTCATTGCATGATTGTTATACACAATGAAACGTAATCATTGATGGTGTGACCTTGAAGGTCAAAGTTCAAGGTCATGAGATATTGGTTAAGGCCATGTTAATCTTTTGATACAATTTTGAAATCAGAAATAGGTTTTAAGAACAAAGTTGTGAAAAGTGAACCCAGTGATGATTCAACTTGTTAGAATAACTTGAATAATGAAAAACATTTTGTCCAAAAAAATTCCCATTTTATTTATGCTGAGGAGAAGGCGGAACAGGGAAAGGCGAGACCCAAAGTTTCGGAGCTGCTCTGCTTTTGCGGTGTCCCGCAAACGCTCTTCTAGTTTCAACTATTAACAGTTTGAATCATTACATGATTGTGATACACAATGAAAAGTGATCACTGATTGTGTGACCTTGAATTTTAAAAGTCAAGGTCACGAGATAGGGTCATTGTCACCAGTTCTGAAATCACTAAATAACTTCTTTCCAAGGAGGTACCAACACCTCATATACATAACTTCTTACTTATGCCCCTGGGGAATTATTTTGACATGTTCATATTCAAGGTCAAAGGTCAAGGTCACAAGTTCTGAAATTGCTAAAACAATCCTTGTAAACACGATTACTTGAAAAATATTTGTGCTATCAGGCTCTTATTTGATATATATCAACTATGGAGAAAGGCCAAGATTTGAAAAGGTTTTCGCTAACATCCGTCAAAGGTCAAGGTCATAGCGAGGTCACAACCTAAGCATGCTTTTGCGAAAATGTCTTATTTCAACTATTAACACTTTAAATCATTACATGATTGTGATACACAATGAAAAGTGATCACTGATTGTGTGACCTTGAATTTTAAAGGTCAAGGTCACGAGATATGGTCATGCTGACCAGTTCTAAAATCACTAAGTAACTTTTTTCCATGGAGATTGTACACCTCATATAGATAGCTTAATTTCTTTCTTATACACCTGGTGAATGATTTTGACATGTTCATATTCAAGGTCAAAGGTCAAGGTCATGATCGGGGTTCTGAAATCACTACAACAATCCTTGTAAACACGATAACTTCAAACTTTTTTGTGCTATTAGGCTCTTATTTGGTATATATGAACTATGGAGAAAGACCAAGATTTGAAAACGTTTTCGCTAAAATCTGTCAAAGGTCAAGGTCACAGTGAGGTCAAAACTTAAGCATGCTTTTGTGAATATGCCGTATTTTAACTATGAACACTTTGAGTCATTGCATGATTATTATACGCGATGAAAAGTGATCATTGATGGTGTGACCTTGAAGGTCAAAGGTCAAGGTCATGAGATATTGGTTAAGGCCACGTTAATCCTTTGATCAAATGTGAAAGAAGAAATAGGTTTTAAGAACAAACTTGTGAAAAGTGACCCCAGTGATGATTAGTAATAACTCGAATAATGAACAAACTTTTGTTAAAAAGAATTCCCATTTTATTGATGCTGACGAGAAGGCGGAACAGGGAAAGGCGAGACCCTAAGTTTCGGAGCTGCTCTTCTTTTGCGGTGTCCCGCAAACGCTAATCTAGTTATATCCCTGTTCTACTGTATATGAAGTATTGGTACATGATTACAAATATCACACATTGTACCTACTTGAAAGATATTGGTCTGAAACCCAGTACAGTGGACTCTCTAAGAGGTCCGGTCTGCACAGTTTAGTCATTAGTGCCATGAAGAAAGAACTCTATCTCATTCTAAATGGTGCAATCGCTTGTCACATTCATAACTGACTTCGATTGCATATGACATTCACAAATTACTTTAATTAAGAAATAGAAGACGAGTTGGCGTGCTTTATCGTTGAATAAAACATAGCAGGGAGCATAAAACACTCTGCTATGTTTTATTCTACGATAAAGCAAGCCAACTCGTCTTCTATTTCTTATATGAAATGCCCTTTAACAGTAACTCGCTTTTATATTAAAAAAACGTGGAGAAATAATGTTGTTTGTAAAAACTATTTTTCAAAAATATTAATGTCTCCTGTCGTAGAACACATTCGCTAGCATTGAACAATCAACGTGCTGTTAAATATGACGTCATTTGCTAAGGGACGGCTCTAACTGACGTCTAAAATCACGAGCATGTTTTATTGTCTCATAAAGCATGCCGTCGGTCCCATTGACCGCCTGTGTATTATTGCCGTGGGTATCTTATATTGTGAATTATTCTATTTACTTATGAAATAGAAGACGAGTTGGCGTGATTTATCGTTGAATAAAACATAGCAGGGAGCATAAAACACGAAGGGCGCAGCCCTGAATGTTTTATGCTCCCTGCTATGTTTTATTCTACATTAAAGCACAACAACGAGTCTTCTATTTCTTATGTGAGATGCCCTTAAATAGTCACTCGCTTTAATATAAAAAACGCGGAGATATATATAATGTTGTTTGCATAAACTGCATTTTGAAAATATTAATGCCTCCCGTCGTAGAACACATTCTCTAGCATTGGACAATCAAAGTGACGTAAAATATGACGTCATTTGCTTAGCGACGCTCTAACTGTTGTCTAAAATCACGAGCATGTTTTATTGTCTCATAAAGCACGCTGTCGGTCCAATTGACCGCTTGTGTTTTATTGCCGTAGGTATCTTATATATGTAAATAGGGGTTATGCTTACATTATTCAGATCTGTATCATAATTATGATTCATATGATGTTAAAATTCTTCGTAGCGAAGTAATAGAGAAACCAAACAATTGTTTGCTGGAATGTCAATTCTAACCGCACTGGCTTGGCAGGTCCGGCCATCGTTACACAACAAACTTGAGTTTCCTTCATTCCTACACATTTTATTGCCTCACATAAGGAACACGACTCACTCATCAATTAGCGATGTTTGTTTAACAAAAGATTAATTACTGTAGCTTAATAAAGCCTTCTAAACTTTACTGGAGAGAGCTGTTGATGTTAATCGGATAAGCAAGATTGACCAGGATGTTAGATGCATATCAGATGCTCAAATAAGGATCCAACAAAATATTTTTTTATTGATTTATTTCATTGAGAATGTTAACAAACACAAGCACTATCACGAGACACACTTCTCCCTGGATTCTTCCTAAAACATTTCATTCTATTTAAAATGTTTTATATTACAAATTTAGATATAACAATTATAGAGCTAAAGAAAATGAATACAATGTACTTTTGAAATGTGAAAAATTCTCTCATCTATAGAAACCAGCAGGCTATCAACAATTCAATCAATCAATCAATCAATCAATCAATCAATCAATCCAAGTACTTCTACAGCGCTAATATCCGGCATAAAGCACCGCTCAAAAGCGCTCAGCTGAGTCTGGCAAACAGTAAAACATCTCAACAGAATGCTTTTTGATAGAGGTGTGTGTGTCTTCAGTTGTTTCTTGAATTTTTCTTCCTCAACCTGCATTCTAATATCTACTGGAAGTTGGTTCCAGAGATAGGGCCCGGCATGCTGAAAAGTACGATCGCCAAACTTCTTTGTGCGAGATCTTGTAATGTCGAGCAGATAAGTGTCACTTGAGCGGAGAGAACGAATGGGTTGATATTGTGAGACAAGATTAACTAGGTAGATAGGGGCATAGCCGTGTATGCACTTGAAGATAAGAAGCATGAGTTTGTAGTGAATCCTGAAAGTTATTGGTAGCCAATGTAAGTTCTGCAGTATTGGAGTGATGTGATCATGTCGACGAGATGTGCTTACTACTCTTGCTGCAACATTTTGGACTTTCTGTAACTTGGCGTTGCAGTAGTCGAGACGGGAGATGACGTATGCTTGGATGAGAGCTGTTGTTGTTTTTCCATCAAGGTACCTTCTCACCATGCTGATGTTACGAATATGGTAGTAGGTTCCTCTACATACACTGTTGACATGTGCCTCCGTGCTTAAACTGGCGTCGAATATCACACCGAGGTTTCGGGCTTCCCTGCTTGGCACAATAGTATTGTCGCCGATGACAAAGTCTGGCAGAGAAACAGGCTGTTAATGCTTTGGGTAGATGAAAAGGAGTTCAGTCTTATCATCGTTGAGTTTGAGGAAGTGTGCACCCATCCATGACTTAATGCTGTCCACACACTTGGAAAAGGAGAAAGTGGTGATTGAGGATTGATCTCGTGATAAGTATACCTGTGTGTCATCTGCAAACAAGTGGAGATTTAGGTTGTGGGATCTTGCAATGTTGCCATGGGGAGATGTGTAGATGGCGAAGAGCTGTGGTAAAAGTACAAATCCCTGTGGAATTCGGTATTTGAGGAGATGTTGAGAGGAACAGTGGCCTTCAACAATTAACATAATAATTATACTAAATGGAAGCTAAGACAGATTTGCTTTTATCATGCATGTTTTCAAATGTTTTTGGTAACTACTCATTCTTATCCAATAATGTATTAATTGAAATGTTAACACATATAAAAGCAAAACAAGAACGATGACCTAGAGAGACACTGGCTCATTGAGAATGTGAAATGACATTCCATATTATTTAAAATATTTCATATCAAAATATAGATATAACAATGTTAGAGCTAAAGAAAATTAATACAATGTACATTTGAAATGATTAACTTCATAAACTAAATGGGAGCTAAAAACATGTTTTACCAATTTCATGCATGTTTTCAGATGTTTTGCTGACTACCAATTGTATTCTGAAATTTGTATTACTTGAAATGTAAGTAGCTAATAGTCATAATTAATCATGCAAGGCCTGGTGAGCTACAGAGTCTTTGTTTTCAAACATGCAATTGTTTTTACCAAAAATCCCTTTTCTCACATGCACACTTCTGTTCATGTTTGACATTGCCAGACCACTTCCACAACGCAGATAGTAATATAATTTCAACAACCAATCATCAATAACCACGGCAAGCTTGAACTTAGGATTTGAACCTCATCAGCAAAGACATATTTGAAATGTATTTTATTTAGAAATTTGCTAGTCCCCTTATAGTGAATTCTAATGATTTGTAGACTTGGAATGGGTCGCTCAGTCAGGCTAAAGCCCTCTCCCTTGTCAGATACCTCAGGCAGCTGGCTCTTTCCAGGGAAATCCCTCTTGGTTGATCTTTATACGTAATACGAGGACTAGAGTAGTATAGATGTAGAAATGATACAGATATAGATATTAATAAATATATGACTCTGTCCAGTGTTGGGGTGTATTTTTAGCGCATCAGGCCTGAAAGAATGGGCTTATGGCATGGGCTGTCGTCCGTCCTCCGTAAACTTTTCACATTTTCGACTCCTGCAGAACTGCTACACCCAAACGCTGAAATTTAGTTGGGAGCTACCTTGCATCTGGGGGATCTTATTTTGTACATTTTATCCCGACCCCCCTCAAATATGGGCGTGACAGACAGTTTCCCTAAAACTTTTAAACAACTTGCCATAGGAAGGTGAAATTTTCAGAATAACATATTTATAACATGAAGTTTCAAGTTTGTTCAATTGGACTTGGCTGGCCATCAAATATGGGCGTGACAGGGGTCCACCCTAAAATCTTTAAATTACTTCTCCTCAAGAACCAGCAATGCTATGAAGTTCAAATTTTGGGAATATGATCTTTGAAAGACGGAGACTCAGATTTGTAAATTTCATCAACCAACTCTGAAAAAAGGCATGGTAGGGGTGCAATTAAAAGTTGTGTTTTTCACCTAAAGAACACGTAATGCTAGAGCCCTAATTCTTTTACAATATAATCTTTGATGAAAGGAGACTAAGATCTGTAAATTTCATTTAATTACCCCAAATAGTAAGTCATGGCTGGGGTGCAACTTGTGTGTTTTATTTTGTTAAATATAAGGCACACTACATGTTAAAGTGATTGACTTGTAATCTGAGCTATATGTTACATAATCATCAGCCCGAGCAGCAATTAACCTGTGCAACCACTGCCCTTCTGCCATCCTCATTATCACTAGGATTCATTAATTAGGTATACTCACTTGAGAAGGAATTTGTATTGTTTCTCTCCAAATTGTATACCATTTTTCTTGATGATTTTGGGAATATGTTTATTCTATTTTAATTGGGAGGATCAGCTTTTCTTCAATATCTTTGCAGGAATTGTGATACTTGGACAACCCATTATATCAACATTTAGTGTATAGTCATGTTTTTGTTATGCACTGACAATTTCAAGACTGCACTTTTACAGGGGTAGGGGTTGTGCATTATAGTGAGAACAATCTATTTCTGTCTTCAACATAAACAATATAAATATGATGAGCTACAGAGCCCATGGCTCCCTTTTCTGCACTTGGAGTTTTTTCAACCAGGTCATTGGACAGTGTAAAGAGACCATTATGAATGGTTCACTCACATACGCTATTATACAGCCAGGTTATGCTTACATGTGCTCCTCACATGTCTATTCTGACCTTTGCCACTGACGGATGGAGCACAGGGGCGTGTATCGCTTAGAAACAGCTTTTGAAAGACATACACCCATACAGACCCTCCCATGTTACCATATATTCCGCAATTACAATTGTTACAATTGACCCCACGCCGCTTCAATAGACAGGCCAGACACTGCAATACGTATTCAAACTCGAGAAAAATATAATGCGCCAGATGGTGCTGGCATTAATTGGCCCACTTTACCATACATGTTTTGGGATAATTAAATGCTAAATGTGATTACTTTTCAGCGTTTATATTCATTATTTTCTTTATAGTCCTACTTGGTCGCACGACACCAATAGTTCAGTACACTATCTGTTTGAACTCACAGTTGTTTTGGATACCGATGGGCTGTCCTTGACCGGCGTATTTCGGTATGTTGATATAGGTTATGTAAACTTTCACATGCCAACACACATATCTGGTCCCTCACTGTTCAAGATCCTTGTCTGAAGCCGGATCTTCTGTCACTCATTACTGCAAGCCGAATCGTGAATGCTTTCAAAGATTCGATTCACTGTCCTTTTAGAGATCTCTTTGAACATACTCAAATCCCTCTATATCATTCGTACAGCTTATGTTCGTTACAAGTTCTGTAAATATATATATGACGAAATAAGACCTGTTAAAATTTCCTATACCCGCAGAAGAATGGCCAATGTAGTGGTTGTGTTTGAGTTTGCATTTTGATATCGCACGCCCTTGGTTCATTGGGCCTGTGTTTGATAGGACAGAATCGCTGTTACAATTGCTGGACACATTGCCTCTGTCAAGGAATCATCATTACATCTAATCAGACTGTCAGAGGGCCAGTAGAGCAGGAGCAGTAAATGGACAATTGTGATAGTAAATAATTATTTCAATTCATTATTCTTTTCTAAGCAACCATCAGTTATCATCTTGACCAACCCTTTAATCATTCTTACATTGAGTGTAAATTGCGTACAATTCATTGGCGTTTTCTGACAGTAATTGAAGCAATGTTACAATTCCTTGAAGCACCATGTCAGAATTGAATCTACATGTTACAATTCCTTGATGTTCTCTGACATAAATTGAATCGATGCTACAATTCCTTGAGGCATTGTGGCAGAAAGTGAACCAATGTTACACTTTCTTGAAACACCATGTCAGAAATTGAATCTACATGTTACAATTCCTTTAAGTTCCCTGACATAAATTGAACCAATGTTACAATTTATTGAAACACCATGTCAGAAAGTGAATCTATGTTACAATTCCTTGAAGTTTCCTGACATAAATTGAATCGATGTTACAATTTCTTGAAGCATGACAGAAATTGAGTCAATTTCACAATTCCTTGAAGCATCGTGGCATAAACTGAACCAATATTACAGTTCCTTGAAACAAAATGACAGACATTGAATTTATGTTACAATTCCTTGAAGCATCATGACATAAATTGAGTCCATGTTACAATTCCTTAAAGCACCATTGTCAGAAATTGAATCCATGTTACAATTCCCTGAATCATAGTGTCAGAAATTGAATTCATGTTGCAATTCCTTGAAGTTCCCTGACATAAATTGAATCCATTTTACAATTCATTGAAGCATCGTGACAGAAATTGAATCAATTTAACAATTCCTTGAAGCATCATGACAGAAATTGAATCCATGTTACAATTCCTTGAAGCATCGTGACAGAAAATTTAATCCATGTTATAATTCCTTGAAGCATCATGTCAGAAATTTGAATCCATGTTTCAATTCTTTGAAGTTCCCTGACATAAATTGAATCCATTTTACAATTCATTGAAGCATCGTGACAGAAATTGAATCAATTTAACAATTCCTTGAAGCATCATGACATAAATTGAATCCATGTTACAATTCCTTGAAGCATCATGACAGAAAATTGAATCCATGTTATAATTCCTTGAAGCATCATGTCAGAAATTTGAATCCATGTTACAATTCCTTGAAGTTCCCTCACATTAATTGAATTCATGTTAGAATTCCTTGAGGCATCATGACAGAAATTGAATCAATTTTACAATTCCTTGAAGCATCATGACAAAAATTGCGTCAATTTTACAATTCCTTGAAACATCTTGGCATAAACTGAACCAATGTTACAATTCCTTGAAGTTCCCTGACATTAATTGAATCCATTTTACAATTCCTTGAAGCATCGTGACAGAAATTGAATCAATTTAACAATTCCTTGAAGCATCATGACAGAAATTGAATCCATGTTACAATTCCTTGAAGCATCGTGACAGAAAATTGAATCCATGCTACAATTCCTTGAGGCATTGTGGCAGAAAGTGAACCAATGTTACACTTTCTTGAAACACAATGCCAGAAATTGAATCTACATGTTACAATTCCTTTAAGTTCCCTGACATAAATTGAACCAATGTTACAATTTCTTGAAGCACCATGTCAGAAAGTGAATCTATGTTACAATTCCTTGAAGTTTCCTGACATAAATTGAATCGATGTTACAATTTCTTGAAGCATGACAGAAATTGAATTGATGTTACAATTTCTTGAAGCATGACAGAAATTGAGTCAATTTCACAATTCCTTGAAGCATCGTGGCATAAACTGAACCAATATTACAATTCCTTGAAATAAAATGACAGACATTGAATTTATGTTACAATTCCTTGAAGCATCATGACATAAATTGAGTCCATGTTACAATTCCTTAAAGCACCATTGTCAGAAATTGAATCCATGTTACAATTCCTTGAATCATAGTGTCAGAAATTGAATTCATGTTACAATTCCTTGAAGTTCCCTGACATAAATTGAATCCATTTTACAATTCATTGAAGCATCGTGACAGAAATTGAATCAATTTAACAATTCCTTGAAGCATCATGACATAAATTGAATCCATGTTACAATTCCTTGAAGCATCATGACAGAAAATTGAATCCATGTTATAATTCCTTGAAGCATCATGTCAGAAATTTGAATCCATGTTACAATTCCTTGAAGTTCCCTGACATAAATTGAATTCATGTTAGAATTCCTTGAGGCATCATGACAGAAATTGAATCAATTTTACAATTCCTTGAAGCATCATGACAGAAATTGCATCAATTTTACAATTCCTTGAAACATCTTGACAAACTGAACCAATGTTACAATTCCTTGAAGTTCCCTGACATAAATTGAATCCATTTTACAATTCATTGAAGCATCGTGACAGAAATTGAATCAATTTAACAATTCCTTGAAGTATCATGACAGAAAATTGAATCCATGTTATAATTCCTTGAAGCATCATGTCAGAAATTTGAATCCATGTTACAATTCCTTGAAGTTCCCTGACATAAATTGAATTCATGTTAGAATTCCTTGAGGCATCATGACAGAAATTGAATTAATTTTACAATTCCTTGAAGCATCATGACAGAAATTGCATAAATTTTACAATTCCTTGAAACATCTTGGCATAAACTGAACCAATGTTACAATTCCTTGAAGTTCCCTGACATAAATTGAATCCATTTTACAATTCATTGAAGCATCGTGACAGAAATTGAATCAATTTAACAATTCCTTGAAGCATCATGACATAAATTGAATCCATGTTACAATTCCTTGAAGCATCATGACAGAAAACTGAATCCATGTTATAATTCCTTGAAGCATCATGTCAGAAATTTGAATCCATGTTTCAATTCCTTGAAGTTCCCTGACATAAATTGAATTCATGTTAGAATTCCTTGAGGCATCATGACAGAAATTGAATCAATTTTACAATTCCTTGAAGCATCATGATAGAAATTGCATCAATTTTACAATTCCTTGAAACATCTTGGCATAAACTGAACCAATGTTACAATTCCTTGACACACCACATCCAAATTTGAATCCATATTACAATTCCTTGAAGCATCACGACAGAAATTGAATAAATTTTACAATTCCTTGAAGCATCCTGACATAAATTGAACCAATGATTTGATAGCATGTTGATAGTAATCATACCGCTGTTTCTAGCTCATTATTACTTGGTGACAGTTCTTTGACGTATCCTTCAGTGAAGCAATGTGGAAATGAATGTAACACCTGATGACGTTATGATGATGGGAGTTGTTGATTCCTTGCTTGCCACTCAGCATTATAAGGACATAACGACACTGCGTCGAGGATAAAAATGAGATAAGATTTATCTACCAATGCTGATCAGCGTGTCTGCTAACGAGTCTTCAAATTTGGTGTCTGCCTACATTGTGGGAAGACGCAGACACCAGTCAATTTTGGTGACCTTGGCCTTATTTTCAAGGTCACCACGACACTTTGACCACTTTTTGAACTCTTGTTTACACAATATATCTTGACCGGTTGGACTCAAAGACTTCAAACTTGGTGCCAGTCTACACTGGGGGATGACGCAGACACCAGCATTTTTGGTGACCTTGACCTTATTTTCACAGTCACTACAACACTTTGACCACTTTTCGAACTCTTGTTATCACCATTTATTATGACCGGTTGGGCCCAAAGTTTTCAAAATAGGTGTCAGTCTACATTGGGCGAAGACGCAGACACCAGTCAATTTTGGTGACCTTGACCTTTTTCAAGGTCACCGCGACACTTAGACCACTTTTCAAACTCTTGCTTACGGGATATATCATGACCGGTAGGACCAAATGTTTTCAAATTTGTTGTCAGTCTACATTGGAGGATGACGCAGACACCAGCCGATTTGGTGACCTTGACCTTATTTTCAAGGTCACCTCTACACTTTGACCAGTTTTTGAACTCTTGTTTACGCGATATCTCATGAAGCGTTGCATCCAAAGTCTTCAAACTTGGTGCCAGTCTACACTGGGGGATGACGCAGACACCAGCGGATTTTGGTGACCTTGACCTTATTTTCAAGGTCACCTCTACACTTTGACCAGTTTTTGAACTCTTGTTAACGCGATATCTCATGAGGTGTTGCATCCAAAGTCTTCAAATTTGGTGTCAGCCTACATTGGGGGATGACACACACACCAGTACATTTTGGTGACCTTGACCTTCTTTTCAATGTCACCACAACACTTTTGACCACTTTTAGAACTCTTATTAACACGATACATGTATATCATGAACCCATGCACCCAAAGTCTTAAAATTTGCTGATCATCATGGCACTTTTTACCAGTAATGCAATATATAAATTAGCCCCAATGATGTGTCTTACTAAGTCAATGTCACTGGCGGGGGACATTGCCATGTTAGTGGCAAACACTTGTTTTGTTAAATATAAGGCACACTACATGTGAAGTGATTGACTTGTAATCTAAGCTATATGTTACATAATCATCAGCCTGAGCAGCAACCTGTGCAACCACTGCCCTTCTGCCATCCTCATTATCACTAGGATTCATTAATTAGGTATACTCACTTGAGAAGGAATTTGTATTGTTTCTCTCCAAATTGTATATAATTTGTTGATGATTTGGAGAATATGTTTATTCTATATATTTTAATTGGGAGGATCAGATTTTCTTCAATATCTTTGCAGGAATTGTGATACTTGGACTACCCATTATATCAAAATTTAGTGTATAGTCATGTTTTTGTTATGCACTGACAATTTCAAGACTGCAATTTTACAGGGGATGGGGTTGTGCATTATAGTGACAACAATCTATTTCAGTCTTCAACATAAACAATATAAATACTGATGAGCTACAGAGACCATGGCTCCCTTTTCTGCACTTGAGTTTTTTCAACCAGGTCACAGAGATTGAGTCCATTGGACAGTGTAAAGAGACCATTATGAATGGATCACTCACACACGCTATTATACAGCCAGGTTATGCTTACAGGTGCTCCTCACATGTCTATTCTGACCTTTGCCTAGACCCTACCATGTTACTATATATTCCGCAATTACAATTGTTACAATTGACCCCACGCCGCTTCAATAGACAGGCCAGACACTGCAATACGTATTCAAACTCGAGAAAAATATAATGCTCCAGATGGTGCTGGCATTAATTGGCCCACTTTACCATAAATGTTTTGGGATAATTAAATGCTAAATATGATTACTTTTCAGCGTTTATATTTTATTAGTTTCTTTATAGTCCTACTTGGTGGCCCGACACCAAAAGTTCAGTACACTATCTGTTTGAACTCACAGTTGTTTTGGATACCGATGGGCTGTCCTTGACCGGCGTATTTCGGTATGTTGATATAGGTTATGTAAACTTTCACATGTCAACACACATATCGGGTCCCTCACTGTTCAAGATCCTTGTCTGAGATCCGGATCTTCTGTCACTCATTACTGCAAGCCGAATCTTCTGTCACTCATTACTGCAAGCCGAATCGTGAATGCTTTCAAAGATTCGATTCACTGTCCTTTTAGAGGTCTCTTTGAACATACTCAAATCCCTCTGCATCATTCGTACAGCTTATGATAGTTACAAGTTCTGTAAATATATTATATGACGAAATAAGACCTGTTCAAATTTCCTATACCCGCAGAAGAATGGCCAAATGTAGCGGTTGTGTTTGAGTTTGCATTTTGATATCGCACGCCCTTGGTTCATTGGGCCTGTGTTTGATAGGACAGAATCGCTGTTACAATTGCTGGACACATTGCCTCTGTCAAGGAATCATCATTACATCTAATCAGACTGTCAGAGGGCCAGTAGAGCAGGAGCAGTAAATGGACAATTGTGATAGTAAATCATTAGTTCAATTCATTATCCGTTTCTAAGCAACCAACAGTCATCATCTTTACCAACCGTTTAATCATTCTTGCATTGAGTGTAAATTGCGTACAATTCCTTGGCGTTTTCTGACAGGAATTGAAGCAATGTTACAATTCCTTGAAGCACCATGTCAGAAATTGAATACATGTTACAATTCCTTTAAGTTCCCAGACAGAAATTGAATCGATATTAAAATTGCTTGAAGCATCATGACAGAAATTGAATCAAGTTCACAATTCCTTGAAGCATCATGGCATAAACAGAACCAATATTACAATTCCTTGAAACATATAACATAAATTGAATCCATGTTACAATTCCTTGAAGCATCATGGCATAAATTGAGTCGATGTTACAATTCATTGAAGCATCACAATATAAATTTAATCAATGCTACAATTCCTTGAGGCATTATGGCAGGAACTGAACCAATGTTACAATTCCTTGAAGCATCATGTCAGAAATTGAATACATGTAACAATTCCTTTAAGTTCCCTGACAGAAATTGAATCGATATTACAATTGCTTGAAGCATCATGTCAGAAATTGAATCCATGCTACAATTCCTTGAAGCATCATGGCGTAAACTGAACCAATATTACAATTCCTTGAAACAAAATGACAGAAATTGAATCTATGTTACAATTCCTTGAAGCATCATGACATAAATTGAATCCATGTTACAATTCCTTGAAACACCATGTCAGAAATTGAATCCATGTTATTATTTCTTGAATCATCGTGACAAATTGAATCCATGTCACAATTCCTTGAAACACCATGTCAGAAAGTGAATCCATGTTACAATTCCTTGAAGCATCGTGACATAAATTGAATCCATGTTACAATTCCTTGAAACACCATGTCAGAAATTGAATCCATGTTACAATTCCTTGAAGCATCGTGACATAAAATTAATCAATGTTACAATTACTTGAAACATAATGACAGAAAAAAATGAATCCATGTTACAATTCCTTGAATATCATGTCAGAAATTTGAATCCATGTTACAATTCCTTGAAGTTCCCTGACATAAATTGAATTCATGCTACAATTCCTTGAGGCATCGTGACATTAATTGAATCCATGTTACAATTCCTTGAATGATAGTGTCAGATATTGAATCCATGTTACAATTCCTTGAAGTTCCCTGACATAAATTGAATTCATGCTACAATTCCTTGAGGCATCGTGACATAAATTGAATCCATGTTACAATTCCTTGAATGATAGTGTCAGATATTGAATCCATGTTACAATTCCTTGAAGTTCCCTGACATAAATTGAATTCATGCTACAATTCCTTGAGGCATCGTGACATAAATTGAATCCATGTTACCATTCCTTGAATGATAGTGTCAGAAATTGAATCCATGTTACAATTCATTGAAGCACCATTGTCAGAAATTGAATCCATGCTACAATTCCTTGAAGCATCATGGCGTAAACTGAACCAATATTACAATTCCTTGAAACAAAATGACAGAAATTGAATCTATGTTACAATTCCTTGAAGCATCATGACATAAATTGAATCCATGTTACAATTCCTTGAAACACCATGTCAGAAATTGAATCCATGTTATTATTTCTTGAATCATCGTGACATAAATTGAATCCATGTTACAATTCCTTGAATGATAGTGTCAGATATTGAATCCATGTTACAATTCCTTGAAGTTCCCTGACATAAATTGAATTCATGCTACAATTCCTTGAGGCATCGTGACATAAATTGAATCCATGTTACCATTCCTTGAATGATAGTGTCAGAAATTGAATCCATGTTATAATTCATTGAAGCACCATTGTCAGAAATTGAATCAAGTTCACAATTCCTTGAAGCATCATGGCGTAAACTGAACCAATATTACAATTCCTTGAAACAAAATGACAGAAATTGAATCTATGTTACAATTCCCTGAAGTTCCATGAAACAATGGATTTAACATTTACTTGAATCATTGTGACATAAAATTAATCAATGTTACAATTACTTGAAACATAATGACAGAAAATTGAATCCATGTTACAATTCCTTGAAGCATCATGTCAGAAATTTGAATCCATGTTACAATTCCCAGAAGTTCCATGACATTAATTGAATTCATGTTACAATTCCTTGAGGCATCGTGACATAAATTGAATCCATGTTACAATTCCTTGAAACACCATGTCAGAAATTGAATCCATGTTACAATTCCTTGAATCATCGTGACATAAAGTTAATCAATGTTACAATTATTGAAACATAATGACAGAAAATTGAATCCATGTTACAATTCCTTGAAGCATCATGTCAGAAATTTGAATCCATGTTACAATTCCCTGAAGTTCCATGACATAAATTGAATTCATGTTACAATTCCTTGAGTCATCGTGACATAAATTGAATCCATGTTACAATTCCTTGAAACACCATGTCAGAAATTGAATCCATGTTACAATTCCTTGAATCATCGTGACATAAATTGAATCCATGTTACAATTCCTTGCAAAACCATGTCAGAAATTGAATCCATGTTACAATTCCTTGAAACACCATGTCAGAAATTGAATCCATGTTACAATTCCTTGAAGCATCGTGACATAAATTGAATCCATGTTACAATTCCTTGAAGCATCGTGACATAAAATTAATCAATGTTACAATTACTTGAAACATAATGACAGAAAAAAATGAATCCATGTTACAATTCCTTGAATATCATGTCAGAAATTTGAATCCATGTTACAATTCCTTGAAGTTCCCTGACATAAATTGAATTCATGCTTCAATTACTTGAGGCATCGTGACATAAATTGAATCCATGTTACAATTCCTTGAATGATAGTGTCAGAAATTGAATCCATGTTACAATTCCTTGAAGTTCCCTGACATAAATTGAATTCATGCTACAATTCCTTGAGGCATCGTGACATAAATTGAATCCATGTTACAATTCCTTGAATGATAGTGTCAGAAATTGAATCCATGTTACAATTCCTTGAAGTTCCCTGACATAAATTGAATTCATGTTACAATTCCTTGAAACATCTTGGCATAAACTGAACCAATGTTACAATTCCTTGAAACACCACATCCAAAATTGAATCCATATTACAATTCCTTGAAGCATCATGACAGAAATTGCATCAATGTTACAATTCCTTGAAAGACCATGACAGAAATTGAATAAATTTTACAATTCCTTGAAGCATCCTGACATAAATTGAACCAATAATTTGATAGCATGTTGATAGTAATCATACCGCTGTTTCTAGCTCATTATTACTTGGTGACAGTTCTTTGACGTATCCTTCAGTGAAGCAATGTGGAAATGAATGAAACATCTGATGACGTTATGATGATGGGAGTTGTTGATTCCTTGCTTGCCACTCAGCATTATAAGGACACAACGACACTGCGTCGAGGATAAAAATGAGATAAGATTTATCTACCAATACTGATCAGCGTGTCTGCTAACGAGTCTTCAAATTTGGTGTCTGCCTACATTGTGGGAAGACACAGACACCAGTCAATGTTGGTGACCTTGGCCTTATTTTCAAGGTCACCACGACACTTTGACCACTCTTTGAACTCTTGTTAACGCAATATCTCATGAAACATTGCATCCAAAGTCTTCAAATTAGTTGTCAGCCTACACTGGGGAAAGACACAGACACTAGTTGATTGTGTTGACCTTATTTTCAAGGTCACCGCGACACTTTGACCACTCTTTGAACTCTTGTTAACGCGATATCTCATGAAACATTGCATCCAAAGTCTTCAAATAAGTTGTCCGCCTACATTGGGGAAAGACACAGACACCAGTTGATTTTGGTGACCATGACCTTATTTTAAGGTCACCGCGACACTTTGACCACTTTTCTAACTCTTGTTAACGCAATATATCTTGACCGGTTGGACTCAAATTCTTCAAACTTGGTGTCAGTCTACACTGGGGGATGACGTAGACACCAGCGGATTTTGGTGACCTTGACCTTTTCAAGGTCACTGCGACACTTTGACCACTTTTCAAACTCTTGCTTACGGGATATATCATGACCGGTTGGACCAAATGTTTTCAAATTTGTTGTCAGTCTACATTGGAGGATGCCGCAGACACCAGTCGATTTGATGACCTTGACCTTATTTTCAAGGTCACCTCTACACTTTGACCACTTTTAGAACTCTTATTAACACGATATATCATGAACCCAAGCACCCAAAGTCTTAAAATTTGCTGATCATCATGTCACTTTTTACCAGTAAAGCAATACATAAATTAGCTCCAATGATGTGTCTTACTAACTCAATGTCACTGGCGGGGGACATTGCCATGTTAGTGGCAAACACTGGTTTTGTTAAATATAAGGCACACTACATGTGAAGTGATTGACTTGTAATCTGAGCTTTAGGTTACATAATCATCAGCCCGAGCAGCAACCTGTGCAACCACTGCCATTCTGCCATCCTCATTATCACTAGGATTCATTAATAAGGTATACTCACTTGAGAAGGAATTTGTTTTGTTTCACTCCAAATTGTATACCATTTCTTATGATTTGGAGAATATGTTTATTCTATTTTAATTGGGAGGATCAGCTTTTCTTCAATATCTTTGCAGGAATTGTGATACTTGGACTACCCATTATATCAAAATTTAGTGTATAGTCATGTTTTTGTTATGCACTGACAATTTCAAGACTGCACTTTTACAGGGGTAGGGGTTGTGCATTATAGTGAGAACAATCTATTTCTGTCTTCAACATAAACAATATAAATATGATGAGCTACAGAGCCCATGGCTCCCTTTTCTGCACTTGGAGTTTTTTTCAACCAGGTCATTGGACAGTGTAAAGAGACCATTATGAATGGTTCATTCACACACGCTATTATACAGCCAGGTTATGCTTACATGTGCTCCTCACATTTCTATTCTGACCTTTGCCTCTGACGGGTGGAGTACAGGAGCGTGTGTCGCTTGGAAACAGCGTTTGAAAGACATACACCCATATAGACCCTCCCATGTTACTATATATTCCGCAATTACAATTGTTACAATTGACCCCACGCCGCTTCAATAGACAGGCCAGACACTGCAATACGTATTCAAACTCGAGAAAAATATAATGCGCCAGATGGTGCTGGCATTAATTGACCCACTTTACAATAAATGTTTTGGGATAATTAAACGCTAAATGTGATTACTTTTCAGCGTTTATATTTTATTGGTTTCTTGGTTGGTTGGCACGACACCAATAGTTCAGTACACTATCTGTTTGAACTCACAGTTGTTTTGGAAACCGATGTGTTGTCCTTGACCGGCGTATTTCGGTATGTTGATATAGGTTATGTAAACTTTCACATGTCAACACACATATCTGGTCCCTCACTGTTCAAGATCCTTGTCTGAAGCCGGATCTTCTGTTACTCATTACTGCAAGCCGAATCTTCTGTCACTCATTACTGCAAGTCGAATCGTGACTGCTTTCAAAGATTCGATTCACTGTCCTTTTAGAGGTCTCTTTGAACATACTCAAATCCCCCTGTATCATTCTTACAGCTTATGTTCGTTACAAGTTCTGTAAATACATTATATGACGAAATAAGTCCTGTTCAAATGTCCTATACCCGCAGAAGAATGGCCAAATGTAGCGGTTGTGTTTGAGTTTGCATTTTGATATCGCACGCCCTTGGTTCATTGGGCCTGTGTTTGATAGGACAGAATCGCTGTTACAATTGCTGGACACATTGCCTCTGTCAAGGAATCATCATTACATCTAATCAGACTGTCAGAGGGCCAGTAGAGCAGGAGCAGTAAATGGAGAATTGTGATAGTAAATAATTATTTCAATTCATTATTCTTTTCTAAGCAACCAACAGTCATCATCTTTACCAACCGTTTAATCATTCTTACATTGAGTGTAAATTGCTTACAATTCCTTGGCGTTTTCTGACAGAAATTGAAGCACCATGTCAGAAATTGAATCTATGTTACAATTCCTTGAAGCTTCATGTCAGAAACTGAATACATGTTACAATTCCTTTAAGTTCCCTGACAGAAATTGAATCGATATTACAATTGCTTGAAGCATCATGACAGAAATTGAATCAAGTTCACAATTCCTTGAAGCATCATGGCATAAACAGAACCAATATTACAATTCCTTGAAACATATAACATAAATTGAATCCATGTTACAATTCCTTGAAGCATCATGGCATAAATTGAGTCGATGTTACAATTCATTGAAGCATCACGACATACATTTAATCAATGCTACAAATTCCTTGAGGCATTATGGCAGGAACTGAACCAATGTTACAATTCCTTGAAGCATCATGTCAGAAATTGAATCCATGTTACAATTCCTTGAAGTTCCCTGACATAAATTTAACAAATGTTACAATTCCTTGAATTATCCTGACAGAAAATGAATAATTCTAACAAACCCTTGGATCATTCATTGAATCATTCCTTGAAGAAATAACAGAAATTGAGTCCTTCATCAACTTCCCAATGCAAGGCATAACTCTTGCCAGTCTACATTACTGGCTAATTTAGGTCTTGCAGTATTTCCTTAAGAAATCAGTGTTTAGAAATCCAGGCCCACTATGCATTTCTAGTGCAGCGATTCCCTATCTTGACACAACAAAGCATGGGAAATACCGCAAGGGTTAAATCAGCCAGTAATGCAGACTGGCAAGAGTTACGCCTTGCGTTTGGAAGTTGTGTGGCTGCAGGGTACAACATGTACAAAGCGATTTTAATGAAATTTTGTATTGCGGACAATAACGTGTTGTTATTAATATATAAATTGGATGCATTGAATGGAATTGAATGAACTCTGTATAGGCCTACACTAAGGTAATAACGCGTAGCGCCTCGGGCATGGTTTAGGAGAGAGCATATGCTGTATATAGGTTGTGCGTATATATGCGCCTTGTACTTGGGTCGGGTACAGGACGAGCTACGTTGTAATAAGTATGTTATTATCACCCCTTCTTAATTCTGCTATATATCCTCATTCATAATAGCTGCAACATTGTTTGAGGTCCCATTAATAGAGAGTCTGACATGCAACTATACAATCAACATACGCAGAATGGAGACTCAAGTGACACCACGACTCACACTTACAGAGTTCAACCTTATCTTGTATACATGCAAGGAGTCGACTTAACGCAAGTCTAGCTCTATTTTGCTTATCGCGAAATACCCGTCACAAACAGACGACAGGCTCACAGAACGGGATAACACTGGTTGCGAGTGGATATCCACACTATTTACATCACTCACATCTGCTAACTTCTCAACTTCACTTGACTAGATGTGCGCAGATCTAGAGTAGCGGTGCAGTGGAAACTAAGTTTGATCTTTACTCCGCTTCACTCAGCAGTTGACTGCCTCAACGCAGGGTAAGTTTATATGTAACATGTTCAGTAGAACACGGATATAACGAACTCCAAGGGATCAAAGAGTTCAATTCGCTATATCCGCTGTTCGCTATTCGCGTTCGACATAAATAGGGCTTTTGACGGAAATGTGTTCGCTATATCCGCTTGTTCGCTAAAGCCGTGTTCTACTGTATTTCATTGACAAGAAACACCTAATGCACGCTGGTTTATGACCGCTGTGTGTTTTGATGTGGACTGTTGTTATATAACTCTGACAATAGAGAACAAGGTCACGTGTCTTATCTTAGTGGCTTTTCAATTCAAACCATGCGTAAACCATTTCATCTAAGATGGAACTTGGTGTCTTTAGTCATTTGTAAATTAATATACTCAGCCATGTTATCATTCAGTACGTTTTCTAAGGTAACCCTGAATTCTGTATTATAAGTGTACAATTGTATTATCTCAAATACAACCAGAAGCAAACGAGGTGTGTTGACAGGTTTGGGAGGTGATGCGCGCATTGTAGTACTACTGCCAGCCCTTTCAATAGAAGTAATAAGGCAAGTTACACGCTCCATGGTTACTTTGATATGAAATTTAACAAAAACCTTCGAATATTTATCCGAAATGCGGGCCTTCTAGGTTACACTTGACCTCAATTGAGGGTTCCAGATACTGCCACAGAAAGCTAATGTTTATTGACCAAAATTTCACTTGTCTATATCTGCAAGATTTAGTCCAATGTCCTTCACAAACTGTGAAAGATTAAATTTCACAGATAATGTTGTACATCGTGATGTGTTTTAGTGTGGTGTGGTTTGGTAAAGTGTGGTTTGGTAAAGTGTGGTGTGGTTTGGTAAAGTGTGATGTGGTTTAGTGTGGTGTGGTTTGGTAAAGTGTGGTGTGGCTTGGTTAAGTGTGATGTGGTTTAATTAGTGTGGTGTGGTTTGGTAAAGTGTGATGTGGTTAAGTGTGGTGTGGTTTGGTAAAGTGTGATGTGGTTTAGTGTAGTGTGGTTTGGTAAAGTGTCATTTCTGTATCTGAAAGACTTAGCCCACAAACTCTTCAGATAGGATTTCATAGATAATTCCATATACAATTTAGCGTTTCAAAATAAAATCCATGAAAACGGGTATTTTGTTTTTAAGATTTTGCCAAAAAGATCAGAAATCCTCACTCCTGTGTTCACTTTATATCAGTCTATATAAGCATCGGACACTTATTCATCTCCTTTATCAACAAATATGTCAATTATATATCTAGACGCATCCAATCCATACATGATGAAAAGCACAACGAAGTAAAATTTCATAAATATCCATACAAAATAAGCTTAATGAAAACTATGTATGCTAAATAAAATAAAGTTAGTGATAAACAAAGTCTGCAAAATCGGTCAATATTGTGTGCTGAAGTGAGAACAAAAAAGGATATTTATATTCATATGACATAACCCTGCGGTCAAGTGTGCTGAATTTGTGACACTAACGAATGGGTCAACACGTGAGTGGTTACTGAAGTTGTAAAAACAATATGATTGCACAGCGTATATACACAGATGTTAGAGGTAGATTTGTAGGTCAGATGCGAATTTGAGAGTTCAAACAGCAAGGTGAATTGCCTTGAAAGGCTTTCGATCATGATGCCACAATCAAAGTTTTTTCTCTGAGTGTTTAGGTATCGCTACATCGGTCAGATCACTTGAATTACCTTCGAGCGACCATTTTAATGTGAAATGAGAAAAAAGATATTTATATTCATATGACATAAGCCTGCAGTCAAGTGTGCTGGATGTTGGACACTGTAACGAATGGGTCATAAACAATATGATGTTACAGTGTATACACACAGATAAGTATGTCAACACTTCCAATGTGGAGCTTCGAGTCCGTGTGTACTAGATGCCGTGGGTTGTGTAACACTTGGTGTATCCCAAGTACGGATCCATCATCTTAAAGGGGCTGTAGCACGTTTTTTGGCCAAATGTTATTTATCTCCCATCTATAATGACAGTTGTTGTAATTTATATTTACTTTAGATTGTAAAAACATCTTATTACACAAACCAAGTATCCGTAGTGGTAAATACGGCCATTTTAATGTGAACACATTTTATTATATTTTACTGTTTGTGACATTATTTTTCAAATACATTTCATCAAGTTATTGAGCTAAGAAAAACTAGCTACAGCTCCTTTAAGGTGGTATAGCTTGACTGGCTATCCCAACTGTGGATAAATCTCAAATTGGATTATCAAAATTAAGATGGGATACAAGAACTTTCGGGGAAAATAACTTTGATGAAAAATATGACTTTGGATAAAAAATTACTTTTATGAAGAAATGACTTCGATGAAGAAATAGACTTTGAAAAGAAATATCAAAAAGCAAGTTGATAAGTTTTAATGAAACAAATGATTAAGATGAAAATTAAACTATGAACGGAACAGTTGATAAAAAAAACCCAACAACATCGATTGATTGGATTAGAAACTTTAATGAACAAATATTTGAATACTGAACATTATAAGACAATATTTTGATTTTGATTAATTACAATGATTTTTAATGTCCATCCATTGTGTTGTTGGGGGTCACATATTGCAAACGTTATAAATGGTGTTACTTTGTCGAGAAGTGCCAACTGTTACCGAAAACTACCAATTTGATGATAGTCGACTTAGTATATTGACGATATGAAGGTAAAAGTAGTGATTTCTGATCGAAAACCGGACACTGCACTGCGTGTGGCGCGCGCCAATGAGTCAAACGTAATTTTGGAATCTTATTTAAAACAGACAAAATAACAACTTTTGGTTGATAATGTTTAATAGGTCTACTGTGCATGTTAATGGGACGTGCAGTTTCGGTCTCTACACATGCAAAATGATGTTACTCAATTTTAATTGGAAACAAGTAATTATGATATATTAGGCGATTGGGGAAGAATATGCAAGCTGAGTAAATTTGTTTGTATTGTAAACAGCTCATATGGTGAGTTTGAGCGTATTAAAGCCAAATATTTTTTTTATGAAACACAATGGATGCACCTTTAATGCATTTTAACAAAAACAAATTTTATATAAAAGCAGATTTGGAAGAAAAAGACTGATGAAAAATTTGGAATAATTGAAAAAAATTATGTTGGTGCAAAGGGACTTTTGACTGAAATCACTCACTTATGTCCGTTCCATAATCTTGTCCGAGCAATGAGAGAAAAACTAATCATCTAATTCTGTTAAATTTGGCACATGTCTTCTACTTTATTCAGTGGGGTCCATTGCCAAGTTGAAAAGACTTTCGTGAATTTATTATTTTGTTCCAATTCATGTTATGTATTTAGAACTTTGTGCGACCTACTGCAGAAAAACTACAGAACTACTCATCCGATTTTGTTAAAATTTTGCACAACTATATATTCTACATCAGGGTCTACTCATGCAATGTCAAACAACAAATTTCTCTTCGAAGTTCTGCATTTTTACGTATATTTTTGTATATTGAACTAAGTCATTTTCATGAAATATAACCTATTCCAAAACTATTGATCCGATTCTGTTAAAATGTCGCGCATAAGTTCTACATTACTTTGCGGGATAGTGTCAAGTGTAAACCATCAAATCAGCACACACTTCTATTGAGAGTCGTGATCAAGCTTAAAATCAAATCATAATAATACAATTAAGAAGACATATTTCGATTTAAACGCTTATTGTAAAGTGAATCACAAGAACAAACGAAATCAATTTATATTATAAAGGGACCACTTGGTCGTATAAAGCACGTGTGTTTATTTTATCTAAACAAACGATTTGAATTAATCAATAATATAAATCATTTACATGTACAACTTAATTTGTATTGTTCCTGACATATATAAACCAGATTTACAATCGCATAGTGGTATTATGTTGGATTAGTGACGTTTAAATGCTGACTAGTATAAATGTACTTCTGTTACGCTGCAAACAGCAATAATTAACCCTCTTATGCGACCGTAAACTATCTGCTAGACCAACAGCTCGACAGCTTCTAAATAAAGTGATATGCAGCATAAACAGTTGCCCCGACCATGTGGCACCTTTTGGGCACCTTCTAATATTAATGTTTTACAGAATTTATAGAAGCAAAGAAGGCAATTGGAGACTTGAACTTAAAGAAGAGATGATAATGAACTATTATTGCACTAGCATTAAAATAAATGAAAATTTCAAATTTAATGTACAAAAAATCTTTCAGAGCCTATATCTCCTAAACCTGGATCGATCATGTGGTCCCTATTCCTGTAGCCTTCCCCATATAAACAATGTTACAGAACATAAACAATATACTATTACATGAAAACATGTGACATGCTTGCTTTGGAACTTGTATCTATTTTGTATCGTCATAACATAAAAAGAAAGTGAAGTCATTAATATAAACAACGTAACAGAACATAAACATACGCTTACAAGTAAAGGATAACGTATTAAGTATTGCTACCAATGATCTGATGCATACTGTGCGTCTATATAACTGATATACTGTTGACCTAAGATCCCTTCAGACAGCTGGTCCTCTTGCTTCATCGACACGTGAACACTATATGTAAAAGAGTGTTTTCACTCCGTACAAAACAACCCTTATTCATATTTATCAAGTATTAGTAACCCTAATGTATATTTCCCTGAATATATATGATTTGAGACGTTAAAAATGTGTTCTATATTCAATATGCTATACTGATAACTTTACTGTTTAATGAGGGAAGAATTCTCCATCTAGAGAGAAAGAAGAAGTTGTCCTTTGTGTAACTTTGGTACAGAGAATGACATTCATTTCACACTGTTATGTCATTTTTATGTCGAATGGTTCGCTCGTGTTCACCCAACAGCTTGTGTTTGAGGTTTCCAGATCAGTGGAGCGAGATCAAAACGTGTGCTCTTAATTTTGTTCCATGTAATATTGTGTTTGGTAACATACTGTGACACTTTGTAAACTTGTACAGAAATACGTTTGGCAGAAATTTATGAGCATAAATAATGAATTGATCAGACATGGCAATTTATCATTCATGTCACATGGAATGTTCATATGTTGATTTAATTAAAAGACAATTAGAAAAAAGAAACCAGTAATCTAACTGTGACACAACGCATGTATATATAATGAACATATCTTTTGACATATGTCAATTAAAAGACAATTTGATTTTTTAGCTCATCAGGCCTCAAAGGCCTGATGGGCTTATGGCGTCCGTCCGTCCGTAAACTTTTCGCTTTTTCAACTTCTTATCCAGATCCAATGACCCTCGAGAGCTGAAATGTTATGTATAGACTCCTTGGATGAAGAGGATTCTAAATTGTAGATTTGGTGATGCTGTGACCCCAAATAGGGCCACAGGGGTCGCATCCTTAAAAACCTATTTTCATCTTCTTCTCCAGTTCCAAAAGGTCTAGAGAGCTGAAAAGTTGTGTGCATACTCCTTGGCCAATGGGGATTCTAAACTGTAGATTTCGTGACCCTGTGACCTAAAATAGGGTCACAGGGGTCACATCCTTAAAAAACAATTTTCATCTTCTTCTCCAGTTCCAAAAAGTCTAGAGAGCTGAAAAGTTATGTGCAGACTCCTTGGCAAATGTGGATTCCAAAATGTAGATTTTTTTTTACCCCGTGACCTCAAATAGGGTCACCGGGGTTACATCCTTAAATATCTTATTTTCATCTTCTTCTCCAGAACCAATGACTCTAGATAGAGAGTTGACATTTTACGTACAGAGTCCTTAGTTAAGAATTTGTTTTATATTTTACATGAGATATATGAACTGAATATGACTGGTGATGAAATGATAAGATATGACTATTAAAAGTAGCTACATGAGATCGTGACACCACTTCTTCTTCTCCAGGTCAGAACAATATTTAAGTGTGGGGAAAACAACAATTTAAATATATAATTCACTATCAATATATCTAATGTTGTGTAAAAAGTGAAGTGAAGTTCAGCAACATTAGGCGCGGCTCGCCACATGGGTAGGTGACCCGCTACATTGCTGGATAAACTGAGAGTTTGAAGGGTCATTCCTTGCCCCACACTGAGACATGGGGTACTATAGCCGTGTCACCCTGGGTAAGTGACTTTGTTCGAAGTGTGCCTATGTCCACCTAGCAGTAAATTGGGTACCTGGTATGATACGAATTTGAACCTTTAGCGCCTGACAGTCGACCGGTTGTATTCTCCTCAGTGAGTGTTCTGTGCTCGTTGACCAGGGTTACTTTAATATGTCGGCCAGTGCTTAGAGCAGAGTGCATGGATATATGCGCTATATAAATGGACACTTATTATTATCACCTAGTTTGTTATAGGGATACTTACTGTTGTCAATGTTTGAGATATTTAATGGAGAATTGGGAAGGAATGTATGTTTTTCAACTGACTGAATGTGAAGTTTTCTTTTTTTAAATATTGAAGTACAATTGTCTTTAAACCTTGATATATAAGAAAGTTTACATATGTATTATATTTACTATTTGATTCTTCTAAAGACAGACTGTTTAGTGTGGTGTGGTTTGGTAAAGTACGATTTGGTTTAGTTTAATTGGTTTAGATGTGATTTGGTACTGTGTGATGTGCTTTAGGGTGTTTTGGATTCGAAAGTGTAAAATGGTTTAGTAAAGTGTGAGTTGGTTGAATGTGGTGTGGTTTGGTAACGTGTGATTCTCTATCTGAAACACTTAGCCCACAAACTCTTCAGAAATGATTCAGTTTCACATATAATTCCATATAAAATTAATCATTTCAAAATAATATCCACGAAGCAATTAATTGATAGATCGTTTTCAAGAAAGAGCAACATCTCCCCACTTCTCTGTGCACGGACTATCAGTCTATATAAGTATCGGACAGTTAGTTCACTTTTCATATCCTTTATCTGCAAATATGTCATTTTTATAACATTGTCATTTAAACGCATTCAATGCAAACATGATGATAAAATAGTTGTCATTTTAAAACAAACGCACAATGAAGTAAACATTAATAAATAACTATACAATATTAGCTTACAGATAAAAATGATTCATGTCAAATACAACTAGGTTAGTGATATAGAACGTCGACAACATCGGCCCATATTATTTTAGACACGCGTGATGAGGAACAAGGTATTTATATTCATATGGCATAACCTTTTAACCCTGCGGTCAAGTGTGCTGGATGTTTGACACTGGTAACGAATGTCGAGGGTTTGTTTAAAACCTTTATCAAGTCTCTGTGCCCTGAGCATTAAAAAAAACAGGTAATGTAACGCTTACTTTTTGTATGAAATTGTCCACCCATCTTCAGACTATATCACTGTTGGGTGTGGCTAGGTGAAATATGATGTGCTTTAATATGGTTTGGTAAAGTGTGATGTAGTTAAATGTGGTGTGGCGTGTAAAGTGTGATGTGGTTTGGTTCAGTGTGATGTGGTTAAATGTGGTGTGGCGTGTCAAGTGTGATGTGGTTTGGTTCAGTGTGATGTGGTTGGCTGTGGGCTGGCGTTGTAGTGTGATTTGTTTTAGTGTGATGTGTGGTTTAACATGGTGTTCTTTGGTGAAGTGTGATGTAGTTCAATTTGGTGTGGCGTGTAAAAGTATGATGTGGTTGGCTGTGGGCTGGCGTTAATGTTGTAGTGTGATTTGTTTTAGTGTGATGTGTGGTTTAACATGGTGTTCTTTGGTGAAGTGTGATGTAGTTAAATTTGGTGTGGCGTGTTAAAGTGAGATGTGGTAAAGTGTGGTGTGGTTTGGTACAGTGTGATGTGGTTTGGTACAGTGTGATGTGGTTTGGTACAGTGTGATGTGGTTTGTTGTGGGCTGGCGTTGTATTGTGATTTGTTTTAGTGTGATGTGGTAAAGTGGGGTGTGGTTGATAAGGTGGCAAGTGGTTTAGTGGATCGTGCGTGACGTGGTTTATTGAGTATAGTATAAAACGTGATTCGGTTACATGTGATGTGTTGTGGCGTGGTGTAGTGTGATGTGTTGTGGCGTGGTGTAGTGTGATGTGTTGTGGCGTGGTGTAGTGTGTTGTGTTGTGGCGTGGTGTAGTGTGATGTGTTGTGGCGTGGTGTAGTGTTATGTGTTGTTGCGTGGTGTAGTGTGATGTGGTATGGTATAGTTGATTTGGTAAAGTCAGATGATGTTAAATATGGTGTGGCGTGGTAAAGTGGGTTTGGTTTATTGAGGTGTGGTTTACTACAGTGTGATGCGGTGTGTGGTGGGATGTGGCATGGTGTATTGGAACTTGGTTTGGTGGAGTGTGATGTGATGTGCGTTTACAAAAGCATTTATCTATAGTCTCCGTATTGTCCGTGATTAAGCTAAACTATGTGTATTTTGTGGTGTGGAAAGCATTGTCGTTGATTATAAGAGGTATGATATAGTTTAATACTTCGAAACAAAATTATTTCAAACATATTTTAATTGATTTACTAATCATATTCACTTTAATTATTTGCAGTTCAGAGAATTATTGACAGCAGAGAAAGAACTGTGGAATAACTCAACTCATATATTCGACGACCAAGAATCACCTTGTTTCGAAACTTTACTAGTGTATACAAGATCTCGAAGCGTTGTTTAAAATGTCAGAAGTATACGACGTCGTGGTGGTAGGTGCGGGAGTAGAGGGGTCGGCAGCAGCATACAACCTCGCCAAGAGGGGCAAGAGGACGCTTCTTCTGGAACAGGTAACATCATCATCATACACATATAGCTCTTCTGGTCCGACATGCCAGATGGGCTTATGGTATAGTCCGTAAACGTTTTGAATATTCGACTTCTCCTCAATAACAAATGGCTCCAGAGAACTGAAATATTGGGACAGACCTCTTGGCCAATGGGAATTTTAAATTTAATTTTTGTGACTCGTTGAATCAAAATAATGACGACAGGGGCAACGCCTGTAAAATCTACCCTTAAGACCCGCGAGAGAGCTATTGTCTTATGAAAAGACTTCGTGACCAATGAGATTATAAACTGTATATTTGGGGAATATATAGCTGCTTATAATTCAATTCAATTATGTATTGATTTTCTGTTGTCAAATAATCGGCGGTTACATAACGTATATAAAATGGGTTTGACCATTTCGATACAGCGATAGAGCCACAAGGGCTAAGCTATCACTCTTTACAAAAACAAATTCCAGTTAATGTTCAAGAAAGTTTACATTTTGAGTTGCCTTGATCAATGGGTATTATATACATTATACAGATGGTAGATATCATGACTGAATGAATCTCCTTAATAACTTACATGTATTTCTGTCAATTTCCCAAGAACCAAAAGTCCTACAAAGTTGAAATTAATATGTGCTCAGACCTGATCGATGAGAGGTTGTAGATTTTGTGATTTGGTAACGCCTTAAAACCACACAATAACTTTAGGTCATAGAAAGCCCAAGTGCTGCGTACAGAATCGTTGGGCAATGGGGATTACATTTGGAGATTGACTAATTTGTTACCCTGTAAAACATGTTTCAGACGGGGTAAGGTATGTTCACTTGTATGCATCGGACGTCTAGAGCTACTTCCCCGTGCACATCTCTAACATTAAGTATATGATATAGCGAAAGAAGTTATACGTACTGTTAACAGTGTGTGTTTGGGGTACCAGCAATACCACTGCATCGACTGATCCAGGGCCTCCTTTCACAAAACAACCTTTACTAAGGTTAACCTTAACTTCCATTCTTTAACATTGCACCAAGGTGACTTACGATCACCTTAGTGCTTTGTGAAAGGAGGCCAGGGAGGCTCAAAGGTCTGGGAGGGTCTGGGAATGAAGGGTTCACAAATGTGGGAATAAGACTGAGTAACATCTTGTGGAGAGAATGCATACACTGTTGGTAAACCTAGGTCAGATGGTTATAACATGGTAACAACGCTCACCCCGACCCCCTATGTTCCAGTTCCCCCTGCCCCACAGTCGAGGCAGCTCCCACGGACAGTCCCGTATCACAAGGAAGGCGTACCCACAGGACTTCTACACGGAGATGATGCACGAGGCGACTGATGTGTGGAGACAGCTGGAGAAAGATGTGGGCTGGGAGGTCTTCAAGTGAGGAATTGTTGCACTTGACAATACCACCTCCCCTCCCCTCCCTCCACAAGGCATAGCTCGCCCTATAGTTTGGCAGGAAATTAAGTGACACCCCTATTTCGTACAAAACTATAATAGATGACTATGATTACAGTGCAACAAGATACTGAAGTCATATTGATAAGTATGTTTTGTATCAAACCAAAGCATATTTTGAGCGCATATATCTGGAACCTAGACTGTTATTCAGAGGTGTCAAACAAAACCGTTCTCTGTCCTAGTTGCTGTGACGTATCACTCATCACATACTAAAGTAGAAACCTGCGGCTGTTTCAAACCCTGGACACTACCCTCCGCAAGACTCGCGTGTTTACATCAGATTGCATATGATGGTTATATAGACCGATTAAAAAAAAATTCGTTTCTCAATATTTTCAAATTTAGAATCCTATTAGGTACAAACATAAAATTAAGATTGGCAAAAGATGAATTTGCTAGTTTGCCTGGTTTTGTAGATATTGTACGAAATAGGGGTGTCACTTACTTTCTTGCCAAACTATAGTCTTCATCACTGGCTAATTTAAACCTTGCTGCATTTCGTTAACCGTTCTGTGTTAGCGTAGCATCTCCCACTATCAAGTTCAGGTGCGAGGCATTACTTTGCTAACACAGAGTTAACTTCCAATATCCAGTGATGTAGGCTGGCGCCAGTTATTACGTGTTTACACTGGACAATGAAAGTGAATGCTGTGAATGGATATTAAGAGAAGTGTTTTCCCCCATACACGAAAGTTTTGAGAGACCGGAGAAAACAAAATAGCGCCTATAATGAACATAACTTCAAACATTTGGCTTACATTTTCGAAGCTCTTAGTGCTAAATTTGTCGTAAATACCTTACATTTATATTGGCTTAAGCCTATCTTAGCTCTAAAAGGGTTTCGGAAATTCATTAAAGGATAATGGGGGTGTAATATAACGTTTTCGTAAGTCCACTATCATGTTGTTGCTTTTGCATGGAACTTTTTTTAAATTCTGCATTTTTCAACTCATATGTCGCATACCCCATCTTTTTCGCACACAACCCTTCAACCCTCAGACCAACTGGGTACCTGGCTATCGGACCTTACAGGGGAGCCTTCCTGGAGGAGAATGCCACATCACTGAACAGGAATAACGTCAAGTTCGAGTACCTTGCCCCTCCCGACTTCCGGAGACGTTTCCCCATGCTCGCCTACCCAGACAACTTCGGGGGGATCGTGGACTCGGACGGGGGAATACTGCGCGCGGATAAGGCACTGATGGCATACCATGTAAGTGTCGTTGTTATATATTCCTGTATCTGACATTTAATGGAGAAAGCATGTCGCAGATATTTTGGGAGAGTATCCCAACCAAATTTCTTCTGAACTATATCAACAAGAGTAAAGGAACGATGACATTCTACAATAAACCAACTGTCAGAAGGCACAGGGATACGACTCTATGTGATTTCTAAACTCATTTTCGTCTGATTAACATCGACCCTTTTTCGAGGAATAAAAGTTGCAAAATAGTGCATCTACCGAGATACGAATTACATTTAGTTCGGAGGTTTGTTGAGAGGAATCTACAGATTCTGAACCTGTTCGTGTCCCGGTAGATGCACTATTTTGCAACTTTTATTCCTCAGAAAACGGCCGATTTCAATCAAAATGATTTTCGTCTGTAAATGCAGTAGTCATTAGATTTGTAGCGCAAAACAAATGATTTCAAGCAGATTTGACCTAAAGTAAATGACATCAGCCTTGTGCGCACTGTTAACCATGTGTCTCGTGATGTCAACTCGTTGTGATGACATGAAGTGGATGATTCATAGCACTGTTCAAAATCTATCGCTTAGTCGCAAACAGAAAGTATCTCCAAAAAAGATATTTGTGTATTTTATAGAACAATCTTAAGTTTTAATTATCATGTGAAGTAAAGTTTTTCCATTTTGACAATTTGAAAAAAAATTTGACCTTTAAAAACATATATATATCTGTTTGAATATTAGCAATAATGTATATTTTAATTCAAACAAAATATTGTACAACATAACGTTCTGTTGGATCTCACAGCTCAAGGGTTTTGTTTTATTGTTCTTCCAACTTCTGGTTGAAATAAGTAGTAAAAATTGAGCTGTCAATCACAATCTTCCAGACGATCTTCACTTTCCATTCTTCAACCTTACCCGTGTTCTATATTAATAACTGTCACGCGAATACCTGTCTATGAATATATAGGTCGTTTTAAAAAGGACTTGACCTAGACGCTTTGTTTCACTGAATATGCTTAGGTCAGCACAGTTTAAAGGGGCAGTAGCACATTTGCTCAAATAAATTAAAGTCGATCAAATGTATTTTAAAAATATGTCATAAATAGTATACCACCCTTCTCTCTTCGGAAAATCAAGTTAAAAAATTAGTAAAAATGGTTCGATAAAGCCATGGGAATAGTTTTTGTCATTCGAATAATCAAAAGTGTTCACAATAAAATTGCCGCCATGCAGTTTCTGCTTTATTCATAACACCGTTATTACCACTACGGATAATTGGTCTGTGTAATACAATTTTTACCCTCTAAAGGTAATATAAATGACATAAACTATCATTATAAATGGGAAATTTGAAAAATAAAATTTGCAAAAAACGTGCTACTGTCCCTTTAAGTCACGGAGCATCATTGTGCATTTTTTTTACGAAAACAGCTTTTTGAAGTTAAATTATTAATGAGAAAGCTGGTGATCAAAACAGTTATCGATATTTTAAATATTATATTTTCCATGAAATAACCTAAGCTTTTTACGGTTTTGCATAATGCATTTTCAAAAAAGCTATACAAGCTATACACATTAAAAACCTGATTAAACGTTCCGTTATGCGAAAAAGTGACAAGCCTAGCGGTACCCCTAAATACTCTCATGTAAAAAGAACACATGCCCATAGTACAGTACAGAATATTTAAAGGCACTGTAGAACGTTTAATGCATTTTGTATATGTTCAAATTTGCTATTTATTATACCAGTTAATGCAGTATATCTTTACTTAACCCAAATGTTTCTGGTCTTTACATCGCTAATGCGATGACGCGATTTTTATTAATGTACATTCATTGTAACGTCAATAAAATTACATCACATACAATGACAATGAATCATCATATATCCATGAGTAAAACAATCATCTCCAAACGCATCCTATGATCGCCACGGCAGTGGAGCATGTTTATGAAATTTGGCTTGATCAAGGACAGAAGGAGCCAAATTTTGAAAATTCAAATTTCATTAATTTTCGAATAAAAGTTGTCATATTGACTAAAAGAGAACAAATTCATCACAAATACGTCGAATGAGTACCTGGGGGAGTAAATGATGTATGTTAAACCCAGTTGATCACATACTGAATATTTCATAGAAGAAAATAAAAACTGTGGTTTTGAAAGATTGACCCCTGGTCACTTCAAAGAGCTGTCAAAACTGTAGCTGTTTACTATGAGATGTTAAAACAGATTTTGTTATGGAACACTTAACTGCCTTTTATAATGCAAGACAGCAAAATGATCGGTCTAGTTTTCGCGTCGATACGATGTACTAAAATACACAATAATATACAAACTTTCGATACGCAGCTGTAGGCATAGATGTTTCTATAATCTACAAGAACCCCAGAACAATCTGTTTCTCTTTTTCAGACAATGTTTTTGAAGTATGGCGGGAAATTAGTTGATGGCGCACAGGTCACCAAGATATCACGTGGTCCTATTGTAAACTTGGAAACGTCTAACGCCACCTACCGAGGGAAAAGTGTAATCATCTGCCCAGGACCTTGGGCCTCAAAGATTCTCAAACCACTTGGAGTGCGTCTTCCATTGGAGGTAAGTGCCCATTTTATAGTGCAACCCCCTAGTCCTCCTTTCATAGAGCAGGTGCGTGGTTGTATGTTAACAAGACAACCTTAGTGTATACTATAGGAGTTACTGAACGGTTACTAACGGATAAGTAATGGATAAAACACGCTCTGTGGGCATTTTTAAGAAGAAAGGGTGTTTACCTCCGGATATGCTCAAAGGCTGTAAGCCCGCTGACATTCCGGAAGGCATACATCCTTACTTTTTGATAATGCCTTCGTTTATGTTTTATCCATCTTATAAACCGATTATTGAGTACAATAATGTAATAATTACATTTCCAGGAAAAATCTACAGAATCGTCCATAAAATCTCTCGTACTAGCGTATCAACCAATGTAGCTTTAAAAAGGCAAATGAATCTCCGCCGTTTTGTTATGACTAAAACAATTAAAGATTGGTCTATTGCCAAAATGCGGCGGAACTTGGTTTCGCCAATGCTGTCCTCGAATTTGGATTTGGTAACACACATTTAAATATGTTTAAACATATGTTTGTTTCAAAGGATGTATAACAGAGTATCATTTCACAAAGTACTATGACGATTGGAAGTTCCTAAGGTATCCTTAGTACAATATAACGAATATGAGATCATGTTAACTTTACTATACATGAAGCCTGTTTTGTGAAAGGAGTACCTGGGCCAAAATTATCGACGGCCCCTTAGACTAAGTAAGGGTCACCTTAAAGGCGCTGTAGCACGTTTTTCTTACTGAAATAAAGTGATCTCACGTTGAATATGGAACCATGCTAGAATGGTCAATTATCTTGCTGTCGGAATTTAACTCTCAAAATCTCATGAGACCTGCAAATCTACCTCTCACACGGAAAACTTCCACACCAATATAGCTTTATACCTTGCACCATTTTCTTTCAATGCAGATAGCCGTTTTCTATAGATACGGCTTATCAAGTCGTGTAATGAGATGTTTTACCTTCTAACAGAACCATATATTTAGAATCTTTAATGATAAAAAGCAAATCCTGGAGAAAAAAATATGCAAATACGTGCTACAGCGCCTTTAACACATGTTGATAACATTAACTTACAGTCATCTTAAAGGTACATCCATTGTGTTGTTGGGGGTCACATATTGCAAACGTTATTAATGGTGTTACTTTATCGAGAGGTATCGACTGTAACCGAAAACTACCATTTTGATGATAGTCGACCTAGTATATTGACGATATGAAGGTAAAAGTAGTGATTTCTGATCGAAAACCGGACAATGCACAGCGTGTGACGCGCGCCAATGAGTAACGTAATTCTGGAATCCTATTTATAACAAACAAAAAGACAAATTAGAGTTCATAATGTTTAATAGGTCACATAACTACTGTGCATATAAATTGGACGTGCAGTTTCGATTTCTGCACCTGCATAATTATGTTACTCAATTTTAATTGGAAACTAGTCATTATGATATATTTGGCGATTGGGGATAAATATGCAAGCTGAATGAATTTATTTGTATTGTAGACAGAACATGTGGTGAGTTGGAATGTATTAAAGCCAAATGAAATTTTATGAAACACAATGGATGTACCTTTAAAACGTTCAAACGTTTATAACACAGTTCGTTTTCCGAATACGAATTTTGTCTTGTATATGGTCATATTTTTAAAATAAGACCTTTTCAAAATATTGTTGCAGACTTTTCATGACCCACTTTTGTTTATTTATTTTATGAACCATGAACTTGTGCTTCGAGTCCAATTAAACGTCAATCAATAAAATATAATTCCACTGTGTCGAACGATAATTTTTCATTTCAGCTTTGTCATACACTAAGTCATTATGCCCCCCGAAAATTTTTTCGGGAGACATAATATTTTCACCTCCGTCCGTCATTCCGTAATTCCGTTATTCCGAAATGCTTTCTTCTCCGGGCCATATCTCAAAAACCGTTCAATATTTTTTTCACGAAGCTTGGTATGTGGTTAGACCTAGTGATGGAGTGGTGCCTTTTGCTATTTTGGTTATTCTGAATTTTTCATTTTTTTCTGGTTTCCATGGAAACAATTTGAACTTAGTGCAAATTGGGGGTAGGGACCTTTTCCGGCATCTGTTTCAAAATCTATCTAGTATTTCTTTACGAAACTTGTGGTATTTGGTTAGACCTAGTGGTGCATGTTTCTGATTTTGCTTTTATTAAGAAATGTTGATGTGCTCATTGCTCAATAAGTTTCATCTTTAAAAAAATCAACAAGTCGTTATCAAAGCTAATTCATGAGATATTATAAATTATGTGACTTGAGCCCTTCTTGTAGCTCAGGGTGATCTTTTTATGACAGATATAGATTAGATTAGATTAATTACCATCTATTTTCTTTTTTTATGTTCAGTTGATTTAAGTTAATAGAGTAACCTTTTTGGATTAAAGTAAAGTTTTTTTCCCTCTGGCATTGTTAAGTAAGGGTTAGATGATTAGTTTTGATTGAAAATTGGAGCGGGAGACATCACAGTGCATCTCATGCACATATTTCTAGTAAGAAAGCTAATCTTACTTCGTGTTAATACATTGCTAATGTGCTTTTTAGGACGTTAATGCTTCTTTAAATTATATTTTTATCATATATGTATAATACATTTTTTTTTAAAAACCGTCAGACTTCACGTCATCATCTAATACACCTTAACTGTCCTTACCATGTCATGACATTTATAACATAGACTAGGCATATCATAATTGGTGTATATTTCTAACGTAAACCGTTACGCCCCAAGTGATAACATATATAGTTAATCTACATTCGTACCATTTCCATTATCAAATATAACCTTCCCTAAAATCCCGTCTTTCGATTGGCGCAGGTTTTCAACACGCGTTATAACATTCTCGAATCGCCTGTTGTAATGGTTATTAAACTTGGCACATATACACATTATGGTTACGAACAATCGAATAATTGATTGCTTTGAATACTCGCCGGGTCGCTTTGGTATTTAAAATTAGGTAATCGCCGAGCGATAATGCAAGTATTTACGGTATATAGTTCATCTACATGTGTACCATTCCGATTATCAAGTGTAACCTTACCTTAAATCCCGGCTTCTGAATAGCTTATATATTCAATGTAATGCGTTCATTATTTAGGAGTAGTTCACCTGCAGATGTGCAAAACTTCAGATGTCAGATCATGTCAGATTGAACTGTAAAACCCAGTCATGACAAACCATATAGTCGATTAAAACACACAAGATATCCAGTCTTAGATCTCATTAAACAAGTCTGCGACCGATTCATCTCCCTTGTGTTCATCAAAACGTATCTGATCAGAACATTTAAAAATCATTAATCTCAAGAAAAAACTCGTATCATTGAAATTTGTCTATCCATGTGCGTTGCAATCATCCAAGGTAATTATGCACATACTAATGGACGCAACATAGGTAGACGTTTGTGTATGGACCGACTTTTTCGTCGCTTCCTCTTGTCGACCTTTCATATGCAATCACCTCTGTTGCATATGGGACATAACTCGATTCTCGTAAAATCCCCTGGCGGTGAAAGTTTGCAACACTGGTAATGTCCCTTTTGTCCTCGTTTACAGCCTGCGACCGACTTCTCTCTTGTAAACAATATGTGCGCATTCGCACATGCAAATCAACTCTGGTCATTTCGACAGATACGGAATGTTTATTTCGAAACAACGTCCCTGATTGCACTACTAAATTTTGTTGCAATCAGGATTCTCTATTACTATCCCAGAAAATGATCCTTATGTAACAGAGGTAAGGATTGAAGATCATGAACTGCGTGAAGTGACCTCTGGGGGAGAGAATGCTATTCTTATGAATTTCATGGCGAAGTCTAAAATTCTTTTTTTAACGAATCGAAGAACTTACACATTCAACTAATGTGTTCGTCATGCCTTTCTACGAACGTCCAACGACGTCTTGAACAATGAACACACAAAAAGGACAGCGAGATGGCCGGCCTCTCTGAAGAGGTTCACATACATTAACACAACCGGACCATGTTGCAGACACTCCGTATCAGTGTATGTTATTGGAGAGAGTTACGGCCACACTTCTGGTAAACTCCCCACCTTCGTAGAAGAAAGCGATTGAGCCGATATTTATGGACTCCCTAGCGAGGAATACCCGGGTCATGTAAAGGTATTAGAACACACGCACACGAAGCCAGGGACTCGTTTGATGAAAGCAATGAACTTCGTCCGTATCATAGGTTTGTAGCCTCTTGTGATCGACGTACAGAGTTGGTTTAAGTCACCTTTGAAGATAATACTGCTTTCGGGCATAGATCTAAGGTAATCGTCACTTTGAATCATTAAAAAGCGCCACAGTCAACGTTCGTTTGAGAGACCTAGTAGTAGACGTTTTCAGTTCTGCCTTTTTACTATTCTCACTATAAAGTAATCGAGACTTCCAATCGTATATAGAATACGTTGTGTGTGCCCATAACGATGCTATTCATCAAAATAAACGCCACAGTCAAGGTCTTTTTTAAAAAAAACTTTTAAACGACACAAACGGTAAGTGAATTGCCCCAGGTGAACATTAGTTACCATGTACATTTTGTCTTTATCAACACAAGTCGTTTTTCACTCCGTCGTCCAGATTCTTCCAAGTCTACTCCTAACAACTCAAAAGATTTTCTCATACTTTTTCACTCGGTGCAACAAATCGTGCAATATGCAACTAAAAGCATGCCTTATAATGCTATTGTCCTTATTAAAGTCAAGTTGACTTATGACTTTATAAAGCGTTCACTAACATACTATACATCTAACAGCAATGCATGGTCATCTCGAATGCCTAACACTTTGCAGAAATGATCATCGTTCTGCAATAACCCCCAATCGCGACTGCGTGTTGAAACCTAGTTCTTGCAAACAATACAATCACGACACGACCAGTATTGATACACCAGTGTACACTGTGACATTCAATCACACCCTACGCTGTCAGACGCCATGAACGGGTAGGTTTCTTGAGACAATAGTTCACGATTTACAGTGATAACAGGCAGTACCCTCCCCTGAGAGCTATTTCTACTCTGAAGTGGTCTACTTCAGACAGTCCGCATCAATGTGCTATATTGGCCGGAGCACCAGTCCGGGAGTCACCAGTCCAGCCGTCTCCCCACCTTCTACGATTACAACTGCTGTGGAGGATTCGACATCTACGGACTGCCAAGTGAAGAGTACCCTGGCCAAGTGAAGGTAGTAGTCAGTTAATGGAGACACTAGGACCAAGTGAACGTACTAGTCAGTTAATGGAGAAACTCAATCCAAGTGAACGTACTCGTCAGTTAATGGAGAAACTGGGTCCAAGTTAACGTACTCGTCAGTTAATGGAGGGGGCGGGATAGCGCAGTGGTTAGCGCGTTCTGCTTCGGATCAAGAGGTCCGGGGTTCGAATCCCGCCAGGAGCACGGCAACTTTGTCTGCAGTAGAGAACTGTTCTACACACAGTAAGGTTTGGGTGCAATGCTACACTGAATTTCAGCGTAGTACCACCCGTGGTTCGCTAGTTCCAGCCGTTGCTCGCAGGTTTCACCACAGTGTATAGCCACATGGCGTTGCGGGCTTTCTCCCTGCCATAATACTAGCAGCCGCGATATAAGTGAAATACTCTTGAAAGCGGCGTTAAACTCACTCACTCAGTTAATGGAGAAACTCGGTCCAAGTGAAGGTACAAATGGAGGTCAATTATTTAGCGGGGAAGACAGGTAAACTAGAATACTATTCACGGTTTGTCATGTAACGGTACCATTGTATAAAGTAAGCTGTCAACTTGAAAACCCGGAACAAATGAAGGAGGTAAGTACCAACATGGAAACCTGGACTAAATGGAGGTAAGCACGAGTTAGCGTGGATCAAGAGATTGTTCTCTAGAAAAAAGACACGAATGAAGGTACAAACGAGAGAAGCATATGAACACACAACTCGGAGGTATTGTGAGCTACATCTAGTGAACGCTGAACAGGCTTCGAGAACTCTGGACAAAAAGCTGAGTGACATACACGTTAGTTAACATGGTCGAAGCTTCACAAATCACCACACGTGTTCAGCATCAGCTTGCATTAGTACATGTGTAGTGTCTAGTTATATCACTATCATTGCCCCCCTTCTTTCACACCTTGTAGCAGCATTGCATCATACAACAACACCAAGCTATATAGCGCTTTCCCCTCATTCATCTGCATCTTACATCTTATCGTCTTACTATCAGCTTTCTTATTCTAATGGTGTCACCAACACTCGTCTTATTTTCAATTCTTCGTCGATCTATCACAGTACCTATGGTGCACCTCCTGGTGTGGCATTACACCATATGCTGTCTACCTGTGGTGCTATTACACCTTATGCTGTCTACCTGTTGTGGTATTACACCATGTGCTGTCCTGATGTTATATTACACCATGTGCTGTCCTGATGTTATATTATACCATGTGCTGTCTACCTGTTGTGTTATTACACCATGTGCTGTCTACCTGTTGTGTTATTACACCATGTGCTGTCCTGATGTTATATTACACCATGTGCTGTCCTGATGTTATATTATACCATGTGCTGTCTACCTGTTGTGCTATTACACCATGTGCTGTCCTGATGTTATATTACACCATGTGCTGTCATGATGTTATATTATACCATGTGCTGTCCTGATGTTATATTACACCATGTGCTGTCCTGATGTTATATTACACCATGTGCTGTCATGATGTTATATTACACCATGTGCTGTCCTGATGTTATATTACACCATGTGCTGTCATGATGTTATATTATACCATGTGCTGTCATGATGTTATATTATACCATGTGCTGTCTACCTGTTGTGCTATTACACCATGTGCTGTCCTGATGTTATATTACACCATGTGCTGTCATGATGTTATATTATACCATGTGCTGTCCTGATGTTATATTACACCATGTGCTGTCCTGATGTTATATTACACCATGTGCTGTCATGATGTTATATTACACCATGTGCTGTCCTGATGTTATATTACACCATGTGCTGTCATGATGTTATATTATACCATGTGCTGTCATGATGTTATATTATACCATGTGCTGTCTACCTGTTGTGCTATTACACCATGTGCTGTCCTGATGTTATATTACACCATGTGCTGTCATGATGTTATATTATACCATGTGCTGTCCTGATGTTATATTACACCATGTGCTGTCATGATGTTATATTATACCATGTGCTGTCATGATGTTATATTATACCATGTGCTGTCTACCTGTTGTGCTATTACACCATGTGCTGTCCTGATGTTATATTACACCATGTGCTGTCATGATGTTATATTATACCATGTGCTGTCCTGATGTTATATTACACCATGTGCTGTCATGATGTTATATTATACCATGTGCTGTCATGATGTTATATTATACCATGTGCTGTCTACCTGTTGTGCTATTACACCATGTGCTGTCCTGATGTTATATTACACCATGTGCTGTCATGATGTTATATTATACCATGTGCTGTCCTGATGTTATATTACACCATGTGCTGTCATGATGTTATATTATACCATGTGCTGTCATGATGTTATATTATACCATGTGCTGTCTACCTGTTGTGCTATTACACCATGTGCTGTCCTGATGTTATATTACACCATGTGCTGTCATGATGTTATATTATACCATGTGCTGTCCTGATGTTATATTACACCATGTGCTGTCATGATGTTATATTATACCATGTGCTGTCATGATGTTATATTATACCATGTGCTGTCTACCTGTTGTGCTATTACACCATGTGCTGTCCTGATGTTATATTACACCATGTGCTGTCATGATGTTATATTATACCATGTGCTGTCCTGATGTTATATTACACCATGTGCTGTCATGATGTTATATTATACCATGTGCTGTCATGATGTTATATTATACCATGTGCTGTCTACCTGTTGTGCTATTACACCATGTGCTGTCCTGATGTTATATTACACCATGTGCTGTCCTCCTGTTGTGTTATTACACCATGTGCTGTCCTGATGTTATATTACACCATGTGCTGTCATGATGTTATATTATACCATGTGCTGTCCTCCTGTTGTGTTATTACACCATGTGCTGTCCTGATGTCATATTACACCATTCGCTGTCCTCCTGTTGTGTTATTACACCATGTGCTGTCCTGATGTCATATTACACCATGTGCTGTCCTCCTGATGTTATATTACACCATGTGCTGTCATGATGTTGTTATATTACACCATGTGCTGTCCCCCTGTTGTTGTATTGCACCATGTGCTGTTGGATAAGTGTAATACCGTTCTCCACGCTGTCTTATTATGTCCCCCGAAAATTTTTTCGGGAGACATAATGTTTTCGCCTCCGTCCGTTAATCCGTCATTCCGTCATTCCGTCATTCCGTCATTCCGTCATTCCGAAATGCTTTCTTTTCCGGGCCATATCTCAAAAACCGTTCAATATTTTTTCACGAAACGTGGTATGTGGTTAGACCTAGTGGTTGAGTGGTGCCTTTTGCTATTTTGGTTATTCTGAAATTTTTTTCTTTCTGGTTTCCATGGAAACAATTTGAACTTAGTGCAAATTGGGGGTAGGGACCTTTCCGGCCTCTATTTCAAAATCTATTTAGTATTTCTTTACGAAACTTGGTATGTGGTTAGACCTAGTGGTGGAGTGGTGCCTTTTGCTATTTTGGTTATTCTGAATTTTTTTATTTTTTCTGGTTTCCATGGAAACAATTTGAACTTAGTGCAAATTGGGGGTAGGGACCTTTTCCGGCCTCTATTTCGAAATCTATGTAGTATTTCTTTACGAAACTTGGTATGTGGTTAGACCTAGTGGTGGAGTGGAGCCTTTTGCTATTTTGGTTATTCTGAATTGTTTTTCTTTCTGGTTTCCATGGCAACAATTTCAACTTAGTGAAATTGGGGATAGGGACCTTTTCCGGCCTCTATGTCAAAATCTATCAAGTATTTCTTTACGAAACTTGGTATGTGGTTAGACCTAGTGGTGGAGTGGAGCCTTTTGCTATTTTGGTTATTCTGAATTTTTTATTTTTCTGGTTTCCATGGAAACAATTTGAACTTAGTGCATATTGGGGGTAGGGACCTTTTCCGGCCTCTATCTCCAAAACCGTTCAATATATTTTCAGCAAACTTTGTATTTGCTTAGACCTAGTGATAGAGTGGTGCCTTTTGCTACTTTGGCTATTCTGAATTTTTTATTTTCTCGTTATTAATGCAGTATTGAACTTAGTTCTTAGCATAAGTGAAAAATAAGGGTAATATGACTAGGTTTGGTTGAAAGTTGGAGCGGGGGACATCACAGTGCATCACATGCACATATTTCTAGTTTGTGTGTGTTATAACAGGACGTGATCTCATCTAGGTGGTTATTTCGACATGTTCTGTCCACGTGATGCACTCCCAAGTGTGCTGTTTCAGACCCTCTACTTGTATGTCAAATGGCACTCGTCTAGGTTTGATATTTCACCCTGTGTCACCGTTTTACGTCTGCTAGTACACGTTCTACTTGTATTTCTAATTACACCCTTCTAGGTGTTATTTCCCCAAACTACCTATTACGACTATTATTATATACGTTATTTTAGAGCAAACACAATTTTAGGTGATTCTACGCAACCTCTTTTTTCGGAATATTCAATACTACCCTCTGGACGTAGACTGCGAATGCCGACTTTTAGAACAAACAGGTTTCGCCAATCATTCATTCCTTGCAGCATTAGAGAAATAAATTCTGATAAGTGCAATGTTGCACGATAAACACTTTCATGTAAAGCATATTCTAGTCTTTGTAAACTGTGTTAATACGTATTGGTTTGAATGATATGTTTTGTATGCTGGAGAATTGTAATTATACACTACAAATTTCCCTTTTGGGACAATAAATATCATCTTATCTTATCTTATCTTATTACACCATGTGTTTTCATCGGTGTGTAATTGAGACATATAACATCACATCTTTAGGCGTGTTATTGCACTAAATGCCGTTTAATGTGAGTACAATCTATGTCACCTTATGGGATGTGTTATTGCAGCATATGTCACCTTTAGCTATGTTATTGTATTATATGTCATCTGGAGGTGTGTTATTACACCTTCTATGGTTGAAAATAAACGATTAAATATAATTGCTAGCAACCATTGTTTCACCGCGAGTTCCCGTATTTCGTCCCGTGACGTCATAAAACGATTGTTTGTGACGTCACTCTAGCTTGTCGTCGCAAGCGAAGTGGGCCGTTTCCTGACTATTATTATGGGAATCAAATTTATAACCCTCGCTCTCGCTCGGACAATACTAAAATCACAATCGTTTCGTAAAAGTCATATGACTCACTTCCTCGGGTTATTATCTCTATGCCATCTTTAGGTTTGTTATTCCACCATATTGTATCTTGAGGTGTGTTATTTCAACATATGCCATCGTTAGGAGTATTATTGCACCATATGTCACCGTGAAGTGTGTGTTATTGCACCATGTGTCATCTTTAGGTTTGTTATTTCACTATGTATGTCATCTTAAGGTGTGTTACTGCACTATATACCATCTTGAGGCGTGTTATTGCACTATACATCATCTTGAGGTGTGTTATTGCAGTATACATCATCTTGAGGTGTGTTATTGCACTAAACATCATCTTGAGGTGTATTGCACCACATGCCACCCCTATCTCGGGGTGTATTATTGCACTATTCACCATATGTCACCTATAGGTGTGTTGCTGCACTCTTCCTACCACGCACGTGTGTTACAGATGCTTCGAATCTCTGTTTTTTACTGGAAAGAGCTCACTCCTGGAGATTACGATGTGTCAAAAATCCCGTCCTTCTCTGAAAAAGATATCCAACCAATTTACGGCACCCCAAGTCTTGAGTACCCGGGGCTTATGAAGGTATGGCCAATATAAGGTGTAGTATAGGACTCTGTGATGAGGTTTCAGAAAGGTTATCAAGGTGAGGGGAGAAAGTGCTATGTCCATGATGAACCAGACAAGTCACGTGATATATCTCGCAGAAGGTAAGTGAAAACAGGCTATACTTGTATATTAATGATTTATACATGAATACGTAAATTACCGATACCGACTTTATTGTTTGGACAACAGTTACTTAGTAAAATATTCGGCCATGAAATACGCCACAAAACGTAAGTATAATAAGTAAGTGTGTTCCGTGGTGACATTGATGCTGAGCGCAGGCCCCTTGAAGTAACATTATGGATTTACTGATGAATTTTGAATTTTGTTGCTTCTATATATTGCGTAAAATGCAAAGTATATATTAAATCATGTATTACTGTAAAAAAAGAATTCGATAATGTGTTTATATAAATATATTATTTTGTATGATGTATATCCTTTGTGAATTGAGAAGAATTCGTGTATATAAAATGCTAAAAGATTCAGTTTGATTAAACAAAAACAATTCTGAACATTTTAATAATAGATTTCATGGGACTTCATGAAAAATACGTATGACACTGTGAATATAAGGAAATAGGTCGCCATTGGAAAAATACTCATTCAGCTCCAGTTGTAATAGCTTCTGGATTATGTTTCTCCGACTAAATAGTGCATTTTGTAAATATTTGTAAAATATCCTGAACAACAATAACAATTGCGTCTTTTTGAACAAGAAATATTGAGTGTATGAAATGCCAATGATTCACGGTTACGTTTTCCAGATTTGTCTTCACCACGGGCCTGTGATTGACCCCGAGTCACGTGACCAGGCTGACGACAAATGGGTGATCGAGTTGACCAAAGGTTACGTGCGGGATCACTTCCCTTGGCTTGAGGCCACGCCCTCTGTGATAGAGACGTGCATTTACACAGTAAGTTCAGACTGTTACTACAACCCAGCAGGTGGGTGGATCAGGACAAACTACTCTTGTCAACACTTACAGGTGTTTTGCCATCTCACGTTGGCTCGACATTTCATCTAGTGAAATTCCCTGAAGATGTGCTTCCTTGACCGGATTAAATGTGAATGGCATTCAACCGCAGACCAACTTTTCTGTCTTGTTTTAATTGGTTGGTTTACCCACATGCATTGATGTCGGTTAACTGTCAGTCTTCGAATTCCTATGTATATATTACAACATATAACAGTACAGTCAGGTTAGTTTTACCTGCATAGCATCAAACTTCGACATGTTTCTGTTTTTATTTATATATACAGTCTATTGCAAGTATGTCAAAGTGAATATATGTCAATGAAGTTGAAGTCCTACGTTTAAAAGGTTTTGCCTAGTGCTCTAATTGTTCGGTGTTTTCGGTGCCTGAAAGAAATGCAGGAATTACACGACCTTTGTTGCTCCCCGCCGCCGCGTAGCGCGGAGCGGGGGATATAGTATTCAGCTCCGTACGTCCATACGTACGTCCGTCCGTTCCGTTTCTTGTTACCACGATATATGAACCGTTGGACCTAGAGACTTCAAATTTGGTGCCAGTATACATTAGGGGAATACCCAGACACCAGTCGATTTGGGTGACCTTGACCTCATTTTCAAGGTCACTACGAGACTTGGCATTTTTGGGGATAAAATCTTGTTACTACGATATCACATGAACTGCTGCACCTAGAATCTTCAAATTTGATACCAGTCTTCATTAGTGGAATACGCAGACACCAGTCGATTTGGGTGACCTTGACCTCATTTTCAAGGTCACTGCAAGACTTTGATCACTTTATAAAATGTTCTAAGCCTGATATAATAACAACTGAATCAAACATGTAATGGTCATACTCGGTACAAGCTGTGTGTCCATCCTTTTAGCTCCTTAATTGCGGCGGGGGACATGGTCACGTTTGTGACAATTACTCATTTTTAAATGTGTTCATTTTCTCAATGAATAAAATAAGTTTGTTTTATATTTTGACGGATGCTTAGCACAATAGCATATCATTATAAATATCAATACCACGCATAAACGTGCACATATAATATGTGGATTTATCAGTGTGCCATTATAGAGAATTCCCTGATGCGTTTGTATTCATGACCGGAATAATTATGAAATATGTGGATAGCGTATGTTATGTATGTTACAGAACACACCAGACAAACACCCAGTCCTCGACTACATCCCGGGTAGTCGCAACATCGTCCTTGGAGCCGGCTTCTCTGGTAAGTTCCCAGTTGTCATCTGTCACTCTGCTCCTTTAAGGTTTGTGTATCCGCAAGTTTCCTTTACCCCCTGATTGTCCGCTGAGACTTTGCCTCGGACCGCTGTTAATAATCACCAAATGAAATGACTCAAATCAAGCAATATTGGCATTGCCCGAATGAGTAGACCGATTAACGACCACGGATTGAAATCATGTGATCGGCTGACAAAATACATACACAAGTAGCCAGCTGCTTTTGTTACGAAGCACAACTGAGTAGATAATCAGGGGATTGCAGTAGCCTTGTGGATATATATACCCTGATAGAGCAATACGATATCCCGTCTACGAAATAATTATCCTATTTTGCACACTATAAACCTTAATGTTGATGTGATAATCACAGAAAAACACTCACAGAATACCCTATCGCCTGCCCATATTATACAGATAATTTCTTTGAGTTTTCATGGTGGTACTCTTTTAATCATCCCGCTCCTTCAGTGTGTTTGTATCTGCTACCCTACTACAATACCCCGATTCCTTGAGCTCAATAACTCTCGGTTTGGCCAGCCAATGAAAGAACATTCATTTGAGCAAAAGGGGTTAAAGAGGCTCAGGGTATTGTAGTATTTTGATACACTGATAGAGAAGGATGTCCTTATATGCATGCCATATGTTTAGCAAACATCGAACCATATGAGTTTATACCAACTTAATGAAGTTAACTTGAAGACGATCGATTAAAGACCTTGGGCTTATTTCACAAAGCAAACTTAATTAAGCTAAAGGTTTCCTAGCTTCGTGAAAGGGGGCCAATCTCCTGTATATCATATTTTGTGTTTTGCAGGTCACGGCTTCAAGCTTTCCCCGGTGGTCGGGAAAGTGCTAGGGGAGTTAGCGTTAGGGGAGAGACCATCCTACAACCTCGCCCCCTTCAGGATCAGTCGCTTCCCCACCCAGGCCAGTCTGTGAGGTCTAGGGTAGGGAATGGTGGAGAGGGGAAGGGTTTTGGGGGATGACATTGGATTGAGGGAATGATGATTTCATTCATTTGTCATGTGAATTGGGACGTCATTTCTATTGTGATTATATTTGTTGTTCTCTGGGAAGCGGGTGGGGGTGGGGTGAGGGAGAGGGTGAAGGAGATGGCATTAGAGGAGACCTTCACTTTCTTCCGCTACTGACCGTGTTGCCTCCTCGTAAAGACAGAAGAATGGACGGAGATAAGAATCGGTTGAGTGGGTACACCTCTACTGTTGAAGGAGATACCACTATATGAATAGCGTTCGTCTTTATTGCAATATATGTTCGAGATACAGGTACTAGGATCGTTATCAAGCTAGTGATCCATAACATCTATATAATTACATTTAACATCTAGCCATGGAACTTGTTCTCCTCAATCACATTAGCTTATACCTTGTCCATTAAAGAAATATCTACTGCTGACTGAATTTTTTCCACTTACGATACTGCATCGATTTGGACCACATATTCCTCCAGCCGGTCTCATTACGTCATCGATGATGACTATGTTAGCAGCATTGATGACGTATTTGCTACTGGATACGTCACGTCTACTATTTGAATGCTACAGTTATCAAAACGAAACACGCACAAGTGAAACTTCACTGAAATGGGAGCTGTAGCATCGTGCTTCATTAGGTTTATCGTTATACGCCGGTGACGTCATCTTTACATCATCTTTCCCTCCATATCGCCTCTTTTAATGACTTTTTGTAAACAAACACTCCGCTGAAATTAACAAACAATCGCTTGGAATAAACTGACAATCGTTTGAACAAATCAAACAATATTTCCCTTGCGTAAGACTTCCGGTTAATAATGTTCAACCATTTGCAAATCTTACGGGAATAAAGATTACTTTTCTTTATACCTCAATGTAAGGCGAAATAATTCGATAATAACTGTTCTAACCCCTGGACATATTGACAGAACTTCAGCAGCGATTTCTGTAGGCGTTCTTGATGAAGGACAAGCGGTTTCTTCTGGGGCATGACGTCATCTTTCATCTCGTTCTATACATAAGGGGCCAATGGTATTGCCATACTGATGACGCCATGTCCTAAGATAAAGTCGTGTCAGAGATAAATAATATTACCCAGTTTTCATCTGCGCTACAATTCGCCTGTGATTGATGTCTTCATCTTCATAAGGTATGCTGAAAACTTTTTATCGAGACTTTTCACACCTAACTAATTTGATGTAATATATTTCATCACAAACATGGAGGACAAGTGTTTCAAGCCTCCTCCGTGCTATATATGTACAATTTTACATTTTACATTTGTCCAATTCATATTCACGAGAGACTCGACACCAACGAATACTAAGATACCAGTGAATAAATGATGTATTTGAATTAGAAATGTACATATTAATCTCCATGCAGTTATGAAGAGCATTGTGTGTTGGTTTATATTGTAATGATGATTTATGAATGGAATGCTTAAATGATTGGTAATTGCTGAACGTCGAATGACCGTACATGTGTATATCCCAGAAAAATTAGTCTTGCTTAGAATAAAGTGATGACTGGTGTTTCTCTTGCTCCTATTGTTTTATTTCAATGTATTGTGAGCGTCACCATGGACAAGATTATAGGTATCATTTCACAATCAGCTTCTAAGAAACGAGACTTGAGATGTGTCCTTTGCTACCTCAGATAACGTAGAATTGGACTGTCTTCAAGGCAAATCCTGTGACCAATAGGTTAGCGATTATATTGAAATCCCCGCCCGTGTCAAAAATACTGGATAGGTGGATATAGATTGTTAGCTGGATTAAACTAGCTTAAACATGCTACCGACCAAAAAAATCTATGAAAGAAGTTTGAAAAGTGATCATTCCAAGAGTAATATTTTGTCAATTTAAATTGAAGAAATACTTTTAAAAACGTACCTGGGCGGACCAAATGGTATACCTATTTACGTCGGACCGGCCTGTTACGACGTAAATCATACACTGCAAAATGCAACCGTAACATTTCCGCGCTATTAGAAAGATTTTGAATTTATTGAAAATCAAGCACTGAATTTCGCATGAGACCCACAAATCGACCTCTCACACTGAAGAGTTCCAAATAATTGTCGCACCATTTTCTATTAATGCGGATACACGTTATCTATGGTTACTGTGTATTGGGTCATGCAATGAGATGTTTTACCCTCTAATGTAACAATATATTGTATCAACTTTAAAAAGAAATGTCAAATTTGAGAAAAAATGATAATATTATGCAAAAAACCCGTGATACAGTGCCTTTATAGTCATGGATGAATAGATGAGGATATGTGTAATTCATTAATGAGTTCGACCTCACCTGTAAAGGTAGATGATAATAATGATATTTTGAAATGAATGGCCACTTGAATGTCATAAAAATGTGGAACATTATTTAACTACAATTTTCTTCACAAAACAGTTACTTTGATAATTTCTTGATTGGGAGTTATTAAACACTTTATATGGTCTATTTAGCAAATTATGGCGACATGATGTACTACCGTTGGGATATCAGTACTGTATAAAATATAAAGTGTCACAAGAATCCGTCAGAATAGGGATGCGAGTCTCTGAGAATTTTCTAGAAACATGTTGACAAGTTAAAATACATGAATATGTTACACAACGAGGATATGGAACATAGGCATGAGGTGGTATATACTTGATTGGTAAACAAAAAATAATAGTTCCTAAACTATTACAACACAATTCTGTATATTCAAGGACAAATGTTGATGTTGATCAGGCAACTGATGTTTGATTTTTTACATTCTCAGCTTTCATTTCATCTGTTGACACATTTCGATTTTTCATCAGATTGCGACACATACTTATTATGTTTGAAGCGTCAGTAAAATGACTCTAACCATCCTTCATTCTCTTCTAGATTAGAGCGGCAGAATAACTGCAATATGTTCACAATACGACGGTCACATGTCTCTTAATGTAGCCCAAGTGAATTCTCATAGACCAACTAAAGAATGCTTATATCATATACATGTAAATATGCGCAAATTCAAATTCGAGACACATTTCATACATGTATAAACGAAAGATAGATGAAAGATATTTGTATATTTTATTTTGATAAAACAACTTTTAAATAATAATCAACGAAACATTACTTAATGTTCAATTTTAATCAATTCTGTTGTAGTGTATAGTGAACTAGTAGAATTCTTGAAATGCCACCGTTCATTACCGTACATTATATATATGAGAATTTCGTTTACGCAGCATCTCCAACGACCTTTTCCTCACCAGATCGTAATTATGCATTTAAAGGGGCTGTAGCACGTTTTTTGCAAATTTAAGTTTTTCAAATTTCCCATTTGTTATGATGGTTTATGTCATTTATATTTACTTTATCTTATTACGCAAACCCACTACACGTAGTGGTATAATACCGTTGTTGCGTGCATGGCAGCCATTTTAATGTGAACACCTTTTATTGTTTCGAAATACAAAAAAACGATTCCCATGTCTTCACCGAACCATGTACACTCATTTTGTAAACTTAATTTTCCAAAAAGAGAAAGGTGTTTTACTATTGATGACATACATTTACATTTTTCAAATACATTTCATCGACGTTTTTTAGCGAAAAAACGTGCTACTGTCCCTTTAATACCGTTTTCTAGGTTACTACGAATGATGCCTCAACTAATTTCATCCCACTTACACAAAAAAACTGTCTACGGCATCACAATTCGTCAAGGCGTTTCCTCAACACCGCCGTGTCTGATTACACTCGCCATCTTTCACTCACTTCCTGTCCAGGACCGGAAACATTAATAAGCGGGGACGTTTTACATTTATACAAGAAAGGGTAACAAAGAACCCACGTACTTTTAGTTTATAGTCGTGATGCTCTTCAGAAATTATTTTCAAGTGTGTTGATTCACTTTTAACTTAAAGTGAATAGGTCATGTTGACGAGTCAACTTTTTTTATGCCAGGAAAATATGCCATAATTGTCAATGCCACATCGCGTACCATCGCAGGCAATATGCGCAAACTATGCCCAAGTACTTACCTTCGAGGTAACTGTGGTGTACCATCGCAGGCAATATGCGCAAACTATGCCCAAGTACGTACCTTCGAGGTAACTTGGTGTACCATCGCAGTCAATATGCGCAAACTATGCGGTGACATGCATCCGTTAAATGATGAGAATCGAACAGTGTCCCATAATTATTATATTTTGGAGTTATGTCTCAAAATGTCAGTCCTGTAAACTCCACTTCAAAGTTTAAGATTTGAGTTGTCTACTGGACTGAATAAAACGTCTCGTCAACACTAAACATCTCCTTTGTAAAACGTTTAGTTTGATTACACTGTCAATATATAATCCTGAACGTAAAATGTAGTTGTTGGTATTTCGATGTACATATAGGTTAATGCTAACATATATTGATATGTTTAGGATCAACACGGTCGTAAGAGGATGGCCGAAATATATATTTTCTATTGAATTCTTATCTGCAATTGGCTCATCAGGCTATTTTGTGAAAAATGAGACCAAAAAAATGTTGATCCTATATAAAACTAGAGCGTCTTAAACATTGCAAAAATATCGTTTGCTTTCAGCAGCCGGCGACAATCGAAAAATGGGGCGGGGCTTAGAGGGTTGGACGGTAACCGGACGTGACGTAGGTGAAGGGATGGGATGTAAACATACGCTTACTATTTATCATGGCAAACACTGGAGAATCGGTCAGCTGATCTGCTACATCTGCACTTTGCAACAATGTCACACCGCTGTTCTGCTGTAAATTGTTCGAGTAATCATGGTTATTAAGTGTCACTTCATAAGTTTCCATCTGATGTCTCGCTTCACGGCAAATGGACCGATTTTGTTCGAGCAAAGACAGCGTTGTGGTAGTGCAACCATTGAACCAATGTCAGCGTCAACATCTGTATTCAGATCACTTCCCTGAAGATTGTCTTGTTTGGGGAGCGAGTTAGGCTACTTCCCACGACTTGCCGTTCAAGCGTAAGTAGTAATCATGTCTTTTAAAAGAAACAGATACTAATAGTCATCTAGAAACAACATAACAGAAACATGGGAGAATCGTTCTTTACAATACGAGAAAACGTAATATAATGAATAATCATAACAAAGAACCGGGAGAGGAGTCTTCTAAACTATATGCTGTTGTTTTAAGAGATTTAGTCATGGAATACATAAGAGAAATAGAAATGTCTAGATGATAACTTCTTTATTAAGAATCAACAATTATGTTGTAAATCCATTGTTTATTTTTCATATTACCAACTTCTAAATGCCTCTTAAAGAAAACTTCGTTATTGTGAAAGAACGCAACGTTTCGGTGGGGTATAACAAGGTGGGGTACATTTATACAGAATATTAACAACATCAACTGAATCAAGGAGATTTAACGTATGAGTAGGTTATATAATGAGAGGGGTTATCACATTCCGAATTATCACATCATAAAGCTTGTTATCCAAAATGTTTAGATGTGATGTTGTCAATTCAAAATCTTAAAAACAAAAACCCTTGACTGATTGACTCTATTGAGTCCGGGGATGTAGCTCAGTTGGTAGAGCGTCTGCTCATCACCCGGTAGGTCGGGGTTCGATTCCCGGCCCCGTCAACTCCCATAAAAGATGGGAGTTGGTGCTTCCTGTGTCATGGGGTATAACGCTTGAACTGGCGCCGCACTGTGGCTGCAGTGTGCAAAATGCACAAACCAAATGCGGACAATAAAGTGTTATTATTATTATTAACGTTATAAAGCTATCCCCGTATGTACAGCCCAATGACGACATACGGGTTCTGATGTTTTTCAGTGAATGAGAAGACTCCATGGAGATGCTCAAGCAATTAGAAAACATCGAAACATGAAGTAAAATATCATTAAACAATCTACCACATACCAGTACTCGGAGATTCAATACAAAGACAGAAACGGTTACGTTGATGATTGTATGAGTGTATAGACAGCAACAAGAGGCTCACACTCAAGTCATTAGGAAACAAGGAAAGATTACGTAAAGCCTTTACGCAATCGAACACATACGCATCGGGTCAATACAAACTATTACACTGGTGATTTTATGGGTGCTTAGACAACTCTACAAATACGATGGACAGGCTCAATATATTATCTAAGAACAAGGAAACAATGTGAAATGACTAAAACCGTATTTCACAATCTAATTAAACCCATTTTGTCAATATAAGAGAGAGAAGCTATTGAATTGGGGATGTTACGGGTGATTTACATATGTATACTAAATGGGAGTACATGAACGCTTCACTCGAACTCAAAAATAAAGCTATAAATAAATCTTTTCTGAATGAAATAATTTTCACTGAATTTAAAACACGACGGTCGACACAGAGCGACATTATGGTGATAATTAATGCTTTGGTGTGAATTTTGAAAATTTCATCATTAAAAAGGTTTTGTAAGGTTTAATTTTCTTTGAGCATAAGTTATAGTCTGATCACTATGCTACTAACAGTTAACAAACTTCTGTCGCCCTTATTTCCTTGGGCTGTAATAACCTTTCACACATGTAATGACGGTCGTTAGGGCGACAGTCATTTAAACACGCTTACAGTTATATAGACATTAGAACGACGAAACTGGAACCTTATTGTGAACAATATACATGTACATATCTAAGGGGAGGCAATACGATGATACGACATGTGCAGACGTCATGCTGTATCAAATTACTTTACATATGTTGGTTTTAAATTGAATTGACACTTTTTAGCTCATCAGGCCTTTTTTTGGTACCACTCAGAGGGACCAAGCAATGTTATGTTTTTCTTATTGCTATGTGTGTCCACATTACTAAAAAGTATGATGGACTTGCCAATTTGGTAGCTCAAGCTCAAAACGAGGCTAAATCCAAGATGGCCGCCAAGAAAAAGCCAATTTCCCCGAAATTTCCACTGTTAGGCTGTTTTCAGTCAATTACGCAATATATTAAATAAGAGAAGGAAAATACACCTAATTTGTTAATAATTTCTAAAACTTAATGAAAACTATTACGTTTTATAGGTCCAAAATAGGAAAAATCCAAGATGGCCGCCAAGAAAAAGCCAATTTTCCCTAAATTATCACTGTAAGGTTGTTTAAGTAAATGTTTTCAATCAATAACGCCATATATTAAATAAGGGAAGGAAAATACACCTAAATTGTTAATAAATTTCTAAAACTGAATGAAAACTATTACGTTTAATCAGTGAAAAAGGGAAAAATCCAAGATGGCCGCCAAGGAAAAGACAATTTAAAAAAAAAAAAGCTTGACCCTACAAAATCTCCAATGTGTCAGGATTGTGCTGGCAATTGCCCAGAAACTGTTTTTCATATTTTAATTGAGTGCGAGGGACATAATATCCATCGTCAAGAACTTATAGAGGTGGTGTCATCAAGATCAAGTACCTTCGATCTGAGGTCTATTCTTGGAGAAAACCTGCTGTATGGTGACATTCAAAGAGCCCTTTTAGATTACGTATGCAATACGGGCAAATATGACTGCATATGAATCTTTTTTAACCTCTTGTGTAATTATTTTCTAATCTTTTTAATCCTTTTATATGCCGGGCGCATATATGCCATTTGTTGGCCCAACGTCGCCCTTAATTCCACCTACCTACCTACCTACCTTGACCCTACATCAGGATTAAATGATGATAACAATTGGATAAATGTATCATAACACGGAATTTCTATGTACTAGTTAGGTAAAGTAGTTCGTAAATCATTGAAAAATGGACAGATCATACATAAATTATATTCTGTCTCAATGCATGGGATAATACAAAATTGGCAAAGTATTTTATCTCTTGAGAGTCCTAATTTTCTACCTTCTTCTATCATTAAGTCATGGTTTGAACATCTAAATGTTGTTAAAGCAATTCTGTATGTTCGGATTTTTACAATGGACAAGTACTGTTCATAGCCAAAAACTACTTTTACATGTCTATACAATTGAAGTTTGGAGTGTTTCAGTATTTCAAAACACTAAGATATATTAGAGATATATCTTAATTAATAATCTAGATACAACACAACCAAAAGGACTGTCGAGAGTCACTTTTATGAGTCATTTTTTGACCAGATGACTAGGTGAAAGGTAAATTAATATTCAACTTTAAAAGGAACCTGATAAAAGGAGTTATTACAATGAATGATGTCATTTCAATTAACCACCAATGGTCTTAATCACTACTTGAATCAGCGTTTTAGTTCTCATTATTAGTAAAAATATATAGTGTTATTTTATTTTCATTCAATCCTTTACCGTTTCCCGCCGTCTCTGTTGTAAACAGCATAGCAAACACAGTCCATGTGCTATAATTCGGATCATGGTATTTATAAAGGAACAGTAACGAATCCTGATTGTGCGCCAGGTAAACCTTTCCAAATGACAACTTTAGTTCTTTTGAGTGAGTGAGTTATTGTTGAACGCCATAAACCTTTTGATTTGGAAGAACCAAGTCACTATAAGTCTAGAGGGTAATGGCAATTTATCTTTCCGTTAGTTTGAACTCATTGTCCAATAAAATGGCTGTTTGTGCAAGATAATATTCAGATCTGAAATCTGATTGAACTTATTAAATAATTGTAAAGACCTAGCAGTCTGCATGCATCATTTAAGCTTTCAGAGACGTTAAGTTTTTGACAAAGAGATGACATGTTCTGAGGGTTAACTTCCTTGAACCTTATGAGGGTAACATGGCAGCCTTATACGGCCACAGAGGCCTCGACCTGAAACCTATAGCTATTTTCATCTTCTTATTCAGTACGAAATGCCCTAGAAAGCTGAACTATTTTTTATACCTTGGTAAATGGATTTTATAATTGTAGATCAATATTAGGTCCCCATTACGGACAATAGAGGCGATATACCTAATATAACCTATGTCATTTACTAAAACCTAGAAGCCTTAGAAAGCTGTTAAGTATATTCGCATTGTCCAATGGGGATTATAAAACTTGTAGATTTGTTACCCCCTTGACAAATACTTCTGGCAAATGTAAATTTGCAACCATATAAAGAGTATTATTTAAACTCTTATGAGCTACATACCTAATGAATCTTTTTTAAGGTTGTGTTTTAAATAATACCACAAAGACGGATGTTGCATTTTAACAATGCCCGCAAAACTTATTATTTCATTGCTGGTCTTCAACTTTAGATAATAAGACTGACGCGTTACAAACAAATGGCTCCATATTTCAAATGTTACCCTGATATAACACTACATAAAGTATTTACTATTTACTTTTTTAAAATTAAGTTACATCATACATTAATTAATGCAGTATGGCACACTTGAACAAAAAATGTTGTTTGTATATAACGGCAACGGAAATTAACTAAAAGTTCATTGCAATTTCTTCCTTCAACAATTTTTTTACTAAGAATTGTTGGAACATCATTTCCTCATTAGATTCAATAAGCTGGAAAATATTTTGCAAAAACAATGACAAAGTTGACATGTATTTGAGCATTTTGAGTGGTTGAAGTTTTCATTATAATGAAGGATAGATTTTATAAATATTCTGTTCATCATTTCAATCACTACAATCACATACATTTTGGTATAGATTCTAATACAGTTTTCAAATATTTCGGTGTATAAAGGTACTTCATCGCTTCTGTTGCAATTGAACAGATGACCGAATATACTTTAGATACCTGTTGAACTCACTCTAGTTGATAACATAACATTACTTCATTTTTTCCCATTACACTAATCTATTAACTTTAAAAGTTGCATAGGTTAAGAATTGTTTGACAAGTCCTTGTACCTCTCATAACTGATCGCTCAATGGGGCAGAGATAAAAATTCAAATTTACCTTCCATAGCAACGTTCGTTACATCAATAGTTCATGTGTCCTTTTGGACCAGATTTTGCTAACAATATATTCACAAGAAGCATGAAGTAATCAATATGATAAAATATTCTGTAACTGCATTATTAGATATTACCAACAATAAAGTAATGGCTTTTAACCAGTCACAGTTAATGAAAACAAAATTCCTTAGAGAATGGAAAAAGGATTTTCATTTATATTGAAGTAATTATTTCCGATAGTGAAATTTACTTTTTTGCTGCCATATTGTAATTATTACAGAACAATCAAACTGTTATATACCTTTAACCTTATGTATTTATTTCCTCTGGATAAGTTTTAACGTAAGCCACCTGGCTAAACTAATCACCACATCAGACTAATTCTATCCAGGTATTTTTCTGGAAACGAAATTCGAGGTGACATTTCTATATACACATACACATACATGTATATGTTATTAATACATGATCATACCATAATCCACTGGAAACATACTACTGAGGGTTATATTTTAATGACAGCTGGTACCTAATGCCTGACAATTTGATTGAGACCAGCAGACATTCATTAAAAAATAAAACAATGAGAAGTGAAGTCATTCATCGGCGCTAGTAGTCTGGAAAACTTCACGAGTGCGAAACAAGACATTACTATTTTCAGTATTTTGATATTCTTTGTTTGTTAGTTTGTGTTTTATTATTTCTTATTAAAAGTTAATACAAAATTTAAAGTAAAATTACAGTGAAATAAAGTGAAAAAGTATATCAATTAAATATTAGGCATTAAAATGTGCAAAACAACTTTTGGGGGAAATTGATCTTTTTCCTGGCGGCCATCTTTGATTTTTCATAGTTTTGAGGAATAAAACTTAAAATGCGTTTGTCAATTCTTTATTATATTGATATGGTAGATCTATTATGCGCCTCTTTATTGTATTCTAGCCTTTTTGATTGAAGACATTGACAATAATCCATTTTAAGGGGCATTTTAACCAAAAATATCATTATCTTGGCGGCCATCTTGGATTTAGCCTCGTTTTGAGTTTAAGTTACAAATTGAGATGTCCATCATACTTTTTTGAAAAACAGAGACATAAAGGAATAAAAAAAACACCAAAACCTTTGGTCCCTCTGAGTGGTACCAATATGCCAAATTTCAGCTCCTGGCTCATGGACTATGAAAGGCCCGATGGGCTTATGGCATGGGATGTCGTCCGTCCATTCGTCCGTCCGTCCTTAAACTTTTCACTTTTTCGACTTCTTTTCCAGAACCAATGACTCTAGAGAGCTGAAATTTTATGTACAGACTCCTTGGCCAATGGGGATTCTAAATTGTAGATTTGGTGACCCTGTGAGCCCAAATAAGGGTCCCAGGGGTCATAACCTTAAAAGCTATTTTCATCTTCTTCTCCAGAACCAATGACTCCAGAGATCTGAACTTTTATGTACAGACTCCTTGGCCAATGGGGATTCTAAATTGTAGATTTGGTGACCCTGTGACCCCAAATAAGGGCCCCAGGGGTCATAACCTTAAAAGCTATTTTCATCTTCTTCTCCAGAACCAATGACTCCAGAGAGCTGAAATTTTATGTACAGACTCCTTGACTGATGGGACATTCTAAATTGTAGATTTAGTAACCCTGTGACCCCAAATAAGGGCCACAGGGGTCACAACCTAAACATCATTTTTCATCTTTTTCTCCAGTCCCAAAAGCTCTAGAAAGCTAAAATGTTATGTACAGACTCTTTGGCCAATGGGGATTCTAAATTGTAGATTTGGTGATCTTGAGACCCCAAATATGGATCACAGGGGTAATCACTTAAAACAGCTGTTTTAATGAACTGTGAAGATAATGAGATTTTATGTGCACTTCATATGCCAGCTTAAGAGTAATACTACATTATGGACATGTTTGATGTAATCAATGTGAAATAAGAACTATTGAATAGCCTGTGAACTGAATATTATGACAGGATGCATAGGAAAAAAATTAAAAAGGGTTAACAAATGTTTTATTTTACATTAGATATGTGAACTAAATATGACTGGTGATGAAGTAAGATAAGACTATTAAAACTAGCTACATGAGTTTGTGATACCACATCTTCTTTTCCAATAAAGAAAAATAAATAAAGATGGGGAAAACAAAATTTAAAATATATAATTTACTTGCTGTGCGTCCAGGGTTTGCATGTTGCATAATTGCAGGTGTTGACCTTGGGAGTGACCACTCCCTGGCAGAGATGCAAACAGCAGCTTGCTAATACACGGAGGTTTCAGGTTACTTCTCTGCTGTGTTACTGATTTAGTCTTACACTCAGATGCTCAATAGAATTTATTAATTAAATATTGAAAAGGATCCTATGAAACTATGAGCCTATGAGAAACAGGATTTTTAGAAACAAATAGGGGCTCTGTTTCATTATGTAATAAATGTTGATAATTCCAGGATAAAAATAGGAAGTAAAACAATAAACTGCAAAGGTCTACATTATTTATAATGAATATGGATTAATGTGTAACCAATTTTGGTAATAAATTTGATGACTGAGCAATGACTTATTATGTGATATCTTAACCTTTTCCTTAGCGATAATTAATAACATGATTCCTGATGAGCTTCAGAGCCAGTGGCTCTATTTTTATACTCTCTGGTCGACGTGTCACTTTTTGACGAATGATTAATTTTGATACTTCTTTATTACATTATAAGTAATAAGATCTTTCAACACTTGAAAGAATGCCATATGACTTCTGCGGTTAATGACATATTGCACAGCTGCTTGAGTGATTATGAGTTTATGTTAATTCACTGAATGTGGATATATTTGTTGGAATAGTTGACAAAAGACTCTAGATGTCGAGTCTATTATACGGCTAATAAAAACACGATTTGTCCCATAATATTGATGGATTTCGTATCTTCTGAATGAATTTGTGTATTGATTGACAATTGACTGGGTCTTGATAATACATTGAAGTGCAGCTGTCACCTTACTCATTTCTATAAGTTGACCAAATCAAATAAGTAAGGAATGAGTCTTTCAGTCGGATACATTGGATGAATCCTTTAATACATACTTAATATCCTATATACTATAGAAAGATAAATCATATGTTACAGGGTATTTTTACTCGTTCGTCCTTTAGTCACAGACACAGCATTTGTGGACATTTGTTTTTGAACCGCTTCATACATCAAGTAAGTACATGAGAGAAACTAATGTTTGAAAAGGGGATATTGATAAGTCACTATAAATTGCTGAAACCACAGGGGGTAAGCGCTGTCCATGCTCAACAGGAAGTTGTCAGTCGTGATCATGAACAACCTTTTTCTCGACAGACAACAGTTTTTCAACTGAGGTGGGTCTAGTGAAGGTACATAGCTACAAAGGTAATGTAGTGGAAACGTTAGGGAGAACGGAATGCCAGTATCTTCTCTTAGCTAGGATGGGTCCCGAAATTAGTCAGTTTTGAAGAGTTTCTAATGAATAACGTTAACCGTATCAAGTTGTTTCAACTCTTGGATAGCTATAGTTTACAATCGCTACAACTTTGGAACAAGACGTGTAATATATAGTTGGAATTTTAACATTTCAATCGTAGTTAGGGAGAAAAGTCGCGAAATGCCGACTTTCTACATGAAAACAGCAAATATACATGGATGAAGCCAATATTTTATGCAGGTTTAAGTTGAATATGATAAATTTAGGAATTTTATCGAAGTTATTGCATTCACAGATTAACCGAAGTCGAGATATTAGCAAAATAAAGCACTGTACACATTGATGATAGTTGTTCCTGTTGACAAACACACTGTTCGGGTTGTTGAAAATGAATTGTAGGGGTAATTAGTCTGATAGTTCTTAGTGGGTAAAAAGGCCGAAATAATCACATGTTTTTGAAATTTTGATGAAAGAATTATGTATTACGTTTCTTTGTTCTTAAGATGATTTAAAACGTTCTTTGAAATATTTTCATCCAATTCCAAATAAAATCCGTTTTTGTTATGTTGCCATAATACACATTTGTGACAGTCCGATTTAACAGTTTTCACAAACAGCATATTGTAAAATCACAAACTACTACTTATATAACTTATAAAAGCAAAATAGCCAAACTCAACTCTGAAAATTTAAGGTTTGAAACATTATTTTCTATAATTCAACTGAAAAAAAAGATTACAACAAACTTTGTGGTATAATTTGTGCATTAGTCGTACATAAGGGCTACAGTGTTTTTTGTCGCCGCAACGTCACTGTCACCCTAATGGCGTCCTATGACGGTTGGTTGTCGCCCTAATGACTTGTTCGTTATAACACACACACACACACACACACAGACACACACACACACACACACACACACACACACACAAACACACACACACACACACACACACACACACACACGCATATATAACATCATAACATGACACGTACTGTCAGATCGAGGCATTTAAAAAGGCAATATAAAAGCAACGTCAGCATTTTCAATCACCTTACAGACCGAGATCACATTTAAACATGTATTTATGAGTATACAAATTCAGCAGTTTATGTTTACTTGGATTTTGTTGACCAAATAAACTATATTTATTATATTGTATCGTGAGTGGGAGAGAAATATTATGTTCCTGCAAGGTTACCGAAATAAACAAAACAGAAAGATGATACTGATTTATATAATGTTACTATTGATTCTTGAACATACTCAGTTAAAACACACCTTCTTATTATTCGTTTATTATATTTTATGTTTCTCAATAGTTGGTGTTTAAAGGTAGGCCTACACCCATTGTGTTGTTGGGGGTCAAATATGCCAAACGTTATAAATGGTCCTATTTTATCGAGAAGTACCAACTCTTACCGAAAACTACCATTTTGATGATAGTCGAATTAGTATTTTGACGATATGAAGATAAAAGTATTTATTTCTGATCCAAAACGTACTATGCACCGCGTGTGGCGCGCGCAAATGAGTCAAACGTTATTTTGGAATCTTATTTAAACCAGACAAAGTAAAAAAATTTGGTTGATAATGTTCAATAGGTCATATAACTACTGTGCATGTAAATACTACGTGCACTTTCGGTTTCTGCACATGCATAATGATGTCACTCGATTTTAATTGGAAACTAGTAATTGTGATAATTTTGGCGATTGGGGATGAATATGCAAGCTGAGTGAATTTGTTTGTATTTTAAACATCACATTTGGTGTGTTGGAACGTATTAAAGCCAAATAAAAATTTATGAAACACAATGGATGCACCTTTAAAACATCATATCAACACCTACATCACGTGAAGCTCTGGATGGTTCTCAACATTTTTTACTTCTCAACCTAAGTCGTTCAAATTCGAAATATATGTTGCTTACAGCAACAACAAAAATGATTTAAAAATTCTAGAAATATATTTTCTAAAAATAATGTCCAGACGGCAATTCGAACTACGGTACGACATTTTGTACTTTAAGTTTTTACAAACGTACCGTGCGTCAGTTTCTGCCGACTCTCGCAGGTTTCATCACGAAGCAATACAAGTATTATCGGCCGTTGGACGTATATGTTGATTGCATATGTGTGTAAAATGTGTTTGGTGAGGGTGTGTAACCGCTTGAAATGGTATATTTGGACCAGGAACATCATTATCAGAAAATAAAAAGAAAGACCAGAGTCCAAACTGTTTAAAAAAATGGTTGTTTCTTTTATCAATTACACACACCAGAATATAAATTATATAAATGATGTTAATTGACAAACAATCTTCAAAATGGCTTTTTTATAATTAAATATAATTTTCCGATTTCGATTAGGAACAAGGACGTTACCGAAAAATTATGTTAATAACAGATAAGTATATATATATATATATATATATATATATATATATATATATATATATATATATATATATATATATATATATATATATATATATATATATATATATATATATATATATATATATATGTTTCTCTGTGTGGCCAATTCCCTTGGGAGCGAGGTGTGTCTTCTGTATGGACACATCCCTAGGGAGCGAGGTGTGTCTTCTGTACATGCGTGGCAACATCCCTATAGGGAGCGAGGTGAGTCTTCTGTGTGGACACATCCCTAGGGAGCGAGGTGTGGTGTCTTCTGTGTGGACACATCCCTAGGGAGCGAGGTGAGTCTTCTGTGTGGACCGTCCCTAGGGAGCGAGGTGAGTCTTCTGTGTGGACACATCTCTATTGAGCGAGGTGAGTCTTCTGTGTGGACACATCTCTATTGAGCGAGGTGAGTCTTCTGTGTGGACACATCCCTAGGGAGCGAGGTGAGTCTTCTGTGTGGACACATCTCTATTGAGCGAGGTGAGTCTTCTGTGTGGACACATCCCTAGGGAGCGAGGTGAGTCTTCTGTGTGGACACATCTCTATTGAGCGAGGTGAGTCTTCTGTGTGGACACATCCCCAGGGAGCGAGGTGAATCTTCTGTGTGGACACCTCTAGGATACGGTTGGTCTTGACCTAGATCCGTCTAAGGTTGACATACGTTTCTATGCGCAGGCGGTTATGTAGGTTGTCCTAATGAATTACATGTACCATGATGTTTACATGGATGGCTCGACGTAAACGATGCAGAACTTCTTATAAAGAAGTTACATACCCAAGTACCTCGTTTCTCGTTCATCTGATCAACATAAACCCTCAAATGTATGTACCATGATATTTACAGGGGTAGCTTAGTCCTAAGGTGGGGACAAATTTTGCAGTGGATAAGACAAGGGTACTGAGTATGAGGTCTTTTAATTAGATGTGAGTTGTTGATCTCTACATCTCATGAGGAAGCTGGGATGATTAGATGTGCGGATACACTTCTTCTCCAAGTTATTGAGTTTGTTCATGGATTGTAAAGTCTCCATGTAATGCATGACGCATGAGTTATAAACCCAAATACCTTGTTCCTCGTTAATCTAATGAAATTCTAAATGCCTCTCGAAGACTTTGTGACTAAATCTAGTAGGACAAATTTAACCTTAAAGATACATCCATTATGTTGATGGGGGTCACATATTTCAAACATTATAAATGGTGTAACTTTATCGAGAAGTACCGACTGTTACCGAACATACCCTTTTGACGATAGTCGACTTAGTATATTGACGATATGAAGGTAAAAGTAGTGATTTCTGATAAAAAACCGGCATAGTCCAACGTAATTTTGGAATCTGATTTAAAACAGAAAAATAACAAATTTGGGTTGATAATGTTTAATGGGTCATATAACTACTGTGCATGTAAATGGGACGTGCATTTTCGGTTTCTTCACAATCATGCAGAATGATGTTACTTGATTTTAATTGGAAACTAGTAATTATGAACTATTTGGCGATTGGGGATGAATATGCAAGCTAAGTGAATTTGTTTGTATTGTAAATATCACATATGGTGAGGCGGAACGTATTAAAGCTAAATAAAAGTTTATGAAACACAATGGATGCACCTTTAACATAGATATACCTTCATATTGAAATAAATGTAATTATTTGATTATTTCAATTGTATGTGTAGTTCTTACCATACAAATAAACAACTTTGTTTTCCACATATTATAAAAACATAATTATGTGTTTCGGGAAAAATCAACTACATTTTACGATATTCAAATTAGCATGTCTTGAAATTCCAACCTGCTAATTTGAAATGACAAGTAAACATTGAATTTTAAAGAATTGATATTGAGGTAACAACTTCTATAATAAAACACCAGTTAGCCCGTATAGGGGGTTTGTGTTTGAGGTAATGTTACTTACGCCTTCGCATGCGCTAAATTAATAAAAATATTCATGTGAATTATGTTTTTCTTACGGGAACAAATCGGTGCATGTGAACGGGATACTACTTATACCTTATCTCTGACTTGACCAGGTCACTAGGCCCATACATTAGGGTCAGTGGTGGATTATCTCTTATATGTAGACTAGTAGATCACCCTTTAAATGACATACTTTAGTGACCTGGTCAAAGGCTAAAAGTGCACATGGTGATTTGGGGATTAGCGGTTCGTGTATGACAATGTCGATCTTGTCAGTGGTAAACTTGCGTCAGAACTTGAGAGTCTATACGGGCTGTAATCAGGGCAGTTAACCTCCGAACGATATGAGTTCATATCCCGGTAGTGTCACTATTTTAATTTTTTTTATTATACCTCTATTAAATTTGTAAGAATACCATCGGCCAGTTCACACCACGTGATCGAAAAATATATTTGTACATTGACCTCCGATTCCAGTGATGAGGTCAGTTTTGTTACAAAAATGTTTGTCACAGACCTGAGCTATTGACTCGTCACGTGATTTGTCACGTGACTGTTTGTTTTGACATTCGCTTTCAATATGGCGTCAGCTGATGGGTTCGATTTGACAAATAAGAAAATACATACTATCGTTTGAACAAAACTTTCGATATAATAAAACACTTAATTACTGATGGTGAGATCATTATGTGAAATACAAGGACTCGAGACCTGACTCCCGAGGAGGTCTGACGTCAGACCGCCGAGGGAGTCAGGTCCGAGAGTGTATAATATTCCTCGGAAAACCGTCAGACTGGATCGTGTCAGTGGTAAAGGCGAAAATATTCTGTCCAATTATTTACGATTTTTATTTGTATATGCATTTCTCGCAAAAATGTTAGGCAACCAAGTTAGTAAATGTATAATAACAATAATAATAATAATAGTGGATATTTATATCGCGCAATTTTCCATGCATTTAATGCTTGCTCAAGGCGCTACACTATAAGTTATAACATTCAGTGGAGGTTTACATCGTGAATTATAAGACCCGCATTATTTTTTATTCTACGAGCCGGAGGCGAGTAGAATAAAAAATAATAAGGGTCTTATAATTCACGATGTAAACCTCCACTGAATGTTATAACGTTTTTATCCTACCGAATGTCTCAAAATATTATTAAAAACAAACAGAAATGCTCGAACATCGTTTACTCAAAGAAGCAACAAATCTGGGTTAGAGTCAAAATAAACTGTATCACGTGACATGGACTGACTGACGTGGACGCACGCTTTATTTCGGTAGCGGGGTATAAGGCTTTTATCACCCTCGGTGACATTTATCCACCTGGGTGAGGGTGAATATGGTTATTTGTTCAGGGTCACGTGGACCAATCATAGATCGACATTCTTACATGAGGTAGGATAAATATTATTACCCTGAAGGAAATTGTACTTTCGGTGCTGCTAATAAGCGCTCCGCGCGACAGTATATATATAGGTCCTTACTTCCCATTAAAACAGCTGGGTGGACTGAGTGCAATGTGGATGAAGTGCCTATTCCCAGGGGCACAACACAGCATGAGACCCAAGTCACAAATTGTTGGTGTTTCCACCGGGATTCGAACCCGGGCCTCTGGCGTGAGAAACCAGCACGCTAACCACTACACCATTTTGCTCGGTCAGTTGTGGCGTATAGGCCAGACTCTTTCGTTATCTGTCGTTGTACCTGGGCCTTGTTCGACGAAGCATTACATACAACATAATTCACAATGGTTTCCTCGGTACTGCACTCAACCGTAAAAATATAACATATTTCAAACAACAAGTGATAAATACGGCCGAAACAGAGTTACACCTTCTCTTCAGTAGTCAACTAAACTAATTTTGAAGGTTTAAAATATTATTTATTCACACTTCTTAAAGACATACTTCTTCAAAAATCGTTATTTTGACATCTCCTTATTCAGACGAGGTAGAAAAGTCGAAAAGGACGTGATTGTCTTGTTTATAACGTCTTAAAATAAATCTGCTTCAATAAATTTAAGTCCAAGAAGGTGATTTAAGCCAGCAACATCTTTTACTAATTAAATTTATACGTTTAATATTAGTTTGATTTAAAGGCGCTGTAGCACGTTTTTTCGCTCAAATAAGTTGATGAAATGTATTTGAAAAATAATTTCACCAATAGTAAAACATCCTTTTCTCCTCGGAAAATAAAGTTTAAAACGAGTGTACATGTTTTGGTTAAGCCATGGGAATCGTTTTTGTAATACAAAATAATAAATTGTGTTCACAATAAAATGGCCGCCATGCAATTTTTGCTGTATACGCAACATAGTTTTTACCACTACAGATAATTTGTTTGTGTAATAAGATGTTTTACCATCTAAAGTTAATTTAAATGATATAAACTATCATTATAAATGGGAAATTTGAAAAAATAAATTTTGCAAAAAACGTGCTACAGCGCCTTTAAGGCCAAAGTTTCTAGGCAAATTCCATTGTTAAAAAATGCGATCTCAACACCACATGTGTATTTGAACTAACACAAAAATATAAGCATAATCGTTGTTCATTTATATCAAAAATAGGATTCATAGCAAACATACATTTTCAATGAAAGATCTGTGTTAATATTAGCCCCAGTCTTGTTAAAGCTTAATTAAGTTGCAAACTAATCGACGGTACAGTTGTGGCATAGCATACCAAGAGATGAAAGAACTTGTAAAATCTGTAACTTGAATGAAATAGGTGACGAATTACACTATATACTTACATGCCCAACGTTATATGAAAAACGAAAGTTATATTTACCCATTATGCATAGTTTAAATGCTATATGTAACCTTACCCATGCTCTAACTCCATCAACTCTCTCTTGTACCACCACGAAGGTGGTTTTTTGAGTAATAAAATCGTTGAATCGTTGAAGTTGCAAACTAATCGACGGTACAGTTGTCAACCTTCGCTTTCCGACTGATGGGCGTTGAGCATGTGCGTCAGTCATCCAATCAAATGACCGATGTCAGGGGTGAAACATCTCGTTCTCGCTGGTCTGATGCGCATGCTCGGTAACCACCCTATGGTAGTTTCTTTATATACATTGCCGAGAGTAGCATGTAATGGATCTGGGGGCCGTTGCACAAAACTACCTTGACACTAAGGTTAACCTTTAATAGTGCCATCTTTTAGCATTGCATGAGGTTAGATGAAATGACATATGGTCAAAATCGGATTCATTTAAATGGGATGTCAATTTGACAATTGCTCGATTTTAAATTTCTGAAATCGGTCCATAAATTACTTAAATACGGCTTTTTAAAAAAACGCCTGATTTAGCCCCCGCAACCAGAATGAAAGTCTGCGGGGGTGTGGACCCTGAAGGGATGACTTCTGTGATGTATCTGGAGGAGTCTGATTTTCGGCGTTAGACATAATTCAACGTTATTTCGCAACATTTTCATTGTTAATTTCACAAAGTAATCTTCAATAAACCAACTTGAATTTACCGTATATCGAATGTTTAGATATCCAACTAGGTAATTCCGCAGATGACAATTACACAATTATTACATAAACATGTCTTTTCGGCGATGTAATACACCTCATAAAATCATTTAGCGGCAGTGATAATCATCATTAATTAATTACTCAGGTCCCACGGGCGCCAGGTGACTGGCGGGCCTCGTCTGTGTTTAATCACAGTCACGCCTCACTGATTTTTCAAAGTGTTCGGCGTGCTAATTTTTGCATTGTTAAAATGGGTAAATTAAAATCGTCCTAATGATCAATTGCAAGTGTATATTGTCTCGATTTTATGCTCAATTGATTCCGATATATAATGTCTGTAGAGGTAATAATCTGTCATTCTTTTGAAAAATGCATTTCATGTGAACTTTAAGGTCACATTGGAGTTCGTGCTACATTTTTCAATAACAATTTTATAAATATGTATACAGTTGTAATTTACCGAACATGTCATGTGTTTTAGTGAAATGAGAAAAACAAGATTCTTGGATAACAACTTCTTCATTGTGAACATACATGAATATGTTCGACTGTTCATTGTTTGATTGGAAATGTTAAAAAAGTATGACATATTGATACTCTGTGATTAAATTTCTACTCAAATTTTGTTTGTAAATCTTCTATCTTTGATATGCTTTAATATGCATGTTTGTATCTTGTTAAGTATTCCCTACATTCCAACCGAATAATGAGAACACAAACGCTCCGAAACGGCGTGTATGTTCACAATAACGAAGTTGTTATTCAGACATCTTGATTTTCTTCAAAGACTGATCGTGTTGAGTGTGTTTTTATTGCCCGAGCGAGAGCGAGGCTTATGCATACATTTGCACAGCAACGTAACATCGTATGACACAAGTGTGATAATGTCTATTATGTGTGATCTTTCTAAATCACGTTGAACTCAGTCAAACACACCTCTTCTCTTGTCACGTGACGTGTTAGTGACGTCACTGACAGTGTAAACCTGTCCAAAACAATGGTCCGTAGGTAAACGTGACACAAACATGTATATGCAAAAAAAATCACGGGTTATATCTCATCATTTTGGTACCCAAATACAGATAATTATATTCTTTTAAACGTTTTCGACTAGAGAACGATCAACGCCATGTTAAATAATACTCACTGTATAAACGTTCCCCGGCCTACATATAATAAACAAAAATGAAATTTTGAGCGACATAAAAAAAATCTTGATATTTAGATACATGTTTAAGAGTGTAGATAACGTTTTATAATATATTTAAAAAAATTAATGTTTGTTTGACGTGGAAAGGAAGAAGTAGACTCAAGTATTCAGCAAACATTTGTAGCAAGAATTTCCAAGCTGCAACACTTATCTGTATAGGTCAAAATTCTGCTGACAGGATCGATATCTTCTACTGGTCGGGTTGTTCGACCACAGTGAAGGGAACCAGGTCCCGATATAATGACGGGAATTATCGGCTAAGGAAACCTCCATCAAAAAGTTAACTTGTGAACACAGCGCCTGCACCTTGCTGTACTAAGCCAAGCAGTACATGACGAGTTCACGTTTCATATAGAAAGATAAGGTAAGGAGACGTTTGACTGTGTCTTTACTTTTTCTAATATAATTTATTTCTCTGTTTCTACTGTTCAAGGCTATATTGGCGGGTGTACAATGACAACTGGCGGGAATTTTCATTCATTAGGGTATGATACTTTATTTTTTAATCTGTTCAAACACACGTGGGGTGCTAAAAACGTTGTTTCAAAATTGTTTTGGAAATACTGTAAGTCATTTAAGTTGAAAATATATAAAATACAGAAATTAAGTTAATTAAAATGCTGTCGAAATAAATTTAACGTATTTTCTAAGACTTAAAGTCATTGACGCATTATTGTTGTAACACATTCCAAAAACACAGTGAATTTCACTCTGCTACTGTCCTGGTGATATTTCAAACATTAAAAGTGTAGTTTATTTCGCTTCTGTGAAACAGTTTGGTACTTTGTTTCAGTCTTATTTTCACTCGTGAATTAAACTAGCATTTTTGGTATCGTTTCTTTCGCTCAGTTGTTTGATTAAAATTTGTCAGAAATGATGGAGAGAAAGTCATCTCCGATAGAACTCCGGTAGTCACTGGTCAAGTTTCCAGCTTGACCGATGACCTTATCCGCTTGACCCTCCACCGCTGCGAGCATATGGGAAAAGTAGACATTCGGCACATCATCGCTGATTTCCTTACCTTGAGTGACATAAGCATTCGGAAGACGTCTCCTCATTTATTTCCCTCGGGCTGTGTCAGCACGTCCCTGATCTTCTAACCTCGAATAGTTGCATAAGTTTCAATCTGATCACTATAAACCTCAGTGCTTATCTAACATATTGTACACTTTCTCTGTGACCTCCCTGAACTTTACATGTGTTGGTACAAACGTATGTGCATTGAACTGTTAGTGAAAAAAGAACCTGAACCTTGTGAGGCAAGTGCCAACCGTTAAGTAGGACATATAAACAGTCAGTGATTCATTTCAATGATTTATGCCGTTATATATTTTTGAATTATATTATTATGATGACACACAAAAATCTCTCACGTTTTATGGCATGCCTCATAATGTCACTTTCATCCCACAGAGGTTACTCCCTTCAGATTTCCGATCCTAACACTCTCATCCCACAGAGGTTACTCCCTTCAGATTTCCGATCCTAACACTCTCATCCCACAGAGGTTACTCTCTTCAGATTTCCGATCCTAACACTCTCATCCCACAGAGGTTACTCCCTTCAGATTTCCGATCCTAACACTCTCATCCCACAGAGGTTACTCTCTTCAGATTTCCGATCCTAACACTCTCATCCCACAGAGGTTACTCCCTTCAGATTTCCGATCCTAACACTCTCATCCCACAGAGGTTACTCCCTTCAGATTTCCGATCCTAACACTCTCATCCCACAGAGGTTACTCTCTTCAGATTTCCGATCCTAACACTCTCATCCCACAGAGGTTACTCCCTTCAGATTTCCGATCCTAACACTCTCATCCCACAGAGGTTACTCTCTTCAGATTTCCGACCCTAACACTCTCATCCCACAGAGGTTACTCCCTTCAGATTTCCGATCCTAACACTCTCATCCCACAGAGGTTACTCCCTTCAGATTTCCGATCCTAACACTCTCATCCCACAGAGGTTACTCCCTTCAGATTTCCGATCCTAACACTCTCATCCCACAGAGGTTACTCCCTTCAGATTTCCGATCCTAACACTCTCATCCCACAGAGGTTACTCCCTTCAGATTTCCGATCCTAACACTCTCATCCCACAGAGGTTACTCCCTTCAGATTTCCGATCCTAACACTCTCATCCCACAGAGGTTACTCCCTTCAGATTTCCGATCCTAACACTCTCATCCCACAGAGGTTACTCCCTTCAGATTTCCGATCCTAACACTCTCATCCCACAGAGGTTACTCCCTTCAGATTTCCGATCCTAACACTCTCTTCCCATCGAGGTTACTCCCTTCAGATTTCCGATCCTAACACTCTCTTCCCATCGAGGTTACTCCCTTCAGATTTCCGATCCTAACACTCTCATCCCACAGAGGTTACTCCCTTCAGATTTCCGATCCTAACACTCTCATCCCACAGAGGTTACTCCCTTCAGATTTCCGATCCTAACACTTTCATCCCACAGAGGTTACTCTCTTCAGATTTCCGATCCTAACACTCTCTTCCCATCGAGGTTACTCCCTTCAGATTTCCGATCCTAACACTCTCATCCCACAGAGGTTACTCTCTTCAGATTTCCGATCCTAACACTCTCTTCCCATCGAGGTTACTCCCTTCAGATTTCCGATCCTAACACTCTCTTCCCATCGAGGTTACTCCCTTCAGATTTCCGATCCTAACACTCTCATCCCACAGAGGTTACTCCCTTCAGATTTCCGATCCTAACACTCTCATCCCACAGAGGTTACTCCCTTCAGATTTCCGATCCTAACACTTTCATCCCACAGAGGTTACTCTCTTCAGATTTCCGATCCTAACACTCTCTTCCCATCGAGGTTACTCCCTTCAGATTTCCGATCCTAACACTCTCTTCCCATCGAGGTTACTCCCTTCAGATTTCCGATCCTAACACTCTCTTCCCATCGAGGTTACTCTCTTCAGATTTCCGATCCTAACACTCTCTTCCCATCGAGGTTACTCCCTTCAGATTTCCGATCCTAACACTCTCTTCCCATCGAGGTTACTCACTTCAGATTTCCGATCCTAACACTCTCTTCCCATCGAGGTTACTCCCTTCAGATTTCCGATCCTAACACTCTCTTCCCATCGAGGTTACTCTCTTCAGATTTCCGATCCTAACACTCTCATCCCACAGAGGTTACTCCCTTCAGATTTCCGATCCTAACACTCTCATCCCACAGAGGTTACTCCCTTCAGATTTCCGATCCTAACACTCTCATCCCACAGAGGTTACTCCCTTCAGATTTCCGATCCTAACACTTTCATCCCACAGAGGTTACTCTCTTCAGATTTCCGATCCTAACACTCTCATCCCACATAGATTACTCCCTTCAGATTTCCGATCCTAACACTCTCATCCCACATAGGTTACTCCCTTCAGATTTCCGATCCTAACCTCTGTTGTTTTACGCTTGAAATCAAGGGCAGAAAGGGAGTGTCCTGATTGTTTGCAATTGAATCTACTTTTTCAATCAGTGACGCCGTTGCCAATGACACGTCATAATGATAAAATAAACGTAAGACAAACGTTTTCTCGTTTAATGTGTTTTCCTCGAAATATGCTATTTCATTTTGTGAAAACTATTGATCATAAACATGCTGACAAATAAAGAAGACGAAATCAGAAGCAAATACCCAAAATATTTAATTTGTGTTATTTACATCAAACATATTCGAAGGACATAATTATGCTAATGAGCAAGACCCGTAAGAGTAAAATGCCTAGATCTTTGAAGTTACTCGGTCGACGTGACCATTAAAAATGAGTTTTCACTGATTAAGAAGCAGGGATACAGTATGACATTCCGCTTTGCTAGTTATAGGGGATTTTGATTCTTCTCTCGAGAATGCATATTGTTGACACCATATGAATTTGATTCATTTCATATTTTGGGCTAGGAGAATATGTATATAGAAATAGTACTGTTGAAAACCCGATTAAAAAAAACCAACAACCTTGATATTCATCTTTTCAATCTATTTTAAAAGCCGACAATATAATTATTTCAATTGAAAACACTTTTTTTCTACAAATGTGGTCTTTTTAATCAAAACAACAAACAATGCCACAGACCTTGTTTGTAAAAAAATCAACACAAATAGTGTGTGAAAAAAACTGGGTGACTTCAAATAAATCTTAATAGCCGACACCGGATAAACAATGTTTTAATCTATTGAAAGGACGAAAAGGATCGTCGATCATTGGTAAGCGATATTAAAGCACTTATTTGTTTCAAAACATCGTCAGAATATTTGATTGTAATACTCAATACAGTAGGTCAACCGTCGATTTAATCACAGGTGAAGTTTAGCGCAAATATGTTGCGCAACAGAGATGAACGACCAGTTTTCGCACATAGGGAAAATTAGTCGTTCATCTCTGAACAACAGCGCTAAACTTCACCTGTGATTTAATGATCATACTATTCGTCTGTTAAATCATGCAAATTGAATCGTATTTGTCAACATTACGTAATAACGATTTAAGAAGATTTTTTAACACGTTTAAGAATAGAACATTCTCTACCCACCGGTGACTATCTTCAGAATTCATATCTTAATAGATGTTCTATTAGGCTGGTTTTCTCGGCTAGAAATGGCGATCCTGATTTGTTGCATTATAAATTAGTTGTGCAATCATCAACACCGACGTCAAGGCGACATTTGGAAAATACATGTCATTATGCTGTTACTGGAAATAAAAACGTACGATAAACATTTTCACGTTTAATGTTGCATCGTTGTATGTTATTTGAATTTGTGAAAACAATTCATCACATTCTGATACAACATTAATAGATTTAACACGAATGGAAGTTAGAGTGATTTGTTCAACAGATCGTCTTTATCAAACACCCTAAATTGTTTATTCTTGATCTCAGATATGGATATAAGTTGATAAATAGACAAAATAATAAACATGCGTTATGTTTTACCACGATATAAAATGTTAAAAAAACAAAAAGGACATTTCATCATCTTACTCGTACACACTCTTGTGTTCTCTATAACTAACACATTTAACACACATTGCTCATTTAATTTCAAAATTCATTAATCTTAGACTTCTTTCAATATCTAACTTTTTCGATTGAATAATTATCCTTATAATGTTATAATGTTGATGTTCCTCAACTTACATTTATAAATATGATATAATAATAATAATAATAATAATGATGAGGATACTTATATCGCGCTGAACTCCACAACACTAAGGGCCATGCTCGAAGCGCTACACACATTATTACCCTGGTGTAAGGACCAACATCGTTCCTTTTTCATTCTCAACTCCCTTTGGAGTATGCAACCTGGGCTGCCAATTAAGGCGCTCGAAGGTTATCTGTCACATTGCCTGCACTTCCAAACCAGGTACTCAATTGTACTGCTGAGTGAACAGAGGCACATTTCGCATAAAGTCCCTTGCCCAAGGTGACACCACGAGCCTCTCAACTCATGTCTCAGTGTGGGGCAGGGAATCACCCTTCAAACTCTCAGTTTCCATTCAGCAATGAGGCGGATAACCCACCCATCCAGCGAGCCACGCCCGTTGTTGCTGAACTTTACTGATGGCGGTCGACTGAGCTATGCACAGGACCACGTGCCACCACAATATTTGGTCAGAAGTATCAAATGTATCATATGTTTCCGTTCTGACATTTCTTTGAGAACGTATGTTCTGCCTTGCTTTCTGCCATTACGATTTTAGTGAACGATTATCAGTTATTTGGCATTGATATAACCATATAAGTCTTATTCTTTGGGAACAGAAACACAAAGAATATGAAAATGTCATGTGTTATCAAAGTATATATTATTAAGTATGGACTACTTGTGATGGTATCGAATATGATGTATTTTCCCCGTTCTAGTATTCATTATCTTTCTGTGGAATAATTTATGGTAGTCTTGTATTAGAATTGATCAGATACTTAAAGAATTATTGAACGTTTTCTTATAAAAGTGTCTTCTTTATTTTCGTGATATGATTTTATATGTTGGAATTGTAGTATTTATTATGTTCTTGTTACAGTATTTTTTGTGTTCTTATTACAGTATTTATTGTTTTCTTGCAAAAGTGTTTATTATATTTCCATGAACATGCTTAATATGTTGTTTTGGTAGCATGTATTGCTTTCTGATAAATAATTAGCATAAGCTGAGTTATCTATCATAATTTTCAAGTCTTTGAAGGGCATTTAGAAGTGGCATGCATAATAACAGGAAGATTTCCTGGATAACAATTTCTGTAACGTGAAAATACACGATGTTTCGGAGTGGTAATATTCATTATTATATGTTTTTGTGGCAGTATTTATTATAAGAAGTTATCGTGGTAGTATTTATAAGACAATGTTCTTGTCGTTGTGCATGTTTCGTTCTTGTGATAGTGTGGTAATTTGGGTTTATTTTTCTTAAACTGAACTGCCTTATCGGAAACAATAGCATTTCCAACATGTGGCATTTCAGACTGTTTAGATTATATCTTTTCCAGAATGTTTAGATCAACTCATACAGATGCGCTCCAAAAGTCTGTCCACTACTTGTGTATCTAAGTGTATTTCGTTTGGAATTTCAATAATTATTACATGACTTCATCTCTACTGGTTACGATTCACCCTTTGTTCATATGAATAATAGTCAGTCTCAACACCAACTTATGATCGTTAGTTCAGTAGTGTGAGTTTCCCAACGTTGGCGAAAGTAAATAGACAGAAGGGCTCTGAATTTTTAAAACAAATGGAATACAATATTTATTATCTGTACATCCCATATTCACTTCTGAAGGAACTTATATTTTCGCCATACTTAAACATTGTCCGCATTGCCTCCCGGAAAACTGCCACCGGACAATTCCCGTCTTTGACAATTCCAATCCAGGACAATTCCCACCAAGGACACTTCCCACTTTGAAAATTTCCCATCCAGCACAATTCCCACCTTTGACAATTCCCACCAAGGAAAATTCCCACCAGGATAATTCACACCTTGGACAATTCCCACTTTGGATACTTCCCACCCAGGACAATTCCCTCTTTGGAGACCTCCCACCAATGACAATACCAACCTTGGACAATTCCCACCAAGGAAAATTTCCACCCAGGAAAATTTCCACCCAGGACAATTCCCAACTTGGACAATTCCCACCCAGGACCTTGGATAATTCCCACCCAGGACAATTCCAACTTTGGACTCTTCCCCCAAGGAATATTCCCACCAAGGACAATTCCAGCTCAGGACAATTCCCACCCAGGACAATTACCACCTTGGACAATTCCCACCTTGGACAATTCCTACCCAGGACAATTCCCACCAAGGGCCTTGGACAATTCCCACCCAGGACAATTCCCACCCAAGACAATTCCAACTTTAGACACTTCCCCCAAGGAATATTCCCACAAAGGACACTTCCCACCTTGGACAAGTCCCACCCATAACACTTCCATCTATGGACAAGTTCCACCTTGGATAATTACCACCCAGGATAATTCTCACCTTGGACAATTTCCACCAAGGAAAATTCCTATACATGACAATTCCCACCTTGGACAATTCCCACCCAGGACAATTCCCACCCAGGACCTTGGACAATTCCCACCAAGGACAATTCCCACCCAGGACAATTCCGACTTTGGACTCTTCCCCCAAGGAATATTCCCACCAAGGACAATACCAACTCAGGACTGTTCTACACGCAGTAAAGTTTGGGTGCAATGCTACACTGAATTTCAGCGTAGTACCACCCATGGTTCGCTAGTTCCAGCCGCTGCTCGCAGGTTTCACCGCAATGCATAGCCACATGGCCATAATACTAGCAGCCACGATATAAGTGAAATACACTTGAAAGCGGCGTTAAACCCCAACTCACTCACTCACTTAGTTAGTTTTGCTAAAAGTTGAAGCAAATTAATGTGTAATGTTCATCTTAAGTTATTTAAGAATAACCTTTTTTTGTTGTTCAATCAAAGTGTATGTTGTCATTACACCACTAGGGCAAGTTATTAGAAAGGGTTTGGCTAAGATATAACTGCCCAGGACATAACTTGCCCAAGTGGTGTAAGTCGTTTAATCACCTTCACTACGGTAGTTGTTGAAATCAACTCTGCTCGGGCTAACGCCCTCGCAGGGTCGATTTCAACAACTACCTTGTGGAGGTGATTAACCTTAACTTAATTTTAGGTTTACAGGTAATTTAAAAAAAAGAAACTTTTTAAAAAAAAAAAATGTTTTTGGGAAAAAAACTATTTATTTTTTAAATTAACACTTTCATGAATCATATAATAAAACAGTTATTGACTTCAGTTATCGGTGAATCAAATGGTTTACCTCGGTGAACACAACTGTTCCGAGGTCCATAAACCAATTGATTCACCTCACCTTAAGTCTACAATTGGATAATATCACATAGACCATATATACCTGTAGCACTAACAATATACGTATAATTCTAAAAGAAAAGTGTGGAAATACCTGTGCTCCATTTTCTACATAATGTATATCAGCGAGAACAGATATCATTTAGCTGAGTTTAGGTTAAATGGAAAAGTATACATGACTAAAACAACAATGTCATATGTAAATGTAAATATATACTCTATTTTTTACATTATTTAATTAATAAGAATTTAAGTGGTTAATAAACCATATCCCAGCGGAGAGAAATGCACCTTTAAAGTCTGGAATTTGAAAATAAATGAGTAAATATTGAAATTGAAATTAACAGTATTTAGGTGAACAAACTTTAAGGATGCAGCTGTATATATATTTTACGATGTAGCCAACTTCACTTATATATTCTTCACAATGTAACATTCTCTTGATTTAGACTCTTTATCAACGAGTGCATGTTTTTTTTTATCTAATGACATTTTTTTCGAAATTTGTAGCACTACATATTTACACTACTGTTATTCAAAACTATTTCCAAAATGACAAAGCGAATATATTTGTAATTTCTACCTATATAGTCTCTCTACATACAACATTTTTCTATCCAGGCCTATGTGTACTTATGTTTTATACATACGTTATAGGTCATGCTGATAGTTATATCAGTTGATATCGGCCTAGTTTGCATGTCACATCCATTTGTTATGGAGCAGACGACACGCAACAACTAGAGCGAGGTCACCCTGACATGAGTTCACAACTGTCACCAACAGATCGTCTATATTTAGTCAAATGTATCAAATACGTAGCTTTCATAATTTCGTGTCGTTCGACGTGAGGATCAGGTCTACTGTCGATAATGTAATTGTATAAACTGAAGAGTGCATAGATATTTCTGTTTGTTTTTAAATTTCTACGTTCGCCTGTGACGTCACTTCCCTTATTCACTCTTCTAGACAGACCAGCTGCACGGAGTGAGACGATCCCAATCGTGATGACGTCATACTGGTCAAACCCGTGGGGTCCTCTTGAGGTGAGATACTTCTTTTGTTCTTTGGTGAGATGAGATAACAAAACAATTACTTTTAAATGGTGTTATAGTGACAGTCATCGCTCGTGTTTGATATTTCATTTGTGTAAAATTAAATCATTGACGAATAAGAACAGCATTTTTTTGTTGAAATGAGCTTGAACGATGTTAAATAGGTTGTTACGACATAGGAATCTTGTAAAACGTCATTTGTTATGTTAAAAAAACAGAAATTAAGAATATCGAAATCAATCGATATTATTGAACAAAAACTGAATATTCACTGAAATACTTGAGTCAGTACAAACCGTTACTGCAACATTTACATTTCAATATTTGCATGACTCTTTACTTCAAGACTTTGAACATATTTATCTTGATTTCAACATTTTAAATATATATTGATTTCAACATTCTAAATATATATTGATTTCAACATTCTAAATATATATTGATTTCAACATTTTGACTATATAGCTTGCATTTAACAATTTTAACATATATCTTGACTTCAACATTTGGAATATATAAGATGACTTCAATATTTTGAATGTATATATTGTATTCAACAGTTTAAACATATATCTTAACTTAAACATTTTGAATATATATTTATTCAACATTTTGGATACATCTTGACCTCAACATTTTGAATATTTAACTTGACTTCAACATTTTGAATATATATTGACTTCAATATTTTGAATATATATTGACTTCAATATTTTGAATATATTGACTTCAATATTTTGAATAGATCTTGACTTCAATATTTTGAATATATTGACTTCGACATTTTGAATGTATCTTGACTTCAACCATTTGACTGAAGCTTGACAACAGTCTGAACATATATATCAATTTGAACAATATGTATCTTGACTTCAACCATTTGACTGAAGCTTGACCACAGTCTGAACATATATATCAATTTGAACAATATGTATCTTGACTTCAACCATTTGACTGAAGCTTGACCACAGTCTGAACATATATATCAATTTGAACAATATGTATTTTGACTGCTTCATTTTGAAGATATATCTTTACTTAAACATTTAGAATATATATTACCTAAACATTTTGAATATATTTATATGCTTCTACATTTTGTATAATTCTTGACCTCATTCTTTTGAATATTGATCTCACTTGTTAAACATATGGCTGTTCTTTGATATTTGAAATCATATATTGACTTAAATGTTTTAAATATTTTGAATATTTTAACTTCAATATTATGGATATATTTCTTTGTGTTCAAAAGTTTCAACATATATTTGACTTCAACAACTTGGTTATTTTTTTACTTCAACATTTTGAACATACATCTTCACTTAAACAGTCTGAATATACATTTTGACTTCTACATTTTGAATATTTAGTTTGTCTTATATATAACAATACATGTATCTTATCTTCTACATTTTTAATATACATTTTGATTTTAATAAAAAAAAACTATTACAATCTCGTCTTCACTGTTTTGACATCTTGACTTGATACATTGAACATGAACATTGTATTCATACATTTTTTATTTTACTAAATAAAAATCAGTGTGAATGTATAATGACTACACTGCTTTGAATATATCTTGGTAGAAACAGTCTGAATTTGTCTTGACTTCAACATTTTGAATGTAGCATGATATGCAATATATTTAGATATTATGTCTATCATATCATTTCATTGTTTAACAATAACAGTAAATAACGTCATAGTATTTCATCACTTTGATTTTGTAAATTGTCTGAATTTAGCAAATTGAAAATTGCGTGATTTCCCCATATTGAATTATAATTATATCAGATTTAGAATTTTGAACTAGACACTGTGAAAATTTGGTTATTTAACATTTATATTCAATAGTATCTTATTATACCCGAAATTGATTTTGAATAATATTCTAAATTGAATTTTATATTTAAATTGATACATGGTTGTAACACTCGATTAATTATTGAACGAATTTTGAATAAATACATTCCATTGATAAGAGTTTAATTGGAGTATTTTAAAAATAAATTGTATATAAAACCCAATCACATTAAAAACTTTGAGTCTTTTAAATCAAAATGAAAGTTAAATAAAACGTATAAGTTAAGGGGAACGATATATTGATAACTTGGTGATGATGAATAGAGGAAGGTGTTTTTAAGCAGAAACTATATTTAGAAGCAAACCTTGAAGAATAGGTAATCTGACTCGAGATAAGATACTACATTGGCTACCAGGCAACGTTTTATATCAAGTCTCGTTAAATTCCTATTGATCCAAGGATCTGCATCTAAAGCAAGTATTCAGAACAAAGGTCATGTACACATGTAATATATGCATTCAGCAGAGTGCAGAAAAAGTTACTGCATTAGGGTTCGTATTTGGTTAAAGCAGCATGCAGCCGCAGCACAATTATTGAATAGTCCATAAAGCAACATGCATCCGTAGCAAACTTACATACGAAGTGTATCTATTTGGTTAAAGCAACATGCATCCGAATCAAACTTACATACAAAGTGTTTCTATTTGGTTAAAGCAACATGCATCCGTAGCAAACTTACATACAAAGTGTATCTATTTGGTTAAAGCAACATGCATCCGTAACAAACTTACATACAAAGTGTTTCTATTTGGTTAAAGCAACATGCATGCTTAGCAAATTTACATACAAAGTGTTTCTATTTGGTTAAAGCAGCATGCACCCGTAGCAAATTTACATACAAAGTGTTTATATTTGGTTAAAGCAGCATGCATCCTTAAGTGTTTCTATTTGGTTAAAGCAGTATGCATTCCTAAGTGTTTCTATTTGGCTAAAGCAGCATGCATCCCTAAGTGTTTCTATTTGGTTAAAGCAGCATGCATCCCTTAGTGTTTATATTTGGTTAAAGCAGCATGCATCCCTAAGTGTTTCTATTTCGCTAAAGCAGCATGCATCCCTAAGTGTTTCTATTTGGTTAAAGCAGCATGCATCCCTAAGTGTTTCTATTTGGCTAAAGCAGCATGCATCCCTAAGTGTTTCTATTTGGCTAAAGCAGCATGCATCCCTAAGTGTTTCTATTTGGCTATAGCAGCATGCATCCCTAAGTGTTTCTATTTGGCTAAAGCAGCATGCATCCCTAAGTGTTTCTATTTGGCTATAGCAGCATGCATCCCTAAGTGTTTATATTTGGTTAGAGCAGCATGCAAATAGCAATATCACATAGACCATATATACATGTCATGTACCACTATCGTTATACGAGTAGTTCTAAAAATATGCATATGATATGGAAATACCTGTTCTCCATGTTCTAAGCTGTCTACATAATATCTATCAGGGTGAACAATTAGCATTTAGCTGGGTTTTGGTTAAATGAAAATGTATATATGACAAAGACAACAGGTCATGTCACATGTATATGTACATATATACTCTCTTTCTTTTTTTAATTATTTAATACGACTTTAAAGCGGTTAATAAACCATGCCCAAGCGAAGAGAAATGCACCTTCAAAGTCTGGCATTTGAAAATAAAAATAAATGAGTAAAACTATAATTATTCTCACAGGTGGTTGAAATTAACAGTATTTAGGTGAACAAACTTTAGGGATGCAGCTGTATATGAATGTTACAATGTAGCCAACTTCACTTTTATATTCTTCACAATGTAGCAAACTTCACTTTTATATTCTTCACAATGTAACATTCTCTTGATTTTGACTCTTTATCAACGAGTGCATGTTTTTTTATTTATCTAATGACATTTTTGTCAATTTCGAAATTTGTAGCACTACATATTTACACTACTGTCATTCAAAACTACATGTATTTCCAAAATGACAAAGCGAATATATTTCTAATTTCTACCTATATAGTCTCTCTACATACAACATTTTTCTATCCCGACCTATGTGTGCTTATGTTTTATACATACGTTTTAAGTCGTGCTTATATTTATATCAGTTGAAATCGGCCTAGTTTGCATGTCACATCCATTTGTTATGGAGCAGACGACACGCAACAACTAGAACAACAATTATTCTGAACAAGGGACATGTACACCTGTAATATATGCATTCAGCAGAGTGCAGAAAAGTTACTGCATTACGGATCGTATTTGGTTAAAGAGCATGCAGCCACAGCACAATTATTGAATAGTCCATAAAGCAACATGCATCCGTAGCAAACTTACATTAAAAGTGTTTCTATTTGGTTAAAGCAACATGCATCCGTAGCAAACTTACATACAAAGTGTTTCTATTTGGTTAAAGCAACATGCATCCGTAGCAAACTTACATAAAAAAGTGATTCTATTTGGTTAAAGCAGCATGCATCCGTAGCAAACTTACACAAAAAGTGTTTCTATTTGGTTAAAGCAGCATGCATCCGTAGCAAACTTACATACAAAGTGTTTCTATTTGGTTAAAGAGCATGCAGCCGTAGCAAACTTACATTAAAAGTGTTTCTATTTGGTTAAAGCAGCATGCATCCGTAGCAAACTTACATACAACGTGTTTCTATTTGGTTAAAGCAACATGCATCCGTAGCAAACTTACATACAAATTGTATCTATTTGGTTGAAGCAACATGCATCCGTAGCAAACTTACATAAAAAGTGTTTCTATTTGGTTGAAGGAGCATGCATCCGTAGCAAACGTACATAAAAAGTGTTTCTATTTGGTTAAAGCAACATGCATCCTTAGCAAACTTACATAAAAAGTGTTTCTATTTGGTTAAAGCAACATGCATCCGTAGCAAACTTACCTACAACGTGTATCTATTTGGTTAAAACAGCATGCATCCGTAGCAAACTTACATACAACGTGTTTATATTGGGTTAAAGCAACATGCATCCGTAGCAAACTTACATACAACGTGTTTCTATTTGGTTAAAGCAGCATGCATCCGTAGCAATCTTACATTTAACGTGTTTCTATTTGGTTAAAGCAGCATGCATCCGTAGCAAACTTACATACAACGTGTTTATATTGGGTTAAAGCAACATGCATCCGTAGCAAACTTACATACAACGTGTTTCTATTTGGTTAAAGCAGCATGCATCCGTAGCAAACTTACATACAACGTGTTTCTATTGGGTTAACGCAGCATGCATCCGTAGCAAACTTACATACAACGTGTTTCTATTTGGTTAAAGCAACATGCATCCGTAGCAAACTTACATACAACGTGTATCTATTTGGTTGAAGGAGCATGCATCCGTAGCAAACGTACATAAAAAGTGTTTCTATTTGGTTAAAGCAACATGCATCCGTAGCAAACTTACATAAAAAGTGTTTCTATTTGGTTAAAGCAACATGCATCCTTAGCAAACTTACATAAAAAGTGTTTCTTTTTGGTTAAAGCAACATGCATCCGTAGCAAACTTACCTACAAAGTGTTTCTATTTGGTTAAAGCAGCATGCATCCGTAGCAAACTTACATACAACGTGTTTCTATTTGGTTAAAGCAGAATGCATCCGTAGCAAACTTACATACAACGTGTTTATATTGGGTTAAAGCAACATGCATCCGTAGCAAACTTACATACAACGTGTTTCTATTGGGTTAAAGCAGCATGCATCCGTAGCAAACTTACATACAACGTGTTTCTATTTGGTTAAAGCAACATGCATCCGTAGCAAACTTACATACAACGTGTTTCTATTGGGTTAAAGTAGCATTTGGTTCGTCGTATTTAGTTCGTCGTATTTAGTTCGTCGTATTTAGTTCGTCGTATTTAGTTTGTCGTGTTTGTTTCCTCTTATTTAGTTCATAGTGTTCAGTTCGTCGTGTTTAGTTCCTCGTATTTAGTTCCTCGTGTTCAGTTTGTCATATTTGGTTCATCGTATTTAGTTCGTCGAGTTTGTTTCCTCTTATTTAGTTCGTAGTGTTCAGTTCGTCGTGTTAAGTTCGTCGTCTTTAGTTCGTCGTATTTAGTTCGTCGTATTTAGTTCCTAGTGTTTAGTTCCTCGTATTTAGTTCCTCGTGTTTAGTTCCTCGTATTTAGTTCCTCTTGTTTAGTTCCTAGTATTTAGTTTCTCGTGTTTAGTTCTGCGTGTTTAGTTCGTTGTGTTTAGTTCGTCGTATTTGGTTCGTCGTATTTAGTTCCTCGTGTTTGTTTCCTCTTATTTAGTTCCTCGTGTAAAGTTCGTCGTATTTGGTTCCTCGTATTTAGTTCCTCGTGTTATAAGTTTGTCGTGTTTAGTTCCTCGTATTTAGTTCCTCGTGTTAAGTTTGTCATATTTGGTTCATCGTATTTAGTTCGTCGAGTTTGTTTCCTCTTATTTAATTCGTAGTGTTCAGTTCGTCATGTTAAGTTCGTCGTCTTTAGTTCGTCGTAATTAGTTCGTCGTATTTAGTTCCTAGTGTTTAGTTCCTCGTATTTAGTTCCTCTTGTTTAGTTCCTAGTATTTAGTTTCTCGTGTTTAGTTCTGCGTGTTTAGTTCGTTGTGTTTAGTTCGTCGTATTTGGTTCGTCGTATTTAGTTCCTCGTGTTTGTTTCCTCTTATTTAGTTCGTAGTGTTCAGTTCGTCGTGTTAAGTTCGTCGTCTTTAGTTCGTCGTATTTAGTTCGTCGTATTTAGTTCCTCGTGTTTAGTTCCTTGTATTTAGTTCGTCGTATTTGATTCCTCGTATTTATTTCCTCGTGTTAAGTTCGTCCTGTTTAGTTCCAAGTATTTAGTTCCTCGTGTTAAGTTTGTCGTATTTGGTTCGTCGTATTTAGTTCATCGTGTTTTTTCCCTCTTATTTAGTTCGTAGTGTTAAGTTCCTCGTGTTTAGTTCCTCGTATTTAGTTCCTCTTGTTTAGTTCCGCGTGTTTAGTTCGTTGTGTTTAGTTCGTCGTATTTGGTTCGTTGTATTTAGTTCCTTGTGTTTGTTTCCTCTTATTTAGTTCCTCGTGTAAAGTTCGTCGTATTTGGTTCCTCGTATTTAGTTCCTCGTGTTATAAGTTCGTCGTGTTTAGTTCCTCCTATTTAGTTCCTCGTGTTAAGTTTGTCATATTTGGTTCATCGTATTTAGTTCGTCGAGTTTGTTTCCTCTTATTTAATTCGTAGTGTTCAGTTCGTCGTGTTAAGTTCGTCGTCTTTAGTTCGTCGTAATTAGTTCGTCGTATTTAGTTCCTAGTGTTTAGTTCCTCGTATTTAGTTCCTCTTGTTTAGTTCCTAGTATTTAGTTTCTCGTGTTTAGTTCTGCGTGTTTAGTTCGTTGTGTTTAGTTCGTCGTATTTGGTTCGTCGTATTTAGTTCCTCGTGTTTGTTTCCTCTTATTTAGTTCGTAGTGTTCAGTTCGTCGTGTTAAGTTCGTCGTCTTTAGTTCGTCGTATTTAGTTCGTCGTATTTAGTTCCTCGTGTTTAGTTCCTTGTATTTAGTTCGTCGTATTTGATTCCTCGTATTTATTTCCTCGTGTTAAGTTCGTCCTGTTTAGTTCCAAGTATTTAGTTCCTCGTGTTAAGTTTGTCGTATTTGGTTCGTCGTATTTAGTTCATCGTGTTTTTTCCCTCTTATTTAGTTCGTAGTGTTCAGTTCGTCGTGTTAAGTTCCTCGTGTTTAGTTCCTCGTATTTAGTTCCTCTTGTTTAGTTCCGCGTGTTTAGTTCGTTGTGTTTAGTTCGTCGTATTTGGTTCCTAGTATTTAGTTCCTCTTGTTTAGTTCCTCGTATTTGGTTCGTCGTATTTAGTTCCTCTTGTTTAGTTCCTCTTATTTAGTTCGTAGTGTTCAGTTCCTCGTATTTGGTTCGTCGTATTTAGTTCGTCTTGTTAAAAGTTCGTCGTATTTAGTTCCTCGTTTTAAGTTCGTCGTATTTGGTTCCTTGTATTTAGTTCCTCGTGTTAAAAGGTTGTCGTGTTTAGTTTCTCATATTTAGTTCCTTGTGTTTAGTTTGTCGTATCTGGTTCGTCGTATTTAGTTCGTCGTGTTTGTTTCCTCTTATTTAGTTCGTAGTGTTCAGTTCGTCGTGTTAAGTTCGTCGTCTTTAGTTCCTCGTATTTAGTTCGTCGTATTTGGTTCCTCGTATTTAGTTCCTTGTATTTAGTTTCTCGTATTTAGTTCCTCGTGTTAAGTTCGTCGTGTTTAGTTCCTAGTATTTAGTTCCTCGTGTTAAGTTTGTCGTATTTGGTTCGTCGTATTTAGTTCGTCGTGTTTGTTTCCTCGTATTTAGTTCGTAGTGTTCAGTTCGTCGTGTTAAGTTCGTCGTGTTTAGTTCGTCGTATTTAGTTCCTCGTGTTAAGTTTGTCGTATTTGGTTCGTCGTATTTAGTTCCTCGTGTTTGTTTCCTCTATTTTAGTTCCGCGTGTTAAGTTCGTCGTCTTTAGTTCGTCGTATTTAGTTCGTCGTATTTAGTTCCTCGTGTTTAGTTCCTTGTATTTAGTTCGTAGTGTTCAGGTCGTCGTGTTTAGTTCCTCGTATTTAGTTCCTCGTGTTTAGTTCCTCTTGTTTAGTTGCTCGTGTTTAGTTCCTCGTATTTAGTTCCTCGTATTTAGTTTGTAGTATTTGGTTCGTCGTATTTAGTTCGTCGTGTTTGTTTCCTCTTATTTAGTTCGTAGTGTTCAGTTCGTCGTGTTAAGTTCGTCGTGTTTAGTTCGTCGTATTTAGTTAGTCGTGTTAAGTTCGTCGTATTTTGTTCCTCGTATTTAGTTCCTCGTGTTTAGTTCCTCTTGTTTAGTTCGTCGTGTTTAGTTCCTCGTATTTAGTTCCTCGTGTTTAGTTCCTCGTGTTAAGTTCGTCGTGTTTAGTTTCTCATATTTGGTTCCTCGTATTTAGTTCCTCGTGTTAAGTTCGTTGTGTATAGTTCCTCGTATTTAGTTCCTCGTGTTAAGTTCGTCGTATTTGGTTCGTCGTATTTTGTTCGTCGTGTTTGTTTCCTCTTATTTAGTTCGTAGTGTTAAGTTCGTCGTGTTAAGTTCGTCGTGTTTAGTTCGTCGTGTTAAGTTCGTCGTGTTAAGTTCGTCGTGTTAAGTTCGTCGTGTTTAGTTCGTGGTATTTAGTCTGTCTTATTTGGTTCCTCGTATTTAGTACCTCGTATTTAGTTCCTCGTATTTAGTTCCTCGTATTTAGTTCGTCGTGTTTAGTTCGTCGTGTTTAGTTCCTCTTGTTTAGTTCGTCGTATTTGGTTCCGCGTGTTTAGTTCCTCGTGTTTAGTTCCTCGTGTTTAGTTCCTCGTGTTTAGTTCTTCAAGCATTAAGTCATCATTAAGCTGTGGCATGACTACTAAATAAGGGCATGTATAATTGCATAAAGCGAATTGCAGAGTCAGCAAAACTACTGAATACGTGAACATATTTGCATAAAGAAAACTGCAACCTATGCAAAACACTGAATAATGGCACGGATGTATTTACATGAAATGTATGGACAGTCATGTCTATGTATACACATATATAATGCAAATCTCAAATGTCTATTTTGTCATTGTTGCAAGCTTAAGAACTTATTAGTTTCCAATGTCATGCATCTTTCTATACCTGAGTCTAAAGATAATCGTTCGTGTTGCATTTCACTAATGGCAAATTTAGTTTAAATTCAGGTGAGACTGGAATCGTGTTCTCCACCTGTTGAGGTGTTTTAGTTTCGAAAAATGGAATTGAAAGAAGAGCTGTCTCTTGTGTAACACATATGTTATGGACTTCTCTGCTGGGTTTTGTGGATACGAAGTTCTGTTAAAATGATCGTATATTGCTTCAACTTAAAGTACTGTAAATTCAAAAGCAAAAATAAAACTGAAAGTCAATTCAAATGATCGATATACTGCTGACATATTTATGGGTTAGAATATTTAGTTGAAACCAAGTCATATCTTAAATGTGCATTCTAATCACCACGAAAATAGCATATCTGTGTGTAATAAGAAAATCATTTATTATCCATAAACTCTGTAAATTTTCTGCAAAACAACGTGAATTTTATTCAAGGCTGGAAAAACAGTCGACATTAAAAAAGACAATCAAGGTAAAGTTTCTGAATCATCAAATCAGTGACTCTTGGTCGAAAGCATGCCTGTGTATATGAAACAATCAGTGATATCTTCACAAATTATATATATACATGTATATATGTTATGTTCATATGTCATGTTCTATAATTACAGCTGTGTTTCATGCTGCTAGGCAATTTCCAGGTTGAAGCTTGCAGGGCCGGGGGCGAGTTTTGTTATTTGTGCGCTTGAGTTTGGTGACTGATTGTTGAGTTTTGCGAGGGAAATAAAGGTGTAAACTATAAGACACTCATATCGGGTTTTAATATTTCTATGCGAATTCTTAGTGCCAAACAAAGAGAGTTAAATCAATTACCATAGATGTCCTAAAATGTATATTTTAGAAGCATCAGGCAAACTCAGGCTAGACATACATGTAGATTATATGTATAATTTTTCGTGACAAATGCCATATTTGCTTGTCTATCTCACTCGGACCGTTGTTAATTTATATTTATTAATTTTATAAGTTTAAAACAAAATAAAAATGTAACAACGGCCTCATAAAAGTGCAGGAACTGAAATTACACGAACCATTACGTGCATAGTTACATGACCTGTTAAACACTGCCAACACGAATCCATATTTTATCAGCTATATATAAATGTCCAAAATCACGTTTGACTAATTGGCCCGAGCCATGTGGTACGTTGTCCGCCTTTCGATACAAAAAAGTAATTACGACTTTTCACCTTTATATTACCACTTACCGGTTATCTTTAAAATGTACAGTCAGTACGTCGATATAAAAACCATTGATAACGTGTGACATATGTGAGAACTTGCTCTGTGTCACTTTAAATGAAGGATTCGGCATGTCTGGTAACTAGATGGGGTTATCGCCTCTTCCTCTTAGACGTGCAGGTCAGCGTACCTGTCAGGTAGAGAGGTCAGAGGTCAGGGATAAGGTCAAGATGTATCATACAATCAGGACGGAGGTCACAGCATCAGAGTCGAGACGGTCGAGAAATTGTAAATTGTTGTGTTATATGGGAACAAGAAGAAACTTACAAGGTTCATCGTCATCAACGGGACCCATCGTTGTTAGAATGAAATGCGGCCAATACGAGCCCATTCAAATAGACGAGGAGTAACAAAACCTAAAATGTGAAGAAATCACTGTCAAGTAGCGAGGACACGAGGAACATTACATTATTGATTTACACAATATATATAAAGTACTCATGAATAACACATTCACGTTACATATCAATCAACACATGTCTGACTCTAGTCCTACGGCTCTTAATAAACAATAACGGATGGTAACCAGCGTTATCAGTAAGCGGTCGTAAACAGTAATTTTGTATTATTTTATATTCTGGATTATAATTTTAAAATGTGTAACATTCTAGAGCAAATTATCAAATATGAAAGAACATAGTCTTTCTGTTTTACGAAAATTGCAGATGGGTATTTATGTTTTTTTAAAAATAGTTTGCATTATTGTAAATGTTGAAACACATCAGTGCAGCGTTTTATGGAAAACTCTAATTTGATGAATTATACTTGTATCGCACATTATTTTCATCAATTCGTAGTTATGTACGTGAAATAATATAACTGAAATGAAATTATTTTATAACACCTCAACACTAATCCCGCATTTAAAAAAGAGGGTACGACAAGTGGGTAACACAAATGGATTCGTTTGGTAATTTTCGTTTAATATCGTCAGTCTGCACGATGGGTACCTAAATCTCATAAATCGGCCTTGCTCATATTATCGTCAGCACGATGGGTATCCATGTTTCTTAGATAATGTCTGCTCCTAATATCATCAGTCTGCACGATGGGTATCCAGGTCTAATAGAAAAAATCTGCTTCTAATATCGCCAGCTCGACTGTTGCGTAAGTCTTATGGATGAGCCTAATGCCATCAGTCAGCAGGATTTCTAAGTCTCATAAATGTCACAGCTTGCCTTTAATGGCCTAGGTTATTTGCGTACTCGACATAAATCGATAATGTTCCACTAGTTGACAATGTGACAATGACCCGGTACAGCAGTGGCAGTAGGGAGCCCATGACGGATCGTGTAACTAAAAGCTTACATTGACGATTGTTTGAAATTATACTTAGTGATCTGACAAACATCCATGGACATGTCATCGATATATATATATATATATATATATATATATATATATATATATATATACATGTGTATATATATATACTTGTGTATATATCTACACGTATCTCATCTTCATATTTAATTGTCAGTGTTACCATATTGAACGAGCTTCGCACGAATATGTTAGTTCAATAAAACAATCAGGATTTGCTTTTATTAGCAAACAACCAAATCCCGTTACATAATTATGAATCCAGAAACGGTAACCTTCACCATTAGCCATACATAAGAAATTCAGAGATAACATTCTTCAGTTAGTAAAACACAACAGCGAACCACCTGTGAATCAATAACACATTTATTCTACGTCATTCATATTTCACATTAAACTTCTTGAGGTGTACGACCTTACGTCTGCATGCATATTCGATTGAAGTTGCGTTCGTTTTAACATCCCCAGTGCTTTAAATGGCAAAAAAGGCAGCGAAGTTTAAGTACTGAATGAACACTGGCACATTTTTAAAAGTTGTTCAACTGGTGCGAGTGTGCCTATGGTCAAATATTGCTCAAATGTCGCTAAGAATAACCGGCCTGTTCAATAAGCAACTGTTTACCCAAGGAATATGTAATGCTTCCTGTCAATGGACTTGTCTGACATGAAGTACAGACGCGGTGAAACATTGACATTGCGTCTATATGGACATCCCGTCGGTGATTGTGTAATGGAGATCAATGCCGAACAAATATCGATCTGATTAACCGAGAACCAGGGAAGTAGGTGAAGAGGAATGTCTATTATCGGTTCTAGGGTACAGTCCACTTTAACCCTTGCACTGCCGTAACCATCTTTCTTGAGCATAACGACATGTAATCCCCACTGACACCATAACTATCATAAGTATTTGTCTCTCGGGAACACAAGGGATCATATACTAGTTTATTTGCTCTGTAATCGCCACTGAATACACACGAAGTTTTACATTAGCATCAATGCAGACCAAAGTATTGACAAAACTTAAATTACGTATGACATATGCATTCGTTACCTTAGGTGTGTCACACTAATTATTTATCAATGTAGGCCATAGCACAGACAAAACATGCTGATATGATCGATTTTCAACGTCTTCGTGTTAAAAGACACGTCACTTGATTGTCTTGACGATACTGTGGACCATAGGACAGTGGAATATCTGTGATTCAGTTACAAGAAAACAAGGGCGATGCCGACGATTATTGCACGCAATTACCTACTCTTCACAGTCTGAACAATGCTGGGCTAAGCATCTGTCTCAATTTAGTTTTAATCAAATCATGGACAACAGCTTGTCTTGACAGGAAGGTATTAGCTTAACCCTGCTGGAAACAATAAAAAGTGGTGTTTTATGTCCATATTAGTAACAGATGTGCAGATAGTGTTTGTTGTTCCTATTAGTCACTGATCAGTAGTATTTTGGTGCTCACAATAGTCACTTACAAACCAATAGCAGATAAGTGTTCTTGACAATACCGGAGAAATCAATGGTATATTTATGCTCATGACAGTACCGGAGAAATCAATGGTATCTTGGTGTTCATGACAGTACCGGAGAAAGCAATGGTACCTTGGTGTTCATGACGGTACCGGAGAAATCAATGGTATCTTGGTGTTCATGACAGTATCGGAGAAATCAATGGTATCTTTGTGTTCATGACGGTACCGGAAAAATCAATGGTATCTTGGTGTTCATGACAGTATCGGAGAAATCAATGGTATCTTGGTGTTCATGACGGAACCGGAGAAATCAATGGTATCATGGTGTTCATGACAGTACCGGAGAAAGCAATGGTACCTTGGTGTTCATGACAGTACCGGAGAAATCAATGGTATCTTGGTGTTCATGACAGTACCGGAGAAAGCAATGGTACCTTGGTGTTCATGACGGAACCGGAGAAATCAATGGTATCATGGTGTTCATGACAGTACCGGAGAAAGCAATGGTACCTTGGTGTTCATGACGGTACCGGAGAAATCAATGGTATCTTGGTGTTCATGACAGTACCGGAGAAAGCAATGGTACCTTGGTGTTCATGACAGTACCGGAGAAATCAATGGCATCATGGTGTTCATGACAGTACCGGAGAAAGCAATGGTACCTTGGTGTTCATGACGGACCTGGAGAAATCAATGGTATCTTGGTGTTCATGACAGTATCGGGGAAATCAATGGTATCTTGGTGTTCATGACGGTACCGGAGAAATCAATGGTATCATGGTGTTCATGACAGTACCGGAGAAAGCAATGGTACCTTGGTGTTCATGACGGTACCGGAGAAATCAATGGTATCTTGGTGTTCATGACAGTATCGGAGAAATCAATGGTATATTCGTGTTCATGACGGTACCGGAGAAATCAATGGTATCTTGGAGTTCATGACAGTAACATACATTGCACAATGTAATTACTTCAGTTTGTGTATTTGATGGAATTTATTGCACACGCGATACTCATTCTGCAGTGTCTAGCATGGACATGACCGGTTTGTGACATGAGTTAGTTAGTACCGTCCTCGTACTTTAACTATAATAGTTCAGGGCAAAACTATACTTTATTACAAAACACATTGGGGTACAGCGAACTTTATTTCTTAAATATGATACCACATTAAAACACGTGTCTAATATGGGTTTTGTTAATGACATTTCTGTATTTTATTACTGAAAAGAATGAGTTTGGATAATAGAATCCTGTCACCTCGCCTCACCTATATCAACACGAGTTGATAAAAGTCAAATGACTTGTTACCTCTTTCAGTATTAGCATTTCCTGAACGCACTCTTAGCAGGGCAGATCAATCCTTCTTTCAATTTACAACACACCTTAGTATTGGTCTTAGTGTCCTTTTAAAGGGGATGTAGCACGTTTTCTAATGGAAATAAAACGATCTCATCAAATGGAAAAGAAATGTTACCAAATGCAAAACAATCATCCTCAAACAATAGGTAAAGCTCTAAAGCGAATGGTTCTGTTAATTTAAGAAACCGTTTTCCTTTTTCGAAGTATTAAAAGGTGTTCATGCTAAAATGGCCGCTATAGTAATTTTCAATCGACTTTTTCTACGACTACAGATAATCGGGAATGTGTTGTTACCCTCTTTAATAAAGATACTGCATAAACTTGATATAAATATCAAAGTTTAACATATAAAATAATAAGACTATGTGCTACGGTGCCTTTAACTTGAATTCTAAATATATGTGCATGCAGTCGTGCCTCCGTAGCTGCAAACGTTAGTTGACTGTTATATAGTGAGTAATGATGCTTGCGTTTATAACATAGTAAAATGAAACTGTATATGGATTGCAATTTAATTTTCTTATTTTATTGCTCTAAAAAAAATGACGAATTAATATTTTTAAAGAAAACAATAATTAATTGCCGCCCAGGATATTGACGTTATGCAAGTGATGATATCGAGTGTGAAAAATGTCAGGTGTTCTGCTCAGCCGGGGGCACCTGCTATGGAAAATATGAAGGTCAGTTTTAATGGAATTAAAAACAATCGACAGAAATCGCCTTAAATGACATCGTGTCATCACGCATAATGTTTAATCGGTGATTTGTCATATTTCGCTGAATGTCCCGTAATGGACTATAGCAGATCCTGAAATACCTGACAAACTCGTACTTCATGTCAACCTGATGGGAAACCTTGAAAATAAGCCTGGTCTTTTAAAACTTAGTTGTGGTTCTTCTGCTTAAAAAAGGTGGATTTCACGATGGCACATTTCTGTATTAAGAACTTTTCCCCCATAATTACAGAGTCAAACATTTTAAAAAATCACAATCCTAGTAACTCGTTTTTAGTCTTTAGAAGAATCTGTACTGAAGAATCGAGAAGTTTAACAACTTTAAACCAAGCTGATAATAGAATATCAAAATTGAATTCACCCCTTGATTCATACACTCGGACAGGTGGTTTACTAAGCTTTTCTAATCATTATCAATTATTTGCAAATTATTGGTCATCTCAACTGCCTGGCAAAAGAAAGTACTGTTGATTTTATCATATGTATGATTTTCAACTGCATGCATTGCAATAATCTAAAACTGAAAGTACAGGCCGTGTTTAGTCAGCAGTCAAACAATACTTCTACATAAGTTTTGAATTTTTAAAAAATAATAATTTAAAAGAAATTTCTTCAAAATCTATTGGTGATACACAACTGTTCATCGACATATAAGACATATTCTGTTTAAAAATTAATAAATGTGCCTGATTCTGCACACATCAAAAACATTTCAAACATGGTAGGGGTCATGTTGGTGTAAATTAAATTTCTTATAATTATAACTCTGTCTTCAATAAACAAAGATATTCAACTAAAATTTAACCACAGTCACAAATTAATTCATTCAATACTATTGTATCGTGCCATAGTCAAATGCATCTGATTTCTTGTATATATTTAATTAATCGAAACCAACTGAGGTGATTACATTCTTTTACCTGGAGGTTTAAGAATAAGAAAATATCTCTTGGCATATTCTGGTTAACGTGTGTCCACATCCTAGCACAATCAGCACTTTCTTATTCTGTACTCCTTGTCTTGGAACTATATTGATTTAAACCAGGAAGTTTACAACTAGATACTTTCGTCGATAAAACTGCTCTAACAAGCATGTTATATATTCCCTTAGAAAATCGGTAAAGTATACAGAGTAAGTGCATGGAAGTTACAGCAAACATCTGCGGAGTATATACTTGTTGTCTAGTTGGAACTAATTTGCCAGGCAAAATAACTCATTTCAGTTGATTTTATCAAATGTGTGATTTTCAATTGAAAATATCTCATGTTTTCGATGTCATAATCTGAAACTGAAAAGTACAGGTGTTTAGTCAGCAGTCAAAGAATACTTCTACATGTTTTTTTAATTTAAAAATATGAATTTAAAAATTTAAATTTCTTAAAAGATTATTTTCGATAATACACAACTGTTCATCGACATATAAGACATATTTTATGTGAAAATTAATAAATGTGCCTGATTCTGCACACATTTAAACTTTTAAACATGGCAGGGGTCATGTCCCTGTCTTCATTAAACAAAGATATTCTAACTAAAATTTAACCACAGTCACCAATTAATTCATTATCTGTGGATAAGTAGGCCTATTCTTGTATCGTACCATAGTCAAATGCATCTGATTTCTTTTAAGTATTGAATTAATTGAAACCAAATTGGATGTGTACTTTCTTTTGCCCGGTAGTTTATGTTGGATTAAAACCAGGAAGTTTATAACTTGATCCTCTCGTCGATAAAACTGCTCTAACAAGCATGCCATATATTCCCTTAGAAATCGTTAAAGTAAAGCGTAAGTGCATGGTAGAATACGCTAAGTATATACTTGAACTATATGTACCAGAAGCATGTGATCACACCTGTCATAATTGTTGAACTTCCATAACATCAATCGATATTGTATTATCTAAAAAAAAAATATAATTCATTTTTACTATTTTATTTGAACTTAGCGGGATGAGTGTTTATCACTACATCAGGAGACGCTGTTTTGCATTACCAAAATGACGTACTTTTGCCCCTCGTCTTATACGTCACCGAATTGGCTTTTACAGTGCAGTAGAATCTTACACAGGGGCATTTACTTGCACTTTAATGCCGATGTTAGTGTTTTCTTAAATGCGATGTAGCACGTTTTGTGCAAATTATATTTTCTCGAATTTTCCATTTATAATTTTAGTTTATTCAATTCATTATTACGCAAGAGGGTAAACATATCATTACACAACCGGATGAGCTGGATGAACAACGATTATCCCAAATTAAACGAAAATGGCGCAACGTATATTAAAAGCGACAATGTTGTGGAGCTCTTCAACGTGAGACATATCTCAGACAGCAAGATGGTTGACCATTCCATCATTCTGCCATCTTTACTTTGTTTAGGTGTCCCTATATCTCAGTTAGATCACGTGTACTACTTTCGAGCAGCCATTTTAATGTGAACACTTTAAAGGGGCCACTTGATGGGAAATGGACTCGCTTGGCTTAACTGAACCATATATCTTTTTATTGATTCAGGAGTATTATTTAGCCATTCGTAGCACTTATTTACCCTTTTGTTTAGATCACTTTATTTCGGTAAGTAGTAAGAACGGCTTGCTTCAGCGCCTTTAACGGTATATGTGCCCCTGTATAGAAAGGATCGCCCTACATCATCTTTGACTTATTAGTGTTTCGACTAGTGTTCTCCGCATGTTTTAATTATTATTGATATTTTGTATATATATATATATATTCAAAAGTACGAATGAAACTAGTTGGAGAAAAAAACGGCTCTGTGTTTTTTTTACTTTTGAATATTTGTAACTGTATACTTGTCAAACTTTAAAAAAAATTGTCTATATATATATATATATATATGAAAAAGTTGAGGAAGGTCTCACGTGAAGTAAATGTATATAAAAATAAAATACTTCAGACGACACTTGCTGTAGATATCATTTTAATGATGACTGGATGCGTCGCATTTCGACTTGTTTACAAGAAAAGACTTGTAAACTTGTTGAAAAGACTTGTAAACAAGTCGAAATACCGATATATATTCACAGTCCAATATATCTTTGTCAATTGTCAAACGCAATCACTAGGTAAATATATATCAAGAACATAAGGATAGGGAGAGGATAGGGATACTGTAGTTTAAATTCCATTTTCGGGTTTATGCAACAGCAAAAATCGTGAAAAATATTGCAAACGTTGGAGACAAGATTGTTGAATTAACGTTTTTAAATGGCTTAAGGGTTTTATAACGTTCTTAAATTGATATTAATGCTGAAAATGAATTCGGTGTATAGTCGACAGACTAGGTTGTTCAAATGACCTACTTGTAATTGTGATATCATCTTCATGGTTTTATGATGTCTGTGTTTTGCTCTAAGCATTCTATAACTTATATTCAGGTACACTATCAGCTCCAAGTATACTTTAATCATTACTCTAAAAGTGCTGGAATAATATAACAGTTGTTTACTTATTTTATTAGAATCGAAATTTAAAAAGATAAAGCTGTTGTCGTGATTAGCATGTCTTTAATAAGTATTCAAAGAATACTGGAATAAATAACATAATATACTTATTTGTTTTTTGTTTGTAGAACCGAATTTAATTCCGAATTTTATTCAGAATATAGACCTATAACATGCATTGTTTAATTGAGGCTCATAACGACGATACATAATATGACTAACTTTTATAGAACCGAACTTTATTCCAAATATAGGCCTACAGACCCAAAGCGACAATTTTGTCGTACATATTATTAATATAGAAGTGTTTCGAGAAGTGTGTCTATTACTATATAAAAGAATAGTGATGTAACGACGAAACCACCCAGTGATCATTCAAAGTCATATTTAGCATCAAACACAAGTTTTACGGCACAGTCGATGACTACGATACGACAGCTAAATGATTCCCTACAAAATGAGCTAAAATGGTCAAAATCGGATCAAACTTTCAAGCCAATATTTCATATCAATATGAACAATTTGAAATATACACATTACCTTTTGTTGTAAGTGGAATATGCTATATATCCGTATATAACGAATTAGTCTGAATTTGTTTAAAATTGTTTAGAATTGTTTAGAATTGTTTAGACGTAAAGCATGATATCTATGTAAATTACAACTCGTTTCTGTATGATATAATATATATTGTTGAATGAACAACCTAGAACTGTTAATACGTAGCAGATTCCTAACATATCCATAACAACGTAGGTAAAACTGCACGTTTATAACTTATGAGCAGGTAAATAATGTACTGTTAGCATATTATCCATATAATGTATGTCACCTCCCCGACTAGACCTCCAGCGAGATGAGATGTAGATATACAGTGTACAGTAGACAGGTGCAAAGCTGCACGCCGCTTACTTATCTGTGAGGGATAGACTTGTCAAAATGTCTTAGCAACTCTTTTGCTTACTCGGCAATATGTAGGTGGTCACGTGACCAGCACAGAGAGTGAGAGTAGATAAATAGGTCAGTAGGCCGATGACGTAAGGTGGTACATTCGGTAGGAGACGGAAACAGGGCAAACCAGGTGCTGCGCTACACACACACACACACACACACACACATATATATATATATATATATATATATATATACCTTTATAACGAAGGTATATTATGCACGTGTACTTTAAGGCGTGCATTTTCAAACTTACATTTTTCATGTGGTAATTTTGTTAATACAGTTAATATAAATATCAAATTTAAAGTGAAAATTAAGTTTTGTTATTGGCTCTGCTCCACTAGTGGCTAATTGGCATGACTTATTCAGCGCGGTATAGCGAAGTGAGACTCTGAAGCCTCAAGTTAGTAGGTTTCCAAATCTGCCACTGTCCGCAGGGCGCGCCGCTATAAGGCCACGCGGGGTCGTTAGCCTAACACTGACCGTTCGTCGACTCGCGCAACCTATGACGTCATCGCGCGAAGCGGTCATCGCCCTGTGAGATTTCTCATAATTCGTGTAACGACCTTTTTGGTGAGAGCAGAGAGAAGCGGGTTGAATAAGCGAGGGAGTGATGTCACACTCCGGATGATTGCTATCAGCCAACCCCGCGTGTGCTCCCATTCACAGCCTGTACCAACTCCGTGCTCCCGTTACAGGATATATGGGAATACGGGCTCCGAGCAGAATAGGTATGTGCTCTCCTTACTTATGTATATGCTGCTGAGGTATCTTGACATTAAGCTAGCTTTCATTGGTTGTATTTAAAGTGCAAGTTGAATTTGATTTCTATAGATGTTTCAAATGTTTATGTTTATACGCGGTGGACCTAAAGAAGAATATATTGAGAATGCGTTGGACAGAGCTAATAAACACGTGCATATATATAGTCAGTGTGTTTGAAGAAATACTATAGTATCGACTTTAATGATATACACACCTCTTTATTTTATGTATGTGTTATTAGTATTGTACTATTTCTTATTCATTAGTGTTTATTGTTTATATATTGGATGTGTAAGTGTACAACGTGTATTACTTAAATTTTCATCGTATGGGATTGTTTCAATTTGAAATGTTTCTAATTCGTATCTTTAGTTTGTTAAGTGTTCAATTGTTAGGATTTGAAGGAATAATTAAACGTGCTTATATATTTTACATTTCTAATAGAGGTTTCAAATTGGTTTTGTTTGTGGATAATAAACTAGGAGATTGATACTCTGCACGAATTGACTTTCTGAAATACTTTCTTACACTTTTAATGTATCTGAAAACATTTATTGGAATATTTTATGATTTGTTTAAAAATCGTCGAAACTAAATAGGTAATATACATGCAGAGTCTCACGTAACGGACATAGACAGACATTAAGTCACATTTAAGGAGGCTTCGCTGTTTGTTTGGATTTTAATTTTTTTTTATTTCACAAAATGAAATGTGGTTTGGCGAACAAGTCATAGGCTTTATTTAAACGCCGCCCCGTGATATTCTGACAAACTGTTTCTATTTATTTATAGAACATATGGTGTAATTTATATATAAAATTCATGATTAAGTCAATTTGAAATATTAGTCAGAAATATATTTTTATTATCTCTGAATTTTATTTTAACGAAAAGTAACTCCGTCGTTCGATTTTTTAAAGTGTATCACATGTGAACCTTACTAATTATCACAGATGAATCACGATCGTGTGTTCATTTACTTGCGTATATCAGTGCACTTATATATATGGTTATATATATATATATATATATATATATATATATATATATATATATATATTTAAGTGAAATACTCTTGAAAGCGGCGTTAAACCCCAACTCACTCACTCACTTATTATCAGTGCAAATATGATATAAGATGTGATGTATTTAAGTTAGCGTAACATCGGCAGAGAAATCAATTACTTTTGTTTTTTCATTTCATATATGACGATTTAATGTACCGTACCCTGCTCTGATCTTATACCGCAGACATGTCGTAACAGTTTTGGCAATTCATGTAAGTAACCAGTGGTCAAAGTTTCGAAAACTCCAGGTTTTTTCTTCGTCCTGCCACATGACTGTGTATAAATAAGAACCTTTAGTGAGTCTAGTTCCTTATTCAGCAAGTCTAGATATTGAATTGAAAGCTCAAAGAAATAAATTCTGATAAAATAGAAATAGAGTAATTATTGATTTTTCATAGACTAAATTTTAGTTTTCTATCCTCTATAAAATCTCCAATAAGTATTCAAGGGTGTCAGACATAAGTTATGTTTCATTTTATTCTCATTCAACATAGTTCTGATGAAAAATCTTTTCATTAAGTCGATATGAATTTTCTCAATATTTAAGGAAATCCGAATTTTGAAAATCCCACCCCTCCTGTCTAAGTTCATCTTGTCCGAGTTGGAAAACTTGCATCACTGACGTGACTTTCACACAATTAGTCCGACACTAAATTGTAAATTGTAAGCATAGATATATTTCAAAGTATACTAATTAATTCGTTAAATTTGACTGAAGTCAGAACGCTCATTCTGCTTTGGACGTTTGGAGTTGTTCTTCACTTTGGCAAAAAATGTAATTCGTTATTTACTGTGACGTGACTTCTCATGTTGTACTTGTTGTAGTTTATATGGATTTCTATGTATAAAATAGAACATAATAGTTCTTTGGTTCGTAATCGAATATTTTATATGGACTGAAATACTGATTTTTGTACTGATGTAAGCTCATGGCCAGAATAGTTATATGTTTTCATGTGGTATTGTATATATCATGTGGTATTGTATATATCATGTGGTATTGTATATATTTTAAGACGGTTAGTATGACACGTGTCGGTTAAAATAAAACCAGGGAGCGAACTACCATGTTATCCTACTCAGCGAAACAGCCATGGCGCCATTGTTGACGTCATACAATACTAGGAGAACGTCGTAGGACGAATGTGAAGCGACCCTTTAATAAAATATAAAACTAACATAATTGATAGTTCTCAACATTAATTTGAAAACATCATAGAAAAAATATGTTCCACATGTTTTCTATTATACCAAGTAAATAAGTAAAGAAACTCACCTTCAATAAAATTCAAAGCGCACATCTATGAACATTATACACACGAAGCAATGGTTTTGAGTGACGCCATTTGTTAAAATTTCTCGTCAGAAACATTAGATGAAATTGTAACCTATATATAATTTGTTTTTAAATAATGCAACGATTTCTTGTTTTTCCTTGTGAGTTCAGATAGCTGTTGACTTACTATAAGAGAAATATAAACTATGTAAAACTCTCCCAATACATAATGTACAGCCAGGGCCCAAACACTGATAATTTTAGCAACAAAACTGTCACAAGTTGTCACCGATGTATATCTGCACTTCATTACGCGAGACTTCCATAGGGTACTGACTCCCAGGACATTAAACTGTCAATGTGACATTCCCATCGGCAAGTTATGGTATCATTTTTTTGTCGCTTTAGTTGATAGATATATGTCAGATTGTTTAATTTCCACATGCCCTTAACGATGACGAATTTGATGTGGATTGCTCTGCAACCTTTGAATATGAATTGTTATGAAAGGTTACCGACTGACTTTTTCCTTTTTGTTTTAAAACTGTCATTGATATACATACACTAGGAACAGTAATAATACTAATAATAATACTTAAAATAGTCCATTTGTATTGCGCTATTGCATGCTCAAAGTGTACCCTGAATGTATTGTAGTTTCGGTGCCGCTAGGTCCGTACTCACAGAAACTTGTATGGAGTCAAGATGGACAAGTGCCTTGCCCAGGGACACAACGCAGGATGAGATCCAGATCACAAATATTTGCTGTCTCAGCCGGGATTCGAACCCCAATCTTTAGAGTGAGAGGCCAGCATGCTAACTACTACACCACTGTGCTCCACACCACCTGTCAGAATTATCGTATTTCTGTAGAACAAGCTAAAACAAGCCAAAAGGGAGGAGTATTGCGACATTTTCTAACACAATTAAATGTATCAATCTTCCGAATGAGAGTTATATCAATATTATATAATATATATATATATATTAAGGCTTTTCACTTTAAACTATTGTCCATAAACGGTGTCAGTTCTAACGCGCTCAGTGTTACATAACACGGATCATGAGTTGGATGTCGTGTTTCCATATGCGCATGTATTGTAAGGGAGGTGAGGTGAGGCGAGGCGAGGTGAGATGAGATTAACGCTGCTTTCAAGAGAAGTTGACTTATATCTCGGCTTCTAGTATTATTGCACAGAGATACCTGCCAGCATCGGCTGGAACTAGTGAACCACGGTGGTACTGGGCTGCGTGTAGCTTTACACCCAAACCTTACTGCATGTAGAACAGTTCTCCACGTCAGACAAAGTTGCCAGGCCCCTTGATCCGAAGTCGTACGCGCTAACCACTGCGCTACCCTGTCCCCCTATTGTAAAGGATGCAACCTATCTGACAAAGTCGACTTAATACCCTAGCCCAACCAGATCTGATTTCTCTCAATCTGATCCCATCCAGTCTGATATCACCCAGTCTGATATCACCTAAACCACCCATTACGTAGCCTGAAAGTTACCCTTCGCATAGCCCTGTATTCTAGACGATGCTTATGTTTCATCAACCAAAAAAAGAACAATAATAATATTGATAAATATTTATCCCAGCCATATTATTTATTATAAAAGCTAAGGGCTTTACATGTTTGTACGGGTGCAATTTTTCGTCTTATGTGACAGACTGGGATATCAATATATATATTAATTAATTCTAATAAACGGTGATCCAACATGTCATGATGCTTATGCGTTGATAACCTTGATACGCCCTTGTATACAAGTTAACCTTTACATGGCATAAGCCTTGCCGCAGTCCCTTAACTTTCCTGTGCTAGCGTAGTCGAGCACACTATGAAGCTCAGGTACAGCGCACCTCTACATAACACTATACTACATTAGCACTGGAAACTTAGGGAACTGCGGCAAGGCTTGAATTAGCCATCGACGGAGACTAGAGCGAGTTATGCCTTACGGAGTGAAGTTTCATTAAATATTATGGATACGGATTGCTTATGAGGTGAGGTTAGCTTTGGATTAACGCCGCTTTCAAGAGTATTTCTTTTATATCGCGGCTGCTAGTATTACGGCAGGGAGAAAGCCCGCAACGACATGTGGCTATGCATTGGGGCTGGAAATAGCGAACCATGGGTGGTACTGCACTGAAATTCAGTGTAGCATTGCACCCAAACCTGCGTGTAGAACAGTTCTCTACTCTATAAAGTTGCCGTGCCCCTGGCGGGATTCGAACCCCAGACCTCTTGATCCGAATCCGCCGATTGCTTATGCAGAACATGATAAAAGAAACACTGGACAATATGTATGATATTACTTAAGTAACATACATGTACGTTATAAAATACATTTAATGAAGTGTGTCAGGTTCTTAAACATAAAATTTAGTTGCGATTTAGGAGTAAATTAGATTCATAAGGCCAGTTCGAATAGTAAGATGGTATGCATTTAGCACTTAAGGGTGAATGTGAAATGAACAATGCAAAACATTATCGTACTGTCATGTTTTTGCATATGTAATCGGCGATTCCTATAAACATCAAGGTAACTTCGTGCACCCTAGGAAACGTGGGTGATATTTGTCTTTCAAACCGACGTTCATGTGACGTTACTGCTGACCTACTCTATGAAACAATAGGTTTATAACTTATCTCAATATATTAATAGAGGACTGTAGGTCTTTAAGTTCTTTGAATGATGAAGACGGATCGACTCTGCCAAATTGTCGACACAAATTGGAACTTGTAAATGTAAAAGTTGAAATGTAATAGTGATTAGCATATTGTGAGAAATGGTGACATGAATTTGCATATGTTTGATAAATGAAGTTAGGCAATGCCACGTTTTACATCACGAAGAGAGACGAACCGCAGCCGAGCTCGCTACTCAATGGCCATTAAGTTAACTATATCGTTCGTGCATTTAATCTACATATTTATGTCCTGAATAAATGACAATGCAATGTAAGTATTATTTTTTTAATAACCAAAAAACTAAAGATTTACGTGACTTGCCTGCGTTTAGTCAAACGTTGCAAAGCTTGCATTGGTCGTTTTTGTCACTTGTAAGCCCAAGGCAAACAGCATCATGCAATTTCGAATATTTCAACTACATATTCCTATATACACAGAACTTAGTGAGAAGTTTTATCTCTATGAATTTATAGTTGGACAGTGATTGCCAATGTTGTGCATAGAACGTTTTCTTTAGGATTTCAAAGTCTTGAACTATTTTCTATAGCGAAGTGCCACCGACTTTGAATTGCCCGGTGGCGTTTAGAGGGCTCTGGCATCCCGGGAAATGGCGTCTTACTGAAACAAAAGGCTACCTTAGCCCAATCTAAAAAAAAATTCGATCAACATTTTGTTTTACATTCGGTTACGTATTAACATAATATAGAGCAGTCAATGTAAATTTATTTAGATTGCTTATAGCTTAGACACGATTTTCTCTCGCTATCTAAAGTTTCGTATCTTCCCAAAATACAGAATTCTCAAAAGACAAAACGCTTATATCAACTCGCTTCATACTTCACAAATGATAGGTGACATATAAGCTGTACTATTGATGAAAGTTGTACCGCCCATCACCTCGTGTCACCTCAAGGCGCTACCAGCAATGTTACCCAGGTCTAACCTAAGCTGACATACATGACACTAGATGGTCACCTCAAACATTACCGTTACCAGGTTCCCATGTGTACTGCTGGGTGAATCACCCTACACACTCTCAGTTAATCCAGCAATGAAGCGAGTCACCCACCAATGCTGCAAGTCGTTTCTTTTGCCCCTTGGTCTACATTATATAAACATGAAATATACATATATTATCAAAAACAAAAGCAAGTAAGTTTAGGCTTCCACCAATGCAACAATAAAGAGAAGTAGTCATTAAAGACCTAAGGAGTTTCTATATATCATGTGTCGTTGAAAGAAGCCATCATTTGGTCCACAGTTTGATTGTATTGTATTTTCATTGTCATCTTATTTACTCAGGCATTATGAGACACAGATAAAGTTTATATCGCGAAAGAGGGTGGAATACAGTAACGCTGAAAATACCGTATTTCCTCCAATAGGGGCCGGGCCTCAAATAGGAGCCGGGCCTCTAATAGCAGCCGAGGGGTAAAGGAACGCAAAGGTGAATAAGAGCCGGGCCTCTAATAGGGACCCGGTTTATACCCCATCAATGATCACCCCCTACTAGATATGTTTCCCATATATGTTCCCAGGCACTAAGAGGGTAAACTACCATGCTAAATTCGGTTTACATCACATTGCGAGGAGTTTGTGTTATTCTAAATTGGTTATCAGATGTTTTCAGTGTATTGGTCAAACCTGAAAATAAAATAAGGGCCGACCTCAAATAAGAGCCGGGCCTCCAATAAGCGCCGGGGGGTAAGAGCCCTTACATGTTAATAAGGGGCCGGGTCCCTATTAGAGGAAATGCGGTAATTACAGAGGGAGAAAGGGTTATACCTACACTCGCGGGCAAAATAAAGTAAAAGTACAACAACGCAATATATGTTGATCAACGAGTGATTGACACGACTGAAACATAGTTACGCCACATCTCTAAAAACAAACTAAATTTAATTCATAATTTTTTAAACATACTCTGTTCATATTTCTGAGAGAAAAAAACCCACGGCTTTTGGGCTTTTTACACTTACCGTTTTAGAATCTCCTTAAGAAGGCAAATAGGAGAGTGAAATATGGAATTCTGGCTTGTTTAATGACATCATACAGCAACAGTGCGTTATCGATTTTAAGTCCAAGATGGTACATTATGCCGACAACATCTCATACATACAGAGATTCCACATTTCATAAACAGATTACCTTAAATACCAAACATATACAATACACATTTGAAGCAGCAATTTCAGCACCATGTGTGTGTTTGACCAGATATAAGGTATTAACTTACTCTCATCAATGAAATTGTGTCGATCTTTTTACGAGGTATAACCTCATCACACACATTCACAATCGACATTAGCTTGTGTTTGACTCTGTTGAAAATGAGATATACTTTCTTATGCCCGTGAGTGTATATTTGATCGAGTATCACATGACAAACGTTCAAGTATAATATTACCTTTATTACCCAGTTTATTCCACTTTCATTAGGTAAAGATAGTCAGAAAATGCCCCGTTTCTTTTTCGAAGACTCAGTGACGTCATGATCAAAGGTTTTATGAGGTCACAAACGACGAAATCCAAGGACTGTTGCAAAAATAATCTTTTTAAATTTGTAAATGTGCTCATATGATCATGATCATGTTTCACCATTGGTTTAGGAAATGACTGTCTCATATGCATTATGTTACATAAAAGGTCACGGTTTCATCTATAAATAAATCAATGAACACTAAAGGCTAATTAATGAACTACAACATCATATTACCGACTGGCTGAGTATCGGAGAATGCTATGATATGACCGTCGCCTAGTTTCATTATAACTGTTAAATGTATTCCCAGAGGTTGTCAATTGCTGTGTAGTTAAAAATTCAAAGAATTTATTTTCAGAGTTAAATAATTTATTTTGAATTTAAACTCTATTAGACAAGTATTATCCAACTTGCTAATTATGTTTAATTTCACCTTAGTTCAGTCATGGATTATTTGTAGCATGTTTTTGACAGGTTCTATGACGGATCATCTTTCAGTCTTCCACTTTCTTTTAACCCCTTTGCTGCCAGTGAATTTATAGCATGGGTAGGTACATGGGTGTAACGGTAACACTTTGCATTGAGTCAGCGTAGTAATATGTAACTTGAAGGCGCTGTAGCACGTCTTTGGTACATTGTTTTCAAATTTACACGACCCGATAAGCCGTATCCGTGGAAAACGGTTATCCGTATCGGAAGAAAATGTTGCGACTGTAAAGCGACAGTGGTGTGGAACTCCAGAAACTTGTCACTTTATACGTCGCACCATAGGTACATTTAAAGTTGTGTACGAGTGATGTTGTTTAATAATAAAATTCCATATGGAGATACTAATTTGATATTTTTGGAAATATTATGTTTTGGTATAGTTTCTTTTGCTTGCGAGTTTATTCTTGTAGTCTTTTGTAGGAACTTGTAGGTTTATGTAATCTTGTAGTCTTTTGTAGAACTTTGAAGGGTTTTTTAAATTCCGATATAATAAAATGTAGGTGTATACGATGTTTTGTAGGACACTGTATGGTATATTTTCCCTTGAAAGACATTGAAGGTCAATGCAGTGTTTTGTCAATAATTGGATAATTGTAGGAGTTGTGGGTTTGTGAGCACTTGAATAGTAGTATATTTATGCATTCCAGGTTTATATTGTCTATTTTAGGGTGTTGCTGTTTATGTGAGTAAACATTAGAGTATTTGGAGAATGATTCTGCAGCATGTAATTAACCTTCTGTTGGACATTTTCTGGGCAACTTTACAATGCCTTAATTACTGTTTACAAACGTTATGTGTTAGATATTTGTAATATAATATGATAATATTTGTGAGATATAACTCTCGAGACGTTTCGAATATTCTCGTTGTGGACATCGTGTTACCAGTATAATACAACGTGATATAGGACAATGCTTTGTTATAAGGGCTTAAGTATACAAGTATAATACGACCTTTACTTTTTCTACCCTCTCTGTGTCTCTCCCTCTCTGTGTCTCTGTTAATGTCTGTTTGTCTGTCTCTGTCTCTCTGTCTTCATGTCTGTCTGTCTGTGTCTGTCTGCCTCTGTCTCTCCCTCTCTCTATCTCTCTGTCTGTCTCTCTCTCTCTCTCTCTCTCTCTCTCTCTCTCTCTATATATATATATATATATATATATATATATATATATATATATCTGTGTCTGTTTCTGTTTCTGTCTCTGTCTGCCTGCCTGCCTGCCTGCCTGTCTGTCTCTGTCTCTCCCTCTTTATGTCTCTCTCTGTCTGTATGTATGCCTGTGTCTGTCCGTCTCTCTATCTCTGTGTCTCTCTGCCTCTATCTCTCTCTCTCTCTCCCTCCCCCCTCTCTCCCTCCGAGAAACCACATTGGCAGTTCCGCCAATGACGTCAACGAGACTTTTTATCAGACAAATTGTTATACTTTGGCTTCCTGTAAATATAGGTATGTGAATTCCGGGATAAAATTTCACCCTACCGCACAGGCCTACATTCCTATGAACTGTCAAGGTGATTGGCGATTTTACATTGTGTGGACTTGTTTCAATAATGTTAAAAATGTATTTATGGACAAATCTTCTAAATAGAACCATAGACGTTTTAGCTCATATCAGGCTTTGCATTATTTCAGACTAGATGAGACACTCTCATGTCACCATAGCTCTTCATCACTAAGTTTTAAAACAGTCATGGTTTAAATTGTTACCATAATTCTTAGTTAGTATATTCTACAATTGTCATGGTCTTGTTAGCTGAACTCTGGATCAGTACGTTCTGGATTTGTCCTGGACGTGTTACCGGACTTCTTGGTCATTATGTTCGTAACGATCTAGCAGACGACTGCCATTTGTTTAACAGTACACAAAGGTTACCTACACGAGTTACGATAACGTCAGTGATTTATGTCAGGGACGCCTTATCATTTATTAATGTATGCGGACCTTTGCATTACATCTGAACACAGAACCGTACCTTTGAAAGTTCCGCACAGCGATGACGAGTGTCAGTCGGGACCATTTTAATCCCATTTAATTCAATGCTCATTTTTCATATCTTTATTTCATGAATTACTTTTACGTTGTCTTCTCCCGGGTAATATTTCTCCATTATTGTCAGCAGTTGCCTCTAATGGCGTTTATATTTCAAACCTGTCCAGAATACGTTAAAAGGAAAGAGAAATTTGCATACAGCAAAGCCCCTCGTAAGTAGGTTTACTTCTGAAAATATATTTAATGATAAAACCATTCGTTGTAAGACAATCAGGCACTGTCTTTCACTACCCTACTTACCTATTTACCTCTTAGTCGATATGAGAGACACTTTGTAACAATATCTCTCCAGATTTTCAAAATCCCACTTTCCCCTATAAAACAAACATTATATTAACTAAGCTCAATTGAATAAATGTATGGTTATTGGAATTGATAGTGATTTCTTCAACATGTATTTTATTTTATTAAAAAGAAGGTAACTCTGTAATATTCTAATGTGAAATATATTTATACTTTGGGTCTTTGACCTTTCTATAAGTTAAACATCTTGAATCTTCTTAATAAGGAGCAATATAACGTCATATCTTAGTTAGTTACAAAGTAAATAGGCTGTAGTGCATATAATTAGAATAATATAACATCCCACCCCATGTCTGATCAAAGAATATCTTTGATTTGTATTTTTGACGATTTTTTGGTATTTTTTTACTTCGTCAGATTCGGAGCTAGAATGAATGAAGCTACTTATGTTGTAATTTTCTTTTTCGTGTAACTTTCATCAAAAGCTACTTTTGTGTTCTTGTTGATTTTACTATATTTTATATTTCCACTGGTTATATTTTGGAAAAAGATATATTTTCTTTCCTTTCAGCCATAAACTGCTGTATGTCCCTCACTGTGCCTACAGGGGTGTGCTTCCATGTACCTGTTGTTTCAAGTCACTCGAATGAATCATTATGATGGATTAATTTCCAAAATAAAGTTGAAATCAGTTGTAATGGCAGTGGTGTATTACGTTACCCCTACCTTTTCAAGTTACTATTATTCCTACTTTTACTTTAACCACCTTTTTTACATGAAGAGACTTGTCCTACCCTTTTCACAAACATTTTAATCTTAGCGATTAGGGATATTAGTGAGCCACGCTCACTTTTTCTCTTGTTAACATAAGAGTTGATATGCTTGGTCAATGTTATCAATTACATATATCCGAAACGGAAATCAAAGTAATTAAACATTAAACATTTGTATTTGTTGACTCCCTCGTCATATTCTCAATACTTACCTATCTGTTAATATTTTAATAATAATGAGTATTATAATTATATAAATATGTTGAGCTTGAAGTTGCTCATATGCTTATTGAAACACTTTTATTTTTATTTCCAGCATAATTAAGAAATTATCATTCTTCATGACAAACAAAAAAATGCATATGCACTCATTTGATGATGAAGTTCATGGTGATGATGGTGATGGTGATGATGTTAATGATAATGATAATGATAACAGTAATGATTATAATGGTTATAATCATGAATCTTTAATTGATTTTAAAATTAAAATAGTTTTTGTACAAATGTCATGTAATAGTATTAGGGTTTGAAATTAAATTTAAATTACGCTGACATTTCTCGTCTTAAACCTTCTATTTTAAGTAACTCCTCTAGACATCACGCCAATCGAGATTGAATCCAATATCATACCCTCTGATGATACAGGCTACAATGAATTTGAAAGGGTAAAGTTTCAGAGATTAAAGTTTATCACATTTCAAAGGATAAATCTTTCAGTAGCTATTTAGTTTTAGGATATAAGCTCGAGGATAGAATAACATATAGTCTAATAAGTCCCCCACAACACACTGATTTAGCATATTCAGCAAAATATGATATGTAATAAATATTATATATACGTTGTGTCTACATTAAACGGTCTGAAGTACGTATGTACCTGCTGAAAACGTAAGCAAAGCTTAAAGAGCCATCAAGGATGTTGATGACCATATAGGAATATTGCCAAAAATCTATCTCCGTGAAATATATACACTTAATTTTTCCCAAATTTGTTCGACCAAAATTAAGCCGAAAAATTGCACTATTTAGTAAAGGTGTTTTCCAGTCTTAATATAAATCCAGTCTATTATTTTCAGGCGCAAAGCATTGTGGTCTAACTCACACACCGTATGCAAAGACACGAAATAATAACAAAGTTAATGAGCAATGAAATAAATTAAAACATATAATTTTTGGCGGTTATTTATTAACCATTTCATTTGATTATGTATTTGCTACAGAAATTGGAATAATTGTTTTACCCAACTAGGTATATTCGCGATCGGTAACCCGGATGTCCGCACGCTGGTATTTCAAATCTTCTCTATACATATCTATGCAAATGATGATTTGCTTAACCGCATGTTTTGCTATCCGGGTGTTTTTTTTAACTGTAACTCACCTGTGCGGATAAACGGGGTCCGACTGTAGTGACATGGAGTTTGAACATTTCTTGTCAATTTAATACACAAAAAATTCCATGTCAAGGATAGTTTTACTTCATTAGTTTACCCAAAATAGTAAAGACACATTTCCTCTACCAGCTAAAGGCATTTCATCAAAAACATTTTCATAAATAAATATTTTGTAGCAGTTTAAAGCATGAAAATCAAGCAGAAGTGATCCCACAATCAGGATTGACATATTGAGCATGATTTAAATGATAAATAAAGTGACCATTCACACTTTCTAATGCTCTGTGACAAGCTAATTGGCAAATCAACCTAAGAAAATCAATTAAATACATATTTTTTATTCACATGTTCGTCTGTCCCAATAATATTTTGTCACTCAACGTAAGTAAACAAGTGGCGACAATATAGTTGTAATTTGAAATAGCTGTACGCTATATGCTGTATTAGAGGCAGGTATTTAGTCAGTGTCTGTTCTCCGTCACCCGGGCATGTTTGTTGCAGTGAATGCACATTTCAACCTTTCTACTAAACATAATGCATACCTTGTATACGTCACATGTAATTTTCTTATACTTAACACGTGACTGTGCATATTTGCATATAGGGAATATTCAATATGCACTTTAGCTGTCATAATTTTACTCTATGAATTCTCCAATCGCATCAAAGTATTTAATATTTGTTATTCATCAATTATAACGTGTGTTGGCCTCTTGATGCGATTTATTTAACTCAGGATTTTTTTTCTATACGTATATTTTACTCAAGTGTTTTACTTAGACGTGTGGACATCCTCAGTTCAACCCTAAATTTAACCAAATTACATGTTGGAATGACTTTGCTGGGATAATAATATATATATATTTTGAGAACAATCTTTCTGTTCATACCAATCCAATAAAAGAACAACAGACTGAAGTTATTATTGTTTGTTCTGCATTTCAGGGATTGTGTGTAAAAGTCTTATAAAACAAGATTTTGAATTCATACACGCGTTTACGGAAAATATATTAAATAGGGCTTTTAGCTATAGATAAACACGTAATAACTTTCACGAACAGAATTTACAAGTCAGTTTGTAGTTGATATTCAATAATTTTATTTTCGCGTTTGTTGTGAATATGTTTCAGTTTTCCATCCTAGTCTAGACGAAAGTTAGTTGCACAATGTAGACTGTAGTTACATCAGATAAAACGCTACTTTATCTAATAAGTTAGGGTACAGTTTATCATGAGCAGCGAGTGTGTCTGTGGAGTGTCTATGTGTTACTGCACTCTGCACTTTGTGGTGCAGCAGTTGAATGGGGGAGTGTGTGCAGGACCTCAGTGACTCCAGTCCGCTAATATTCACTACTTCACTTGCACGCGCAAGAGGTCACGTGAGCGGTTCGCGAACCTCAGGGTCGAAGTCATGGCAACCAGTTTTGACGATTAATTTTTGCATCTTTCAGACGATGTGCTAATGTTGTCTATTTTTAGCCAGTAGCTCGTCTGTAAGAACAGACCGCTTAGCAACTTGCTGTCGGCTTCTCTGTGTGTAAGCGTGTAAGAAGCAGACGACAGACACAGAGTAGACTTGCTATATCGCGTGAGGTTGTCTGTCTTCATGCCGCGGACAGACAGACCTCTGGACGGACACAGACGGAATTGGTACCCGGGAGACAGGCCATAGGTCACCTACTGACCATTACAGGTGAGTAGACTCGCTGAACGCACAACTGCGCGAGGTCTACAAACTTAGAAAGTTTCTGGTCAACTCAAACTATCTGAATAGCTGAGGCGTGTAGGCTATTGCGTTGTTTTAACTGTCAAAGTGGTATTGGAATATCAGGAGTAATTCTGCTATAATTAAAACAGTTTCGAGATAATCTAGACACACGACGTCTGTCCAGACAGGCAATCTTCTTATCTTTGCCCACGAGGACACCATTAGACTGCCAGGAACATACAGAACATGCTGATCTAAATGAAACCGGCGACGTTCCAAAGCCCTGTTTGTGTTACATAAGTAGTGCGAGCAAGCGTCACATTGTCAGCAGACTTTGATGCTATGTTAATATTTCATACGCTTCGTCTACCTCTACTGTATTATGTAACCTAGTTGCAACGAGATTGTCGCAACAGCCTTATTGTTATCGATTGAAGTGCAGCGTTTTTTTTTACTTCTTCTGCAGTTTGGATGAAAATAGCTTACGCGGTCGTCCCAGTACAGACATGACTTAAGTGTGTCTCTCCTCACGAGCATACAGAGCTAGATGTCGATACAGAGTACAAGACATTGTTGATATAGTATGAGGGAAAATGTAGTTTCTTTGGACGAGTTTATTATGAATGTGAATCAGATGATGTTTTATACTGATGGAGATGGTTAACGTTTGTTCATCTTTATGGTTAAAATTATATTTTCTTATCAATTGTTTAATGGATAAAAGTGGGGATGCAAAATATTAGATTAAAATCTGTATGTAAAATATATCAAATATACATCTATCTCCATTGTTAGATATAATTTAATATTTTTTTCAAGCTTTCAACATGTTGAGAAGATAAATAAATGAAACTTTTCACGTATGGAACACTAATGAAAACACCTTTATTTATACAATGTTCTATTTTCATCATAGTATGGACAAACAAATTAAAACAACGGAATTCATCTTGGATAAGGTAATGAATATGTTTTATAAACTTCAGTAAATCGGTACGCGGTATGTACATTGTAATCGTATAGATATTGCTGTAAATTAACTCTATGACTGCATAGTCCGCGGAAGGCCTCTTTTCGAAATAAGTTTCGAAATAATCTCTGGATCCAATACACGCTTGTTGTCACAATAACCACGAAGACACTTCGATGTATGTAATTTACTTTGCTATATTTGATACTGAATATCTTTACATTTTTTTAAAAAGCGTTGAATTAAACATGACATGTCACCACAGTTCTGGGAGATCCATTTCCATTAATAAAGTACGAACATTTAACACCCAAATGACACCAGCAATAAGTGATTAAGAGCGTGCTTTTTATCGAATTGTTTCCGTGTTATATATTCCAATCCCATATTTAATACACCTTTGAAAAAGGATAATACATACTTTTGACCTTCCAACTTCACAAATGTAGCCGAGTTAGATAAAATGTACTTCAAGATATTTTTACATTTTCAGTATTATCTCCGACAGATTTGCCCAATATTTCAGAACCTTTAAATATTTTCTCCATGGTTGTATAACAATATTTTAGTAATTAATAAATTATATCTATTTGGATTTGAGAATTGCTCCATATTTCCGAACCTGTAAAATATTTGTTCTATGGTGGTATAAACATATTTTAGTAATTAATAAATTATAACTATTTGGATTTGAGGAGATATTTGATCATTGCTGAATGATGTATTTCTACTTCAATAAACAGGGTAACTCGTACATAATGTACATACGCATTACGTGTTGACAGTGGCATAGGGCGAGATATGTTTCCAGTATTACGTTTGGTACATTGGCGCGCTACGTTTTCGATAAAATGACGACTTTTCGCCTTCATAATGTTACTTCATTCAACCGATCAGCAAAATGGTCAATTCAACAAAACTCAGTACTTCTCGATTCATTGATAGCATTTGACATATGTGACTCAAACAACATGCTGTCTGTTCCTTTTAGAGGCAATGCTATCTCGACACAGACAGGTGTCATGTGTGCAGGTAATATCGTATTAATGGATAAAGGTCTCAATAAATGACACAATTAACGTTTCAGAGTTTACACAACTAACACGGTTGTGCTGTATCACTTTGTAAAGTAATTGTTAATATTTAGCATTTATCTTATACATTTTGTTTAATTCGTGTTAGTGTGCCTCTTCTTTTGATAATTTTTCATTAATATTGATATTCATAACAACACGTGACCCGAGAGAAAAGTAGGACTGTTTCCTGCTCAATGTTTATTGTCCAATATATAATCATAAAACGTTTGACATGTAATACGTAAAGCAGTGAAAGTGTGCCGTTTAATTCTAATTCATGTGTATGTAGAGATCATATTACAACGTTATTGTACAGCTACTATTGAAGAACTATTCCAATAGTATAAAGGGATATGCATGTCTGACTAGTCTTCTGGTAATGTGTCGTTTGTGTTGGTGTTTTGCTAACTCTATACAATAATGAGTAATCTAATATCTGTAAACCACGTCCAGGGGATGCTGGTACATGAATCAGAAAATACGTGAATGTTTTACAGAAGTAACCACATCAGGTTATATATGTTCCGATACTGGTGTAAAGGTTTTCAGTTATTTGTGAAATATTTTTTGTTTTCTAAATATGTTTTGATTACCCTCTACCCTAGAATGTTGTAGACACCATATACATTTTCTCTCAGATGGACTGATGTAATATTCCGAAATGGACATTGGAACATATGATCATTGACTTTCTACTTACGATTACATTGACATATTCAAAAATAAATTATGATTTGAAGTAATATATTTTTCTGTACACATTTTACACATTAGACGTTTACGTTCCATAAAGGATTTACTCGAAATATCACATTCTTAATTTGTCCTAAAATTATAAATATATAAATCTTTTCTCGATACACCCAAGAAACCACATATACAGGTACATATATAGCATTTCATAAGTATAAACATGTTAATCAAACTGTACCCCGAACGCCAGGCCTTGGTATTATTTGGTATAACTTAATATTGAAATTGTATAATTAATTTTAATAAGGTTGATTAATTCGAAAATACAATGCACATTTGTTTTATTTACATATTCCTATTTACCACTCTAAATAATTCATTGTGTAGTATATCATTGATTTTGTAATTGATTATTAATTATTTAATTTAATGTGCATCCATTCTTTTTTCAGTGACATCATCTGATAGACCAATAACACGAAACTATAATACTTTGTTGTATGTTGTATTGTATGTTAGTATAGTGGACGAAATTATTTTTAAAATTATTATTTTAATCATTTTAAATCTATCAAAACCAATGTCACATCCATCAAGTCATGTGGTTAAATCAATGTTCTTGAACTATGCAAATTATTTTAGTAAAGATGTTGTCGGCATAATGTACCTTCTTGGATTTTAAAATCGTTGACGCATCGTTACTGTAGGATGTGATAAAACAAGCAAGAAAACCATATTTCACTCTTCTATCTCGCCCTGTTAAGGAGATTTCAAAACGATGATTTATTAAAAGCTGTGTTTTCGAGAAGCATGAACAGGTTCTATATCAAAATTACAAATTATGTTTAGCTGGCTTTAGCAGTCATGCAACTATGTTAAGCCCTCATGCTTCATGGATTAACATTTCTTGAATTTATGGTGTATCGTTTCTTTTTCTCCTGATGTATATGCACAAACTAGAAGATTTTGTGTCATTTATACATAATATTCACTGCAACGCATATCAAACTTCGCCGAAATAAATATTACATGACAATATTCATATAATACTGCTGTCATACTCATCGAGCTTTGCAATTCGTTTTACAAATATATTTTATGACGATGATTGTCGTTGGTTCTTCCTATTATTTTATAGCTGACATATATAAATGCACCCACTTTCCAATATTGTTTGTAATTCGTTGCACATTTCATGATTATGGAAATATTGACATCCCGATATTAGTTTAAATATTTTCTTCTAAAGCTTTTATACGAGGCTAGTATATACATATATGTTCACAAACCTATCTATCACTCTGATGATACACCATTCTGTATATCTTTTCATTAATTTTGTTATCACAATTTTATTTATTCACAGTATCATGAAAAATATCAATTTATGTACATTTATTTATTTTAAGATAATATATAAAATTAAAATAAATATGTTATATATAAGTATTTTATAAGTATTTTATAAGTATTTTAATGACATTTCGATAATACAGTTTTTAGACAAATATAAGGAATTATCTTAAATCATGATTTTATGAAAGAGTTTCTATTTCCCAATCAATTCCATGAATTCAGTACAAAATGCACTTGTTTTTACATTTATTTAATCTGAAATATCCACTTTCTCGCTGTCACCGAATAACACAAGAAGAACTGCATCAATCACTTGTCAAAAACATAGCACGTAGGTAAGTGTGTCAGGTGGATAGAAGTTATCTATAAGATAAGTAAGACCGGTGCCCCAGGCCCGTGGCACTGTGACCTACAGAAACAGTGCCCCAAATCCTTGACGCCTTGATAATGGTTACAGGCCATGCGAGTGCACGGTTGTTCTTTATTGCGACACACATGATTGTGGTTATGAATAACGCGTGTCCCTTATTAAGCTAATTAGAATAAGGATAACCCGTAATAACTTCTCTAGTTATGTTACACTGATATATGAAACCAAGCAAATTATTTCCAAGTTTTGTTAATGAAGCTAAAATGAAAGGAACATTTGATGATTGCATTTTTGAGGGCCGTTGCCATCAATGATTATACGCTCTATAGTATTGCCAAGCATCCCCTGAAAGGATTGTACGCTAAAAGCTTAATACCTAATATTGGCAATATTCAAACGTCCCCTGAAAGAATTGTACACTAAAAGCTTAATACCTAATATATGAAACATAAATGCATCCCCTGAAAGGACTGTGCACTAAAAGTTTATACCTAATATTGCCTATATTCATGCATCCCCTGAAAGGGTTGTACACTAAAACCTTTATACCTGATATTGCCAATATTCATGCATTCCCTGAAAGAGTTGTACACTTTAGGCTTAATACGTAATATGGGCAATATGCATGCATCCCCTGATAGAATTGTATACTAAAAGCTTAATTCCTAAATTTGCCAATATGCATGCGTTCCCTGAAAGGATTGTACACTATTAGCTTAATACCTAATATTGCCAATATGCATGCATTCCCTGAAAGGATTGTACACTATTAGCTTAATACCCTAATATTGGCAATATTCAGGCATCCCCTGAAAGGATTGTATATAATAGGATTAATACATAATATTTGCAAAATACATGCATCCCCTGAAAGGATTGTACAATTAAAAATGTAGGCTTAATACCTAATGTTGCCAATATCCAAGCATCCACTGAAAGCATTGGACACTATAGTCTTAACATATACTTAATGTTGCCAATATCCAAGCATCCACTGAAAGCATTGGACACTATATATAGTCTTAACATATACCTAATGTTGCCAATATCCAAGCATCCACTGAAAGCATTGGACACTATAGTCTTAACATATACCTAATGTTGCCAATATGTAAACATCCCATCAAAGGATTGTACACCATAGTGTAAAACCTATAATATCGCCAATATGCATGCATCCTCTGAAATGATTGTACACTTAAGCTAAACATATAATCTTTCCAGATATCACCGGTCATCAGACAAATTACACTATGTAATAGATAAATGTTACAGAACAACAACACTGATCGGATGAAAATTGTAAGGGAGGTTAGAGGGTCTTGGGTACCACTATTGTAAAACGTGTGTAAACATTGTTCCTATGTAGTTTTATCATCCGAAACTGTTCCACATGAGATATTGTTCTGGCAGTACATTTTGAACAATGCCCTGTCACCGTCAGCTACATTCATTTTACAATCATCTTACATCATGGAGTATCGTAATGACATCACAATGCTGTGACGTCATAAAAATGATGACATCACAATGATATTGCATCACCGACTTTGAAGTCAAATGACAGAGCCGGACTCAGAGATGTATACAATTTTCGTTGAAACGTAGTAAAAATGAGTTTGGATGGTAATTAGAATCTCACCCTCGTATCTTCTGATATCAAATATATCAACACTCGTTGATAAAAGTAAAAATATACTCGGCAAGCGTCAGATATTTGTAACTTTCATCAACTTGTGTTGATATATTTGGTATCAGAAGACACTTGGGTGAGATTATCTTTAGATCATTAAAATAATCATGCAAGTGCAATAATATATTCATCGAACATGTGTTATAAACCAATAATAATTTGTGTATATCTGAATATGATTATTAAATACAGCACGTCTGAAGTCTGAAGTCTGAGTTAGTTTATGTTCATATACAGTTGCTTCACGTGAGACATTCTTCAACTTCACACGAATATATTATATATATATATATATAATTTTCACATCCTACTGCGACATGTACAGGTTTAATGATGGGATATATACTTTGTGGTTTTCGTGGTTAATAAGGCCACTGCCGCAGGCAAACTAAGCCGCTCCGTGATAAGTTAAAGTTGAAAAATTTAAATAAATGTCGGCTATATCGCCAGAGAATAGAAAGTGTGCCTATTGTGACGATGATGAAGTGTTTTGAATTAAACATTGTGTTGAGGTCTGTAGGATTCGTTGGATTAAGCATTGTGTTGGGGTCTGTAGGATTCGTTGAATTAAACATTGTGTTGAGGTCTGTAGGATTCGTTGAATTAAACATTGTGTTGAGGTCTGTAGGATTCGTTGCGAGATAGGGACACTACTGGACAAAAGGAAGTTCTCATTTTTAAGCTTTTAAGATGATAATTCGTTCTGCATTTTTACGGAAAATGTGTCGTCACAATACAGACGGGTTTGGAGGATAGTGGAAAAGCCAAGAACAGATTGAACAATGGTCTCTTGGCTTCATGGAGGCTCACAATGTGGTGATAACTTTATTTTGCCCGGTTGTTGTTTACTATGCGCGTTATGTACCACATGACTACTTACCTGATTCTAGGAACAAAATATAAGCCGAACACTGCAGGTTATTCTTCTTTGACCGAAATTTACAAAATTGATGACTTATAATAAACTATTATATGTCCATGCAATGCTAATGTATTCACACCTTTGGAGAAGTTTGACATGTAGACCATGAAATAGTTTATCATAATTAAAAGTGTGCACAGAAATATGAGCACGGAATTTGAAAATGACGTGATTACATTCTAACTTGTGGCTGGAGATTTCACAGTAGGGTATTGCTGCAACCGCCAGCTACGTTCTTTGAATATGATTATGTTTTTATTTAGTTCCAGTGCTGCTTCTGTGCTATCTTGGAGCAAAGCATTCCTTTGTAAATTTGATAACGATGAAACGTAAAATGTTAAGTATGTGTGGAGGTGGTATGCATATGTTGAAATATTGAAAACATGCTATCAATTTAAGAAAAGCTTTTAACCTACGTATATTAGGAGAAAGTTATTGGTTGGTTGTCAGTCTTCGTCTTGGGAACTTATACCATAATTAGTTTTTTTTGCCCGAATCTTACCTTGAGTCGCAATAAACCTCTTGTGATATAACTAGTGAAGAATCTTCGTTGTTACAGTCATTTAATTTTATTGAATGGTAGTTACAAACATTGATGGGGGGGGGGGGGGGGGGGGGGGGGGGGGGGGGGATTTTTAATAAATATAAATAAATATTAATTGCTATAATAATATCACCATCAACCTCCCAAAAGTTTGTCAAATGAAATATTATAAAGATTATTCTGAATTTAGAAATATAAATATCATGATATTTTCAAAATTAAATACATCTGGTTTCATTATCCTTTAAGTATATTTCAGTTAATCTGCATTTTCCCTATAGACGCATCTCTGACATTGAGGATAATTGACTCTAAGTCTTCATTAAATTATTAAACCTGCATTGTCTTAAATTTAAAGTGATTTGATATAATATATGAAATGATACTATGGAGAGAAGGGACTTGTTCTTTCTCACTGTATACATACATTTTGTATGATACTAATTCCACTATCAGTGCAGAAGCTGAAATTACACGTCCCATATACATGTATTCTACCACCTCAATCTGTTTTTTTTATCTGCTATAGATAAAGCACGTTTGGCTAGTTGGCGAGTGCCTGCCTCTGTTTTCGATAAAATATATCACGGATCTTCGTCTTTATATTGGCAATATACTGAACCGGTTAGATTTAAAATAATATTCCCTCTTCAGCAACAGTCAGTATTTGTTCTATATAGATTGGGGTTTTTTTTACCGAAAAGTACATTGAAACATTTAACGATAAAATGTAAGAACGTTTTCTTCAGACCTTTCATCCGTTTTAGTGACTTGTGGAACTTACCTCTATTTCAACCTCAATGTGTTCGATCTCATCATCTGTAAAACGTGTTTCCCTTAAATTTGTTAATATTTTCAACTCACCAATACCTTTATTTACAGAACATTTCATTAGATTCTTTAGAATATGAACATACAATAAACATATATTTTTTCTGACACAGTTTTCAATTTATTTTGTCAAAAAACTCTCTATGATGTCTTCAATAATTCGACAAGATCTCCGTTCAAAACATACCAAAATATTAAACGTTTGAATATCAACGGCTTTAGAATAGGGATTTAAAGGGGCAGTAGCATGTTTTTTGCAAATTTTATTTTTTCAAATTTCCCATTTATAATGATAGTTTATGTCATTTATATTTACTTTAGAGGGCAAACATCTTATTACACAAACCAATTGTCGGTAGTGGTAATAACGGTGTTGCGCATAAAGCATAAATTGCATGGCGGCCATTTTATTGTGAACACATTTTATTATTTTTAATGCCAAAAATGATTCCCATGGCTTTACGGAACCATGTACACTCATTTTTAAATTGATTTTCCGCAAAGAGAAGGGTGTTTTACTAATAGTGACATTATTATTCAAATACATGTCATCAACTTATTTGAGCGAAAAAACGTGCTACTGCCCCTTTAAGTATGAACAAAACAAGAGAAGGGAAGAGGTCTGAGTATAAACGGACCCACTATTAATACATGCTTAAGTTTATTGCCCAATCCAGGAGTTGCCATAAAGTTAAGAGATTTATATCAGAAAATCCATCATGCTGTTGTGGTGCTGCATATGAAGACACTATTCATTATCTCTTTGTATGTCCTAACTATACTGCCATTAGAAACACTTCATTTTATTACAAACATGGGTATAACATAAATGACGCTCTGTATGGCAACCTCAACTTATCAGTATCTGTAAATCATTATATAATCAAATCGGTACATGACTTCATTACCACATCAAAACGATTTACTCCATTTTAAGTTTATATATATCATATTTTTTGTTATCATATTTTATTTTATTTGGTCCATTGCTGAACTAATGTACGTTGTATGTATTAATTATTATATTCATGTGTGTGCAAATTATTGGTTATTATATGTACTTTTGTAATTACAAGATGAAATGTACGTCGCAAAATTTTGTTTTCTTATGGAGAGGCATTAACATAAGCCATTGGCTTGTTTGCCGATCCATTTCTGTATAATTATGGAAATAAATATGTTTAAACTAACTTATTTGAGCGAAAAAACGTGCTACTGCCCCTTTAAGTATGAACAAAACAAGAAAAGGGAAGAGGTGTGAGTATATACGGACACACTATTAATACATGCTTAAGTTTATTGCCCAATCCAGGAGAAACATGTTACTGAGGGTATTTTATGACTTTATAATTGACAATGCAGACTTCGGGCACATTCACACATTACTGAACAATTTACAACCAGTAAGAAGAGCGTCAAGAGATTTGCCTCGGCGTATTAATACATTGTTGATCTATTTGAGGATAGATTATGTGTTATTCTGTGGACTTTAGATCAATATATGTTTTATTATTTTTAAAAATGTTAAATTAATAAATTTACAATATATTTCTCATTTCACGTAATGCTAATATGATGACATGAAACAGATCAATGTTATCATACTGTTTTTGAAAGTGAACAGTTCATAGCAAATCTCTATATAGAATGCAGAACGTGGCGAAGCATACATGTATGCAGGGTCTACATGAACATGTATATATCTGCATCTTGACATGAAAATAGTGGATTCAGATAAAAAAAAGGAGGTTGTATTTCGAGTCGGAAGACCAACATTTTGTCACAACCTTTCACACAATTGACATCAAGGGGATATAGAGTATAACATTCTTTACATTTATATGCATTTTGAAATTTTAACAATTTTTAAGGAAGTATGAGTTTTTGAATTTTGTCTAATATAATGTAACAAGTAACTTTGGAGTATGCATACTTGAAATTTTACCTTTAATACAATGTATACAGTATGCATGTTTGCAATTTTACCTAAAACAATATAACTTATAGTAATATTTATATATTATATTTATACAGTTTATTACCCATATGGTTGAAAATAACCGAGTTAATATTATTGATATGAGCACATGTGCACATATCACGTTTGCTTAGCAACCATTGTTTCACCGCGACTTACCGGATTTTATCGTCTGTGACGTCATAAAACGATTGTTCGTGACGTCACTGTAGCTTGTCGTAGCAAGAGAAGCGGTCTGTTTCATGACTACTTATTACAGAAATCAAAAAGGAATAGAACGGGTAATAAAGAAATTATTACACATGGAAGTGTGTCATATGACTTTTACGACACTCGTGCAAATTTCTGTATAGCCCTCGCTCTCGCTCGGGTAATACAAAAATTCACACGTGTCATAAAAGTCATATGACACACTTCCTCAGGTAATAATCTCTATGTATTACAGTGTCGGAAATATGTGTATTTGAAACTTTACCTAAATATTATATGAAGTATGAGGGCTTGAAATGTTATTTAATACAATTTATGAATTATTGAAATGTTGTATGCAGTGTATGTAATGGCACATCTAAATAAATTTGATTTTTGAGAATTCATAGAAATAAAAAAAAACTCGTTTGGGAACAAATATCGGTAACATCAGTGTTTATACCTTCGGAAACCAGTTTAATTCATTTCTTTGAATTCCAAAATATCATACACGTCACACTAAACCGGTCAGTTTAAACGAGGTGGTCTACAAGGTAGGCCACTTTTACCGTGCTTATCGTGTTATTCTGCCTGGAAATCTTCGCGACCACATTTCCTTGGCAGAAGTTCGTCAGAATTAGCAAGTTGGAATAGCTGGAGGCATTTGGGGGTTTTCTTGGTACATAGCGTGGCAGAAATTAGAGCAAAGTTGAGGCGATGTAGGTGCACCTCTCGTTTCATCCTCGTTCCACAGGGACATAAATGCCGGTTTGACTTTGATTGCGTGCGTTTGGCTTCCTGAAAACGTTACGACCATGTCAATCATACCAGCAGTAGGATAGATGAGGGTGTCAACCGACTTGTTCATTAATGGGCGTGCATGTTGTCTCTGGAATTGAAATATTCGAAATATTTTAATTGAATTCAAATATAAGTATTTTTTTCTAATATAACAAACTATTATGAATGCTTCCTCTGTTCTTTATATACATACTTTTGCATTCACATACAATAACAATCGGAAAAAAAGAGTGGAATTATTATTTATTAATTGTTTAATTATTAGGGTATTCTTAGCAACATAGATTATTACAAATAGAAAGGAGGTTAAATGAATTTAAAGGATAAACACTATAACTGATAAGCTATTTACGTAAAATATATTAGTACGTTTTTGATTAAACGTAATTATTTATACTTACCTGTTGACTAGACCTACTTTGCCTTACCTCCCAGGGGTAATGCTATTTCAACCTTAATACAGACGAACTTGAAGAATGGATGAGGGGTGCGTAAAATCCCTTATCCAAGGGCCGGTAAGTCTAGATGGTCTCGTGACGTCACTACCTGTTCATATCACTCTCCGAAAGTCCCAAAGGCAAGACAGACCAAGTGGGGAGGATGGGAGGGCCTAGAGCGTAGGTCTAGTCAACAGGTAAGTATAAATAATTACGTTTAATCAAAAACGTACTATTATTTAAATACCTATCTGTTGACTAGACCTACTTTGCCTAGAATCCCACCGCAAGGAGGCGGGTCAGTAGATACATGGTAGTGACGAGACCAGCGACTAGCCCTGAGTGTAAGCTAACCTACGAGTCCTCCACCCTGTGGTGAGGACAAGGCACAGCCCGGGAGATACCATCTCTACCGCTAAGCGGATCGAAGAGACAACCCTGCCACTCAACTTCCGATCAACACACCGCCCCCCCAACCCCAACAGGGAGGGGGGGGGTTAAAATGAAGTTAAAGAAAAAACCAACAGACACGAGAGCTAGTAATGTAAACCATGTTTATTTACAATAAGTCTCAAAAGCGTCCAAGAAGGATGACCCCTTTTTGGTCTGGTTGGGGGACCACCTTCGTCTGCGCGAAGACCTGTGGACCCAGCCTAGAGATGCCTTCAAGATCTGCTGTGGAGACATCTCGTAGGTAATGGTAGGCGAAAACCTCTGATGAACGCCAAAAACACCCTGCCATGACATCCGAAAACGCGATGTTGCAGTGATAAGCCATTGTGGCAGAAACACACTGGCTAAGTCCCCCTCAGGTGGACGAAGCCTGGACCTGAGACTAGGAGTCCCGCGCTCTACCGACTGAGCTAGCCCGAGACCGCGATGTTACAGTGGTAAGCCATCGTGGCTGACACTGCACGGATCTCATGCGGGTTGGAACGCGAAGGAGGAGGCAGGTCAGCGGCCTTGTACGCATCAATGATCTCAGGTACACCCCCAACACTCGCTTATCTAGCCCTTGGGCTCTCCTAGGCGAGTGAGGCAAGACCAGCCTCAACAGCTGCCGGGTTTTGTAACAGTTCCAGACTTGTTGCAAAATCCAAAACATGGGACGATGAACCAGTTCTTAATTAACAAACTGAAAGAATGCAAAGATTCAGAGGGGTGCCGAACAGGAGACACAACCCCCTGAAGACTGCCACGTTCCGTTGCCACTGCGCTTCCAGGAAGAAGTACCAGACCTACGAATGGCCGAAACATACTCCCGGAAGTCTGAAGACGAAAGAATGACACCCTCGTTACACAGGTCCTTGCACTTCATACAAGGCAAGACCTAACAGACTTCCTACCTCCGCAAATGTACAAAATGCAGAGTACGTAGTGACGCAAACACCGAGGTAGTAGAGTAACTAGGTGACTGATAGCCGAGTCACTGACGAGACCCTCGAGACACTACCAGGTGATTGACAACGAGTCACTGACGCATGTAAGCTAGGGGAGGTGAGTGAAACTCAAATCACTTAACAGGTGAGTGACAGACGAGCCACTGACACGAGTAAGCTAGACGATGTGAGTGACAGGAGATACAGCCGAGTCACTTAGTAGGTGAGTGACAGACGAGACACTGACGCGTGTAATCTAGACGAGGTGAGTGACAGTCGAGTCACTTAGTAGGCGAGTGACAGACGAGCCACTAACGTGTGTAGTCTAGGCCAGGTGAGTGACAGGTGAGTGACGCTCAATTCACTTAACAGATGAGCGACAGGCGCGTCACTAACTTGCGTAAACTAGACGAAGTGAATGACACACGAGTGAGTGAGTGAGTTGGGGTTTAACGCCGCTTCCAAGAGTATTTCACTTATATCGCGGCTGCTAGTATTATGGCAGGGAGAAAGCCCGCAAAGCCATATGGCTATGCCCTGCGGTGAAACCTGCGAGCAGCGGCTGGAACTAGCGAACCATGGTTGGTATTACGCTGAAAATCAGAGTAGCATTGCAGCCAAACCTAACTGCGTGTAGAACAGTTCTCTACTGCAGACAAAGTTGCCGTGCCCCTGGCGGGATTCGAACCCCGGACCTTTTGATCCGAAGCCGAACGTGCTAACCACTGCGCTATCCCGCCCCTGAATGACACACGAGTCAATGACGCGAAACACCTACATAAGGTAGTGTAAGAACTAATTCCTGACACTAAGAAGCAACACTTCCGATAGCTTAATTACTCCAAAAACACCAACACTCACTCGTCGCAACGAAAATCCTTCTCACACAAGTCCTTACACTTCCTAAACAGCAAGTGAGGATCCTTGATAGTGGACTTCCTACCTCCGCAATTCGTGCAGAAGGCAGAGTACATATTGAAGTAACAACGTGCGTGATAGTCAATCACTGACCCACGCGCGTAAGCTGATGAAGTGAGTGACAGGAGATTGACCCTCAATCAGTTAACACTAACGTGGGCGAGGTGAGTGACAGTAAGGTCACTTACTGACAGGCGCGTGGTGAATGACAGTCGATTCACGACGCGAAACGCAAAGTCTTAGAGTAGTGTAAGAACGAAGTTCTGACATAGGAGGAAAACAACCCTTCTGATAGCTAATTACTCCAAAAACACCCAGAGTGTAAACTCACGAAAACGTAGAACGAAAACGCTTAAGTGAAATCACGCAAGGCGAGACGAGAGAGACTACCGAAAGTGTTAAAGGCAGAGGCTCCGAACCCGATACCGGGACGAGAGAAGGAGGGAGCAGAGGGGGTGACCACGAGTCACTTCCTCCACTTCTTTTGCGGGGTACGACCTCCGGCGCCAGGCCGGGGGGACTTGGGGGACTGACCCGTGGATCCACGGCCACGACCTCCCCGCCGAAAGTCCGTTTTCGCTTTCTTGGGGGAAGGTTGGCCACTGCCCTGGCCTTGCCCCTGACGAAAACTGGTCTGCGGACGCTTTGGTGTCGTTTGCCTCTGCGTGACGAGCCGATTAGTGAGGTCTTGCTGTTGGGCCTCCTGTCGTGCTCTCAAAACCTCCGGGATACGACCACCAAACAGAGTTTCAGCGTGAGCAGGGGCATGTCGAAGGAAGTTCTTATGATCGGGGTTGAGACCTGACCGGTAGAGGAAATTGTCTCTGCGAAGCACTGTTATACTCGATGAAATTCGCGACGCTGACAACATGATCTGCGCAAGGTCCGCAGCCACATCACCAAACGCTTTGAACAACACCGGGTCCCCCGCCTCCATGCCCGCCTGCTTAGCACAAGCCAGCATCGCCTGACATGTGAAAGCCACGTTGTTCCCCAAGCCTAACACCGAACGCGCCTCCCTGTCAAGATGAGAGAACTGTGCCTCAGACACGCGGTGAAGCAGGTTGGTGGTAAACAACCGGGATGCCCCCTGATCAAGGGGAGGCGGAACAAGCTGAAAAGGGACCGGATACAAGGGCAGACGCCGTCTGCGCTTGTCCGGCACCACCAAAGGCGGAAGCAGACGATTGGGCATCGCAGCTGATACGACTTGCTCCATATCCTCGGTGGCCTCCAACAGGAGCCTATGAGGTGGAAGGGCAAGACGCGCGGGAGGTACCTCGCCATCAGGGCCAAAGGAAGCCCTCCTGGCCGCCGACGTGCGCGGACCCGTCACGCTGACTTGGCTAAGTGGAACGTCCGCGAACGAAGCCACTTCGGATAGCATAGCTATTGCGTCAACCACTGGAGGATCCTCCGACAATCCCGTACCCTCCGCCTCCGTTTCTATACTGATGAACGGAGGGTTCGACACGTCCACGTAGCGGATGTCACGTTCCGGTGAGTCCGGCGAGGAGTCCCGTAAGGGTGACATCACCGTGACACGCCGCGCAGGGGTGCGAGGGGTACGCGAAGGAGTCGCGGGTGCGGAGGCCCTAGCGGACGAGGAACGCGCACCCTGAGGTACGTCATCCGCATAGGGCTCACACGGTTGCGTAGTCGTAGTGTGAGTGGGTAAGTTCCGCTGACCCAAACGCGCATCGAGCAAGGAAGAGACCATATCCTTGACGGATGCCAGAAGGAGGGACGGATCGACCTTGTCGAACCTAGCCTTCTTGGACTTCTTCTTCTTGCTCTTGGGCGTAGTGGGTCCGCCCACCTTAAGTCTAAGCGGAGACAACCGTTTGTCCGGCGAAGGAGGGGACAACGGGTGAGTCCGCGAACGAGAACCGGAACACGACGGCGGAGGGGGGGAGCGTAACTTCGACCCCCCAGCGGGTTCGGACAGGTCCGATTCCCTGTCGAATTCATCCGCCCGTTCCGTGAGGACAATGTCTACATCCTCCACCGGAGACGGATGACGAATGGGAGACAACTCCCTACGTTGAGCTGACGACGTACGCTTCTGTGACGCAGCCCTATCGGCCACCGACTTGCGTATGGCGGAAACGTACGCGTGGAACTCCGATTCGGAGAGAGGAGCGCATTCGTCGCAACGGTAATCCTCTTCGCAAAGGTCCTTGCACTTTCTACATAACAAGTGCGGATCCTTAGAGGCGGACTTCCTGCCTCCGCAGTTCGTGCAGAAGGCGGAGTACATGGCGAACGGTAACGATAAAACGCGTAACGTAAGCGAAGGTAGAGACAGTCGAGTCACCTACACGGCGTATAGTAGCGTAGACGAGGTGAGTCACACACGTGAAACACCCAAGCGGCGGAGCAAAAGCACAACAACTCTGACGATATGCAATCAAGAGAGTTGAAACAAAAACTCTGAACTCGAAGAGCACAAAGTCAAAATCAAGTAACCACCCGCCAAGGTAAACAAAGACGAACAAGCCAAACCAAAAACTAGGCTAAACACTTACAAGATAAATCAATCTTTATTCACATAACATTCGTGCGTGAACCAAATCTTAAGTGACTGGCGTAGCGAGTCACTTGAACCAAAGTGAATCACCCTAAGGGTGAGTCACGTATAATCGACCTAAGTCGAACCAAACCCTAAGTGACTGGCGTAGCGAGTCACTTGAACCAACGTGAATCACCCTAAGGGTGAGTCACGTATAATCGACCTAAGTCGAACCAAACCCTAAGTGACTTGCGTAGCGAGTCAGTTGAACCAAAGTGAATCACCCTAAGGGTGAGTCACGTATAATCGACCTAAGTCGAACCAAACCCTAAGTGACTGGCGTAGCGAGTCACTTGAACCAAAGTGAATCACCCTAAGGGTGAGTCACGTAGAATCGACCTAAGGCGAAGCCAAAGGCGAATGGTAGGCGAAAGCTAGCAACGGGCAACGCGAGTCACTGACGAGGAGTGTATCCACTGCTCCTTAACCAAGCTAGTGACTCACCTAAGGCGAACAACTAGCGAGCCAGTGACAGGCGAGGCGAGAAGCCAAGCGAGACGCGAAGCACTTGAGTACGGACCGCAGGCGAATGACAAGCGACAAGCGAATGACAAGCGAGGCGAGTCACCCGCGTAGGAGAGATACCACTGCTCCTTTACCTTACGCAAGTCAAACCCACAGTTCCCTAAGGTACAGACCGATAAGCGTATGACAAAAACCCTAAGTGACTGGCGTAGCGAGTCACTTGAACCAAAGTGAATCACCCTAAGGGTGAGTCACGTAGAATCGACCTAAGGCGAAGCCAAAGGCGAATGGTAGGCGAAAGCTAGCAACGGGCAACGCGAGTCACTGACGAGGAGTGTATCCACTGCTCCTTAACCAAGCTAGTGACTCACCTAAGGCGAACAACTAGCGAGCCAGTGACAGGCGAGGCGAGAAGCCAAGCGAGACGCGAAGCACTTGAGTACGGACCGCAGGCGAATGACAAGCGACAAGCGAATGACAAGCGAGGCGAGTCACCCGCGTAGGAGAGATACCACTGCTCCTTTACCTTACGCAAGTCAAACCCACAGTTTCCTAAGGTACAGACCGATAAGCGTATGACAAGCGAAAGCGAATGACAAACGAAGCAAGCCAAACGAAATAGGAGAGATACCACTACTCCTCTACGATACGCAAGACAAACACTTAACAGTTAGCACTAGAGTACAACCGACAGGCGTATGACAAGCGAATTAGGAGTGATTCCACTAGCTCCTTTACCGTACGCAAGTCAACAACCCACAGTTAACACTAAAGTACAGACCGAAAGCGCGTGACAAGCGAAAGCGAATGGCCAGCGAAGCGAGTCAAACGATTAGGAGAGATGCCACTACTCCTCTACCAGACGCAAGACAAACACCTAACAGTCAGCACTCGGAACGAATGGCGAATGACCAAGCGAAAGCGGATGACAAGCAAGCGAGTCACCCGCGTAGGAGAGATACCACTGCTCCTTTACCCTACGCAAGTCAAACACCCAACAGTCAGGTGAGAGAAAACAAAGAATCACGAGCTGCACGTGCGGCGCATGCAATCCACCTACTCCGGATGGTCGCTAGCTAGCACATGTCAACAAGGCCCCTTGAAATCTAACACCTACTTGAAAAACAGATTGTAAACACAACCTGCACTAATGAAGAACAACGTTGATGATATCTCTTGAACTAACAAGAGAAAAATAGCAAGTTAGCAACCCAAGTCGCTAAAACCCCAGTCACAGAACAAAACACGTCTGCCTTGCTCTGCAACTTTTAGGAGAGTGATATGAACAGGTAGTGACGTCACGAGACCATCTAGACTTACCGGCCCTTGGATAAGGGATTTTACGCACCCCTCATCCATTCTTCAAGTTCGTCTGTATTAAGGTTGAAATAGCATTACCCCTGGGAGGTAAGGCAAAGTAGGTCTAGTCAACAGATAGGTATTTAAATAATCATATACTTATTCACGTTTCTCTGAATGCAACTGATACTATTATGTTACGCGGGGTTATATTGCTGTTGATATAATGTATGATTGTGTCAAGTTAAAAGGAGGGTTCTATCGGGGTATTTTTTGTGGAAACGAAATTCGAGAGGATATTCCTGTTTACACATGTATGTTATTAATACATGATTAAAACAGTCACTTTGAAAGATAGTAATGACGGTAATATGTTGATGACTTTATATTTCACAAATGATAAACGCAAGCGTACATTTGTTGAAAAATAAAACAATGAGAATTGAAGCCATTCATCCGCGCAGCGAATGGGGAAAACTTCGTTACAGCATGACAGCAAAGTATTTATTAGTTTTATGACATGTTATGTGTTCCTCTGTGAATACTCTATCAGTGTATGTCTTTATAGTTATTGCTAAATAAGGTACAGTATAGCGTGTTTTCATTTCACGCAATGCAAACAAATCCAATATGGCGACAGAACCATCCCTTTAAGTCAGTCATTGTCATTACTGAACCTTGAATGTGTTTTCTGTGGTGTATACTGTGTGTTTGTGGCACCCCTATTAATATATAAACTTTAGCAAGGAGGAGTTTTATTACTAGGTACGGTGTAGTAGGTTCGGATCATCACCCCTGTATTGAAATTATGTTTACAAATGTGATTTTGGTTTAAGATGGAAGTATTTAACGGGATATTGATAGAATATCAACGGTTTTAAGTTTGCAGAACTTATTAAGGAGTTCTGGTTTATATATATTTGACAAAGGACTGAACTGTTAACCATATATTGTCAATACAGAATAAAACAAATATTTAATTTTGAATTATGTAAAGAAATCGAATAACATATTTGGACAAATATTCAGTGTTCTTTATCATCACTATGATCACTGTCATCACTGAGGGAGATATTACTGATATAATTAACATATAAACCTCGCTTATCCATACTATCATTTTAAGAGAATAAATTGAATATTGTTTTTAATATTTCAAATTACAGAGAAAAACATTGTGTCATATATATAGAAAATGTCACAAGTGAAGATACGAAAAACCATCCGTATGCTCAGATTAATCATATTAAATGAAACAACATGAACAAATATAAAAACAGTGTTATGGTAACTCGTAAGATCACATGTGCACAGACCATCAAATAAAACTTAAATTCATATGATAAAAAAACCTTTTAAACCGTCGTCTCATGCCTCTTCAATGACATGTGGCCTGGTCCGTTTCATCGCAGCCAGTGACCCAGAAATAATTATACGATATTTTAGATTCATTGCTGCCATCTAGTCTGTCGTTAGAATTAATTTTAGAAACTCAGGATTCGAGCAGTGTTATTTCCCAAACACGTGGCTTTATCTACGGCCCCAGTCTAACTATACCTGTATCTGGTGAGATAGACTGCAGTCGGTAGACATAAGGGTGAATGCCCGCTCTGAATTGGGTGGAACTTAACTACATCTTACTTTAACGTATATTGTGTGCAGTAAGTTGTTTATGTAGTGCTTCTTCAGTTACAACCTTGCTTGCTTTGATCTTTTACGTCACATGGGCTTTAATGTGAATTAAAATATATTGAATTTCAGTGCCAAGAATAAGGTGAATGACCATTTATTTATTATTTAGATCTACGGCAAATGATTTTGTTTTGTTAACGTGATGTTTCTCACCTTGTGGTTAACACGTGTTTTAATACACAAATACATGTAATTGTAAATTTATAATTCATATAGTTGATATGCATATGGATTAAAAAAAAAGTATATTTGTTTTGGCCAACAGGACAATATTGTATATACAATTTTCATTGCACATGGACATCGAAGTGCTTATTAAGCATTTAATAGTATCGGAAGTTATTAACAAATGAAACTGTTCATGGGTTGGATAAGTATATAAGTATCTAGGTAAGTCTTATCGGTCTTGGGGAGAACGTAGAAGTTAGGAAGTTAACAGACTGGTAGTAGATTCCAAATAGTGATACAAATGTTGACTATATACAAAATAATCAAGAAATGTCCACACATATCATCATGTGATTGGACTGATGCAGCTGCTTACAGGACCTTTGTCGGCTGTTGGTGAAGATAGGTTTGCATTTGACTGAAATGTTTGGAAAACTCTGTCTTTGTTTGCAGGACACGGCACTATCTATCCCCTCGTTTTAAAACCACTATCTATCCCCTCGTTATAAAACCACTATCTATCCCCTCGTTATAAAACCATTATCTGGGTAGAGCTCACGTGTCCGCCCATCTAGGGTGAATATCCGATCTAAATTGGGCGCATTTAGCTCTTAGTGAATTAGAAATATAATGTAATGTAATGTATAATGTATGAAATTATAATACATCTGCTGCTAGAAACTCAGTGCTTACCCTTTGCTTACTTTTCTCAACCTGCGCAATCAGGGTAGTTTAATCCGTAAGATTAAGATCTATATGTATTAAGAAGTCTTACGGTTTTAAAAAAGTCTTGCGGATTAAAAAAAGTATTACGTATTAAATGAAGTCTTACTGATCAAAATACCCCATGCTAGGATGAACTGTTGTTTGTCCAGACGTTTTGAAAACTCGCCCGATGTGAAATATTTACAGAAGTGATAATGATTTTTGTCAATTTTATATTTTAGGAACTGAACTGAGAAATTTGATAAATCTACGAATTGACTTGTTCATTGCATTACGCGTGTACATCGCCACATGTGTATCACGTGCACTTGCCAACGACTGCACTTCAAATACACGATCCTGTTTAAACAACGCTGCAGTTACTCATCGCTGATAGGGCCGTGGTTGAAACATGTCGCAATATATTACTCCTGCAAATTGCTGAAAAACAAATCATTTGGATATTGAAAAAGAAGTTGTATATTCATTTACGTCTTCCATAACAACTATTGAAGATTGAGGAAATGCGATATCGAATTGCAATCAACTCGTGGTTTGCATTCCCTTCCACCTAACCCATTGTTACAGGATCAAGGACCTCAGGTAGCTGCACTGTCGTGTCTGTATTTGTGGACGATAACCGACTAACCGCATTCTCTGCTAATATGGTCGAGGTGCCGCTTTGCTCAGATCAATGGACATCTTGATCGGGGAAATAGATTCAATACACAACACACTGTACTATTCTTGTGGACTGTGTGAAGTAAATAATCGAGCGTGTGTGAATCTGTCAGGGTGTGCTGTGTTATGCCTGTACTACGTTGACAGTCAGTCAAACCATTGAAAGTATTAGGTAGACTTGTGAAAAACTGTGAGATTTTGTAAATATGAATTGTGAAATCAATTGTGAGATAAATTGTTAGATAAATTATAAATTGTGAGATAAATAAACTAAAAAAAACCCCAGAGTGAATCAAAGTAGGAGACTGTTTAAACAGTGAGACATAATGTGAGGAAGGTTATGAGGCCATCTTTGAGACATACTATGAGACTGTGAGACAGTGTGAACAAGAATGTGAGACAAATTATGAGGCAATATGTGAGACACACTATAATTCTGTGAAACAGAATAGCAACAATATATTCTGAAATAGGGCATGAGACAGATTGTGAGACAGATTGTGAGACAGAGTGTGAGACAGATTGTGAGACAGATTGTGAGACAGATTGTGAGACAGGGTGTGAGACAGAGTGTGAGACAGATTGTGAGACAGAGTGTGAGACAGATTGTGAGACAGATTGTGAGACAGATTGTGAGACAGACTGTGAGACAGATTGTGAGACAGGGTGTGAGACAGATTGTGAGACAGGGTGTGAGACAGATTGTGAGACAGATTGTGAGACAGATTGTGAGACAGGGTGTGAGACAGATTGTGAGACAGGGTGTGAGACAGATTGTGAGACAGATTGTGAGACAGATTGTGAGACAGATTGTGAGACAGATTGTGAGACAGGGTGTGAGACAGATTGTGAGACAGATTGTGAGACAGATTGTGAGACAGATTGTGAGACAGATTGTGAGACAGATTGTGAGACAGGGTGTGAGACAGATTGTGAGACAGATTGTGAGACAGATTGTGAGACAGATTGTGAGACAGATTGTGAGACAGGGTGTGAGACAGAGTGTGAGACAGATTGTGAGACAGATTGTGAGACAGATTGTGAGACAGATTGTGAGACAGATTGTGAGACAGATTGTGAGACAGACTGTGAGACAGATTGTGAGACAGGGTGTGAGACAGATTGTGAGACAGGGTGTGAGACAGATTGTGAGACAGATTGTGAGACAGAGTGTGAGACAGATTGTGAGACAGATTGTGAGACAGATTGTGAGACAGATTGTGAGACAGATTGTGAGACAGATTGTGAGACAGGGTGTGAGACAGATTGTGAGACAGATTGTGAGACAGACTGTGAGACAGATTGTGAGACAGGGTGTGAGACAGATTGTGAGACAGATTGTGAGACAGATTGTGAGACAGAGTGTGAGACAGATTGTGAGACAGATTGTGAGACAGATTGTGAGACAGATTGTGAGACAGATTGTGAGACAGAGTGTGAGACAGATTGTGAGACAGATTGTGAGACAGATTGTGAGACAGATTGTGAGACAGAGTGTGAGACAGATTGTGAGACAGATTGTGAGACAGGGTGTGAGACAGATTGTGAGACAGATTGTGAGACAGACTGTGAGACAGAATGTGAGACAGATTGTGAGACAGATTGTGAGACAGACTGTGAGGTACACTCAACCGCAAAAGAAACGTCACCACATTTCAAACGGTGTAGAAAACGAAATACTGCTGCCGGCGATTTTTAATGAATTTTATAGGGAAATCATTTGTAAAGAGGTACCCACAATTTCATACATCAGGGTATAATAGTTCTTTTTTTGACTATTGATGTACACTTGGGGTGTTGAAATCTTTTTTTCAAAATGTTATTTTGGCCGGAATGTTTGTCATTTACATAAACAATGATAAAAGGTAAACATTGAATTAATCAAAGATGTTATCGACATACATAACCTTCTTGGACTTAAATTTGTTGTCGGTTCTTTACTGTAGGACGTCATAAAACAAACCAAGAAATCTGTTTAATCCTCCCTTATCTCGCCCAGTTCAGGAGATTCAAAACGACGATTTCTTTAGAGACAGCATGGAACATACGTTGAAACAGAACAAGAGACAGGTTGAGAGACAGAACATGAGGCACATTGTGAAACACCTTGTGAGATAGATTGTGAGATAGATTATGAGACACATTGTGAGATAGATTGTGAGATAGATTGTGAGATAGATTGTGAGATAGATTGTGAGACACATTGTGAGATAGATTGTGAGATAGATTGTGAGACACATTGTGAGATAAATTGTGAGACAGATTGTGAGACAGAAAATGAGACACATTGTGAAACACCTTGTGAGACAGATTGTGAGACAGATTGTGAGACACTTTGTGAGACACTTTGTGAGATAGATTTTGAGACAGATTGTGAGATAGATCGTGAGATAGATTGTGATACAGCATGGAACATATTTTGAGACAGTACAAGAGACAGGTTGAGAGACAGAACATGACACGTTAGACTACATGTATGACACAAATTTAAAACAAAACAATGAAGAGATTTAATACAGAGTAGGTAACTAACAAGTTGTCTGACCTAGATATATCTATATCTATATATCTATGATCTGTGTTGAAATATCCATATAATAAACTTTATTAATGTGTGTGGACTCTAACACGGGCTCGTAGATTTTCTGTTAGTCCGATATACTATTCTTTACAACCTGTACATGTCATAACATATAAAATGTTTTTGATGCACAATCAAAATTATGTTTAACTCGGAAATCTCCTTTCCCCTTAAAATTCACTGCATTCCAATAGATACGGGCATGTACCACAATTGCCTCTTTTGCACTTTCTCACAGTTGGAATGGAAATATTTTGTACATTCGAAACACATTTAGCTAAATGTGATAGCTTTTGTTTTATATATATAAAACATTCTAACAAAAGCTAAATGTGTAAATATATATATATTTTGAGTAAGACTAGCATGCATGCGTGCGACAACTGATAGAGGACTACCCTTGACATGTTGTGTATTTAAACACGGAAGCACCATATGTGTGTACATATTGCTGATAATACGTCATACTTAATCGCATGTGCTCGACTAAATGCGACTGCGGCGACAAAGCCAATACAATCATTGGTGGAAGTGCAGCAATATAGCCCGTCTCACGTATATAAATATATATATGTATCGCTGCCCCAGCTCGTATGGTGTCCGTGTGAGTATACATGCCTTCTCCATTTATGATTAACAATCGTTAGTGTTCAGAGTCCGCATTTAGGCTGTCAGCGAACAGTGTTCAGAAACTGCGGGTTAACTATTTGTACTGTTGGCTCCACGTGTCGAAGTGACACGGTATGCAGGTCAAGATGACCCGATATTCGACTGGCAGTCCGCCGCCCATGAATATTTTAAGGCGACACATGTTTATTACAACTGTGTACTGACGATACAAACTGTAGGAGATGAAAGTGGGGAAGGGCGGTTACATTGGGGAGGAGGATGGCATTAGGGAAGGGTGGTGATTGTGGGGAGGGTGGTGATTGTGTGTGTGTGGGGGGGAGGGTGTGATAGTGAGGAGGTTGTGATAGTGGGGAGGGTGTGATAGTGGGGAGGGTGTGATACTGGGGAGGGTGTGATAGTGGGGAGGGTGTGATAGTGGGGAGGGTGTGATAGTGAGTAGGGTGTGATAGTGGGGAGGGTGTGATAGTGGGGAGGGTGTGATAGTGGGGAGGGTGTGATAGTGGGTATGGTGTGATAGTTTGATAGTAGGGAGGGTGTGATAGTGGGGAGGGTGTGATAGTGGGGAGGGTGTGATAGTGGGGAGGGTGTGATAGTGGGGAGGGTGTGATAGTGGGTATGGTGTGATAGTGGGTATGGTGTGATAGTGGGGAGGGTGTGATACTGGGGAGGGTGTGATAGTGGGGAGGGTGTGATACTGGGGAAGGTGTGATAGTGGGGAGGGTGTGATACTGGGGAGGGTGTGATAGTGGGGAGGGTGTGATAGTGAGTAGGGTGTGATAGTGGGGAGGGTGTGATAGTTGGTAGGGTGTGATAGTGGGGAGGGTGTTATAGTGGGGAAGGGTGGTGATAGTGGGGAGGATGTGATAATGGGGAGGGTGTGATAGTGGGGAGGGTGTGATAGTGGGGAGGGTGTGATAGTGGGGAGGGTGTGATAGTGAGTAGGGTGTGATAGTGGGGAGGATGTGATAGTGGGGAGGGTGTGATAGTGAGTAGGGTGTGATAGTAGGGAAGGTGTGAAAGTGAGTAGGGTGTGATAGTGGGGAGGGTGTGATAGTGGGGAGGGTGTGATAGTGGGGAGGGTGTGATAGTGAGTAGGTTGTGATAGTGGGGAGGGTGTGATAGTGGGGAGGGTGTGATAGTGGGGAGGGTGTGATAGTAGGGAGGTGTTATCGTCCTGGTTAGAAAGTAGTACTGACGTTTGTTATTATTTTGTTATAAATATTCAAAAAGTATAAACTGTACAAGGTATGTATGAATTAGAGATGTAAGTTGTGATGAATGTGCATGACAACAGTGGATAGGGGGTGGGGGGAGGCTGGCTGAAGTAGCGAGCTTATAGCGTCTAATGGATTCTTACAATGTCGGAAGTGCGTCGGTTGTCCTATATTGGAGTTATGTAAACAATTGACTCCACGGACGGGGAACTATGTCACTGAAACAAGGGCAGGCTGACATTCGTCACAATGAGGTCTAGTCTTGCACAGTCTTGTTTCAGCTAACTATACCGTAATGTCAGGAATAATCTCCCAGCATTGATTAAATTCAAACACCGATTTGACCCATGGTTGTCACATTGACGATGGCACATATGGATATGCTCATCGGTTTTACATTGGCACGCCATGTTGGCTTAATGTTGGAGAATTTACACACTGTAATGGCCCACAATCGGCCCATCGTGGTGATATTGTTGGCAGTATGTTGACCCGATGTCATACCTATGTTGTTGCACTGTATACACTACACTTCTAACCCTTACCATAATCAACTCTAAATCAAGAAAAGATTAAGGTGGTTAACGTAATCGAATATCAAATAAATTATTAAACATTTTTCATGCATTTGAATACATTAGTTAATTTCCCCTAAATATGATAATATGTTGTTTTGTCCCACATGACATTAAAACATACAATACAAACATCACTTGAAATTTCCTTTCAAGTAATTATTTCAAATTGCTTCAAATGAACAATTTGATTAAATTATTAAAATTATTAATATCATGAAGATAACGTAGGCCCCCACATTTTCAAAGCGTTGGCCAACCAACCAACCATATACTAATGTTGGCCCAACAAACCCTTGCTATCTGGGATATCCCATGATTTACGGTACATCTAGTTGAGGAGTTGGTTGGGCCGTGCAAGAGTAGGCCTCATGTTTTGCCATCAACCCCAGACACTCCCCACCCCCCTCTTCCACTCCCACCCCCTCTCCCGCTCCCACCCGTGCTGTAAACATAATGTTTGGAATATATTTGTGCTAAAAGTTACCTTCAAAACTTCATAGAATAATTTATTTAAGAATGCGTTTCATATAGTTGCAAGTAAGTATTTTTGAAATGTTTTAAATGAAACATGATATATTAATTTTATTTATTTATTATTATGATATTTTTTTATACGATTATGTGATCAGATCAACGCCTCTCATTTGGCAGAGTATTTGACTTGACGTTCTGTCTGTAAAATATGCATTGTGAGAAATCTACTCCAAAATGTCAATCAGTGCTACTTGTGCTCGCCGACGGTGGAAATAATTGGCCTTTAAATTATTACAGGTATTTGAAAACGAAAATAGTTGTTATGTCAAGTTTTAAATGTCAAAAGCTCGAAGGATCGCTCAAGTTCATTCAATATTGAACATAAACTGTCTGTTATCGAAAATATGACCACGTGTAGTTGTTCGGAAATAACTCCTATAAATTTCAAATAATAACATTTTTCATTTACCTTATATTTTGTTTCATATAGTTAAACGTTAACTAGCATATGTCCAGGATTGATGAATTGATTAAACACAAGACTTTGATGTGAATATAAAAAATTAATATAAATGTCTAGACTTGTTTAAAAGTATGAATCCAAAATATGACTGCACGTCATTGATATTTACAGGTGACAAGTTAATAATGGCCTGATTTGAAAAACATGTTGTCTTATGAATAAGGGCTGGTACTTACAATTCTTTACTCTGTTGTCTTACTCTCTATTTGCTGCATCTTTTGTATTATAATGTTTAATTCTGACTGTATACATAATGTAAATGTGAAATGTAAGTTTTTTAGTGAATAAAATATGTTTAAACTAAGGGCTGGTACGACATTCTAGTACAAACTGAATCCTACAGACTCTGAAAAATGTATTTATTCTGAAAATATCACAATTTTTTCAAATATTGAAAAGGAGACTGGAAGAAATAGAATTTTCAGAAAAGAGGCTCCTCTTCAATATGTTTGTGTTAAGTGTTAGACTAGTACAAGCTATGCACCACGAATAACTGCCAACATTTAGCAAAATATACTTTAAGAAATAAACATGGATAAAAACATTATTTCATGAAACAAAAACAAATAAGTATTTTTTCAAACATTTACAGAAGTGAAATATAAAATACTTCAGACAGTTTATTCAATCCGTATAAATACTATATACTAATGAAAAAACATACAATTTAGTCTACATTAATATTTTTCGGAAATAATGCAACGTGTTTCTCAATGTTAATTTTGCAATTCCTTATGTATTCAGTAGACATGTTGAATGAGGACCTAGACTATCTTAAAGGCTCCTATTCTATACATGTCATGAAACAGTAGGCCTACTACTGAACTAATACTATTAATACTGAAGAGTACTTTTAGTACAATGCAATACAATACAATCGTCTCACCAATTTTACAACAGATGTCAAAATACAGCGTTTAATATCTAAAACATAAACATATGAATGCTACCCATAATGGTAATGAGAGAATTAAGTTGGAGAGCTTCAAATAATGTAGAAGCAGTTTTATTAAGAATATAAGTGTAATATGAAATATTCTAAAACAGTGTACATATTAAAAGCATAGGTTCAAACTTAGAATATTAACTTATAAGAAAGTAGGTGATTAGATAATATAAGGATATGTATTAAAAGTAAAATTAATTGTAATGCTAATTTATGTATGAAATATTTTCTCATATACATTTTTAAGTACATGCCTCCTAAAAATGGCATATTGCAATGAAGGTTTCAAATGGTTATATATATAGGTGTATGGTAAAACATATTATGGAAATAAAAAGTACCAATATTAGTTATTTCAGAGTGACCTTAGAGACAAGGGGTTATGCAGATGAATATACAAGTACCTTTAGTTTCTACCACTGCTAATTTTTATATTATTTAAAAACAAAAGTACTATATATATGCTGAACGTTGTTTCATCAACTACATCTGATGAATAATAATTCATCAACCATTTGTATAAAATGATTTTAAAAAAGTTATGTTATTCCCAACCATGGTGACATATTGTAGACTGGAATTTTTTTTTTCGAAAATACTTTTTTAAAATCTCACAGTTGACATATGCACGGAAAACATCGATATATTTCTTGCAATAGTGAGGCTATAATTGAAAAATTAATGTTTACAGTTAGTCAGTCAGCCAGCAAGCCAGCCAGTTAGTCAGTGAGACAGACAGACAGACAGCCAGACAGACAGATGACGAGACAGATTGATTGATTGATTGGAAGAAACTTTTTAATATTGTCTCACCCGTAGCCAACATGAATATGTGTAAATATATGCAAAATTTCTACATGATACTAATAAAAACAAAAGTCTGGAAATGTTCTGAATTCAAAATTTCCAGACTTTTGTTTTTTATTTATCTAACACTAGAGCAAGGAAGAAGTTTGTTTATGTTTATATAATCATCTAGTTCAAGAACTGGAAATACCTTCAATAAGGGATTCTTACCATCTCCAGACTTTCGTTTTTTTACTTATCTATCTCTTTATCACTATGAAGAAGCTTGTTTAAAATTATACAGCTGCCAACCGAAAGTTTAATTTGTTCACCTACATGTGCATCTTAGTGCAAATATCATGAAAATTGACATTCATTGTAACATCAATAACATTGCATCACAAACAATGCATCATCCTATATCCATGAGTAAAAGAATCACTCTCAAACGTCTCCTGTGGTCGTCACGACAGTGGTGCATGTTTATGAATTTGACATAATGAAATAGACAGAAGGGGTCTAATTTTGAAAATTCATATTTCATTAATTTTCGAATAAAAGTTTTCATATTGAGTAAATGAGAACAAATTCATCAAAAATACATTGAATGAGTATGAGGGGAAATATATGATTGCACAGAAGAAGAAAAAACTGCAGTTTTGAAAAGATTAACCCCTGGTTGCTTCAAGGAGCTGCCAAAACTATAACTGTTTACTATGAGATTATGATCTGGTGTACTCAAATTTCTTCTTATAATAAAACGTGCAAAATGATCGGTCTAGTTTTCGCGTCGATACGATGCTTCAAAGACATACCAAATTATATGATATTTGCACTAAAATACGCAAGCATGTGAACAAACGTTCGGTTCGCAGCTGTTTATATCGACTCGAATCCCCTAAAGCCGCCCCACCCTTCTGGGTCCGCCACAGTACATGTAGGTGCAACTGCATCCCGGAGATTGTAGAGCAGCACTTTGAAGCAAGTAGCAAATACACTGACTGGATCTAAAACACAGTGAAAGCTACACTTGTGGCAATATTTAAATAACCTATATGTATACCTATGTGTTTGAATGCATGTACCAGCAAATGGACCATGTACCAACAAATGGAGAGAATGCATGTACCAACAAATGGAGAGAATGCATGTACCAACAAATGGAGAGAATGCATGTACCAACAAACGGAGAGAATGCATGTACCAACAAATAGAGAGAATGCATGTACCAACAAATGGAGAGAATGCATGTACCAACAAATGGAGAGAATGCATGTACCAACAAATGGATAGAATGCATGTACAAACAAATGGAGAGAATGCATGTACCAACAAATGGAGAGAATGCATGTACCAACAAATAGAGAGAATGCATGTACCAACAAATGGAGAGAATGCATGTACCAACAAATAGAGAGAATGCATGTACCAACAAATGGAGAGAATGCATGTACCAACAAATGGATAGAATGCATGTACCAACAAATAGAGAGAATGCATGTACCAACAAATGGAGAGAATGCATGTACCAACAAATAGAGAGAATGCATGTACCAACAAATGGAGAGAATGCATGTACCAACAAATGGAGAGAATGCATGTACCAACAAATAGAGAGAATGCATGTACAAACAAATGGATAGAATGCATGTACCAACAAATGGAGAGAATGCATGTACCAACAAATGGAGAGAATGCATGTACCAACAAATGAATAGAATGCATGTACCAACAAATAGAGAGAATGCATTTATCAACAAATAGAGAAAATGCATGTACCAACAAATGGAGAGAAAAAATGAAGATAAAAACAACGAACAGAAAATAACATCCTTAATGTAATATCGATTATATATTATAAAAGACAACGCCTTTAAAATCGTGCAACCATGTCGAAAAAGAATATTTTTCTTTAAAAAGAACTATAAGAATATATTAACATGTTCTATCACGAGGAAAAATTAAATTACATAAAGCCATGGGAATAGTTTTTGTCATTCGAAATAATAAAATGTGTTCACAATAAATTGGCCGCCGTGCAATTTTTGCATAATACGCAACACCGTTATTACCTCTACGGATAATTGGTTTGTATAATAAGATGTTTTACCCTCTAAAGTAAATATAAATGACATCAACTATCATTATCAATGGGAAATTTGAAAAAATAAAATTTGCAAAAAACGTGCTACTGCCCCTTTAAAAATGTACTGAATTCAATGTCCAGCTGCATCCTGAAGGTTCGTTCACCTGAGAATCACTTTCTTGTGTATTTTAGTGCAAATATCTTTGCAACATTGTATCAACGCGAAAACTAGACTTGTCGTATTATATTTTCTCTAAATAAGAAAACAGTTGAATGTTTTCATAACATACTCTTAATTGTATACCTCGTCGTAAACAGTTCCAGCTCTTTGAAGTGACCAGGGGTCAATCTTGTCGGAACTGCAGCTTATGATTTCTTCTTTAAACTATCCATTGTGTGAATATTGTACACGAAGCGTGGATAGTTTGTAACAAAGTTGGTTTCTGGAGCTTAACTTTAGAAACGTTCAATGAAAAGTATCATTTTAAGATTACACCTTACGAATTAATGCAGTGGTATTCAATTATGTAAATTGTACATGTAGCCAATCGTCAGTCTTCATCTTAATTAAAGCTCATCAGTGTTGTGCTATTTCGGACTGGTGACTTGTGTCATCGTCAGGTGACTCTAATTAACTTAGTTATAACTTAAGATATTGTAAGTATAAGGATGTCTACAAATAGTTTCTCTAAAACAATTCTACGGTGTAATTCATCTAGGCGGTGGGACTACCAATGGGGCATGTCAATTCAACCTACCTTATACCCTAAAATGACAATTGTCCTAAGGTTGATTTTGGTTTGTTTTTCCATGGCGTAGTAGCCCCTGTCGGTACATTTAGACATTTAGACATAATATGCAGTTTGCCTCTTGTACTATTAAGGTAAGTCGTTTCACAAAATACTCAACAATTTTCTCATGTGTGCGGGGAATTTTACTCTAAAATGACAATTGTCCTAAGGTTGATTTTGGTTTGTTTTCCCATGGTGAACAAGTAGCCACTAGTTGTTCATGTATGCATGCAATTTGCTTGTTTGACTAAATGTAATTCTTTTCACAAATTATTTACTAATCTTCTCATCTTTATTCTGAGGATTTTAGTACCAAATTAAATGTTTCCCAAGGTAGATTTTATCATTGTGAACAAATAGCCACTATCGGTTCATTTAGACATGAAATTAGCTTCTTATACTAAATGTAATTATTTTCACAAAATATTTACCAATCTTCTCATATTTTGAGGATTTTACTCTAAAATGACTAGTTGCCCAAGGATGATTTTGGTTGGGTTGTCCATGGTGAACTAGTACCCTATTTTGGGTAATTTGGTCATAAAATATGCTTGTTGTACGAATTGTCCGGGTAAAATACAATTTCTACTGGACTGTTACAATATGGTTTGGATTTCCACCTGTTGATGTCATATAAGTATAAATAGCTAGAACATATGCAAAACTTAGCTAACTTATCATTGTAATTCATGTATACTGGTTATGATATGAAGGGATATTGAAAGTTTTATGATTGATATTTCATTACTGTGTTAATTTGTAAATAAATCAATATTCAAAATTTCAAAATTTACATTTATCCTTTACAATGTTGTCAAGTACATATTATTAAAAGCGTCAGAAATACTAAGAATCAAATGAAAATGGCAGATGAATGTCAAAAACGAAGTTAATGTCAGTTTATGAAAAGAAACATCAAACTCAAATCTGGGATAGACAGGCTTGTAAAATATTCATATTTGATAGGAAACACTGTAATGAATCATCGCACTTGTAATATCGATATGGGCAGCTCCTATTACATGTAAATGTACTGTATTAGCATGTTACTATGCAGTCGATATTATGTACCAGCCATATATTTCACCAAAAAAGTAAAACGCCAAAGTCAGTAGATATTCATTACTAAAGATGTATTAAAAGTCTAGAGTATCTGTCATATGTTTCTTTTCATCGAATATGATGAAAAATATTATTGTAAATGATGCAAATTCCCCAATAAACATGCGTCTTGAAACACAGGGATTCTGACAACAAAATTGTCAATAACAAAAAGGTGTCATGCATTTGGTACAGGCAACATATGTGAACGCAGGATACAGGCCCTTGCAGTTACCTGTTACCAGAATACGTTTCACGTTACCAGAATTATAGTTAGAATTAGTTACCTGTTACCAGAATTAGTTACATGTTACCAGAATTAGTTTGCTGATACTAATCAGTTACCTGTTACACGAATTAGTTACCTGTTACCAGAATTGGTTATCTGTTACCAGAATATTAGAATTAGTTATATGTTACCAGAATGAGTTACCCGTCGGCAGAAATAGTTACCTGTTACAAGAGTTTGTTTCCTGTTACCAGAATTAATTTCCTGTTTACAGAATTGGTTAGAATTTGTATTCTTTTTAACAGAATTGGTTAGAATTAGTTACCTGTTAGCAGTATTATTTAACTGTTACCATAATAAGTTAGAATTAGTTATCTGTTTACAGAATTGATTACCTGTTGTCAGACTTAGTTAGAATTATTAACCTGTTACCAGAATTAGTTACCTGTTACAATAATTAGTTAGAATTAGTTACATGTTAACATAATTAGTTACCTGTTACAATAATTATTTAGAATTAGTTACATGTTATCTGAATAAGTTACCTGTTACAAGAATTAATTACCTGTTACCAGAATTAGTTACCTGTTACTTGACTATATACATGTACAGATAAAGATATATGCAACCTTCTGCAACCTCAGTTATAGTTATTGTTACTAATGGATATTCAGATATTTCATTAAGTAATATTTTATATTTTTATTTTAGTTGATCATTCATAGAGTCCCCGTCTTCTCTATAGCAGTGAGCAGAGATTTCTGAAATATTTTTTTTTTCGTTTCCATAGAAACGTGTTGGATTTGTACTTTGTTCAGAGACAGGTTAGTTACGGAGCACAGCTCCAAAACTCTTCATTATATCTTCCTGAAACTTTGCATGTGTATTACCCACTAATTGAAGTGGTGCCTTTTTATATTTTCAGATTTCTGAAAAATTATTTTTTTCCGTTTCCTTAACGTGTTGAACTTGGACTTTGTTCAGAGACAGGTTCGTTTCCAGAGCACAGCTCCAAAACTCTTTATTATATCTTCCTGAAACTTTGCATGTGTATTACCCACTAACTGAAGTAGTGCCTTTTCATATTTTCGGATTTCTGAAGATTTTATTTGTTTCCCTTTCCTTAGAAACGTTTTCTTAGTTCAGAGACAGGTTCATTCCTGGAGCACAGCTCCAAAAGTCTTCATCTTATCTTCCTGAAACTTTGCATGTGTTGCACCCACTAACTGAAGTGGTGCCTTTTCATATCAGTCTAAGTAAACCTAGCCTCACTATTATCCGTTACACTCCTATACTGTATAGGAGTGTAACGGATAATAGAGGCTAGGTTTACTTAGACTGCTTTTAATATTTTCATATTTCTGAAATTATTTTTTTCGTTTCCATAGAAACGTGTTGGATTTGGACTTTGTTCAGAGATAGGTCTACCTCCGGAGCAGAACTCCAAAGCCCTTCATTATACCTGAAACTCAGCATGTGTATTACCCACTAACTGAAGAAGTAGATATACAATTATCCGTCAAAGACAAATTTGTTTGACAAATTATGTGGCACCGATGGGATATGTCATCTTCTGATGACTCTCGTTAGATCAGTTTCCACGATTTTTAAACAAAATGGTTCAGCAAATAAACAGGGCGATCAGCGTTTGTAAAATGACATCTCTGACGTCATCCTATTGTACTCTTGCTCCTGCATATTCCTTTTCCAAACATTTCCCCAAATTCTTCATTTAAAATGAGAGTTTCTAAAAATTAGATTTTACAAGTTGCAAGATTGGTAATAGTTTGAATATAATTTGAATAGGTAACTGTTCTAAAACCTCTCAAATCATTAAACTTTATATTGCGTCTCCGACCGACGGACCTCGGTTGCATTCTATAACTATATATGTTTTTAAAAGATCAGTTGCAAGTTGAACCAGTACTCGAAAACGATTTCGCACAGCCAATGCAAAAGGCATTAGCAATCATAAATATATTAGTTCGCCATTTCAATAATTTATCAAAAATGCTTTCCACACAGCTAATAAGTACAAACCGGCAGTCATCTACCAAGTTGAACCAGTGATCTAAATGTTAACGTCGTATAGCTAACACACTGGCATTACATACAGCATTATAGTAATGATGGTGCTGTAGCTAGTCTGCGGAAGCGCGAGTTCTCAATCTAATACTGGCGATCGATCGCGAAACTCAGCGCAGGCGGGCGACGTGACCCAGTCTAGAGGTCAACGTACGGACGGTCGATCACTGACTGCTAGTATCCGACTTGGACTCTTAGCAGGGTCTATGTATAGAACTGATGTAACGGTGGACGCGCGACGTCGGTGCGGGGAGTGTTTAGGGTGTCGTAAGTACACTTTTTTGGAACCCTTGGTGGTTTTATGTGTTGATAATTTGGTACCCGGTTGTTGTTTTACGATTCAATGCATCGGGTATCTGTTTCCAGAGGTTTACAAATTGTTTGGAGCGGTTGGTAGGGAATGTTCTTTAGAATTACACGGCGAGAGTATAGCATGGAATTGGTGACTATTTCACGGTTGATAGCTAGAACACAGATTTCAACGACTTTCTAAGAGTCCATGTAAACTTTAAAAAATCTTCAAATTCATGGTAGATGGCCAGTTGAAACAATACGGTCTTGGTATCATATTGACGGTGACACGGTGATACGGTAAATCATTAGCAAATGACAAACTCATGAATATGTATAACGTGCATGCAAACGACTTCACAGTACATGGCTAGGGTGGTTGACGTAACTGGAATGGTAGTGTTCCGACAACCATAGTGACCGAAGATCGCGTGTAGGTCACTACGAACTCTTGTTGGTGCTGGAAAGTTAACCAAAAGGCCTGAACAATGTTATCGGTTTATCGGTATATATGGATACCGAATGTGCATTACAGGTATTCCAATAATTGTTAATTAAAAAATATAACACTTTCAGTGAAGTATGTGCATATCTGATAAGAATTTGTTTGAATGGTAAAGTTGCAGGTTTTAGATGTAGGAACATAATATCGATGTGCAAAAGCAGATGTTATGTTGTCTTACAAGTGGAAGTTGCTGTTTCGGAGCCCATCAAATTTACATGTAAAGTTTGTTCAACGGATTTTGTCAAGAAATTCATGGTTTGTTTCAAGATATTATATTAATATGATTGGAACCAGGTTATCAAACCTAAAATACCAGTTCAAAAGTATCTGAATATTGCCAGGACATATTGACAAGTGCATCACGAATAAGAAAGTCTTAATAGTTCGAATAAAGTAGGTCAATGGTGTGGCGTAAGAGCGCGGATTTGATATATACAAGTTTAATAAAATTATTTTGCTAATTATAATCTCAACCATGTTCAACGACATTTTAAAGAGTAGAACTCAAAACGAGACAGGATATGCCAGGGTTACGTGGATCAAAGTAAATAAAAGATTAGAACCATGCGCACGTATGTTGAATAAAGCAGCTGCAAGGCTGCACGGTCATATGAAGACATGGCTAGATCGATATCCGACTCGTAATTGCAATGTGACGACACAAAACAGTGAGTCCTCGATGCAGGCACTGGCGACGAAGAACGTAGCATACCTATAGAGACCGAGTGCGTGATTCCGTGCTCAGTACACCGCTGTCGTCAGTCATGGAAGCGCTGTGTGTTAAGAGATGGCACAGACGGTTCACACCTCTCGCCTGCTTCTCTCGCCCTGTCACATCGCCGGTCCATTATGGGAATTACCTTGGAAATGGATCTTTTTATGGGGTACATTTACCTTTTCTTATTTTCGTCAACTTTATGTATGATTATTTGTTTCGTTGATAAAACTGTATTTCAAGTTAGATAAATTAACACCTGTGATTAACGAGCACATGATTTGTGACATTAATTTCCGTAATTCTAAAGAATTAAGTTCCTATGATGAATCACTTAAATCTGGTGTGAGATTGAACAGTTTTATGATGAAACTCGTAAGATATTATACGATAAAATTCATGTGAGAACATTTACTCATTGAAAATTCAGAACCAAAAATGCTTTGTTTTATCAGAAATCAAAGTCAGACAGCTATTTGTTTTTTTTAATTTGTTGGAGTCTTGGAAATAGTCGTTGTAAAAGTTACAAGAACCTAGACCCACAAACCAGACACTAGAGCATGTCACTATGCACTGCATTATACATACGGCGGGTCGCAGGGTTTACTAGCAAGTATAGATGCACCTGACAGACTGCAGACACGACTGCATTATGCACAAGCTGCACAGAGTCACGTGTGCAGGTACACCTCGGCCGTGCATTGCATGCAGATGACGTGTACTTCAGGTGTAAAGTCACATCAGTGAATAATCCGTTTTCATTTTAGTTCAATCCGGATTGGATAATTGACGATTTTTAATCTGTACTTTGTTTAGTGTTGCAGTTTCACATTCTTACCGTAGTTGTATGTGTTTAAGTGTAACTCGAGATAGGTTTCTGTCTCGGAAATTTTGACTACATTAATTTAATAAGGCCATTAATGAATATTGGAACTATCTGTTGTCGTTGATATAAGAGTTTCTGGTAACTTAGCTTTTAAGAACTTTATATTATATTTAGAAAACAATATTTGGTGGTGTTAAGATCTAAGCAGCATGACAGGAGATAATGCATAAATTTATTCTGTTCATAGCGTCAAAGTCAGTTGCAAAATCGAGTTCAATCAATCAATACAAAGAAACAGACAACATGTAGCAGTTCAGATTATGTACGAGATTTAAAAAGCTGCAACATTGATGGCGTCATAAATTTAAAATGACTTTTCAGTTTTATTTTTACTGTAGTGTACGGGTCGTTCTTTTATCAATTAGGAAATGATTTCAAGGCTGTAACAAAGTATCTGAGTAATGTCTTATAACTTTTCCATTATCCAATTCATAAGTTAACTTAGATTATTTTAAAAAATTTAATCACTGTGTATCATCGTACATCGGAAGTAGAGAGGTGTTCATCGATGATATGTTTGTATAGAGGAGTAGAAAAACACACACACGGTATATAACAGCTGATTTCTGCTATTTCGTATTAAGTTTTGTACACAATAACGAATACATTAGGAAAATGATACATTTTGTGACTGCGGGAGGCTGTTTTAAGTTCTAAAACAATTCTTTAAGTAAAACATATTGCTTCTGCATCACTTACATGTGATGTTCGATAAAAATGTACAATGTATATGTAATCATGAGTTTCCCTCGAAATAGGCTTATCAGTTTCTGGCATTTTTTAAAATACGCCAACACACTGATGACTCATTGATGGCCAGGCCACTACGAAAGAATATGATTCGCTTGGTTGCAAAATCTGTCCACGAAATAATAAGACCAGAAAACATCAGCTAAAACCAGCAAAAATGCGATATTACAGATCGGAAACTGGTCAGCTGACAACAATGAACGACAGATATTTTTTTGTAATTGTCAATATTCTTTTAACTGTTCTGTCACACAAGGGAGCGTTTTTGTATTCTGTTTGACATCATCCTTCTTCAACATATGTATCCCCATACTCTTCTGACCATTTCTGTTTGACCTATGAGTAAATGATCTCTCTAAATGTATCGATTAGTATTTGACTAATAGAATCATTCCAGTTTAGCGCGAGTAACGTATACGTATCTGTGTTATGACAGAAGTTTGGGGTACTCTCCACTACAAAAGCGAGCTTCAGTTACTGAAGTCTTTGCTGCGATGTTCATAGAATATCTAACTACAACAGTATTGTCATCATTTGAGTCAGGAATATTCACAAGCGGGCAGTGATCGCCATGTACTTTGGCTTTTTTCAATCATGCCCTGGAGGAGTGTTATCTACAAACACGGACAGATTCTTGATCGACATTGATGGAATATGTTTCTTCCATGTCTGATTTTATTCTGTAAAGACAGTTTGGATGCCTCTACTCAATCTTTTTCGGATCAAGATTATTCTTTTAGGGTGTGTTGAAACTTTAAAGGCATGGTTGATAATGTCATAAAAATATCCTCCTTGTCACAGTTCTTAAAATATACATAATTAATATTTAATTTGTCACCCCTTTGAGATCTGGAAATGAAGGATACGAATGATACAGATGAGTTACGTTATTCCGTTAAAATACTACCAACGGTACACAAGATATCTACAAACTGTACACAAAGGAAAACAACACCGATGCTTTACAGACTTAAAAAACAAACTTGAATAGCATATTGGTTCAAATCACACTGCCTTAAATTAGTATTGTGCTTCGTGAAGACATTTCTCGTGCAATTCAATCAAAATGTAACATATAATTTTAAGAAATTATTAAACTAGTGCACATATGCCACTAAAAATGAAACCTCCAGACTGAGCAACGCGAAAATACAATGATATTCGTATATAAAATAACCCACTAGCAAGTCTGTTCTTTATCTTTACGCAAAAGGAAAACAATTAAAGGCAAACTTTATTGTGATAATTATCCGTCCTTGATGTTATTTCCAAATAAAGGTGAAAATGTAGCTATTTTACTCCTCTCTACAAACATATCATCGATGTACACCTCTCTACACCTGGTGTACGATGATACTCAGTGTTAATGTCAATCTGTTACGGGTTCAATTCAAATGTCCGCTCCTCAGACTGAACGAGGGTATTTCTTACTTATATATGTACTTCTAATAAGTCATGGCGTTGCGGGCTTTTTCCCTGCCATAATACTAGCAGCCGCGATATAAGTGAAATAATCTTGAAAGCGGTGTTAAACCCCAACTCACCTCACCTCACCTCACCTCTAATATGTCAATATGTCATTTCAACGAGAAAGTTATTATAAGTTTTTGTCTTTAGTATGGTCAAATTAAATAAGGAAATGTTAATCCTACGTATCTGTCTAAAAAAACAATTGTTACTGTATAATATGGGGCCGAGCTCCCTTCGAGATCACTACAATGAGACGAAAGGTTACTTCGTAACTATAGGTTTAGCTTGGATCTGTGATTCGCCAACAGAGGGAGCCAGATTCGATCTACTGGTTTAATTCAATTGAGTTTTTTAATTTGATTCTGTGATCTATATTAATGGCATATATTAATAACTATTTGGATGGTAGATTCCTTGATGTTTGTTTGTTAATATTCTTGACAGAAATGCGCTTTTTAAAGACTGTTCCTTTAGAACAAGATGACATTCTATAGTTCTAGTGCTGGCGTTTAGCCAAGAATTGTGTAAGAGTACACGCGGCATATTCAATCACGAATTTAAATGTGATGTGTTTTTGAATTGACAATAAACAGAACGATAAATAATTCTTATTCTTATTGGCATGGTTACAGAAATTTAAAAACAAATTGTAATGATAAAAAATGCAAGAATATAACAAAAATCCTAGAGGTTTTAAGATGAGCAAATGCGACATAACAATTGTGGTTACTTTCATCTGACATTAAATTATTCAATATTACTTAGTAAATGCCAGATTAACAATGTCTATTGAAATCATGATGATCACGTTTCTGAAAGTCAGTTTCCACCCAGAATTAGAAATGCCGAGCTTTTCCGGTTCAATATTTAGCATAAATAGTTTTCACCGGTTACAAATTGTAACAGGGCGCCACTTAGGAACACATTCATTAATATAAAGATTGTTTTTTAAAATGCAATATTTGTTTGCAAATAAACCTCAAAGACCATTTATTATTTAACATGACTTTGAAGCCTTCTGTCTGTCTGAAGTTTCTGTCTGTTTCACTTCCCACCATCCCGATGTCCCTATCCGGTCACATTGACCTTGTGTCTTTCCTCCGCTTAAAACAGCTCCACCCGAGCGTCCGTCCGTCTGGGATAAAGGGGAGAGTTTTCTCAAAAGCAATTTAAAATAAGGCTTCTATCGTGCTTATCTTGTGGAAACGAAATTCAAGAGGATATTCCCATTTGTCATACACAGTCAAATTGAAAGATATTAATGCAGTTAATACTTTGATGACTTTACATTTCACAATTTGATAAAAATAAGCGCACATTTGCTGAACAAAAAACAATGAGAACTGAAGCCATTCATCGGCGTTGCGAATGGGGGAAACTTCGCTACGGCTTAATAACATATTGTTTATAAGTTTTATGATTATGTGTTAATATGTGAATTTTATATCAGTGTATGTTTTATTATTACAAACATTTAAATTTGGGTTAAATATAGCGTGTTTTCGTTTCGCGAAATGTCAAAAAAACCAAGATGGCGGATGCTGCCAATAAATCGGTGATAGAATGTTCCCTTCAAGATAGGATAACCGAAAGTGTGTGTGACAAGGGTATCATTTCATTGATGGAGTTCGAACATGAGAAGTTCGTGGTTATTTGTTCTAAAGTCAGTGTAGATGGAGTTCGAACATGAGAAGTTCGTGGTTATTTGTTCTAAAGTCAGTGTAGATGGAGTTCGAACATGAGAAGTTCGTGGTTATTTGTTCTAAAGTCAGTGTAGATGGAGTTCGAACATGAGAAGTTCGTGGTTATTTGTTCTAAAGTCACTGCCCTCAGTCCGTATGTTTTTATCTCTGATCTTCTTCTCCAGTTCCAAAAGGTCTAGAAAGCTGAAAAGTTGTGTGCAGACTCCTTGGCCAATGGGGATTCTAATTTGTAGATTTGATGACAATTGGTCAAAACTTATTTTCATCTTCTTCTCAAGTATGGCAATCTCTAGAAATCTTTAATGTTGTGTGAGGACTCTTTGGTCAATGGTGATTCTTAATTGTAGATTTGGTGACCCTGTGACCCAAAATGTGAGTAACAGGGGTCATTCAAGCTTACATAATTAATCAATGAAGTCCTGGTGAGCTACTTTGCCCATGGCTCTATTTTTTACGGAGTGAGCTCTGCTATGTTTCTTCACACCTGAAGGGTTTATACTCCATCAGTGAAGTTAGTCCAGACATTATATGTTGATTAAATTAAACTTGAATCCTTAAATGCCGGCTTACTCTAAAGTCAATTCGTATTCCTCTCATCATAGCGCGCTCATAATGGTCATGTCATTGCTGTGGCGACAAGCACTTCCGGTACCGATTCAACCTGAAACTTAACCCGTCGAGTACAACGAAACACCAACAGCAACGTAAATACGTTGATTAATCGTACAATGATCTCAATCTCAACCCACCATTTATATCATCATTCGTGATACAAAATGAGTAACCGAGTTCAGTGTCTGGCATATGGCACATACAAGCGTCCATTTTGAGACGCATCTGTCGTATCCATTGAACAATTTTAGACAAAGAGTCCCGTGATCGACATGAATGCGAATGTCAGTGTGACCTCAGATGGTAACTATAGGTCACTGACTTCAATACAATAGTTCAGGAGTAGGCCAGTAGCGAGGTTACAACAGACACTATGATTGATTGGTGGTAATGACTGTTAACTATATATATATATATATATATATATATATATATATATATATATATATATATATATATATAATGTGTGTGTGTATGTATGTTAATAATACTTACAGTGGTATATAGTGCATATTGAATGACATTTGTCAAACTCTAGAAGTATTTCATCAAGCGTCGTGTGTAATGTTTATACTTTAATTGATGAAAGTTAGAAAGATAATCTGCGTAAGAGAGAATCTATAATTAATTTGTCAAATTCTATGTCAATTTTATCGAGTGTAATGGGTAAATTTCATATTGCACGATTGTCGCAGATCCCATGCCACAAGACGTCAGTTCTGCATCCAAATTTGTGTTTAACCTTTCAGCTGGTTAGTATAGTAGATACAATGCTAAATCTGTGTTTTTATGTTACAGATTGTTGGTCCGGTAGTTACAATGCTAAATCTGTGCTTATGTTACAGATTATTAGTCCAGTAGTTACAATGCTAAAGCTGTGTTCTTATGTTACAGATTGTTAGTCCAGTAGCTACACTGCTATCTCTGTGTTTTTATGTTACAGATTGTTGGTCCAGTAGTTACAATGCTATCTCTGTGTTCTTATGTTACAGATTGTTGGTCCAGTAGTTACAATGCTAACTCTGTGTTCTTGTGTTACAGGTGGTGCCGGACCTGTGGTCAGTGAAGACGGCGGCAGAGGCGGACGCAGATCTGTGGGAGAGAGCTATCTTAGAGTCCGCTCAGATGGAATCCTTTGACCAGGAAATGGACGATGAACAGCCACTGGATCTTAGTCTGAAGGTGAAGGTCGTGAACTCTCCTCAAGCACAACCTCCTGGGACGGAAGGAAAAGCGCATGGACAGGATTCACCGTTATGTCTCATCAAGGACTGTGGCTGCTCCAACCATGGTCCTCGGGCCCGGGTTGCAGGTGGATCCTCTGTGTACGACTGTGGGAAGTACGGACCTCCAGTGAAAGACGCGGGCGGTTCTGCCTTCTCGAGAGTAGAGTCTCTTGAACTAAGATCTGATAGATTTGATAGTTCCCGTCTTTGTTATGATCAGCACTGTATACCAGGAAGAACTAGTATGGAAAGATGTTGGGATCCACGACGACTTCCACATGAGGAAGAACGACTCGATTTAAGTCCTAGGTTTGATAAAATAAGTTCTGTCATGGATAGGACATATAGGGTGCCATATCGGACTTGTGTTAGTGACGATCTAGAAAAACACATCCCTAACTTCACGGCAAGTTACCAATTCTATGACAGTCGTGATAATAATCCACAATCTTTTGTTGATCTCAGTATTTCTAACCGTGATTGTCCTTGGAGACCTCCCCACAACAACGAAGACAAGATCAGGAACTGGAGGGACGATCCTTCACGACACATGAGCCGATCTGCCAGTTGGAGCCACGCAGAGACCAATGATCTTCACCCAAACTCCCACTGGCGTCCTTTTGTCGACCCTGGACGGAACGGGCAACACTGTCAGCAGACGACCTTATCTGAAGGTCGTGTGGCGCCGAAACCATCCAGCGTTCCATTGGAGAAACCTTCCTTGTCTTTCCCCTCCAGAAGCAACACTGTGACTCCTGCCTCTTCCGGTACAACGCGAGCCGTGTGCCAATCCTTCGCCTCGACCGTACCACTCATCCCCAGTTCCAGTACAAAGAGAGAGGCATTACACTCATGTTCATCCACAACAGCAACGAAATCGGGAACACCACTCATGGTGCCCCGTGGTCCTTACACAAGCATCAGGGTAACAAGGAGTCCCAAAACATTCCATAATCAGCTGCTTCGAAACTCCTTTGACACAGACTCCCGAACGTGTCCCTTCAAGCGACCCCAGGACAGCAACAAGGGCCGCGGGTTGGCAGGCAAACATGGCGCGGTACAGGAGAAGGAGAACATCAACACAACGGAGGGTAAGGGAGCACCGTCTGAGGGCGTCAAGATGCCGGCTCTCGATTACTTGATCTCTAAAGTTCTTGTTGAACGGATTGACATCCCATTCAAAGCGTGCAACACGGAAATTAAAAAAATATACAATGGCGAGAGTAAAGGAAGACTCCGCCTTGTCGATCTCATTGAACTTCAGGTGGAGGAGAGCCTAAAAGCGTAAAAGTGATTTGTTCTGATACTCTTGTATCAACTTCCGGTTTGGTTTAGAGAGTTTGCCCACAGTATTGAATGTTTAGCTGATGCCATGTTGCTGCCAACTGACTTGACTTGTTTTCATATTTAATATCCTGCAGGTGAACTGTCCAAGCTATGGTGACATCTTGTTTCACCAATGTTTCTATGGTGACATCTTGTTTCACCAATGTTTCTATGGTGACATCTTGTTTCACCGACGTTTCTATGGTGACACCTTGTTTCACCGATGTTTCTATGGCAAACCCCTGTTCAACGATGTTCCATTTGGAAACATCATGTTCGGGAGATGATTCCGTGGAGACAACTTGTTCAAACGATGTTGCTCTGGTGACATCTTGTTTAAGCGATGTTGTTATGACAACATATTGTTCACGCAATCCTGCTATGGTGATAGCTCTAAATCCTTCCATTGGGATCATGTCTTATTTCGCGCCATTTGAACTTGTTGAAGGGAGTTAAGAGTGTGTCAGTACTCGCCCTCTCTGTCACTGCCGTTAGTCCACCCGGGTTCTTCTACACAATGAATGTGTTGTATTTATTCACGTAATTTATTATTTAGCTGGGTTTAAGCAGTTGCGTTCTGTCGTTGATTAAATGGAAAAGACTTTATTTTATAAGAGAGATTACTTTTTCATTGTTTACCAAAATCCAAACTGTTGTTGACATACCGCTAGGGATCATTGCTGAACCGTTTAACATTTATAGTAGAAAATGTCCATGTTGTAGATGACAAGAGTTGTCTTTTCCTGACAAGAGTTGTCTTTTCCTGCTCTGTGTCACGTGATCCGAGATCTCGTGTGTGAATGAGACGTGCGAAGTACTAGTGCAAGTCAGTAAAAAGTGCAATATTTTCATCACATCTCACGGTGATAGCCTGGTAACTGGAGTATTTTATTAAAACCAAATTGGTTGGTGTTCAATGTTTATGATGGATATGTTATTAAAACAGTATGAACTCAGCATCCTTGTTTGTCTGAAATACTTTTTATCAGTCTATATATCGGCCGGGTCAGCGCAGTTAAAATACAGTAAAGGACCCTGGTGACATTTGTTCTCTCAACCAAGATTCGATAACTTGGCTATTGTATGAGAGGCAAGCAAGCTACCTATTACACCACAGAGCTCAAACTTAGATTGTTGTTTATGTCGTTAATTTCATCGATGCTCATAAATTACATTCACATTGAACTTATGTTAACATGAAATTATTATAGAAACCATACATGTACATTATTTCTAAATTCAGATGTTCTAATTTTCCAATAGAGATAGAACTAGGCCGCCACAATAGTACCCCTAAAGAAGAAAGACTATGCAAAGATGCAAGAAAAGTAACATATCCGTCCTTGAAGATGAATTCCACGTACTTAAAATGTCCATCCTACACAGAACTACGGAAAAATTACCTAAAACCACACTTACAACAATATCAACAGTCTTTAACATTATATTACAATCAACCGAAAACTACCCTTTACAATTTAAGTAATTTTCTTGTCAAGCAACACTCCTTACTGCATAAAATTGAAAATAATGCATGCTATGTATACTCATTCATGCTTAATTATGTAATGGCCTTATACTGAATAAAATATGTCTGTCTGTCTGTATGTATAATGAATAGTTTTGAAAGTAAACGTTTTAGTAAAAATCTTTCAGTCGAAAAGAACAATATGTTTTAGGAATAATATTTACAGATCAAAAAACAACTTCAGTTTTAACGTTCCAAAACTTCTTTTTTTAAAACTTTATTTTAACGAAATGTTTGATCAGGTTGAAATACATTTTTCAAGAAAACTGGTAAATACTTTTGAAAGAAATAGATAATTAGAGCTTGAGTTAGGAAAAAATGGCCGAATAAAAATGTACTACAGACCAAAATCTTTTAACAAGTTCACTTTCGATATCTTCCCTAACATACTTTTTTGCAGAATCTGATTTTCCATCCATCTATCAACATAATTTTCAGACATTCTACAAATTGTGTTTAAAATTTTTTTTTGGCATTGGTGAACTTGAAAGTCTCTTAAAGGGATGGTTATATCGGTACGTTTTTGGAGAAAAAGAAATTCGAAGCGACATTCCGGTTTAGATATATATGTTACTAACACATGTACATGCTTGTAGCATACTCCATCTGAAATATGTTACTAAGGGTAAAATTAAGGTAACTATATAATTATATAGTTACAATATGATACAGACAAATAAAGCCATTCATCGGCACTACGAAAATGGAAAGCTATGTTATGGCAGAATGATAATTTTTGTAAGAATCTAATAATATATTATATGTTGCTTTTTAGAAGTTCCTACAATATATATGTTTTATTATTAAAAAGTTGTATACTTAGTAAACATTTAGCGCTTTTGTCATTTAACGTACTGTGCAAAACAAAATGGCGGATACCCCGATAGTACCCTTCTTTAACCACATTCAATAGCGAAGTCAACTATGCACAGGGACAGCGTGACACAAATGTCCACACCCACATGTACAAACAAGCATACGTTGATTCTTGAGTGTAATTAGAGGCTGAAGTTAAAACAATGGTATGGATAACAACTTCTTTATTCTGAGAGCGGGGATTTTCGATACAAATTCTTGTGTCGTTTTCATGTGGGACTGGAAAGAATACAAGAATCTATATCATCCTCAAATTAATAATGTTGTTATCCATTTACGTGTCATGACTTAGTATGTAGAAACATATTTCATATTCTCTGTGTGATTTGTTGTTGACAACCTACGTGTACTAACCTTCTGATTGTTATCCATCACTGCCACTCCATCATAGGAAAGTAGCAGTCATCTCGACCTCCTTTGACAACAGTCTAAGCTTCTTTGATGTCCAAACGATATCCATACCATTACAAGGTTTGAAGCGCCTCCGAGTGACTCTTAGCTGAATATTCTTGTAAACCATATACTGCCAAATCTTGCTTTATATACGAATGTACCTGCTGACTTTCCAACAGCTCCAAACATTTTAATATAGATCTATACATGTACTTCAACCCTCTTAGTAGTTTCAATAAAACAATGTCAATTTGCCCAAATTCTGATTTACATAATTTTTATTTGAAATCAGCATCAAGAATGTTTAGTCAGTACAGTCCATTTTAGCATACATCGCGAAGACAAAAACATGTAAGGAGCCATCGTAACTCTTCGTAACGTTGTCCATTCTAAATTGCCTTATCATTCGTCAGAAACCAACGATTGATCATAGATCCTTTCTTCTTTATTTCATATCAAATATTAAATGAAACTTTCGTTCTAAAATAATATTTTTCACGCACAATATTTAATTTCACAAACACAACATGCGTCGGTCCTTCTCGTAACTATGGGCCGCAACTGCTGTGTTTGTGTTTCATACTTGCGCTGTTTCCTGAACTTGTCCATCTACTTCCTTCTCGAACCTGCATGCTTCTGACTTTCAGTCTTCATATTGGTTTGATAATCCAATACTACAGCTGTTCCTGGATGTTGCTGCATGATGGCGGATTTCTTGTGTCTGACGCCTGTTATCTCGTGTCTGACGCCTATTGTCTCGTGTCTGACGCCTGTTATCTCGTGTCTGACGCCTGTTATCTCTGGTCTCTCATCTCTGTTATCTGATCTTACGCGATAACTCAATGTAGCGCTACGCAAGCCTCGAGGTATCGCATCGTGTCGTTCAGGAGGGAATGAGCGCTCAATTGAGGGATTTAATCGCTCACTGTTATGGAACAGACGGCTGAAGTATTATTCCTGATGTATGATGCCATATGTCTAATGTCGGATGTTTGTTGTCTGACGTCTATTATTTGATGTATGATCTATGGTATCTCATGCCTGATATCTGATGTTTGTTGTCTGAAATATGTAACCTGATGTATGATCTTATGTCTGATGTCTGATGTTTGGTGTCTGAAGTATGTTATCTGATGTCTGATCTTATGCCTGATATCTGATGTTTGTTGTCTGAAGTATGTTATCTGATGTCTGATCTTATGCCTGATATCTGATGTTTGTTGTCTGAAGTATGTTATCTGATGTCTGATCTTATGCCTGATGTCTGATGTTTGTTGTCTGAAATATGTAACCTGATGTCTGATCTTATTTCTGATGTCTGATGTTTGGTGTCTGAAGTATGTTATATGATGTCTGATCTTATGCCTGTATGATGCATCATGCCTGATGTCTAATGTCTGACGTTTGTTATCTGATGTCTTTTTTCTCATGTCTAATCTCTGATTTGATGTCTGATGTATGCTGTCCGATGCCTGATCTCTGATGTCTGATGCTTCATTTCTAATGTTGCCTATGATCTGATGTATGTTATCTGATGTCTGATCGATGATGCCTCATTTCTCATGCCTGATGTTTGATGTCTAATAGCTGATGTATGTTAAATGTTGTCTGATGTCTGATCTATGATGCCTCAGTCTGATGTCTCATGTCTGATGTCTGTTTTATCGTGTCTGATGTCTGATATATGTTATCTTATGTCTGATGTCTGATCTATGATGCCTCAGTCTGATGTCTGATGTCTGATGTATGTTATCTCATGTCTGATGTCTAATGTCTGATGTATGTTATCTCATGTCTGATTTCTGATGTCTGATGTATGTTATCTCATGTCTGATGTCTGATATCTGATGCCTGTTGCCTGATGTATAATGCCTTCCGTTTGCTTAGATAACTATGGTTTGATCTAATAATCATTGTTACTAGTTACTGTTGGTGAACTGAAGACTTCTACTGGCCACTCTACTCTACAAATATTACCCTTTGTTACAACAATTCCCGGCATAGAGCCGACATTTGTCCAACATTTATCACATAGACATTCAGTGTCAACGGTTTCCAACATTATCTTCATTTAAATCTGGGAAACCTACTCGTACGTGTTTCAGCAATCCGCCTCTTGAATTAATTAACTTAAGGATCAGCACGAACAGGTATTTTTTTGCTCATCAGGCCTGAAAGGCTCGATGGGCTTATGAAATGGCATGGCGTCCGTCCGTAAACTTTTCACTTTTTCGACTTCTTCTCCAGAACCGCTGGCTCTAGGGGGCTGAAATTTTGTGTGCAGACTCCTCGGCCGATTGGGATTCTAAATTGTAGATTTGGTGACCCTATGACCGTAAATAGGGATCACAGGGTCACTATAGTATACAACATAAAACAAACTACTTTCATCTTCTTCTCTAGTATCAAAAGGTCTAGAATGCTGAAATGTCGTATATAGGTACCTTGGCCAATGTGGATTCTAAATTGCAGAGTTGGTGACCCTGTGACCCTAATATAGGTGACAGGGGTCATGACCTAAAAACCTCTGTTTTGCTTGTTAACAATGTATTACTTGACATTATTATATCTTCAACCTTAGATAATAAATCGCAGAAATCCTGATGAGCTACAGAGTCCATGGCTCTATCATTAAGGAAACGACATTCAAAAGAATATCATTTATTTCATCAATGCTCATCAAAATGCCACCTTCGCCGATATTTCAAATCCACTGTATGTTAATCAAGAATAATAACATAATTAGCACAACAGATTCAAGTCCACACGTTACCACAATTTACAAGCAGGATCCAGTTTCAAACAGAGAGGGAGAAATGTTTGATTTATATCATTTATTATAGAAAAAATAAAATGTTCGAAGAAATTACGATGATTTAATCAGATTCACAAGCATGCTTTCGATCTTTAAGGGTCTCATCAGGTATATATATATATATATATATATATATATATATATATATATATATATATATATATATATATATATATTGTTATGATTTATATTATATGATCTTGACGAGTTCATCCGAACATAAGAGGGATGTTGGTCGTCAAAAAACAAGATCAGAACCGTTTAAAATAAAAAGACCACAGAGAATAACTCGCCTGAAAAATAAAGGTCACCACAGAGAGTACGGGATGTTTCAATTCACTTGTGATGAATACGACTGCAACAGAGTCACATCATGTATTAAGGAACTAACTAAATTAAATTTGAAAAGTTTAAAACATCTGTTCATGTTTCAGAAAACACGGCTTTTAAAACTAATCATTTTGAAATCCCTTTAACTCGACATGAGAGTTGAACAGTTTTTAGGCTTGTTTTATGGCGTCCTACAGTAATGATGCGTTTACAAATTAAAGTCCAAAAAGTTCTTTATATTGATAACATATTTTATTAATCAAATTAACACATTTCATAATTTCGTAACTTAAATGCCATACATTTTGACCAAATAAAATTGTGAAAAAGCAATTTCAGCACTCCAAGTGTATTTAAACAGACATAAAAATAATTTTATAATATAATCTGGTGTATGAAATTGTGAGTACGTATTCATAAAACACATGCCTATCAAAGACATTCAAAATTGCCTTTCTCCGGCAGCAGTATGCTGTTTTGTTTGCTCATATGAAGATGAGGTACCGTTTCTTTTGCTCCTCACTTTTTAATGAATACTCCATTGGCCAACGCCCTCGTGGTAAAGAGTTACGTTTTAAATTGGCACTTTGATGGAGAGCTGTATTTCCTTTCGAGAAAGAATATTCTACGAAATCAAAAGGTAAAACCGTGGTCAATGTACACCAGGGCTCCGTTCCATAACAGTGAGCGCTTATAATCGCACCGCTCAATGTAACGCATTCTCTCCTGAGCGATTCCTCGAAGTGTGGTCGCCTTGCTCCGTAGCGCTAAATGAGCAATCGCGTTCAAGAGAGGTTTAAAAGTAATTATTTATTTTCAAGGTCACCCTCTTGTTCGCATAATATCATGACCTTTTGCACAAAAATCTTCAAATTGTGACAGCCCTCATTTGGGGATTTATGCCTTCAGCGATCTTGGTCACCGCGACCCTCTGAGTAATTTTCAAAACCTTGTTATTGTTTGGAACACGACTATTTTCTGAATAACAAGACGTTTCGGCGTATATACTCACTCCTTCATCAGGTCGACTGTAAGAAAATAACAAAATGGGATACAGTTATATAGTTATATAGAAACCAATGGTGTGGAAATATAGCAGGGAGCATAAAACACGAAGGGCGTCATAGTCGCTTGCATTTCATGGCTGATGAACGGAATGTCAGCCGTTTTTGGGAAAACGAAAGCAGTCTTTATCTAATGATTATCATACTGATGCATAGTCGTGTTTTATTACATAACTAATCAGTGAAATAATGAAAATCAACAAATCATAACATATTTAGAAAGTTAAGGATGCATGCGTACGAAGTGATGATGGCCCGCTCATTTATGATAACAAGAGGGCGGTTTCATGATAATTCCATCAATTTAAGCATTTCTGTATGTCTGCACCACTGAGGTGCTTTTGTACCAATAGGCCCGTGGCCTTACAGTATTGAAATAAAAGATTTGATAATTCCATCCATTTTAGCTATAATGTTATATAACCATAACCGAAGCAACCAATTCAATGTATTCAATGTTGATGGCAGCCTGTACAGACGTATTGCAGAGGCAACTGTCTACGTTGGTGACATGTTGACAAGGCCATTGTGAATTTTTACGAAAATTGTGAAATCTAGAACATATCCTACTTGATTAAACGTTGCCATTATACTGGTAAACACTTGTTTGTTTAAATTTAATTAAACTTTTAGGCACGCATCCGTAAGACCTTCAGCGACCACCGTTTTGTTTTTCATCATTACAGTATCTTGAATAACCACGAAAAGAGAGTTTTGTTGTCAAAACCCCCCTTGATATTTTGAAATGCTATATTTTAAGTAATAATAATACAAATATACAAACTATATATACATAGCAGCATCCTTCAAGGTCATGTCAACTTGACCCGTTGGAAAACATCTTGTCTTGTCAAATTCAGCCAATTAAAGAAATGAATTATTGATCTTCAACATATTAGCATAAATGAAACAGCATGTCATTGCAGCGCAATTCCACATAAATAAATTATAACACAATAAGAATTTACAAGAAATGGATATTAGTCTTCTACAGACAAGGTACATTTTGTACTCGACTTTAGACAAGTTCACGTCCTTGGAGCTGTAACACTAACCGATCATTAGTAATGCTATCTTTTAACATCGGATAAGATTGATTGTAGTACTAGGCTCGGTCTGTTGAACAGTACCTGTCTGTTATGTATTGTTATTTACCAAGCTTAAGTGGCCTTGCAAAACTAATTATTATCAAATTTAATCCGATATATACACGCTTTGTTCTATTTGTAAATCAACATCGATACTAAAATATTTATTGTAATGGATTAACGATGCGAGACAGTCCACCCCTCAAATGTCTCATAAAATTAAATGCGTTTTCAATAATGTTGATATATATTAGATTAATTTTACTCGAGGAAACAACATAGACAAAGATTGAGACACAAAAAACCTCCTATATTTGAACATTGACACCGTGATAAACACACCAATATGCACACATGACACAACGACAGAGACATACATGTATACAAACACACAGACACACACACAGTTACAGACAGAGATAATGGGGTATACAAAGGTACAAATAGGGAAACAGAGACATAGACACAAAGATATACGCTGATGTAGTTTTTGTTTGATCACAGACTTGTAACTGTAACAGTGTTACATTTGGGATAACACTACGTTCAATCGTACACATTCTTGTACTTTTTCGAGACATTGCTGTATCGAACCCACACCCTCAAAGTAAGGCGCCAGCACTGACCGTACCAACAATTTACCACAAGACCATTTTGCCTCGACACAAATCGAGGTCCACCAATTTTCACATCCAGTATCCCTCTGATATTTGGCACAGATCCCAAAGCTGAACTTTTTTGTAATGTTCAGGCCGAGTCCCTTGCGGGATTCGAACCCACACCCTCAGAGTTAGGCAACTATCGTACCAACAGCTTACCACACGACCACGGGGTCCAACAATCGATGGCTATTTTCACATCCGGTACCCCTCTGATAGATGTTAAATTGGCGCAGCTCCCAAAGCAGGGAGCATTAGAAATACATGTCATTTAGATAGTGAACAAATCTAACATTGTTACATTTTGGATAACACTAGCTTCAAAGGTACAAAACCTTGTTCTGTTTCGGGCCGAGTCCCTTGCAGGATTCGGACCCACGCCCTCAGAGTAATGCAAATATCGAAAAGTGCACATTTAACTGGTATAAACGTCTCGACGAAATTCATACACATTGTAAAGTAGATGGACATTGGCAGTTCTAGAGATGTTCAGAACTTGCTTGTCAGATGACATTATGTTAGTGAACATTGCTCCTAGGTGCTTGATGTCACTAGGATCAGCCAAGGTAACTCTGACTACGAGGTGCGATCTAGAACCTTCTCAGCTGTTGATTCGTACCTTATTCTTGTCGTCGTTCAACTGAAGAAAGTTGCAAGAATGCTCACTACGGTGGCACATCCTCTTAACTTGGTGTACCCCATGGATCAGTGCTGGGGCCTGTGCTTTTCTCTATGTACTTCTGTCTACTTCACTAGGAAACATCGCTTCAGTCCTACAGTTCCATGGATATGCTGATGATAACCAGTTGTACATTACATGTAGTTTGAAACAACAAATGTGCATACCCAGACACAAATGCATACCCAGACACAAATGCATACACAGGCATATATGCATACACAGTCACATATGGATACATAGACAAATTTACATGCACATACACATATCCATACACAGACATATGCATACACATGCACACATATGCATATACAGACACATATGCATACGCATACACGTATATGCATACATAGACACTTATGCATGCACAGACACATATGTATATGTTAGCGGCAATAAGGAGAATCAGGCAGTAACGTTACTTCCTAGGCAATAGGCCACTGCCTAGGCAATAGTGGGAAAGACTCATTTTAGCAGGCAGTAGTGTTACTGCCTTAGGCAGTAGCACTACTGCCTACGATTTTGGCCAGGTAGTAACGCTACTGCCTAAAACGTTCTAAACATATGTAACAGTTCAAAATGATAACAGAAAAGAGTCATAAAGAAATATTTTATTACAAAAAACACATCTTGTCTCACTTGTTACAGCAAGGACCAGAATTGTGGCATCTACTGGAACATTGCCGTCCACTTATCTTGCATTTACACCTTTGTGTCATGCATTTTGTATTAGAGGTACACTTGCATTTGTGCATTCCCTGTCCATCAAACATAGATTCTTTCCTGACTGCTACTCTTAAAGATATTGTCTTCTTAATTGAAATGTCATCCTCACTTAAGAGGCGCTGCCTTGAAACACCAAATTGGTTGAAGTTGAACATCCCATCAAGCAGTCCATGTTTAGTGGCAATCTTTGACATTGTTAATGTTTTATATTGCAAAATATTGCTTTATTTAAAAAAAGAAATACTAAGAAATAATAGTGTATTGTCTTCAGGCAGTAACACTACTACCTAAGGCAATAAGAAGAATTTGTCAAAATATATCTAGGCAGTAAGCTTACTACCTAAATATTTTAGGCAATAAGTTACTGCCTAGGCAGTAGCTTATTGCCTAGGAAGTAACATTATTGCCTGATTCTCCTTATTGCCGCTATACACAAACACATATGCATATCCAGACACATATACATACACAGTCACATATGCATGCACATATGGACATACACCTATGCATACCCAGACACATATCAATACATAGACACATGCATACACAGACAAAACTACATACACACATATGCATACACATGCACACATATGCATAGAAACGCATATGCATACACAGACACATATGTATACACATGTACAGACACATATGTATACACATGTACAGACACATATGCATACACATACACACGTATGCATACAAAGACATGCATGCAAACGCATACACACATATGCATACACACATACACACATATGCATACAGACACATATGTATACACATACACACGTATGCATACAAAGACATGCATGCAAACGCATACACACATATGCATACACACATACACACATATGCATACAGACACATATGTATACACAAAAAATACACATACACACATATGCATGCACAGACATATATGCATACACAGACACATATGCATACATAGACATATATTCACACACAGAAACAACTGCATGCACAGACAAAAATGCACAGACAAAAATGCATACGAAGCCAAACAAGCATACACAGACATATATGCATACACAGACATATATGCATACATAGACATATATGCATACATAGACACATATTCACACACAGAAACACATGCATGCACAAATACAAATATGCAGACAAAGACCCACGTGCATAAACAGACACACACACACATATATATATATATATATATATATATATATATATATATATATATATACACACACACACACACATATATACATAAACAGCCACATATGCATACACAGACACATATGCATGAACAGACACATAAACATAAATAGACATATATTCACACACAGAAACATATGCACGCACAGACAAATATGCATACAAAGTCAAATGTGCATACACAGACACATATGTATACATAAACATATATATTCACACACAGGAACATATGCAAACACAGACAAATATGCATACAAAGACAAATGTGCATTCACAGACACACATATACATACCCAGACACATTTGCATTCACAGACACATATACATACCCAGACATATATGCATACACAGACACAAATGCATACACAGACATATATGCATTCACAGACACATTTGCACACACACACACAGCTAGGAACTGTGAAAAGAAGACACCAGCGTACAAAGCCCAAATACCATGATGCGTAAAAAAGCATGTATACAGAATCAGTGAACAAAAAAAAGAATAACACATTTATATACTCAGACTTGTGATTGCTGACGCAGGGAGAAACTATATATCATTATTGATTTCGTTCTTAAGATAAATAAATAATTGTATATCGACCACATCAAGAAGCATTTTTATAGCAGGATATATAATAAGATGAGTGATTATGACATCATCCTGTGATATGTCGAATCAGTTTTAAGCACACAAATACTTTGTTTCACATTCGACATTTCAATAGCAGTCTCATTACTAGGAAAACAGATTTCATCATTTCCATTTTTCGTGATTTATTTCATATCCTTGAACTCATCATTCTTGAAATGTCAATCATCGTGACACTGTAACGCGCTCCAGACACCGCTTGATTATGTATATCCTGGCTGAGAACAAAATATTTAATAAATAACGCGTTGTCCTTATCTTCACGAAACAGCTTTACCGGTAGCATGACTTGTACTTGTACTTATTGTAATGTCAGAGGCACTTGAAAATCACTGAAATGTGTACGAAGTTTGTAATCGAGAAATGGAAACGTAGACGCTAAATGCGGTTCAAACCTTCCACCTCCCCTTTGACACACATTTTGCTTGTAATACATGTATATGCTTTTTTATGTGCATTTGATGGACCCAACAAAAGCAAAAGAACTTGAACACATACATGTACATAAACACATGCACAGAGTTACATAGACATGGATATGTACGCAGTTTACACAGACACATGTTCACAGTTACACAGATACGTGTACAGTTCTACAGAAGCATGTCCACAGTTACACAGATACGTGTTCACAGTTACACAGATACGTGTACAGTTCTACAGAAGCATGTCCACAGTAACTGTTACAGACACGTATTCAATAACGCAAACACATGTAGGGGTCTATACAGTTACAGTGACACGTGTACAGTTACACAGACACGTGTCCAATAACGCAAAAACATGTAAGGGTCTATACAGTTACAGTGACACGTGTACAGTTACACAGACACGTGTTCAATAACGCAAACACATGTAGGGGTTATATATACAGTTACAGTGACACGTGTACAGTTACACGGGCACGTGTTCAATAACGCAAACAAATGTAGGGGTCTATACAGTTACAGTGACACGTGTACAGTTATACAGACACGTGTTCAATAACGCAAACACATGTAGGGGTTATATATACAGTTACAGTGACACGTGTACAGTTACACAGACACGTGTTCAATAACGCAAACACATGTAGGGGTTATATATACATTTACAGTGACACGTGTACAGTTACACAGACACGTGTTCAATAACGCAAACACATGTAGGGGTTATATATACAGTTACAGTGACACGTGTACAGTTACACAGACACGTGTTCAATAACGCAAACACATGTAGGGGTTATATAAACATTTACAGTGACACGTGTACAGTTACACAGACACGTGTTCAATAACGCAAACACATGTAGGGGTTATATATACAGTTACAGTGACACGTGTACAGTTACACAGACACGTGTTCAATAACGCAAACACATGTAGGGGTTATATATACATTTACAGTGACACGTGTACAGTTACACAGACACGTGTTCAATAACGCAAACACATGTAGGGGTTATATATACAGTTACAGTGACACGTGTACAGTTACACAGACACGTGTTCAATAACGCAAACACATGTAGGGGTCTATACAGTTACAGTGACACGTGTACAGTTACACAGACACGTGTTCAATAACGCAAACACATGTAGGGGTATATACAGTTACAGTGACACGTGTACAGTTACACAGACACGTGTTCAATAACGCAAACACATGTAGGGGTCTATACAGTTACAGTGACACGTGTACAGTTACACAGACACGTGTTCAATAACGCAAACACATGTACGGTCTATACAGTTACAGTGACACGTGTACAGTAACACAGACATGTGTTCAATAACGCAAACACATGTTGGGGTCTATACAGTTACATGTGACACGTGTACAGTAACACAGACACGTGTTCAATAACGCAAACACATGTAGGGGTCTATACAGTTACAGTGACACGTGTACAGTTACACAGACACGTGTTCAATAACGCAAACACATGTAGGGGTCTATACAGTTACAGTGACACGTGAACAGAGCTATAGACATAAGTCTCGTTGAACATACACTTCTACATCATATTATGCTTTTAGTCTGCATCGCGTTTTGTTGAGATACTAAAATCCATTAAGAAATGATCGGGTTGCAGCCATGTCTAGGGTTGTGTCTTAGACGGAGTAAAATGATCGAAACAATCGCTTATAAATGTATAGCTCAGACACCCTCTTACAATTCAAACTGTTTAAATTGTAAAATAGAAATCTAGTCTAAGTGTTTAAGCCTAAATGTGATTATCTTACATTTGACATTTAAAAGCTGGGCTGTCTCCTAATCTGAAATACTAACAACAGACAGCTGTGTCGACTCATCCCTTATGAAACCTGGGCCGTGTTCAAGAGAGGTTTCAAAGTAACCGTTCAATTACCGATTACTTTTAAACCTCTCTTGAACGCGATTGCTCAATGTAGCGCTACGTAGCAAAGCGAGCGAACTTTGAGGTTTTGCACCGTGTCGTTCAGGAGAGAATGAGCGCTACTTAAGCGCTACATTGAGCAATTAATGAGCGATTATAAGCGCTCGCTGTTATGGAACGGAGCCAGGGTCATATCACACTAACTGCCTAAGTCCTTATCATGTATTCTGTCTTTCCACAAAAACAGCATATAGCATCTATTCTGAAATAATTACCAATTGTGACCCAATTCATCAACTCGATGCTATCTATCTGCGTTTCAATAACATCTTTGTTGACTTTACTCAGCTTAGTAAATCTGGTAAACTTGTTGAATCAAGCATGCTCTCGGTGAGGCGGCACATGCTCAACATTATCGCCATCTCTACGCGTCTTCACTGTCTTGCAATGATTCATTTACATTTTGTTATATTGTTTTTCTACTTCTCTTTGGGTCTGTTTGATAAGTTTGACTAGAATGCACATAGCTTACGTTACTCATGTGTAGTGGTAAATCTGCTGGTTGGAATCCCAGTGGAGACACACTCCATACATCGGTGACCTAGGTGTGTTGTGTTGTGTTCCTGGACACGACATTTCGTCCATAATACACTCCGTCCACCAACCTGTTTAATGGTATGTTAGTAGCGGCACTGAAAGGACATTTCCTTCAGGCTAATAACACAAATTGTGCGCTGTGAGCATTCTCAAAATGCTATAAATGGACTATCATTATAATTATATAATATCTTCACTGACTGGGCGAGAGAAGTAGACATCGAATGTTAAAGTAAGGTACATCCATTGTGTTACTGGGGTCACAATATGCCAAACGTTGTAAAGTAGTTATTTCATCCAGAAGTACTCACTCTGCCGAAAGTTACCATTTGGTGGCAGTCGACTCATTCTAGTGACGATATAAAGGTACAAGTAGTGATTTCTGATTGGTCAAACATAATTATAGAAAGATAAATGACGAATTTGGGTTGAAATTGTTCAATAGATCACATAACTACTGTGCATGTTAATGGGACGTGTAATTTTTTTTTACACATGTACATGTATGTATGATGATGTTTCTCAATTTTATTTGAAAACCAGTAATCATGCATGATGTATTTGCCGATTGGAGATGAAAGTACAATTTGAGTGAATTTATTTGAACTGAAATCACCAGTAACGGTATGTTGGTACGTATTAAAGCCAAATAAAATGCTATGTGAAACTCAACGCATGTATCTTCAACACTTTAAAACCACACCAAATAAATTTGGAATATGACATAAACCGAGGAGTTCTGTATGTAAGTAATAGTTAAGATCCTTATCCTGGGTGTGTTCTAGCACAGAGAGAACGTTGCCCTTGGGAGTAATGTGAGTCAATCTAAATAAATTGAGATCGACTGTTTTATATTGTGTTCATTTAATAAAATAATTTAAAAAATATATCGATCTGATTTATTTAGATTGAATGTGAATACAATTGTGAAAATGTTTACTACAGGTGATCCAAGTAAAATAAAGCGCTCATAAAATACCATCAACGTTATAGGACATACGTGTAGGGAACAATTTACCTCAGCATGTCCGTGCTGCAAAAATAGCTCGACTTTTAAAACATCTTCGCTGATAAATATGTCAGTTCACCTCACTATGCTTCATATGGAAAAAGAAAACAACATATTACAATGTATCAAAATCAGAGGGAGAAAAACATTACATCAATAAAGCGCGTACTTAACTCAACAAGTGTTTCAATAAATCTAGAAATAGTTTTAAAAGGGAAGTGCAGATCTGTCATTTTGTCAAAATGTGAAAATACTTCTATTTGTTCAGTCTTATATTCACGAGACCAAACAATTTGTATAATATGCATATTGTATACATGTATCAATCTTGACTCTTACATTTCTTCTTCTTCTCTGTTCGGTATCTGTTGTCTTTTCCAAAATGAATGTTATTATATTTGTATACATTGTACATACCAAGGTGAGGATGTTCCAAGTTGGACAACTCATACCCAATTCTTTGTGAATAATATATCTTTAAATTAGTTATACGACAGCAGAATACACCCCAACAGTCAATCGCTTCGTAGTCACCAATCCTCTGTGGTCTAGTGATCGAGTCGTGGGCTACACAGCCAAAGGTCCCGCATTGTTTTGTATGAAATTTAAAACTTGGTAATTTTTGTCAATCGATTACCTACTCAACAGTATTTCGAAATTATTGGGTGCAAGAAATCCTTCTTTTGGATAATACCCTGCTGGGGTGCTTTATACTGTAGAAGGCCATTCAAGTGGGGCATAATGTGTAGGATAAAACACGATGTAGAGGTTATGCTTGGGAGTGTAAAACCCGACGTAAGAAAGCTGAGCGGGATGTAAGACCAAAAGCTTGCTTGTGAGGCCATTTACACATGGTTAGAATCTGTTGACCTCTCAGGACATTTTAATTGGTCAACATCATATCTGTATTTAATTTTAGCACAAGAAATAACGTCTTTACGTTTCAATATCTGAGATCAAAAAGGGATACACGTCCATTGGACAGAATTGTTTCCATAATATAATGTATGATATGGTATTATTTCCTCAAGACGTGTTTAGTGATAGATTGACAAGTGAACAGTATAGGGACTATCATTCCATGTTAAACAGAGTCTTGTCTTCTTGTCACAAATCAAATGTCACAAATTTATCCATCCTTTGTTATTTTTTAACGAACATTTTTAAAATGTTTTTTTTTAAACTGTTTTTGCTGTTATTTAAAGTTTCAACAAAGTGTTAACTGGTGAAACCCTAGTTAGTGTTATTTGACCAAATTTAGTGTGAGTGGTGTTCAGTTGCTGACATGGACATCTATAGATACCTTTTAGAACTCATCGTGGACAACATTTTAAATGTTTTAAGGATTTCTCAAATCATCCAGTCACTTATTTGGGGGTATAAGCAATGTAAGAAAGCTTTTAAATACCATATTTAGCTTTATTCACGAAAACTCCACATTTCGCTTCTTTACACAAAACGAATGAAATGTGAGCCCTATATGAAATTTATAAACTTCATGGACTCAATGATATTTTTTCAATTGTGAATGACGGGGAACCCCTTTCAAACGACCCCCCTCCCCCCTCGGTCAGCAATAAAATCGATACACATTTTCAACAAAAATGATTCAGTATTAAAAATAAACTTCATTCTTCTTTTCGTCGTATACTTAGGGTGTATATTACTGTTATGGAAATGAAAACATAGTATTACTTATTCAAAAGTGTTATTTTTGCTTTTATAGGCGTCTGGGCACATCAGTAACAATTGTATAACACATCTCGTGTTTTGCTCGCCTACACAATCTTATCTTGTTCATTTTATTTATAGTAGAAATATAATAATGGCCAATAAATGGCGACCTTATACGTGTAACACGTTTAATCCATTAAACTGAAATAACACTAAATAATTCAAAGAAAAAGAACATCATAAATATTAGATAATTTCATATTATTCAAATTGGGATATAGTTCTATTTCCAAAATAAGATTTATTGCCGTTTGTTACAAGAGCAACTAACGAAACGTAACACGTTATATCACATAATAATTATGATGTTTTCCTCCAAGAGCATTATTTGTGTTTTATTACGATTATGAAAAATCATTGAAGCTTCATTTTTCAAAATTTCAGCTCTCGGTATTTATTCTGCACAGCTCGCTATCGACAATGACCTCGTTTAAAAGAGTAAAGAAGATGTAAGCCATGTATCTTCAAAACAACGATTGGAAGATGTATCCGTGTGACTTAAAAACAACGAAGATGAATCCGTGTAACTTAAAACAACGAAGATGTATCCGTGTAACTTAAAAACAACGAAGATGTATCCGTGTGACTTAAAAACAACGAAGATGAATCCGTGTAACTTAAAAACAACGAAGATGTTTCCGTGTGACTTAAAAACAACGAAGATGTTTCCGTGTGACTTAAAAACAACGAAGATGAATCCGTGTAACTTAAAAACAACGAAGATGTATCCGTGTAACTTAAAACAACGAAGATGAATCCGTGTAACTTAAAAACAACGAAGATGTATCCGTGTGACTTAAAAACAACGAAGATGAATCCGTGTAACTTAAAACAACGAAGATGTATCCGTGTAACTTAAAACAACGAAGATGAATCCGTGTAACTTAAAAACAACGAAGATGTATCCGTGTAACTTAAAAACAACGAAGATGAATCCGTGTAACTTAAAACAACGAAGATGTATCCGTGTAACTTAAAACAACGAAGATGAATCCGTGTAACTTAAAAACAACGAAGATGTATCCGTGTAACTTAAAAACAACGAAGATGAATCCGTGTAACTTAAAAACAACGAAGATGTATCCGTGTGACTTAAAAACAACGAAGATGAATCCGTGTAACTTAAAAACAACGAAGATGTATCCGTGTGACTTAAAAACAACGAAGATGTATCCGTGTAACTTAAAACAACGAAGATGTTTCCGTGTAACTTAAAACAACGAAGATGAATCCGTGTAACTTAAAAACAACGAAGATGTATCCGTGTAACTTAAAAACAACGAAGATGAATCCGTGTAACTTAAAACAACGAAGATGTATCCGTGTAACTTAAAACAACGAAGATGTTTCCGTGTAACTTAAAAACAACGAAGACGAATCCCTGTGACTTAAAAACAACGAAGACGTATTCAACGAATGAATATTTGTGTAACTTAAAAACAACAAAATGTCTCCTTGTAAAAAACAACGAAGATGAATCCATGTAGCTTAAAAACAACGAAATGTATTCGTCTAAATTAAAAACAACAAAGATGTATCCATCCCCAATTGTAATAGAATGAGTAATACAAACATTATTACACTTGAAATTGTGCGATATGATTTTTACGAAACTCGTGACAATGTATGTATGACCCACGCTCTCACTCGGGCAATATAAACATTCACAGTCGTTTTGGAATGTTCATATTCTATATATGAGCAGGTCATATGAGGTTGAACATCTGTCGCTTTCAACTTCCTGGTACTACATATGCAGTCTGAGCGGGAATATATCGGCAGCACATGTTACATGGCATGTGTCATTCGGCTATAAGTTAATTCTAACTAATAATAATAAAAAGTTGGAAACTGTGTTTATCGATGTTGAGGAACAACATTACATTGAGTGACATTCCTAATGAAATGAAGCAGGAAGTATAATTTTTCATTAACAACTTAAAGAGCTCAAATAATTAGTACACCGCTTGTGTCCTATTAAAGGTGCATCCATTGTGTTTCATAAAATTATATTTGCCTTTAATATATGCCAACATGCAATATGTGCTGATATCTGTTCAAATAATTCCACTCAACCTACGTTTAACTTATTGACGCGCGCCACACGCAGTGCATTGTCCGGTTTTCGATCCGAAATCGATACTTTAACCTTTATTTATCATCCAAAACTGGCTCTCACAGTAGATATCGCTTGTGTGAGATCAAGCGATATCTACAAGCGATATCTACATTGTAGATATCGCTACAATCAAATCGTCATAATCCTATTACATCATCAGTTAATGACATCACAAGGCTTTGACATCACAGAGAACACTGCTGACAATGTTATGACGTCACAAAGTTAATGACGTAACAATGCTATGAGGCCACAATGCCGATGACGTCACAATGCTATGACATCACTGAGCTCACTGCTGAAGTACTCAAATGACAGTTTTGTGTTGCAGATATGTTGATTATTATGCTAATAATCGTTGAAGAATGATTTTGAATGATAAATAAAATCTCACCCTCGTGTCTTCTGATATCAAATATATCAACACTCGTTGATTAAAGTAAAAATATCCTCGGCAAGCCTCGGATATTTGTAACTTTAATCAACTCGTGTTGATATATTTGATATCAGAAGACACTTGGGGAGAGATTCTCTATATCGTCGGTATACTGAGCCGACTGGGATCAAAATGGCAATTTTCGGCAACAGTCAGTATTTCTCGATAAAATAACACAATTTATAACGTTTAGCATATATGACCCGAAAAAACACAATGGATGTAGGCCTACCTTTACGAAACATTGAGTATAGTCAATAAAATCGTATTTAGCTTTCATACGTGCCGAACTATCACATGTGTCGATTTAAGTCCAAGTTAGCAACAGCGCTATACATGTGCAGAGACCGAAACTACACCTCCAAATTACACACAGGATATATTGAACATTACCAATCCATATTTATCTGTTTGTCTGTCGTAAATGTCCGCTGGTTTGCAATTTCTTGTTTGCGATACAAAAAAAAACCCAAACTACTTTCACCTTTATGACGTCATGTTACTGAGTAGACTATCAAACGTCAATGTTATGTTCGGTAACTGTTCTCGATAAAATAACATCATTTATAACGTCATTGGCATACTTAATGTCTCTTTAACTCAGCAGATCCTCATACCCGGACTTTCACTTTTTGGAGACACCCTGATGAATAGTTCAGCAGAAATAAATAGATATTCAACATTGGTGTTTTCCTTAAAATTTTCATTGTAAACTTGTTGAAAACATCCGTTCTTACGATAGACTCGACACCTTTTGTTCAGCTTCAAATGACTCTATAAGATAAACCTTTACTGATGCAATATTGATAGAATCATTTCAGGCTGGCCTCAATTAACTCTATATATAGTCTTCAAATATGTGTGTCCACTTTATTCTGATGTGAAATTGGGTAATCCTCGGGATGAAAGAAGGAACACATTAAATTTCATCATTTCAAAATCCTATTGATTTTTACATAAACGAGCCAGGGCCACTGATTGTTTTAAGCTCTGTCCATACGTCCGTCGGTCTGTATGGTTGTTCGTACGTACATTAGAAGCTGGCACCAAGCTGGTAGATAAAACAAAGACTAATGCTCAAATAAGTTGAAATGTATTTGAAAAATAATTTCACCAATAGTAACACATCCTTCTCTCTTCGGAAAATAAAGTTTAAAATGAGTGTACATGTTTTGGTTAAGCCATGGGAATCGTTTTTGTAATACAAAATAATAAATTGTGTTCACAATAAAATGGCCGCCATGCAATTTTTGCTTTAAACGCAATATAGTTTTTACCACTACAGATAATTGGTTTGTGTAATAAGGTGTTTTACCCTCTAAAGTTAATTCAAATGACATAAACTATCATTATAAATGGTAAATTTGAAAAAATAAATTTTGCAAAAAACGTGCTACTTCCCCTTTAAATTTACATTAGGCCAAATGAGATTTTGGAATGGGCCATCGTCCGGCGTAAACCCGTCGTGCAGCATCCTACACCAGTTTGCTTACAATAGGTACGATATTTCCTTCACACCGATCGGACCCACAACGCTTGAGAAAGAAAAAAAGAATGTTTCATTTTTGACATCCTGCGACCATATCATATTACGTTATTCCAAAGAGGTACTAATATAAAATATCTCACATTGAATAAAGGAGAGGTGTTGAGGCGTGTGATATAAGTTATAAAATTACGCGGTACTTGTGGAACAAAGTAAAATTCACGTTTTAAAAGAACATTTATAAACCGTTTTGCAAAGACACTATTACAAAAGATTTTGGTACTTGTCACACCTTGAGAAAAAAGTATATTAAGAACTAATATTGATGTATAGAGACTGTAGAGTACTTCTTTCGAAGTAGATAGGCATACAGAGACATTGACATATTTACAACACGTGTCTTGTTGGAAAAGTTTGATAACTATAACTTATATTGGGGATGTGAAAAGTAGCATTTCTTTATATAATAATAATAATAATAATGGGCATTTATAAAGCGCTATATCCATACACAAGGTGCATCCTCAAAGCGCATTGAAAATAAGAACATTTAAGGTGATGAGATGAAATACTATGGAATAAAGCCTAAATGTAATACTGTTAGCATTGATTAAGGATATTTATCATTAGAGTCTATGGGTAAAATAATATGAAAATAGAATCTATGAATAATAGCTAGAAAATAGATGAGTTTTGAGCTGTGATTTAAATACAGTCAGTGAGGATGACATCTTGATGACGTAAGGAAGTTGGTTCCAAAGTCTTGGAGCAGTACAGCTGAAAGAGTTTAGTCCATAACTGGTGTTTTTATACTTTGGCATCTGGAGAAGCTTCAAATTCTGGGATCGAAGTTCTTTTGCAGGGGTATAGTCCTCCAAGGAATTTAAGAGATATGCTGGAGCCATATTATGTTGACATTTGTAAGTGATACATAGAACTTTAAATTTGATTCTCGCTTCAATGGGAAGCCAGTGTAGACGCTTAAGCACATGCGTTATGTGACATGCTTTTGGTGTTCTGGTCACAATTCTTGCCGCTCTGTTCTGAACTTTCTGGAGCTTGTACAACTGACGTTTACTGATTCCTATCAGTAAGCTATTACTATAGTCAAGTCTTGAATGAACAAGCATTTGCACAAGTATTTTGGCGGCATCTCTGGTTATAAGATGACGTATTTGACTGATGCAACGGAGATGATAATAGCAAGTTTTACAGAGTTTATATATGTGTGATTCCATTGAAAGTTGAGAATCAATGATGACTCCAAGATTTCTTGCATGGTCAGCAAAAGGGATTTCAGCAGTTCCGATTTCAACAGAGGTAGCTTGAATATCACGCAAATTACGTTTAGTTCCTACCAACAATGCCTCTGTTTTCTCATCATTTAGCTTCAGCATATTTGATGACATCCATGACTTTATATCAGTTGTGCAATCAGTAGTACGTTGCAGAGCCTCCTGTGCGTTTTCTGGCTTGAAACTGTCAATCAGTTGCATATCATCAGCATAAGACTGATGATCCAGTTTATGATCCTCTATCACTCTAGCAAGACTATTAGTATAGAGTACAAACAGCACTGGACCCAGCACAGATCATTGAGGTACTCCACACGCAAGTGAAAAGCGTTTAGACTCTGCTTGATGTATAACCACAGTTTGTGATCTGTTATACCGTATTCTCAAGATGTGATATGGTTGACAGACAAAAGTATTATAATATAACGTCTTCAATTTTTACAGATGCTATAGCTTCAATTAATATATATATTTGTTTTATTAGCAAAAACGTGATAGGGGCAACGAAGTCTTGAAACCGACGATTCTATATTTTCGAATATTCAACGACGATACAAATATTGGACATAGTGTTTAAGCTTAATTTCAGCAAACACAAAGCAAAAACAAAAACAAAATCAAAAACAAAAACCAGAACATTTATACATCAGACAAGTGATTAAGTCAATATTTTGGAAAAAATGTCTTGTAACCTTTGTTTAAAGGATATGAGAAACTTTGAGTGAGATTTTGTGCATTGTTCCAATCATATACCGTCGAAACCAGTATAGAAAATGATAACTTTTAAACTTCTGTGATCCAATTACGTTCCCGTTTGCATCAAATAAAGTCATATTATTTTCTAAAAATCCGTAATCTACAAGATGACTTATTCAATATTTCCAACCAATATTTAATTGCTTTTATGTGAATGTGTAGACTGATAATGATAATGAATTGATAATGAAGTACTATCTGAACTTTGTTGTTCAATAAAATTGTTTGGATGACTTCTGACAATAACATTGATTAAAATACGCGGTCGATGTAATTCATAACAATATTACCCATATGGTTAAAAATAACCGAGTTAATATTATTGATATGAGCACATGTGCACATATCACGTTTGCCTAGCAACGATTGTTTTACCGCGGCTTCCCGTATTTCGTTGTCTGTGACGTCATAAAACGATTGTTCGTGACGTCACTGTAGCTTGCCGTCGCAAAGGAAGTGGGCCATTTCCTGGCTAATTTTACGCGAATAAAATGGAATAGAATGGGTAATAAAGAAATTATTACACTCGAAAGTGTGCCATATGGCTTTTACGAAACTCGTGCAAATTTATGTATAACCCTCGCTCTCGCTCGGGCAATACAAAAATTCACACTCGTTTCGTAAAAGTCATATGACACACTTCCTCAGGTAATAATCTCTATGTAATGTAATTATTTACATACTGTTTGTAAATTATAGATTGCATGCATTGGCCTTAAAAAAACAGGATATTGTCTTTTGTTTTGATTGTCGATAATTACTTTTTTACCCGCATCAGCGTCTGTCGTTTATTGTTGTTAAATAGCTTACCTACTTACCCCATTTATGTATTTTTCAAACAGAAAAACATCGACTATTGGATTCCTTTATTGAAATAATTTGTATCACAACACATTACGTATTATACAAAAGCTTTAAGACAACATATCGGACCGGTTGACACATGTTATTGTTATTTTTCGTGACAATTTACATTACATCATTATTTATATCTAAATAGTGTTGCTATTGACTTACGTCTACGAATCCATACACTACCTTATCTGCCTACGAATACACCGGAATAATTTAATTTTTTTAACCGGTCTGCTCAACGAATTCACCTGCAGCCAATGTATGCTTCAAGCGTTGATACGATGCAATAGGTTGTACCGTATCCAATCTTCGTATTTTCGAAAACAGATATACCACAAATGCACTTGAAACTATTGGTTCATATGTTCATAGTTCGTTTAGACTTTTGGCATACAATGTTGGTATAACTCTCTAAGTTTTCAAAATAGAAATATACACTAATCAAGATTGTGAACATTAGTTAAAAAATTGTCGGTACCAATTTAGACCATCCAATGTCAATAAATGATGAGAAAATTGTATTGCTCGGAAAATCATATGGATACATCACACATTTTATACTCAGAAAATTCACTTCTGTCATCTGAAAAACGTTTTAATATCATAAGTCAAACCGAATTAAGAAATCTTTTGTAACTTGTAGTATTTCAATTTTGATAAAAAAAAAAACTTTGCCGAAAGTTGTACATTTAAATTTTTGAAACTGTAAGTGTTTCAAATAAATGTAATGTAATAATGTATTATATAAACTATATCATGTCATGTTCTGTTTAATGTACGAAGAATTCTCTTTTGTGTAATAAAGTGTTATCTTATCTTATCATATATATTGGTCCATAGATACTGTTATGACAATCAAGAGGTTTTCCTGGCAAAGATTTCAAGTTATGGAATACTAGAAGATATATTATGTGCGCTTCTTTCAAATGTTTTTCATTCAAGGGAGATCACTCTCATTTATTTTGTTTGCATGATGACGATCTTGAGTGTCAAGACAATCAAGGATGCTTTCAGGTAGACCACTGTAGCTAGTCCAGTATAGCCATCTATCCAACATTACGTCAAGCGTTTCAAGTGTCATAACACGAACAAAATCATACATCTGTATTGTAAGTGAAATTGATAAAATAAGAAAAGGCATGAACTGACAAATAACTTTATGACAACTCTGTGAACCCATTTTTTAATATTTATATCTAATCATTTCCTATGATTTTTTTGGTTTTTTTTTTATATTCAAGGTTTATAAATATAAAGTCTGTTGATATGACAAGATGAAGAGAGTTATCTCCCCTGACAGAGATGAAGAAGTGGATAGACCCAGGAAAAGACCGGCACCATCAGATGTCAGTGCAGAAGAAAATGGTAAATAAATAAATAAATAAATATTAATTTAATATATAATATATATGGGAAGACTGACACAGGGTAGTTATACATATTTGTTTGATATAACTCGGGAAAGATAATCTGTCATTCCCCGTCACTCGTAGGCCATATACAGTACTTCGGGGTATTCCGGATCACTAAGGAAAATGTGACTGCATGCGTGTACGCAAAGACACTTAAAGAAAATCAAAAGACAATTTCGGTATAAGCTATCTTTCATCTAACTCATATCAAAATAAGAGACCCGGGCGATCAGGATTTAATAGTAAAAACTGACAAATAAAACCCTCCGCCGTTACGGCAGCTCCGGATCATTTCAGGGTATTCCGGATCACGTGACAATATGAGGTCGTGCCCGGCTATTATGCCTGTTAGGACAGAAAGGGGGAATTGTCAAATAAAAACACTAGTTTAATTACACACATGCGTGAGAAATATTAATTACCGGTATGATGAATATATTACGAATAACAAGCATATTCGAAACAGTATTTTTCTTGTAAATAAATTTAACATTTTCTGCCGTGTAGACCTAAATGGCGTTCTCGGACCAGAAAGACATTACTATTTGTAGATATTTAAAAATTATACAACATTGTTAATATATTTCGTCAGTTCAACAGTTACTAACTTTTTTCGGCCGTTCGAAGTTATAATAACGAGCCCTAAATTATGGTGATCCGGAACTACCCAAATTATGTTGTCCGATCAATTGTTTATTTCTTAAAATATATGGCAGATATAAAAATCATTTGTATTGTAATTTACAGGTGAAGTGTTAAGGTAAGCAAAGAAATATTAAAATTTAGCAAGTTGATTTTATTGTTTCTTAAAATAGGATGTCCTCAATGAGTGACCTATTTCTGACTCGCAAGCGACAGCTGACCGCAATGATAGGTATGCTCGTTACAGGGCGCGCAAGTAAACTCCCGGCTACCAAGAAGTAAAACAAATTATGTCATCTTGAAGAACATTGACACAGCTTTAAAATAAGACATTGAGTGAATAAATCCATCCAGGTTTGCACTCCCTAGATTTAAATAGACATCCAAGTGATCCGGAATACCCGTGATCCGGAATACCCTTACGCACGGTGACTGTAATTATTGTAAAAATAACATATAATCAGTGACTGAGAGGGGAATTCTACTGTACCCATTATACACTTGAACTGTCTTTTTTATAAAAAGCTGCTGAATACTTTCCAGTTAATTTCACAGAAAATGCAGATTTGATCTTAATTTAATTTGTAACAGCTCTCTTCTGGTATAGAATTGCTTTATCTAAATCTTAATGAAAATCTAAAAGTTTCACATCCTTAGTACAGTTTCTGTATTTTCTAAACACATTTCCTTGAAATATCAATGTCAGTTCATTATACTATATACCTGTTGTAGAGAGACGTCAAGAAGAGGAGCGCGTCCACGAGACACTGACCGGGGACTGGGGTCTCTGGGGGCCGTATCTACCGGAACGTCAGTGGGGAACAGTGAGAGAAGACACGTCTCTGGATGGAAACTGGTCAGTCAGTATATATGGTAATAATAATGATAATAGTCTGTTTAAATGTGTAGCACAAATTCCATGCATGAGTATGCTCAAATCGCACAGTTTATATTATAACCCTGAAGGAAATGTACTTTCAGTGTTGCAACAAAGTGCTCCATATGAACGTATAGGTCCATACTCCCCGTGTCCAGGTACCCATTTATTTAAACAGCTGGGTCACCTAAGACTGAGTGCAATGCAACTTCCCTAAGCAAGGCATAACTCTTGCCAGTCTCCATTACTGGCTGATTTAGGCCTTGCAGTATTTCCTTAAGAAATCTGTGTTTAGAAATCCAGGCCCGCTATGCATTTCTGGTGCAGCGATTCACTTTCTTGACACAACAAAGTAAGGGAAATACCGCAAGGCTTAAATCAGCCAGTAATGCAAACTGGCAAGAGTAATGCCTTGCGTTTGGAAGTTAAGTGCAATGTGGATGAAGTGCCTTGCCCAAGGACACAACACATTATGAGACACAGGTTAAAATTGTTGGTGTCCCCACTGGAATTTGAACCCTGACCTTTGGCCTGAGAGCTAAGCCACTACTCCAATGTGCTCCTGTATTGTAGTTTACCAGTTTTTTATGTACCTTAATCAGTGTCCGGTTCTAGGGGCACTACGTCTATTCGTCTAACCATTGTGACTCTGTAGACAAATTTTAAACTCATGTATTTCCTCTTATCAGTAAGTTAATAGATGTTAAATACCACAAATTCTTGTCAAATGCAGCAAATATAAGGCCCCCCCCCAAAAAAAAGAATTTGTTTCTGGTTTCCGCCCGCATCAGTTTCAAACCCACGCCCTAGGTCTTTTATTTTCCAAGTTTTCAAAAGTAAGGGGCAGTTAACTATTCTTTTTTAAGCCTCAGAAAACATTGGACATAGAAAATGTCACTCGTTTCTGTTGAGATGGAGTGTAGGGGTGAGATTATGGACTATTTGGAATAGTAACACATATTTAAGTGGGTTTGTGCTTTATTTATATAAATAATTGTATAAATTTTGTTTGTTTAACTCTTTTTACCTCCCAAAAAATGTCATAAATAAATTTTAAAAATCGTGTCTTCACATCATTTTTGTTAGCCTGTAAAGACCAGAAACATTTAAAAAAAATTGTTAGGCCTAAAGTGATAATCTCGCTGATAATGTACCATGCCAATTAGTATCTTTTGTTCATTAAAAAATATAACAAAATAAATGGATAATACTTAAAGAATTAAATGAAAGTGTAGTTACATCTGATGTAAACGATTATTAATTTACGTAATTAATGTTATTGTAGTTGGGAGAGTCTATCCCATGATGCCTCAGCTGGGACAGCATATCGTAGCGGGGAGGATGGGATGCTGGGTGTTTGTGATCGGGATGGAGTCTTGTCTACAGCGATCGCTTTGTGGAATCACCATGACCCCCGTCTCAAAGAGAGGCTCTTTGGACTGACCAATCCTCAGGTATAATTAAAAAGGCTTTTAAAGCCATTGAGTTTGTTTTTAATAAATTATTCCAACACATATAAATTATATGAATTGCTAGAGAAATCTTTCATCTACAATATGACAAATGAGAAATACTTTTCATGTACGGACTACAATGACACCTACCTCTCAATTAGCTTTTTCTGCTGAATGTTCCTTAATTGCGTTCTATGTAATTTATGATGTAGAACACAATAATGAGAGTTTGAGAGACTGCCATGTTCTATGTACCACATGGCTAAAATATGGGAATTGATAGACTTCAGATTCTGGAATAATTTCTCCTGCCGCTCTCAAATATTCAAAATTCATTTACATTATTCTTATTTGTTACCAAAAACATTACCAGATATGTATTAAGAATTGCAAGGGTTGTATAGAATATAAACACAAGATAATGAAGATAAGGTTTCATGTTCAAAGATGAGACACATGGAATTATACAAAAATTTACAAAATTCACAATCCTCTTCACACATACTCTCCTTCCAAATGCAAAGAACTATCATCTGACTTAGAGTCTGTTTTCAGAGAAATTAAACTTTTAATATCGTTGTTGACATTATCAATTCACAGAAATATTCATTTCTGTGTCCAGGGTAACCACGGAGAGGACGTGAAGGAGATATACTACTACCTTGACAACAACCCACAACACTCGTACATGCGTGCCCTCTACCGCTACCCACAACGACTGTTTCCTTATATGGAACTGATTGACGACCAGAGAGATGTCACACACCCCGAATACGAAATCCCAGATACAGGTAATCTTTCTATGCTAATGTTGTTGTAAACATAAGTGGGACTCTTGGGGATTATGGTATACATTTATGGGATTTATTTATTTGTCATGAATTTAAGATGCATGATCTTACCTTGATTAATCTTTAACAGCATACGAAATAAGCTCGTATAGTAGCCAGATCCAAAATATTATCTTTCAAACCAACATCCTCAGGCTCAGGCTAAGGCACGAACCATCAGCGTCACAATGCTGTGTCAACAGTTTACACAATCAGCCACAGTGATATCAACAAAAACACCACCCTTCTACCACCGGTAGTTAAAAGGAGGTTTCTATCGAGGTATTTTTTGTGGAAACGAAATTCGAAAGGATATTCCCGTTTGCACATATATGCTATTAATACATGATTAAAACACAGTCAAATTGAAATATATTCATGAAATTAAAGATTTGATGACTTTATATTTCACAACTTGATAAAGACAGGTGCAAATTTGTTGAAATATAAAAACAATGAAAATTGAAGCCATTCATCGGCGCTGCGAATGGGGAAAACTTTGCTACGGTCTAACAACATATTGTTTATTACCGTAGTTTTATGATACGTTATGTGTTACTATGTCAATATTATATCAGTGTATTTGTTTATTATCACAAAAATTAAAAATTGAGTTAAATATAATATATTCCGATAGATCAGTGATAGAACTTTCCCTTTAAGCTATTGTTACATTCAGTACCTCTCTGATAGATGTAACTTGGCACAGCTTGACTTCGGGCTGTCCATTGGCCCTTCATCAGGTTTGGAGATTTTGATGATGTTGCCATCTTTTTATATCATAACAATTTTAGGCAAACTCATTTATAGATCTATGCAAAAATATGGACCAATTTCAATTTCATGTATGTATTGTATTCCCTTTAAAGAAATTTATGTACCCATCCTTGAACCCAGACTGATGTTAAAGGTACATCCATTGCGTTGTATGGGGTGACATATGCTAAACGTTATAAATTGTCTTATTTTATCAAGAAGTAATGACTGTTGCCGAAAATTGCCATTTGAATCTTAGTCGACTCAGTATATGGACGATATAAAGGTAAAAGTAGCGATTTCTGATCGAAAACCGGACAATGCACTGCGTGTGGTGGGCGTCAATTAGTCAAACGTAATTTTGGAAACTTATTTACAACAGGCTAAAAGAAAACTTTAAGTTGATAAATTATGATAATGTTTAATAGGTCTTATAACTACTGTGCATGTAAATGAAACGTGTAGTTTCTGTATCTGCACAAGTATAATGATGTTGCTCGATTATAATTGGAAACTAGTAATTATGATATATTTGGCGATGGAGGATGAATATGCAAGCTGAGTGAAATTATTTGAACTGATATCAACAGATATCGTATGTTGGCATGTATTAAAGGCAAATACAATTTTATGAAACACAATGGATGCACCTTTAAGGAGAGATGGGACGATGAAATAAAATTTTAGAAATTACTTATTTTTTCAAAACAGCAAGCTTATTATGTCTTTTATCCAAAAATGAAAGAAAATTTTTGGGTCACCGAGCGATTTGAAAAGTTACCGGCATTAATAGTAATACCCCTGTAACCAATATGTGCTATTTTGGACTGATTTCACCTACTTAATAAAGCGCACAGTGCCACACTTTCAACGATTAAACTCTGAATCCTTTGAGATACAATTTAATCACATACACTAATACATAGCAAGTATTTTGAAAATTAATGACACTCTTAAGGGAAACAAAATTAAATTAAGCTCTTTTTAAATAAAAACGACAATTTTATCATTGTTTTTCGCTTTCACAGGATTTTTCACTGACACACACATTTAAGATATTGCTAAAATTATAATATGATGTGCACAGTTGAATAAACAAATGAATTCAGAAATAATAATAGGGGGGTCACCGAACGTTTTTCATTAATTACATATATAAATGAACAAAAACTGATCTCACGGCAGTTTTGATCAATTCAAGTGCAACTTTGATGGCCTTTCATGTAAATATTATTGTATACACTATCAATCTAACAGTACTTGATGGAAGAACAACCATCAGTTGATCATACAAGGTGATTTATATTCATCACTTACTTAAGATATTATGTAATTGACATAACACACATAGTAACATATTTCGCGCGAAAATAGGTGACGATAACGGCATGCGGCATGACGTAAAATGACCGTTAAAAAGGTGTGGCGGTAAATGTAAGCACTTTCCGTTAGTTTATTGAAAAAACTAAGCTTATTAAATGCAATACATATATTTTGAAACTTATTCAAAACAATAAATCGTTGTCAAAAAATGTTACCGTAAGTGAGTTTGATTTCTTCGCCCCATCTCTCCTTAAAGGCGCTGTAGCACGTTTTTTCGCTCAAATGAGTCGATGAAATGTATTTGAAAAATAATGTCAACAATAGTTAAACACCCTTCTCTCTTCGGAAAATCAAGTTACAAATCAGTGTATATGGTTCCGTAAAGCCATGGGAATTATTTTTTGTCATTCGAAATAATAAAATGTGTTCACAATAAAATGGCCGCCATGCAATTTTGGCTTTCTACGCAACACCGTTATTACCACTGCGGATAATTGGTTTGTGTAATAAGATGTTTTACCCTCTGAAGTAAATATAAATGACATAAACTATCATTATAAATGAGAAATTTGAAAAAATAAAATTTGCAAAAAACGTGCTACAGCGCCTTTAAGAACTATCGAACTACATTTGTCTGTCCTATTTGCTGTTATAATGCATCGTAATGAAACTAACATCTTCTTGCTGGGCTAAACATAGATTTATATCAGATTTTATATAATGATAAGGCAAGACCAAATTGAATATCATTTTTACTGATTTGCCCTAGATGAGGCGCAGAATTTACTAGGAGTATAAAATATTTTTTGTCTTTTTTTTTCATTACTGCTAAATTTAAACAACGTTTAAGCATTTTTTTTTAAATTTGTTAAAATCATGGCAGGAAATTCCGTAAAAATCTAAACAAAATTGTTTCATTTCATTAATACTTTTTTATTTCTTTAATGACTTCAAACATAAATTCTTATTAGGTCCAAAAAGACAACTGATATAAGCAAAAGATCTGGTTTTATGGTGATGTACTTTGCATGAAATAGGAGTATCACTGTTATCTACCCTTTTGACTACAGCTTTAGAAACCTCATAACAATATTCATTATTAAAATGATTGGAGGTTTTTAACATTACTCTCAGCTGAATTATGTCGTATATTAACTGGTAATTATGTCATGCAGGCAATATTACATCATTGTCAATCAATTTTGCATGAGTTCATATCTTGCTAATTGCTGTAGAAATCTGATTCTTCTATTCCAATTCGCATTAGAAGTGTGCAGTCTATGTCATTTTGACATATCTTATTTCTCTTTTTTATTTTTTGTTATTTTCTTATTTCTCATGATTTGCAAATATCAGTGCATATATCAGATACATTGTTTCAAAATATTAAAATGAGTTTAGGCCTTATTTCAGAAACCTACTATTTAAAGGGACGGTTCTATCCAGATATCTGTCATTTTGTTTGCATTACATGACATTGGAGAAAATGAAACAGAATAAAGCAAAACACAATTTTAAACCCTTACAATAAGAAATAATAAAACTGATCAAATAACAAAAAAAAATTGCATTCTCAAATTGTACACATGCAGGTTTCCATACATTCTTGTCGTCTCTCAATGTACTTTTAAGAAATAGTATGAATATGACATTCCATGTACAGTCATATGCACAATGTATTTTGTTATGCCTCCTGTTATTTGAAATTTATGGAAATTGACTAAAAAAGTTGAAATAAAATGAAATTAGAAAAACACTGTTTTACAATTACTAAACTTTTTAATAATAAAACATACCGTACATATATATATGTTTTTATAACATGTGTATAATATTCACAGAGTAACAATTAGTTCATCTTTAGACTCCTCAATAATGTCTTGTTATGCCGGAGCAAAGCTTACCAAAGTGCCAAAGTGTTTTCTCTTGAATGAATGTGTACTATTCTTTGTGAAATATTTTAGATACCCTCTGCAATATGTTATAACTGGATATGGTAACTATAACCATGTACTCATATATGTAAAATTTCACCTTGAGTTTCCTTTTTACAAGGGCTTATAAATAAATAGCAACTGCTTTGCCTGAATCTGATTCGACGAACACTCTCACAGAGATTCAGTTCATACCTGCATGAACTTAATTTTGTGACGTCACATCACATTTAGCCACGCCCCCATGACGTCAGGTTCATGGCTAGTTGCGTTGTGCATTATCATTGGATGATGAACACGTTGTAGGCGGGGCTAATATTTGGTGTCTTCATACGCGTAAATAGTACAGCTCTAATTGTTGCAAATTTTTTTTTGTAGCAATGAAACCTTTTCAAAACATCAGGTACGAATATATTTATTTATAAGTATTGACTTCAAAATTTATTAAGTTCATAGAGGTATAAACTTAAAAAAAACGCTATGGAAACTTGGCCTATTTACACAGTTTGCACAGCGTTTTATAAGTTTATTTAATTTAATTTTGAAGTCAATTCTTAAATGGTGTCCATCTGCCCATCCATGTTGTGTGCAGATGCCTTGGCCAATGAAGATTATAAAATATAGATTTGTTAACTCATCAAATACTTCTTGAATATTAAGTGTCCAACCATATTTAGTGTATTATTTCAAGCCCGATGAGCTACAAACCCAAGGTTAATATTTCTCTTAACCAGATTGATCCCAAATATATCATAACAGATTTTGTATTGTTGTTGCTGTCAGGGGTGTTTGAGGAAGGCCGTCACTGGGACGTATATGTGGAGTATGCTAAGCAGAGTCCGACCCATCTTGTGTGCTGTGTGACGTTACAAAACAGAGCCGCAGAGACCGCCGTCATTACAGTGCTTCCCCATGTGTGGTTCAGGTATTACATCCGGAGAGATCAATGAGAGATCATGATCTGTTTCCTTTCTTATCTCCTTTTATCATAAGATATGATAAGTGCTTGGTCCATGAAGCATAGAGTAGAGGATATTACATATATGATATATGAATATGATATATGATTGTCTATGTCATACTGTTTGCAAGAGACCACTTGCTTGACAACGACATTAGAACCTGTGTCGAAACGTCACCTTCAAAGAATGAAGAAGTTGTATATCCATAAAATTGCCTCTATTCTCTACTTGTCTGACTAAGTGAAGTGCTCTTAAACGTGGAGTTAAAACTAAAATCCTTGCCTATCTTTCTGTTGGCCTCATGTATATGATTTCTGAACTTTAAGGAACACCTGGAGTTGCCATGGAAACGACACTAAGCTGAATCCTCACCTGTACCTGAAGCAAGAAGGACAGGTGCAAACAGAGAGCAGCCTAGGTCAGTGGGAGTCACTCCTTGCTCATCAAAACATTTTTTTTTATCAAACTATTAATTATGGCAATTTAGTGAGAAAAAATATTTATGAATTTCAAATCGTTTCACTATTTGTCAACCTCTTGGATCTCAAATGTCAACTAAGAATTATTTGTGGTTAACTATGAGCAAAAAGTGCTGAACAGAGATATTCTCAATCTTTATTTCCGGTACTCAAAAGGCCTCAGGCCTGTAGTACATTGTATACGGTATATACATTTGCTTCTTTATGTTTTTTATGTTTTTATGTACAAATGCGTAGAAAATATACAAGGACAGGTTTTAAATTTCTAGGATATTTGAACTGTTTAACAGTAACGAAAATTTATACTTATTTGGATGGACATAATATTTACCCTTTATTTATTTCTTTCGAATGTTACTGTAGATAGGACAAACCAGAAGGAAATGATACTCGTCTTCAATTACGTATTGCTTTAACCTAGATATGTATGTCTGAATGTATAAACAAAGTGTGGCTATCCTGTGGCAACAATTAAAGATAATATTTGGTGAGATCAAATTTGGTGACCGTACAGATATATTCAATGTCACAGCAAGGGCTTCTGAAATTCTTCATGATATTTCGATCAACACAATTTCATACAAGCATTTTGTCTTATTTTAGGCAAATATACAGTAGATTTTTACAATCAAGAAGACACTTTGGAAACGATATTATTTACTGAAAATGAAACCCGTCCTACGACACAACTCCAACAGAAAAGTGTTTCTTCCATTCATCATTATAAAGATGCTTTTCATCAGTCCATTGTTCAAGGTGAGTTTACTTGGTTCATTGTTCAAGGTGAGTTTACTTGGTTTATTGTTCAAGGTGAGTTTACTTGGTTCATTGTTCAAGGTGAGTTTACTTGGTTCATTGTTGAAGGTGAGTTTATTTGGTTCATTGTTGAAGGTGAGTTTACTTGGTTCATTGTTCAAGGTGAGTTTACTTGGTTCATTGTTGAAGGTGAGTTGGTTCATTGTTCAAGGTGAGTTTACTTGGTTCATTGTTCAAGGTGAGTTTACTTGGTTCATTGTTCAAGGTGAGTTGGTTCATTGTTCAAGGTGAGTTTATTTGGGTCATTGTTCAAGGTGAGTTTACTTAGTTCATTGTTCAAGGTGAGTTTACTTGGTTCATTGTTCAAGGTGAGTTTACTTGGTTCATTGTTCAAGGTGAGTTGGTTCATTGTTCAAGGTGAGTTTACTTGGTTCATTGTTGAAGGTGAGTTTACTTGGTTCATTGTTCAAGGTGAGTTTACTTGGTTCATTGTTCAAGGTGAGATTACTTGGTTTATTGTTCAAGGTGAGTTTACTTGGTTCATTGTTGAAGGTGAGTTTACTTGGTTCATTGTTGAAGGTGAGTTTACTTGGTTCATTGTTCAAGGTGAGTTTACTTGGTTTATTGTTGAAGGTGAGTTTACTTGGTTTATTGTTCAAGGTGAGTTTACTTGGTTCATTGTTCAAGGTGAGTTGGTTCATTGTTCAAGGTGAGTTTACTTAATTCATTGTTCAAGGTGAGTTTACTTGGTTCATTGTTCAAGGTGAGTTTACTTGGTTCATTGTTGAAGGTGAGTTTACTTGGTTCATTGTTCAAGGTGAGTTTACTTGGTTCATTGTTGAAGGTGAGTTTACTTGGTTCATTGTTGAAGGTGAGTTTACTTGGTTCATTGTTGAAGGTGAGTTTACTTGGTTCATTGTTCAAGGTGAGATTACTTGGTTTATTGTTCAAGGTGAGTTTACTTGGTTCATTGTTCAAGGTGAGTTTACTTGGTTCATTGTTCAAGGTGAGTTTACTTGGTTCATTGTTCAAGGTGAGTTGGTTCATTGTTCAAGGTGAGTTTACTTGGTTCATTGTTCAAGGTGAGTTTACCTGGTTCATTGTTCAAGGTGAGTTTACTTGGTTCATTGTTCAAGGTGAGTTTACTTGGTTCATTGTTCAAGGTGAGTTTACTTGGTTCATTGTTCAAGGTGAGTTGGTTCATTGTTCTAGGTGAGTTTACTTGGTTTATTGTTCAAGGTGAGTTTACTTGATTCATTGTTCAAGGTGAGTTTACTTGGTTCATTGTTCAAGGTGAGTTTACTTGGTTCATTGTTCAAGGTGAGTTTACTTGGTTAATTGTTCAAGGTGAGTTTACTTGGTTCATTGTTCAAGGTGAGATTACTTGGTTTATTGTTCAAGGTGAGTTTACTTAGTTCATTGTTCAAGGTGAGTTAACTTGGTTCATTGTTCAAGGTGAGTGTACTTGGTTCATTGTTCAAGGTGAGTTTACTTGGTTCATTGTTCAAGGTGAGTTTACTTGGTTCATTGTTCAAGGTGAGTTTACTTGGTTCATTGTTGAAGGTGAGTTTACTTGGTTCATTGTTGAAGGTGAGTTTACATGGTTCATTGTTCAAGGTGAGTTTACTTGGTTCATTGTTCAAGGTGAGTTTACTTGGTTCATTGTTCAAGGTGAGTTTACATGGTTCATTGTTCAAGGTGAGTTTACTTGGTTCATCGTTCAAGGTGAGTTTACTTGGTTCATCGTTCAAGGTGAGTTTACTTGGTTCATTGTTCAAGGTGAGTTTACTTGGTTCGTTGTTGAAGGTGAGTTTACTTGGTTCATTGTTCTAGTTGAGTTTACTTGGTTCATTGTTCAAGGTGAGTTTACTTGGTTCATTGTTCAAGGTGAGTTTACTTGGTTCATCGTTCAAGGTGAGTTTACTTGGTTCATTGTTCAAGGTGAGTTTACTTGGTTCATTGTTGAAGGTGAGTTTACTTGGTTCATTGTTGAAGGTGAGTTTACATGGTTCATTGTTCAAGGTGAGTTTACTTGGTTCATTGTTCAAGGTGAGTTTACATGGTTCATTGTTCAAGGTGAGTTTACTTGGTTCATCGTTCAAGGTGAGTTTACTTGGTTCATCGTTCAAGGTGAGTTTACTTGGTTCATTGTTCAAGGTGAGTTTACTTGGTTCGTTGTTGAAGGTGAGTTTACTTGGTTCATTGTTCTAGGTGAGTTTACTTGGTTCATTGTTCAAGGTGAGTTTACTTGGTTCATTGTTCAAGGTGAGTTTACTTGGTTCATCGTTCAAGGTGAGTTTACTTGGTTCATTGTTCAAGGTGAGTTTACTTGGTTCATTGTTGAAGGTGAGTTTACTTGGTTCATTGTTGAAGGTGAGTTTACATGGTTCATTGTTCAAGGTGAGTTTACTTGGTTCATTGTTCAAGGTGAGTTTACTTGGTTCATTGTTCAAGGTGAGTTTACATGGTTCATTGTTCAAGGTGAGTTTACTTGGTTCATCGTTCAAGGTGAGTTTACTTGGTTCATCGTTCAAGGTGAGTTTACTTGGTTCATTGTTGAAGGTGAGTTTACTTGGTTCGTTGTTGAAGGTGAGTTTACTTGGTTCATTGTTCTAGGTGAGTTTACTTGGTTCATTGTTCAAGGTGAGTTTACTTGGTTCATTGTTCAAGGTGAGTTTACTTGGTTCATCGTTCAAGGTGAGTTTACTTGGTTCATCGTTCAAGGTGAGTTTACTTGGTTCATCATTCAAGGTGAGTTTACTTGGTTCATTGTTCAAGGTGAGTTTACTTGGTTCATTGTTCAAGGCGAGTTTACTTGGTTCATTGTTCAAGGTGAGTTTACTTGGTTCATTGTTGAAGGTGAGTTTACTTGGTTCATTGTTCTAGGTGAGTTTACTTGGTTCATTGTTCTAGGTGAGTTTACTTGGTTCATTGTTGAAGGTGAGTTTACTTGGTTCATTGTTGAAGGTGAGTTTACTTGGTTCATTGTTCTAGGTGAGTTTACTTGGTTCATTGTTCAAGGTGAGTTTACTTGGTTCATTGTTCAAGGCGAGTTTACTTGGTTCATTGTTCAAGGTGAGTTTACTTGGTTCATTGTTCAAGGTGAGTTTACTTGGTTCATTGTTCAAGGTGAGTTTACTTGGTTCATTGTTCAAGGTGAGTTTACTTGGTTCATTGTTCAAGGTGAGATTACTTGGTTCATTGTTCTAGGTGAGTTTACTTGGTTCATTGTTCAAGGCGAGTTTACTTGGTTCATTGTTCAAGGAGAGTTTACTTGGTTCATTGTTGAAGGTGAGTTTACTTGGTTCATTGTTCTAGTTGAGTTTACTTGGTTCATTGTTCAAGGTGAGTTTACTTGGTTCATTGTTCAAGGTGAGTTTACTTGGTTCATTGTTCAAGGTGAGTTTACTTGGTTCATTGTTCTAGGTGAGTTTACTTGGTTCATTGTTCAAGGTGAGTTTACTTGGTTCATTGTTCAAGGCGAGTTTACTTGGTTCATTGTTCAAGGCGAGTTTACTTGGTTCATTGTTCAAGGCGAGTTTACTTGGTTCATTGTTCAAGGCGAGTTTACTTGGTTCATTGTTCAAGGTGAGTTTACTTGGTTCATTGTTCAAGGTGAGTTTACTTGGTTCATTGTTCAAGGTGAGTTTACTTGGTTCATTGTTGAAGGTGAGTTTACTTGGTTCATTGTTGAAGGTGAGTTTACTTGGTTCATTGTTGAAGGTGAGTTTACTTGGTTCATTGTTGAAGGTGAGTTTACTTGGTTCATTGTTCTAGGTGAGTTTACTTGGTTCATTGTTCTAGGTGAGTTTACTTGGTTCATTGTTCAAGGTGAGTTTACTTGGTTCATTGTTCAAGGTGAGTTTAATGGTTCATTGTTCAAGGTGAGTTTACTTGGTTCATTGTTCTAGGTGAGTTTACTTGGTTCATTGTTCAAGGCGAGTTTACTTGGTTCATTGTTCAAGGCGAGTTTACTTGGTTCATTGTTCAAGGTGAGTTTACTTGGTTCATTGTTCTAGGTGAGTTTACTTGGTTCATTGTTCAAGGTGAGTTTACTTGGTTCATTGTTGAAGGCGAGTTTACTTGGTTCATTGTTCAAGGCGAGTTTACTTGGTTCATTGTTCAAGGTGAGTTTACTTGGTTCATTGTTCAAGGTGAGTTTACTTGGTTCATTGTTGAAGGTGAGTTTACTTGGTTCATTGTTCAAGGTGAGTTTACTTGGTTCATTGTTCAAGGTGAGTTTACTTGGTTCATTGTTCAAGGCGAGTTTACTTGGTTCATTGTTCAAGGTGAGTTTACTTGGTTCATTGTTCTAGGTGAGTTTACTTGGTTCATTGTTGAAGGTGAGTTTACTTGGTTCATTGTTGAAGGTGAGTTTACTTGGTTCATTGTTCTAGGTGAGTTTACTTGGTTCATTGTTCAAGGTGAGTTTACTTGGTTCATTGTTCAAGGTGAGTTTACTTGGTTCATTGTTGAAGGTGAGTTTACTTGGTTCATTGTTCTAGGTGAGTTTACTTGGTTCATTGTTCAAGGCGAGTTTACTTGGTTCATTGTTCTAGGTGAGTTTACTTGGTTCATTGTTGAAGGTGAGTTTACTTGGTTCATTGTTGAAGGTGAGTTTACTTGGTTCATTGTTCTAGGTGAGTTTACTTGGTTCATTGTTCAAGGTGAGTTTACTTGGTTCATTGTTGAAGGTGAGTTTACTTGGTTCATTGTTGAAGGTGAGTTTACTTGGTTCATTGTTGAAGGTGAGTTTACTTGGTTCATTGTTCTAGGTGAGTTTACTTGGTTCATTGTTCAAGGCGAGTTTACTTGGTTCATTGTTCAAGGCGAGTTTACTTGGTTCATTGTTCAAGGTGAGTTTACTTGGTTCATTGTTCAAGGTGAGTTTACTTGGTTCATTGTTCAAGGTGAGTTTACTTGGTTCATTGTTCAAGGTGAGTTTACTTGGTTCATTGTTCAAGGTGAGTTTACTTGGTTCATTGTTCAAGGTGAGTTTACTTGGTTCATTGTTGAAGGTGAGTTTACTTGGTTCATTGTTCAAGGTGAGTTTACTTGGTTCATTGTTCAAGGTGAGTTTACTTGGTTCATTGTTCAAGGCGAGTTTACTTGGTTCATTGTTCAAGGTGAGTTTACTTGGTTCATTGTTCTAGGTGAGTTTACTTGGTTCATTGTTGAAGGTGAGTTTACTTGGTTCATTGTTGAAGGTGAGTTTACTTGGTTCATTGTTCTAGGTGAGTTTACTTGGTTCATTGTTCAAGGTGAGTTTACTTGGTTCATTGTTCTAGGTGAGTTTACTTGGTTCATTGTTCAAGGTGAGTTTACTTGGTTCATTGTTCAAGGCGAGTTTACTTGGTTCATTGTTCAAGGTGAGTTTACTTGGTTCATTGTTCAAGGCGAGTTTACTTGGTTCATTGTTCAAGGCGAGTTTACTTGGTTCATTGTTGAAGGTGAGTTTACTTGGTTCATTGTTCAAGGTGAGTTTACTTGGTTCATTGTTCAAGGTGAGTTTACTTGGTTCATTGTTCAAGGTGAGTTTACTTGGTTCATTGTTGAAGGTGAGTTTACTTGGTTCATTGTTGAAGGTGAGTTTACTTGGTTCATTGTTGAAGGTGAGTTTACTTGGTTCATTGTTCTAGGTGAGTTTACTTGGTTCATTGTTCTAGGTGAGTTTACTTGGTTCATTGTTCAAGGTGAGTTTACTTGGTTCATTGTTCAAGGTGAGTTTAATGGTTCATTGTTGAAGGTGAGTTTACTTGGTTCATTGTTCTAGGTGAGTTTACTTGGTTCATTGTTCAAGGCGAGTTTACTTGGTTCATTGTTCAAGGCGAGTTTACTTGGTTCATTGTTCAAGGTGAGTTTACTTGGTTCATTGTTCTAGGTGAGTTTACTTGGTTCATTGTTCAAGGTGAGTTTACTTGGTTCATTGTTGAAGGTGAGTTTACTTGGTTCATTGTTCTAGGTGAGTTTACTTGGTTCATTGTTCTAGGTGAGTTTACTTGGTTCATTGTTGAAGGCGAGTTTACTTGGTTCATTGTTCAAGGCGAGTTTACTTGGTTCATTGTTCAAGGTGAGTTTACTTGGTTCATTGTTCAAGGTGAGTTTACTTGGTTCATTGTTGAAGGTGAGTTTACTTGGTTCATTGTTCAAGGTGAGTTTACTTGGTTCATTGTTCAAGGTGAGATTACTTGGTTCATTGTTCTAGGTGAGTTTACTTGGTTCATTGTTCAAGGCGAGTTTACTTGGTTCATTGTTCAAGGTGAGTTTACTTGGTTCATTGTTCAAGGTGAGTTTACTTGGTTCATTGTTGAAGGTGAGTTTACTTGGTTCATTGTTCAAGGTGAGTTTACTTGGTTCATTGTTCAAGGTGAGTTTACTTGGTTCATTGTTCAAGGCGAGTTTACTTGGTTCATTGTTCAAGGTGAGTTTACTTGGTTCATTGTTCTAGGTGAGTTTACTTGGTTCATTGTTGAAGGTGAGTTTACTTGGTTTATTGTTGAAGGTGAGTTTACTTGGTTCATTGTTCTAGGTGAGTTTACTTGGTTCATTGTTCAAGGTGAGTTTACTTGGTTCATTGTTCAAGGTGAGTTTACTTGGTTCATTGTTGAAGGTGAGTTTACTTGGTTCATTGTTCTAGGTGAGTTTACTTGGTTCATTGTTCAAGGCGAGTTTACTTGGTTCATTGTTCTAGGTGAGTTTACTTGGTTCATTGTTGAAGGTGAGTTTACTTGGTTCATTGTTGAAGGTGAGTTTACTTGGTTCATTGTTCTAGGTGAGTTTACTTGGTTCATTGTTCAAGGTGAGTTTACTTGGTTCATTGTTCAAGGTGAGTTTACTTGGTTCATTGTTGAAGGTGAGTTTACTTGGTTCATTGTTCTAGGTGAGTTTACTTGGTTCATTGTTCAAGGCGAGTTTACTTGGTTCATTGTTCAAGGCGAGTTTACTTGGTTCATTGTTCAAGGTGAGTTTACTTGGTTCATTGTTCAAGGTGAGTTTACTTGGTTCATTGTTCAAGGTGAGTTTACTTGGTTCATTGTTCAAGGTGAGTTTACTTGGTTCATTGTTCATGGTGAGTTTACTTGGTTCATTGTTGAAGGTGAGTTTACTTGGTTCATTGTTGAAGGTGAGTTTACTTGGTTCATTGTTGAAGGTGAGTTTACTTGGTTCATTGTTGAAGGTGAGTTTACTTGGTTCATTGTTCTAGGTGAGTTTACTTGGTTCATTGTTCAAGGTGAGTTTACTTGGTTCATTGTTCAAGGTGAGTTTACTTGGTTCATTGTTGAAGGTGAGTTTACTTGGTTCATTGTTCTAGGTGAGTTTACTTGGTTCATTGTTCAAGGCGAGTTTACTTGGTTCATTGTTCAAGGCGAGTTTACTTGGTTCATTGTTCAAGGTGAGTTTACTTGGTTCATTGTTCAAGGTGAGTTTACTTGGTTCATTGTTCAAGGTGAGTTTACTTGGTTCATTGTTCAAGGTGAGTTTACTTGGTTCATTGTTCATGGTGAGTTTACTTGGTTCATTGTTCAAGGTGAGTTTACTTGGTTCATTGTTGAAGGTGAGTTTACTTGGTTCATTGTTCATGGTGAGTTTACTTGGTTCATTGTTCAAGGTGAGTTTACTTGGTTCATTGTTGAAGGTGAGTTTACTTGGTTCATTGTTCAAGGTGAGTTTACTTGGTTCATTGTTGAAGGTGAGTTTACTTGGTTCATTGTTTAAGGTGAGTTTACTTGGTTCATTGTTTTAGGTGAGTTTACTTGGTTCATTGTTCTAGGTGAGTTTACTTGGTTCATTGTTGAAGGTGAGTTTACTTGGTTCATTGTTCTAGGTGAGTTTACTTGGTTCATTGTTGAAGGTGAGTTTACTTGGTTCATTGTTGAAGGTGAGTTTACTTGGTTCATTGTTGAAGGTGAGTTTACTTGGTTCATTGTTGAAGGTGAGTTTACTTGGTTCATTGTTGAAGGTGAGTTTACTTGGTTCATTGTTCTAGGTGAGTTTACTTGGTTCATTGTTCAAGGTGAGTTTACTTGGTTCATTGTTCAAGGTGAGTTTACTTGGTTTATTGTTGAAGGTGAGTTTACTTGGTTCATTGTTCAAGGTGAGTTTACTTGGTTCATTGTTCAAGGTGAGTTTACTTGGTTCATTGTACAAGGTGAGTTTACTTGGTTCATTGTTCAAGGTGAGTTTACTTGGTTCATTGTTCAAGGTGAGTTTACTTGGTTCATTGTTCAAGGTGAGTTTACTTGGTTCATTGTTCAAGGTGAGTTTACTTGGTTCATTGTTCAAGGTGAGTTTACTTGGTTCATTGTTCAAGGTGAGTTTACTTGGTTCATTGTTGAAGGTGAGTTTACTTGGTTCATTGTTCAAGGTGAGTTTACTTGGTTCATTGTTCAAGGTGAGTTTACTTGGTTCATTGTTGAAGGTGAGTTTACTTGGTTCATTGTTGAAGGTGAGTTTACTTGGTTCATTGTTCTAGGTGAGTTTACTTGGTTCATTGTTCAAGGTGAGTTTACTTGGTTCATTGTTGAAGGTGAGTTTACTTGGTTCATTGTTGAAGGTGAGTTTACTTGGTTCATTGTTGAAGGTGAGTTTACTTGGTTCATTGTTCAAGGTGAGTTTACTTGGTTCATTGTTCAATGTGAGTTTACTTGGTTCATTGTTCAAGGCGAGTTTACTTGGTTCATTGTTCAAGGTGAGTTTACTTGGTTCATTGTTCAAGGTGAGTTTACTTGGTTCATTGTTCAAGGTGAGTTCACTTGGTTCATTGTTGAAGGTGAGTTTACTTGGTTCATTGTTCAAGGTGAGTTTACTTGGTTCATTGTTCAAGGTGAGTTTACTTGGTTCATTGTTCAAGGTGAGTTTACTTGGTTCATTGTTGAAGGCGAGTTTACTTGGTTCATTGTTGAAGGTGAGTTTACTTGGTTCATTGTTGAAGGTGAGTTTACTTGGTTCATTGTTGAAGGTGAGTTTACTTGGTTCATTGTTCAAGGTGAGTTTACTTGGTTCATTGTTCAAGGTGAGTTTACTTGGTTCATTGTTCAAGGTGAGTTTACTTGGTTCATTGTTCAAGGTGAGTTTACTTGGTTCATTGTTCAAGGCGAGTTTACTTGGTTCATTGTTCATGGTGAGTTTACTTGGTTCATTGTTCAAGGTGAGTTTACTTGGTTCATTGTCCAAGGTGAGTTTACTTGGTTCATTGTTGAAGGTGAGTTTACTTGGTTCATTGTTGAAGGTGAGTTTACTTGGTTCATTGTTCAAGGTGAGTTTACTTGGTTCATTGTTCAATGTGAGTTTACTTGGTTCATTGTTCAAGGCGAGTTTACTTGGTTCATTGTTCAAGGTGAGTTTACTTGGTTCATTGTTCAAGGTGAGTTTACTTGGTTCATTGTTCAAGGTGAGTTCACTTGGTTCATTGTTGAAGGTGAGTTTACTTGGTTCATTGTTCAAGGTGAGTTTACTTGGTTCATTGTTCAAGGTGAGTTTACTTGGTTCATTGTTCAAGGTGAGTTTACTTGGTTCATTGTTCAAGGTGAGTTTACTTGGTTCATTGTTGAAGGCGAGTTTACTTGGTTCATTGTTGAAGGTGAGTTTACTTGGTTCATTGTTGAAGGTGAGTTTACTTGGTTCATTGTTGAAGGTGAGTTTACTTGGTTCATTGTTCAAGGTGAGTTTACTTGGTTCATTGTTCAAGGTGAGTTTACTTGGTTCATTGTTCAAGGTGAGTTTACTTGGTTCATTGTTCAAGGTGAGTTTACTTGGTTCATTGTTCAAGGCGAGTTTACTTGGTTCATTGTTGAAGGTGAGTTTACTTGGTTCATTGTTGAAGGTGAGTGTACTTGGTTCATTGTTCAAGGTGAGTTTACTTGGTTCATTGTTCAAGGTGAGTTTACTTGGTTCATTGTTGAAGGTGAGTTTACTTGGTTCATTGTTCAAGGTGAGTTTACTTGGTTCATTGTTGAAGGTGAGTTTACTTGGTTCATTGTTCAAGGTGAGTTTACTTGGTTCATTGTTGAAGGTGAGTTTACTTGGTTCATTGTTGAAGGTGAGTTTACTTGGTTCATTGTTCTAGGTGAGTTTACTTGGTTCATTGTTCTAGGTGAGTTTACTTGGTTCATTGTTGAAGGTGAGTTTACTTGGTTCATTGTTCTAGGTGAGTTTACTTGGTTCATTGTTGAAGGTGAGTTTACTTGGTTCATTGTTGAAGGTGAGTTTACTTGGTTCATTGTTGAAGGTGAGTTTACTTGGTTCATTGTTGAAGGTGAGTTTACTTGGTTCATTGTTCTAGGTGAGTTTACTTGGTTCATTGTTGAAGGTGAGTTTACTTGGTTCATTGTTGAAGGTGAGTTTACTTGGTTCATTGTTCAAGGTGAGTTTACTTGGTTTATTGTTGAAGGTGAGTTTACTTGGTTCATTGTTCAAGGTGAGTTTACTTGGTTCATTGTTCAAGGTGAGTTTACTTGGTTCATTGTTCAAGGTGAGTTTACTTGGTTCATTGTTGAAGGTGAGTTTACTTGGTTCATTGTTGAAGGTGAGTTTACTTGGTTCATTGTTGAAGGTGAGTTTACTTGGTTCATTGTTGAAGGTGAGTTTACTTGGTTCATTGTTCAAGGTGAGTTTACTTGGTTCATTGTTCAAGGTGAGTTTACTTGGTTCATTGTTCAAGGTGAGTTTACTTGGTTCATTGTTCAAGGTGAGTTTACTTGGTTCATTGTTCTAGGTGAGTTTACTTGGTTCATTGTTCAAGGTGAGTTTACTTGGTTCATTGTTCAAGGTGAGTTTACTTGGTTCATTGTTGAAGGTGAGTTTACTTGGTTCATTGTTCAAGGTGAGTTTACTTGGTTCATTGTTCTAGGTGAGTTTACTTGGTTCATTGTTCAAGGTGAGTTTACTTGGTTCATTGTTCTAGGTGAGTTTACTTTGTTCATTGTTCAAGGCGAGTTTACTTGGTTCATTGTTCAAGGTGAGTTTACTTGGTTCATTGTTCAAGGTGAGTTTACTTGGTTCATTGTTGAAGGTGAGTTTACTTGGTTCATTGTTCAAGGTGAGTTTACTTGGTTCATTGTTGAAGGCGAGTTTACTTGGTTCATTGTTGAAGGTGAGTTTACTTGGTTCATTGTTCAAGGTGAGTTTACTTGGTTCATTGTTCAAGGTGAGTTTACTTGGTTCATTGTTCAAGGTGAGTTTACTTGGTTCATTGTTCAAGGTGAGTTTACTTGGTTCATTGTTCAAGGTGAGTTTACTTGGTTCATTGTTCAAGGTGAGTTTACTTGGTTCATTGTTCAAGGTGAGTTTACTTGGTTCATTGTTCAAGGTGAGTTTACTTGGTTCATTGTTGAAGGTCAGTGTACTTGGTTCATTGTTCAAGGTGAGTTTACTTGGTTCATTGTTCAAGGTGAGTTTACTTGGTTCATTGTTCAAGGTGAGTTTACTTGGTTCATTGTTCAAGGTGAGTTTACTTGGTTCATTGTTCTAGGTGAGTTTACTTGGTTCATTGTTCAAGGTGAGTTTACTTGGTTCATTGTTCAAGGTGAGTTTACTTGGTTCATTGTTCAAGGTGAGTGTACTTGGTTCATTGTTCAAGGTGAGTTTACTTGGTTCATTGTTGAAGGTGAGTTTACTTGGTTCATTGTTCAAGGTGAGTTTACTTGGTTCATTGTTCAAGGTGAGTTTACTTGGTACATTGTTCTAGGTGAGTTTACTTGGTTCATTGTTCAAGGCGAGTTTACTTGGTTCATTGTTCAAGGTGAGTTTACTTGGTTCATTGTTCTAGGTGAGTTTACTTGGTTCATTGTTCAAGGTGAGTTTACTTGGTTCATTGTTCAAGGTGAGTTTACTTGGTTCATTGTTCAAGGTGAGTGTACTTGGTTCATTGTTCAAGGTGAGTTTACTTGGTTCATTGTTGAAGGTGAGTTTACTTGGTTCATTGTTCAAGGTGAGTTTACTTGGTTCATTGTTCAAGGTGAGTTTACTTGGTACATTGTTCTAGGTGAGTTTACTTGGTTCATTGTTCAAGGCGAGTTTACTTGGTTCATTGTTCAAGGTGAGTTTACTTGGTTCATTGTTCAAGGTGAGTTTACTTGGTTCATTGTTCAAGGTGAGTTTACTTGGTTCATTGTTCTAGGTGAGTTTACTTGGTTCATTGTTCTAGGTGAGTTTACTTGGTTCATTGTTCAAGGTGAGTTTACTTGGTTCATTGTTCTAGGTGAGTTTACTTGGTTCATTGTTCAAGGCGAGTTTACTTGGTTCATTGTTCAAGGTGAGTTTACTTGGTTCATTGTTCAAGGTGAGTTTACTTGGTTCATTGTTCAAGGTGAGTTTACTTGGTTCATTGTTGAAGGTGAGTTTACTTGGTTCATTGTTCAAGGTGAGTTTACTTGGTTTATTGTTGAAGGTGAGTTTACTTGGTTCATTGTTCAAGGTGAGTTTACTTGGTTCATTGTTGAAGGTGAGTTTACTTGGTTCATTGTTGAAGGTGAGTTTACTTGGTTCATTGTTCAAGGTGAGTTTACTTGGTTCATTGTTCAAGGTGAGTTTACTTGGTTCATTGTTCAAGGTGAGTTTACTTGGTTCATTGTTCAAGGTGAGTTTACTTGGTTCATTGTTCAAGGTGAGTTTACTTGGTTCATTGTTGAAGGTGAGTGTACTTGGTTCATTGTTCAAGGTGAGTTTACTTGGTTCATTGTTCAAGGTGAGTTTACTTGGTTCATTGTTGAAGGTGAGTTTACTTGGTTCATTGTTCAAGGTGAGTTTACTTGGTTCATTGTTCAAGGTGAGTTTACTTGGTTCATTGTTCAAGGTGAGTTTACTTGGTTCATTGTTCTAGGTGAGTTTACTTGGTTCATTGTTCAAGGTGAGTTTACTTGGTTCATTGTTCAAGGTGAGTTTACTTGGTTCATTGTTGAAGGTGAGTTTACTTGGTTCATTGTTCAAGGTGAGTTTACTTGGTTCATTGTTCTAGGTGAGTTTACTTGGTTCATTGTTCAAGGTGAGTTTACTTGGTTCATTGTTCTAGGTGAGTTTACTTTGTTCATTGTTCAAGGCGAGTTTACTTGGTTCATTGTTCAAGGTGAGTTTACTTGGTTCATTGTTCAAGGTGAGTTTACTTGGTTCATTGTTGAAGGTGAGTTTACTTGGTTCATTGTTGAAGGTGAGTTTACTTGGTTCATTGTTGAAGGTGAGTTTACTTGGTTCATTGTTGAAGGTGAGTTTACTTGGTTCATTGTTGAAGGTGAGTTTACTTGGTCATTTGGGGAGTAACTTTAGCTTAGAGCTTTACTCCAGGAGGATTCAAATCTAAACACTACAGACAAGACATTTTGTAAATCGCTGCTCAAATCATGTTATAAACACAAGTGGGAGAAGTTAGCACTAGTCCATGAGTAGAAAATATTTGTAATAAGTGACTTTTAATTCCACTGGTCCACTTGTCTAGTGACTATGGTGGGGAGCATAAAGAAATGCAACTTCCAAACGCAAGGCATAACTCTTGCCAGTCTCCATTACTGGCTGATTTAAGCCTTGCAGTATTTCCCTCGCTTTGCCTTGCCAAGAGAGTGGATCGCTGCACCTGAAAAACATAGTGGGCCCAGATGTCCTATCAGAGAGATCTTAAGGAAATACTGCAAGGCCTAAATCAGTCAGTAATGGAGACTGGCAAGAGTTGTGCCATGCATTGGGAAGTTGATAGAAATGACCTTTGTTCAAGCCCAAGCTTAATACATTCATCAACCTCAATTAAAGTCTGTTGTTGAATCATTCATAAGTTGCTATTTCAGCAATACCGTATTTCCTCGAATACAACCTGGGTCTCGAATATAACCCTTGAATACAACCAGGGGGTCATTATACAACCTGGGTCTGGAATATGAATTTAAGGCTTACCATATTTTTCCTTGAATACAACCCTGGCCTCGAATAGAAACAAGGGTTGTAATCAAGGAAATGTGGTAGTAACACATAAACAAAGGGAATAATACAGTCTAGGGTAGATGATAGTAAGACTTGTTCATCTTCCCACGGCAAGGTGAAAATGTATCGAGATCTCTCCATTTTTTTACCTTGCCTTCAACCTAGCCAGAAGTGGTGAAATGAATCAGCAACACCTGTCGTGATCACGAGTTACGTCCCTTACCATCTGCTAACATACAGCCAATAAAATCGCTGTTTACATTCGGAACCAATTCAAAATAAGCGACGATCGACACAGTCACAGAGACAATACAGCTGTCTTCTGATTGACTTATCCGATTAGCCTACAGTACGTTAAAATCTTAGCACTGAAAATGCAAGGGTTGAGGTCAAGGGTGGAGGGAGAAGATATGGAAATATTTTCGTTATGCCTGTGACGTTGTGAAGATGGAATTGTTATATAACTGCATCAGCAGGTAAGGGTTAAGTGAATGTAACTATTAATAAGGTTCCCTTGAAAATAACCATATCTTCACAAACTGCTCTCACATGTTCCCTATATCACTGCAGGAGACAGCAAGGCAGTTAACCTCCGACATGAGGGTACAAAGTGTGCTGCCACCTACAGACTGACAGTGCCGCCTGGTGGAGAGAGGAAGGTTTACTGGGCTCTCCGTCATTCCCAGTCCTCTAGTCGTCTTTCTGTCTCTCATCTTGATGATGTTATTGACAGGCGGAAAGCAGAAACAAATGCTTTTTATTCAAAGGTAATTGAAACGCTTGAAATTGAAATTTCTGAAAATCTTTATTGTTTTAAAATGATCTTGAGATAGTGAGTGACATTTGGAATGAGAAAAAAAGTTCTATGAATTGAGTAAGGCTTGTGAGTATATTTAATATATTATAGGGGTAACGTTGTTTTTCAGGGCATTATCTTTTGCAGAAGCCCGAGGTCTTCAATTAACTGCCCGACGAAGGAGGGCAGTTGAAAAAGACCGAGGGCTTCTGCAAATGATAATGCCCTGAAAAACAACGTTACCCCAATTATAGCTCAAATGGATGGAATTTGTTCTTTGTACCCGAATTTTCCTACAAGTTTTAATTACAGTTGCATAAAACAGCAAAAACAGCATCGTGATACCGCCGAGAACCACTGTGACGTCACAAGTGAAGAATGACGTCATAGTCGCTTGCCCTTCACGGTTGTTACGAAGCCGAGCGGATTTGTCAGCCGTTGATCGGGGAAACGAAAGCAGTATATATCTACTGAATATCATACTGATGCATAGCCGTGTTTTATTATATAACCATCCAGTAAAATAATGAATACAACAAATCATTACACATTTAGCAAGTTTAGGATGCATGCGTACTTAGGCTACCTAATTCTAACATTGAAGGTCTACCGGAGGTGACTGAGAACGATATTCTTCATTATCTTGTTTAAAACACTTAAAAACAGTGCGGTTGTATTGTCACATCGTGTTTATGATAGGATTTGGCAAAATTACGTGTCCTCGTTTGAAAGAAAGACATGTAAAACGTTTTAAAATATTCGAGTCGACACGCTTATTTGGTCGCCATATTTGTTGAAATTGCAAGAGGAGATTCTAAAGTGACGTCACTTAGAAACACAGTGATAATGGCCCGTCGTCAGCGTTGAGAGGGCCGTTATCATTTGCAGTGGCCCGCTCATTTCTGATAACAAGAGGGCGGTTTCATGATAATTCCATCCATTTTAGCTATAATTATGTTGTTTGCAGGTTGTAGGAGCAGGGTGGACTGATGAAGAGAAGAGAGTTGCCACCCAGGCTGTAGCAGGACTGCTTTGGTCCAAACAGTTCTACATGTACGATGTGGAGTCCGCTCTCACTGGTAGGCGGGTAGTCAAGGACGGGACTGATGTTCAATATTTGCTGCTTTATTTGTGTTTTGATCAACTATAAGATGAGACCATATTCAAATTGACAAATATGATTTTGCATGAAACTTTTTAAAATTAGAATTGTGATAATTGTTTCAGAATTACTTCTCCCTTACCAAAATATATCTTGATTATTACCTCATTGTCCCATCTCATCAAGAATATTTGACCTACCTCTCGGCTTGAACTTTCCAAATTCTAGCTATTTTGGAAACTAGGCAATATTTAGCTTGCTTTGTGTACAAACTTTGCTCTGAAGAAACAGCTGTACACTCATAGTTAAAGAAAAGTGGTTTGAATTGTTATAAAATAGCACAGGAAAGGTTTATCAGCAATGTAAAGAGCTGCGTGCTGGAATGCTCTGATTGATTATGGACAAGTTAAAAGTGTTCCATGTGCTCTGTGTGTTTGATGGTATATAGCTAAGTTAGGTTCAGGTTTCCTTATATTATTATTTTCTTCTCCAGAATTTAATAGACTGCACAATGACCAGGGTATGTCTCCCACACATGGAGTAAAGCCGCCGCGCAATAGCAGGTGGAAACATGTGAAGAACTCGGACATCATAGCAGTCCCTGACAAGTGGGAGTTTCCTTGGGTATTCTAATAATTATTGTAATTATTTTAGGCCTCATTATACATACGCTGTCTGTTACTGATATTCTGGGTGTGTACAAATTGAGGAAGTAATTGAAGTTGGCCTTACAATAGTAATTTGAGATAAATTTTAAAATGAATTATATTTTAATAAAATATATTTAAATTTCAAGATGCAAAATTTGAATTTTTATAAAACCTGCAGAACATCACACTCAGGATGTAAGTGAAGTTAGTAAGTTTAGTGAAAGTAGGTCATGTAGGAAATTACTCTGAAGTGAAGGTAAAGTGCAAAACTTTACAGTTGAAGTTTGATTTCATTGTGTGGTTGTGAGTGATCTGTATAGTATATTTTGTGTTTAGTGTCTATCTTTAAGTAGTTGCCAATGTCAGGTTATTCTCTTTGAAAGACCTGCTCCTATCGCTATACCAAAATTTGTTCCAAATATCTGGTACATGCCCGAAGTGAAAAGAGTGACTCCGACCACTGTTCTGGATGTGCGGAACATGTTCTATCGTACGGGATGTTCGGAATAAACACTAATCATCGATATGAGCACCCCTTAAATGTTTTGAGATTTCTGTAAATGGGTCTCTCACAATGTTTTACCATTCATCAGCAGCTGTTAAAATTCATATTTACTATGCAATCCTGTTGTTTCAGTACGCCCCCTGGGATCTAGCGTTCCACGCGGTCTCGTACCTGCGCCTCGATGAGGAGTTCAGTAGACACCAGTTGGAGCTCTTCCTGTCGGACAGATACATGCGGGAGGATGGTCAGGTACTGGCTACAAGTGCACTTTCTGTTGGAGGAGGAAGCTTGCTCTGTCATGGCATTGGCAACCTTTTCAAACTGGAATTGCTGATGTAAGAATGTTCCAGATATCCTTGATTCACCCCTGGCTATACCCACAAATCATCTTTGGTACGGAGCTCTAGTTCCTGTTATTCAGACACAGATGAACGGTCCACACCGCAATGTTTATAATTTAGCAGTTAGTGTGTAACTCGATAAGCGCATGAGAGCGCAAGGAGACGTCACTCAGCTTATAAAACTTATTCAATACCTGTTAAACTGGCTTCATCTGAAAATAACCAGCAAATGGCTTGAGCCCAAGCCATTTGAATACTGAACTATGTATCTTCATGTTTTTTCAGCTACCTGGGTGTGAGTTTAACCTGGATGACCCGAACCCTCCCCTCCATGCATGGGCGTGTCTGACTGTGGGGGAGGGGAGCAGAGGGAGAGGGGGCCGGGACTTTCTGGCCAGATGCTTTCCAAGACTAACAAGCAACTATGAATGGTGAGTCATCCTTGATGATCTTCATTGTTAGCTGCGGGTAACTTGTTTTACACTTTAGCCGTTAAATTTATTTGTGCCAAACCATTGTAAGTGGGCAAACAGCACACAGCACCTATTAACAAAGGGAGTAGGCCTGCAGGGTTGGCCAATGGTTATAGATATGGTATCCTGGTCACCTCTCCGATGATCAACCACACCCATTATTGCTCAACTTCAACACCTTGATAGTATTTAGTCTACTGAGACATGCAGATGACTAGATATTTTGTATGTGAAATAATTTAGTCTTCATTTATTCTGTTTTGAAAATTCAGAACAGTTCATTCAATTTCTGGCAGACACTCTGGTGTGTTAATGCTCAGTTCATATAGGAGGGGTTAAAGGGTTAGTGGGCGTGGTGAAAAGGTCTTTCTGAATCAATTCTATACATGTAATCTTGACAAAATTATTTGGATAAATTTGTTTCTTGACTTAGGGAATATGCCTTAACCAGTTGGACAGGATTATGGCTATCTTGAGCATTTGTTCAAGATATTTGCAGCAATTGTGATATTGAGATGACCATGTTATGTGGCCAATTTTCTTCATATTCAGTGTCAAGTCATGTTGGTCTCATGCAATCACTGACACTCAACAGCTTTGGTGATCTTGTTTTCAACTTATAGCAAGAGTTTGAACTCTTTCTAACGATTTATTTATTCTGATGATCTACAGAGCCTGAGCCCATGGCTCTATTTTTGAAAGTATCAATCTAAACTACCCATTAATGTTGCAGGTGGTTGAGGAGACTAAGTGGACACCTGTACACCGGCGGTGGCTTCCTCGGGATGGACAATATCTCCGTCTTCAACCGCTCACAGGCGCCACCTAGTGGATACTCTCTCACTCAGGTATAGGTTGTCAAGGAAATGAAATTGTTTTCCTCTCCTGAATATCCAAAATTGATGAATTCTTACTGCAAAAATCTGTGTTGTATAAACAGCATGTTGTTTTCAAGTGATAACTTGATGCATGTGAGAATTGAGAAACTTGATATCATCATTGATATATAGAGGATATCTGTCTTTTCTTGACTAATACCATGTTTATCTCATCGAGTGAGGTAGAAAGTTTATATTTTCAAGAGTGGCACACCCACGAGTGAAAATATATAACTTTTCTACCTCACGAGATTCACTGTAGCTTGATAGACAGTATATTTCACTGATAAATCCAAGTATTCCATTGCTTGTCATGTAATAAAACTTGATATATTACTTGAATAGACGCTAAAGAAAATGCTATTTTGTCCTTCTCCATCCTACACATCACATTTGCAATTACCTTGAATAGAGTGTTCCAGGAATTTACAAAGGTGCGTATTGAAGGGGTTTAAACTCCTTGAACACCCCCTGGATCACCATTGTACTGTAACTGTGATAACTGCTATTTGGACTTATGTGAATGGCTAATATAGATTGATCATTCATTACATTGACTCCTGCATTACCATAATTGAAAACGGTATTCCAGTGAACTGCATTGCGTATCCCATCATTCAATGTGTCACAGGCAGACGGAAGCGCATGGATGGCGATGTGTGCTCTCAACATGCTGGACATGTCATTACAACTGGCGACCTCTGACCCAAGTGCCATCAGCCAATCAGAATACTTCCTTGACACCTTTCTGAGGATTTCGGTGAAGATGAACTCTGACTGCCAACATGGAGGTGATGAGCTAGTAAATATTCAATACAACCCTATATTTCATGATTTGTCTGCTTTTTCAAATCTTTATTTATGATTATTTTAATGAGAAATATCATCCAAAAATTTATTTCATTCCATTCCTAAAATGTTATGTAATAAGATATAATTATTCGAAACAAAAATTGTATGTGGTAGTTAATCAAGATCTGTAGACATTTTCTTTTAAATGTGTCTCATGAAAAAAATATCTAAAAAAAACTAATTTCAAAAGCAACAGACTTTATCCTGAGACAGGGTTGTGGCACAGTCAAGACCGGTTCTTCTACGATGTTTTGACAAGTAAAGATGAGATAATCCCAGTGCGAGTTAAGTCCTTGGTTGGTCTTGTGTCGCTGTTTGCTTCCTCAATATTACAAATACCTGACATACCGTACACCGCCGCCCTCATACATAGGATAGAACACTGCGCTGGAGAGGAAAAACAACATGTAAGACACGTTTTATCCGATACAAATCTATTTGGCATCACAGGAAAATGTTGTGTAATTTAATCCTGCTTCATCTGGGTATTTAATCTGTAAGACAACTTAAAAGACAACTTGAGGGTCCAGCCAATTAACATGCCAAATTTTTCCCCTTCCCCCTCTGGATTCACCATTAAGTAACTTAGCGCTAAGCTACCGGTGTAGTTTAAAACATCTTGGTCCAGGGTCTATGTCAGTATCATTAGCTGTTAATGAATATTTGTGCACATTTCAGATCTACAAGTTATCTGGCGACAAATACTTCTTTACTTTGGTTCCGAAGTCTCGTCTACCCTTACTGATGTCCGCTTTGTGTGATGAGGCCATGTTTCTATCTCCATATGGGATCCGGTCTCTAGCCAAGGTGAGGAATAGACTTGGAGGTTAGTGTCACATGGTCAAGCTGAAAGTAATTTATCGCAGCTGCTAATAAATAATTCAAATTGGGCAAAACTACTGCAGGTATACATGTGTTTGGGTAAAACCAGGAACTAGCAAACCAGATAAGTCACGTACATCACTGAATAACAGTCAAACATTGCATCAAAACCTAACTGAACTGAACCTAACATGAAGAATATCTTTTAACAGCTGATAAAGTAACCTAGCCTCTGGCAGGATAAAAAACTAAATGTAAATAAACATGAACTCTCCAAATCTTGTGCCAATTCACAAAGAACTATATGTCAGTATTATAAAGTACCGTTAGGTATAAAGGAGGATTTTGGCTCAAAGGAGAAAAAATGTATTTTCTCATTAAATTTTAATACAAAAACTGCTTCGCTTAACTCAGCAATTAAAATTAATGAGAAAATAAATGTTTTCTCCTTTGAGCCAAAATCCTCCTTTATACCTACTCATACCTATATGCACATTTCCTCTACAATTTTCAGACCTATGAGAGAGAGCCATACACTCTTCTGATAGATAAGAAGTCGTACACGATGACGTATGCACCCGGAGTCTCCAACTCCGACATGTTCGGAGGAAACAGCAACTGGAGGGGACCAATTTGGCTCTGTAGTAAGTGTTTCGGGTTTCTCTGATCCAGTGTCTTACCAAGACCTTGTATGTGTTAGAAAGTGCAATAAAGTCGTAAAAAATTCTCTGTTCAATATTCTAGAATGAGTTTCTGGTTAAAGGAAGATATTAGCAATTTCAAATGGAAAACATCTTCACTAGTACTAAAATAGAGGCCATGCTTTTAGTTGACCTGCATTTTATTTTGCCAAAATTCATTCAGAAATTGTCAGTCTTTTACTATTTGGGAAGAATTAATCTGAGATCACTCCTAATAGGTCTCATCTAACAAAACCAACATATTTTGTTTACTACAGTATCAACCTATGAGTTTCTGTCATTGGTATTTTGATTATCTTGTATAGCTGGATCTCAAACTGATATATTCCAAGGAATAAAAGTTTCAAAATAGTTTAACTACCAAGATACAACCTCATGTAAGGCTATGTAATGTTTAATGCTCTCATGCAATCCATCGACAATCAATCTATCAATGATTTTGTGTGGTTGATTGTTCAATATTATAAACATTTTATTGCATTACTCATGGGCACAGTTTGAAAACCTAGCCAATTCTGAAACTAATCAAAATATTTAAACAGAACACCTCTTTGCTCCTTTTCTCCCACTTGTTTATCTCTTCTTGCAGTGAACTACCTATTGATGGAGTCCATGGACCGAGCGTGGCAGGCATATGGAGACCAGCTCAGTGTGGAACACCCCATCGGATCAGGACAAGAAGTGACCCTTTCTGGAGTAGCAGCTGATGTAGCTTCCCGGATAGTGAGTCTCTTCCTGCCTGGCCGTGATGGAGTGAGGCCGTGCTTCGGTGAGTAGTCTTTTCCTAATTGAGGGCGGAACAGCGCAGTGGTTAGCGTGTTCAGCTTCTGATCAAGGGGTTTGGGGTTGGAATCCCGTCAGGGGCACAGCAACTTTGTCTTCAGTAGAGAACTGTTCTACACGCAGTAATGCGTAAGTGCAATGCTATAATAAATTTCAGTAGTACCACCCATGGTTCGCTAGTTCCAGTCGTTGCTTGCAGGTTTCACCCCAATGCATAGCCACATGATGTTCAGGCTTTCTCCCTGCCATAATACTGGCAGTCATGATATAAGTGAAATATTCTTGAAAGCAGCGTTAACTCACCTCACCTTTACCTAATTACAGTGTACTGCTAAATCTTTTTATAGTAACTGTGATGGAAAATGTGTTTCCTTTAATATATGTTCCCTAGAAAGTTGAGTATTCTATACAAGGGTAATTAGTTTTAAAATTGTTTAATGATCATTTCATGTTTGTATATTATCTCTCTATTTTCAGGCCTGCAGGACAAGCTGCATCAACAGACAGGAAACCAGGGGACACTGATGTTCCACGAGTTCTTCCATGCTGAGACTGGACAGGGCTGTGGGGCAAGGTAGGGCCATTGTAAAGTTAGTTGTTTTAAATGATCTGAAAAGATGACATAAGGAGAATCAGTGAAAATGAAACCTCATTGCTGCAGTGCAGTGGGACAAACTTTTAAATCCTTAAGGGTGCAACGATACACTGATACACATAATTAATGCTTCACTGCAGAGAGAGCAAAACTATTGAACATTTAACATCTAGAGGATCTGTCTTTCTTGAAAAATACCAGGTTTATTTTATTGAGGGCGGTAGAAAGAATAGCTAAATGTATTTCCTGTCTCACAGGTAAGGTGGTCACATGATGATATTGCTATGGTATGACGTCATAATATCCTTCAATATTTAGAACTTTTACTTTACTCACTGAAAATAGCTGCTGTTGAAAGATATTTGGTTAATCTACAGGACCTACTGACAATCATGTATTAAATATTATTTTCATTATCCCATTAATCTTGTTTCTCTGTGTTCGCACCTGGAGATGATCAACTGTCTATTTTTCAACCTTGATGGAGAGAATTGGGAGATGCGAGAGGAAATAGCTAAATCTGATTATAACACTCACAGTGCTCTAACATTACATGTTTTGAAATCTTTTCACGATTAAACATATTTGTATGATCTAAGTTTAAATACTTTAATTCAAAATATTTTCTTTGCAGTCATCAGACAGGCTGGACAGCCTTGGTGATAGAATTTCTGCACCGGAAGTACAGACAGAGTGATCTCCCTTGAAATAAAACTTTTTTGTTAAACTCAATTTCAACAAAATCCAAACTGTGAAAGCATCCCTATTGATGGTTTGTTGGTTTTTATATCTCATGACCTTGCCTATAAGCAGAAATGTCTTATAATGTTTGGCATATGTGACCACTAACAACAGAATGGATGTATCTTTTAAATAGTGCATGGTAATGCAAACCAGCATTTAGCTACAAAACTGGGGAGACGCTTGTTCATGGTGGGCTTGAGGAGGTAACGAGCTGGTTACTACATGGATCTGAAGAAGCCGCCCTCACCGGTGGCGAAACGTTACAATTAAACCCTTGAAGTTGTCAAACGCCTGGTTTTCTATGTGTTTGGTAGCCGCATCCCCCCTTCTTTTAGCATTTGGCTACTGGGTTAAACCCTTCTATATTCAGATTATATGAAATGATTAGGCAAGACCAAATTAATCATCTATTTTACTGATTTTTCTGGACAAAATCTTGAAAATAAGCTTTGGCCTGGTGTAAATGAATAATTGGCTGAATTTTTAGCTCTTCAGGCCTGAAAGACCCATGGTGTCCGTCCATCCATCCATCTGTAAACTTTTCGCTTTTTCGACTTTTTCTCAAAAACTGGTAACTCTAGAGAGCTGAAATTTTATGTACAGACTCCTTGGCAAATAGGATACTGAATTGTAGATATAAGAAATAAGCGATTGACAGGAAGTTAGTTTTCAACCAATCAAAGGTGCTTTTCTTTGGCATCTCAGCTATTGTCTCAATCTATCTTTAGTTCTATGTTTGTCTATAATGGTCCTTAAAGGGGCAGTAGCACGTTTTTTGCAAATTTTATTTTTTCAAATTTTCCATTTATAATGATATTTTATGTCATTTATATTAACTTTAGAAGGTAAAACATCTTACTACACGAACCAACTATCCGTAGTAATAATAACAGTGTTGCGTATAAAGCAAAAATTGCATGGCGGCCATTTTATTGTGAACACATTTTATTATTTCTAATGACAAAAACGATTCCCATGGCTTAACTGAGTCATGTACACATTTTTAACTATATTTTCCGAAGAGAGAAGGGTGTTTTACTATTAGTGAAATTATTTTTCAAATACATTTCATCAACTTATTTGAGCGAAAAAACGTGCTACTGCCCCTTTAAAACACTTCTTTTGATTTCCTGATCTTGTCACAAAAGGTGATGTTGCAATCTATAGTTTTCTATAATGACATTGACAACATCGAAAACAACCAGCCCTTCAATTGAGGCCCAGAAGAACGGCAAAAACATCTCGGACAGAGGGTTGATTTAAGTCTCACCCCGTGCATATATACATGGTAAAATACAATATAAACACATTTAGGAGCCACCCAATATGAGAGACTATATATATTGACTCACGATTGAAAGGACAAAGCCTGCTCTGTCATGATTGGCTGATTTCTTACTTGTAAGACACTGTACAGAACTGTTCCCTTAATGTAATGACCGACTTATAACATTACATAAAGAATTTGTTTACACACTCTTACACACAAAGAAATCATTAATGTTGATCATGCAGTACAATGTACAAACAATCGAAAGGCTACAGCTATGTAGCCAGCAGGTTACCATGGATTTGTGAATGAATGATTTTATATTTTTAGAAAAATATAAATTTATTTTAGAGAACTTTCTCAAGCATATTTGTCAAATGTTTTATAGCAAACTCTAAGAAGTTCTTTCAATTTAAATCATGCAAGTCAGTGGCCTTGTTTGAGATTTAAATAGAGCAAAAGATACATTTTTTCATAGAATTCATGTGTTATGTTTCAATCTGTATTTTATATCTACAGAAATCCATTTGTAAACATGAAATTGTATGTAAAATAAATTCTAAAGTGATGAAAAGATATTATTCTTATTATTTGAAGATGGATTCAGAGAGTTACCATTTTTTGTGTGCAGAAATACATGACATTTAGATAGTGAACAAATGTAACAATGTTATATTTGGGACCACACTATGGTATAAAATAGTATAAATAATAGTTTAAATTCTTGCAATTTTCTTTTGGGACGAGGTGAGATAAGGTGAGTTGGCGTTTAACGCTACTTTCAAGAGTATATCACTTGTATCACGGCTGCTAGTATTATGGCAGGGAGAAAGCCCGCAACATCATGCATTGCGGTGAAATAATTTTCGGGAGTCTGTTGCATATTAGGATCCCAAATATAACATTTTTACAATATTTTAGCAATTATCAGCAAACTTTTTGATTTAGTGAGTGATTACTTGTCATCATTACACAACTGATTTCATTATCAATGCGTAGGGTAGCAAACACTACAAGACAAGAGTGCTCTTTGAGTAACATTTCAGTGTTGTAGACCTTTTGGTACTGGAGAAGTAGATTAAAATAGTTTTTTATCCCCCACCCCGAAGTGGAAGTGGGATATAGGTTTGAGCTACGTCCATCCATCCGTGTGTCCGTCCGTCCGAGATAAAGGGGACAGCTTTTCTCAGAAACCGTTTAAGAAAGGATAGCCAAATTTGGTGTGTGATTTCAGAGCATGAATACCTTGATGAAGTTCGAAAATGAGAAGCGTGCAATTATTTTTTCCAGAGTTATTGCCTTTGTTCTGTATTTTTTTACTTTGTTCATGCTATCTCCAAGGGGACAGCTTTTCTCAGAAACTATTTAGGATAGGATAACCAATTTTGGTGATGCTTGAGGGCCTAAATACTTTGATGGAGTTCGTAAATAAGAAGCGTCTGATTATTTTTTCGGAGTTATTGCCCTTGATCTGTTCCTCGACTCTGTTCCAGGTATCTACAAAGGGGACAGCTTTTCTCAGAAACTGTTTCAGATAGGATACCCAAATTTGGTGCGTATCTTTCGGGTATCAATACCTTGATAAAGTTCGAAAATAAGAAGCGTGTAATTATTTATTGCCCTTGTTCTGATTTTTCGACTCTGTTCCAGGTATCTTCAAAGGAGATAGCTTTTCTATTCTAAAATCAAATCGTTTGTGTGGCTTGAGGGTATCAATACCTTAATGGAATGAAAATGAGAAGTGTACAATATTTATTGCTCTTTTTTAGAAATATTTTTGCCCTTGTTTCGATTTCTTGAGTCTGGCGGGGAATGTTGATGACTATGTCTTTTTGTTAAGGATGTGATCCCTGTGACCCTATTTGGGGTCACGGGGTCAGAAAATGTATTCTACAAGGTCATGGTCAGAGGCCTATGTTAACGAATTGACGGTTAAAGTTAAAAAATAGAGCCATGGGCTCTGTAGCTCATCACGGTTTTATTGATTTATTATCAAAGGTTGAATATCTAAGTTATCTCAAGTAATACATTGTTAACAAGCAAAATAATATTGGTTTTAGATCATGACCCCTGTGACCCACATTTGGAGTCACAGGGTCACTAATCCAACAATTAAGAATCACCTTTGACCAAAGAATCTCTACACAACATTTCACCTTTCTAGAGCTTTACATATAAACTGGAGAAGAAGATGAAAATAGGTTTTTGGGTCATGACCCGTGACCTAGATTTGGGTCACAGGGTCACAAAATCTACAATTTAGAATCCCCATTGGCCAAAGAGTTTGCACACAACTTTTCAGCTCTCTAGACCTTTTGGAACTGGAGAAGAAGATGAAAATAGGTTTTTAAAGATGTGACCCCTGTGACCCCATTTGGGGTCATTGGGTCACGAAATCTACAATTTAGAATCCCCATTGACCAAGGAGTCTGCACACAACATTTCAGCTCTCTAGACCTTTTGGAACTGGAGAAGAAGATAGAAATAGGTTTTTAAGGATGTGACCCCTGTGACCCCATTTGGGGTCATGGGGTCACGAAATCTACAATTTAGAATCCCCATTAGCCAAGGATTCTGCACACAACTTTTCAGCTCTCTAGACCTTTTGGAACTTGAGAAGATGAAAATAGGTTTTTAAGGATGTGACCCCTGTGACCCCATTTGGGGTCATGGGGTCACAAAATCTACAATTTAGAATCCCCATTAGCCAAGGAGTCTGCACACCACTTTTCAGCTCTTTAGACCTTTTGGAACTGGAGAAGAAGATGAAAATAGGTTTTTAAGGATGTGACCCCTGTGACCCCATTTGGGGTCATGGGGTCACGAAATCTACAATTTAGAATCCCCATTAGCCAAGGAGTCTGCACACAATTTTTCAGCTCTCTAGACCTTTTGGAAATGGAGAAGAAGATGAAAATAGGTTTTTAAGGATGTGACCCCTGTGACCCCATTTGTGGTCATGGGGTCACGAAATCTACAATTTAGAATCCCCATTAGCCAAGGAGTCTGCACACAACATTTCAGCTCTCTAGACCTTTTGGAACTGGAGAAGAAGATGAAAATAGGTTTTTAAGGTTGTGACCCCTGTGACCTCATTTGGGGTCATGGGGTCACGAAATCTACAATTTAGAATCCCCATTAGCCAAGGAGTCTGCACATAAAATTTCAGCTCTGTGGAGTTATTGGTTCTGGAGAAGAAGTCTAAAAAGCGAAAAGTTTACGGACGGACGGACGGACGGACGGATGGACGGACGCCGGACGCCATGCCATGCCATAAGCCCATCGGGCCTTTCAGGCCTGATGAGCTAAAAATTTAGCTTTTCATCAAGGTCAAGGTTAGAAGATCAAAGAATAAAACTATTTCAATGGTCTAATGGCAATATATATCAAGTTTTTAAATACATTTCATTATTCCATCTTGGTTATGGTTTAACACACATATGAAAGTCAAGAGCCGGAACTATTTATCCAATTGGTCAATAAAAGGGGAAATGCGTATCACCGATGTATATAAAAACCATGTGTTAAGTTTCAGAAAGATTGATAAAAACTGGGAGGAGTTGATATCAGAAGCGTGTTCAGAACCGCGAGTACTCGCTTCTGAACGACAAGTACGGGCGTGACCAATTTGGAGCAGTCTCGCCAAGCGAGTATTTACGATCCAAAATGGAGTTGCGTGTCACAAAATTTGATTACCTCATTTTTCATTACCCATCAATTGAAATCTGGTCAGTTGCTATGTGCAAGACATTTATATTTTCCAAAATGGTGATGATATTCTTAAATTATATTGGGAAGTACTCGTGACCTCAGCTTTTCGTTCAGGAGCCATTCGCGGGTATGCAGGTACACACCAAGTGAGTACTCGTGGTCCTGAACACACGTCTAAACACGGGTACCCTTTTCAGCCAGGACATGATCCCTCTTGGGTTTCACCAGGGGGGGGGGGCAAAAAAAAAGACATAAAATGTTGTCAAGAAAGTTATAATTTATTTGTTTAATGATATAATGACAAACTCACCAACATTCATTCATTCATGCTTACAAACAAAGAAATCAGTTGTTAACACAATTACAGGCTTATCAAAGAAGAAAACTAATTTTCAAAAGCTTAAAATGTACTCAATTGTCAAATTTGCATTAGAATATCTGGAAATGTTTAAAAATATTAAATAGCACAAACATCTCCAGGTGAAATTAATTAATTTAAGATAGGAAATTGTTTTCATATCAAGATGCACAATGAATTTGATGAATCAATGTGTCTGAAATTGTCAAGATAAACTACATAATTCATAACGTTTCTTGGGGTATGCCCTGAATTACTCAAAAGTTCAAAAACTGCCACCCCTCCTTTAGTGGGAAAGTCAATGAGCAGCTAATAGATTTATGAAGACTAATCCAATCTCAAGAGATTATCATGGACTTATAAACACTGCAGTATGCAAACTTGACAAAGAAGAACATTTTTTAATCCAATTACCGGTAAGTTATTTTCTTTGATCAGCCTGATTTTACCCTTTGTCAACATCAACAAATCATTTGTCCACAACACAGTGTTCAGAAATACATTCAGGATAATGCTTAAAACTTGGCATGGTGATTTCACAGAAATCATTATGACAATTTTATTAATTTTTCCAAGATTATGACAGTTAAACGTCTGTAAAAACAGAATAGTTAATTTGAATTATGATGTACTAAGTTAAATTAAACAAAAGGCAAAAGGCCCTATTAAAATTGTTTATCTTTGATTTAATCTTCGAATAAATACATTGAGGTAGAACTTTTTAAGAAATATTTAATTTAAAAGTTTTTCTATAATAAAGTGACTTGTAACTTTCCATGAAATAAATAGATACAAACTCCCCAAATCAGAATTCATTATTCAAACAAACAAAAGCCATCTCATATTATTTCTTTCTGATAATATAAAATACTTAGTTAAGATTAGCAAATTTCAAATGTAATAAATGCAGTTAAATAAAATTAATTGAAAATGCCTTTGACATGTAGAGTAACTTTTAGATCAAAGTGTACAGCAACCAAAATATAAGGTAATAATAATCCAACCATGTTTTTTTTATGAAAGAAATTAGTCAAGTATGCAAAAAGAAGTCAATGTGTCTCAATTTCATTAAAATGGGGGGAAAAAAGGTAACCATGACAACCAATAAACTTGACCAATAATGGCCCATACCACCAACTTGACCTCTGTCCTGGAAAGGCAATCTTTGGCAAAGTTAACAACACAAAATTGTCATAAAAATATATTAATTCATTAGCAGTGAAGTGACTAGAAGAAAATAGCTAACCAAACATTAGACTATATATATACTCTCCTTGACATATACTTATATCAAAAGTGGCACAAAATGCAACATTATCAGTCACGACGACTCATGAATATTGCAGCATATTACATTTCTTTTTATAAACCAAGAAAAAAAGTAGGTGTAAAAAAACGTAACTGATCTGACAATAATTAATAAAGTTTAAAATTCATATAGATTTATTAATGAAAATTTATCATCAATTACAAAAAATGAGCATTTGACTTTCAGACCTGATGTAAATGCAGAAGTATCTTAAAATGATTACAGCACAAGAAAATACAGAGTTTTGGGTATAATTAAAGTTGTGTAACTATATTTAGATGATAAACTGTTCCCTAAATTGTCAACAAATATTAGATATTTAATAAAGCCTTATAAACAACAAATAATCTCTCATATTCTAGGACCCAATGACAATGTAAGAAAGGCATATGAGGCTGCAGAAAAAAGTTTCATGTTTCCCGGACTGGACGATAGGATTTGTTTTCTAACGTTTTGCTGGAATAATTAAGGTATGAACACAGCCAGTTTGTATCTTCAGAGGTTTAATTTTGGGTTTAATTTTGGGTTTAATTTTGGGTTTAACGCCGTTTTCAAGAGTATTTCACTTACATCACGGCTGCTAGTATTATGGCAGGAAAAAAGCATGCAACAGCATGTAGCTGTGCATTGTGGTGAAACCTGCGAGCATCGGCTGGAACTAGCGAACCATGGGTGGTACTGCACTGAAATGCAGGGTAGCATTGCACCCAAACCTTACTGCGTGTAGCGTATCTTCAGGACACCATTTGGAAGTGCTGCCAGTGTACAAACTAGCATGCTGGTTCTTACGGACGAATATTTTTTGTGAATAACAGATTATCAGGTGTAGCAATAACAACGCATCAAACAAACAAAAATATCTAAATTTAAATAACAATAACCAAATATTAAATGCACTTATTAAAGTGATTCACCAATACCCGAGAAACAATGAATATTTTTTTCAAGCCTTACACAAACAATAAAGATGAATGCTAAAACATGAACAAACAATACATCCTTCCGTGATCTGTAGCCAATCATAGACATTGTTAAACTGTCAATAAAATGTTATCTACTGACCAATTGGATGCAAGCATCAAACTGACCAATAGAAAACTGAGGTAATGCGGTAACTATGACAACAAACATAACATTAATAACAATATTTCCCTGCAATCTGACAACTGGCCCTTCGAACAAAATCCAGAAAAACTGTTAGAAACTTGCCCAATCTCACGATGGTTCATACTTTGTTTACATCAATATATATACACTTTTTTACTCTTTTACTCCCTTCTTTCTTCTGTGTGTTTATAACCTGGATGACACATAAAATCTCTCAGTTAGCCATCTTGATTTGCTTACACTATGAGAAAAAAAATAAAATTGAAGTGACACCATTTTACCACCTTATAAAGATAGGATATGTTTTGATAGAATATCAACAAATTTGAAAATGATGAATCCCTTGTCATGTACAACAAAGGCCTGCTCGTTGTGATTTATCAAACATTGCTCAGAACGTCCGGTACATGCGCAAAGTGAAAGAAGTGACTTCGAACACTGTTCCGGGTGTGCAGAACATCTAGTGCTTTGCGGCTTGCCAATGCTTTTTTAGGAACATGTTCTGCACACCCAGAACCGTGTTCGGAGCCACTCCTTTTACTTTGAACTTGTACGGGATGGGATGTTCGGAACAAACACCAGGTAGTGAAAGGAGCAGTCCTCAAGACTTTCCAACATGAGGAAAAAACTTCAGATGGTAAAATAATAATTCCTCTTGTGACAAGATTAAAATGCATTTGTGTTCAAAATTTTTGGGTCATGTCATTCGATGAATAACACATATAGAAGATGCTGAAAACTCCAAAGACTGTACCCTGAACAGATGTACCCTGAAAATGATCAACACTTGGACATGTACTCAATATTTACCCTTTTAAAATCTAAGCACTATTCTCAGGACATCCTCACAGAATTCCATAATTCTAAGAATTATTATGCATTAGAAGTCTTATGCTCTGTTAGGAATAACTCAACCTAATCTGTTAATAATGACCTCGGTCACTAGGTAGCAGTCTTCGAAAAAGCAATTACCGTATTTCTCCCATAGACGCTGGGGCTAAAATATGTGTGACCAAAGTTTTAAAGAAATGCAATGTTATGTCCATGTTCATGTCTCTTTAAAGAACATATTGTTCCTATTCAATTACGAATAAATATTCCCCAAGACAAATTCATATCCACGAAATTTGGTCATGATTGTAGTTGTTTATGTGTTTAAGTTTGTAAGTTGGATGATTTATTTTGCCAAAAAAATAATAGACGCCGGTCTGAAGGGAGATCTGAAAATATAGATGCCGGGGTAGTCTATTGGAGGAAATACAGTACTGGTAACTTTCAGATTCGGTCAGTTGTAATAGTGGTCAGTAAGTCCATCTGCCCAGTGTGATTTTCAGTCAAGTGTCACTATGCTGAAGGGCCGGTCAAATTTTGAAAATGACTGGCTAAATTTTCCAACAATAAACCCAGAATGCCAGAAGAAACTAAAAAGTATTTCGACCACTCAGCCATGCTCTGTTACAAACAACTTCTCTCACTCGGCAGTGCTTTGTTTGGACTACTTCTCGCCTCTCGGCCAGCAGTAGAGAACGGGCTTCAATTAAGATGCTGGATTGAGGTGCAGTGTCAAACTAGGGCAAATCCTGCAGTCTCTGGATATCTGGTTCAAGTCCTCTGGATGTCCATTTGTAAACAATACACGTCAAACTCCATTTTCGGGCTCATATTTCTCCTTTTCACCGAGGGGGATGGTTACAAACGATCCTGAAATATTAGATTGGTTTATTTATAAGTTAATTTGATCAACTGAATGTCATTATCATAGAAGAAAGGACCAGTGAGGGAGTTGAAATGATGGAGAGGAGGAGGGATCTGGGGATGATAGGGGTTGATGCTGAAATAGAACCCTGTGGTCATATATGCACTGATCAGTGCCCCGTTCCATAACAGCGAGTGCTTATAATCGCTCATTGATTGCTCAATGTAGCGCTCAAGTAGCGCTCATTCTCTCCTGAACGATACAGTGCAAAACCTCAAAGTTCGCTCGCTTTGCTACGTAGCGCTTCATTGAGCAATCGCATTCAAGAGAAGTTTAAAAGTAATCGCTAAATATACCTGTTAGCCCAAGACAAATGTCTTTGATATGAATACACATGTACTCACCTTGAGGTTCTGTGTACAGCACTACAGAGCGCCTGGGAACTGGCACGTGAGTTAACCTTTGACACACATCACACATGACAGGGCGATACGGCATTGGTCGCACCAGTCTGGTATAGCCTGGTTCCTGTCTGTTTGAGCACACATTCAGTCGATTGGGTCTGTTACTAGCACCATGTGACCCGTCACTGTTCCGCCATTGGCTAAATGCTGGGAGCGAGTTACGAGGCTGTAATGAACCATGTCCTTGATACACACTCTTGCAGTCAAAACACATTGAATAGTGTCGTCTCCTCGACAACTGTGATCTCCCCTCACCTGACAACATTGCACTGTGGTCTCGGAACATGTGAGGGGGAGCACTCACACGATGATGTCTCGTACACATGGAAGAATCAAGACTGGATCGACCGATCACCCGAGCTCCTCGTCTAGGTTCAAATTCACGAGGAGAAGAAAACGTTTGACTCCTTGGCATCTGTATCACAGGTTTGTATGTTCTACATGCCGACGGCAACACTCCACGACGTCGGTCGTTATGACTAGACTTGGACTTCTTATGACTACACTTATTACCCAAACACACACTTTCCTGAGCACAGTCCTCCTGTTTGTCCTGAGATTTACACACATGGTTCTGAGCGACTTCACGATGGTCCGACTCTCGTCTGTTACGACCGAGTCCACAAGATGGCCGAACTAGCTCTGATGGTAGTTTAGTTTCATCTGGATTGTGATGCTTCTCATCACCACTGCTAGACGGGCTGTGATCTCGGTAGAAGTAAGAATCATAACTACTGACATCACTTGAATCTTTATTGTCCGAGCTACCGTATGTGCTCCTATTACTATCAAACAGCGTAGACGCGCCAGCCTGGGCGCAACAATCACACTCGGCACTTGTATCACTGGGATTAGGATCAGAACTACTGCTTCCCCTCACGGCAACAATACTGGCAGTTCGAACAGCCTCTCTTTCAGCTTCAGTCTCACACGCATGACGCACATTTGGTAACAACGGCGGAAATAAATGTCTCCGATGTGAGACTCCAACATGAGAATATCTGCAACCCTGGCAAGATGGCGGCATCATATAAGGGGTAGGTAACTGTGGATGGAAGTGAGATCCTATTGAATGCCGATACGACTCCACCAGCATCCTCTGTTCGTGGACACTATGTATACAGTTTATGTTCTGGTAGTAGTGTTCCGTGCTACAAGCTTGCTGATAGTGACCGTTCTGTCGAGTTGCATCACTGGACAGAGACGAACCCACTGTTCCCTCACACGACGGACAGGTGGTTCGGCCATGGTGAGAGTGAGGATGATTTGTGATATTAGATGTAAACTCTCTTGATGGATAAAGTCTTGGCATGTAGTTCCCTCTCTGGCCACTAGGGGACACTATATGATAATTTGAAGTTTGGGTGACATTTTCATGAATATTTGTAGGAACTGGGTCAGGTGGAATTTCTTCCTGAGCTGAAAAATACACAAATAATTATCGAACTATAAAAGATAAAGATAGATTAAAACTGTTGTTGTCAATAAGGATTCTGATGTATTTCACCTAAACTTAGGCTATACATTATTTAACAGAAAACCTTTTTCCATTGTTGTGTTTAGGGTGTATTTTAAGTCAATGAATGTACGTTTAATGTTTCAATCAAATCCAATGAATGTTTTTCAAGAAATCATTACTGGACATCCTTTCCATTGTTGACATAATGAATGATTATTTGTAGAGAATCTTCCTGCACCAAGTGAAAGGTGATGACTTCCCACTCACCAGTGATGTTGACCTTACAGAGTGGGCAGGTGCCCTTCTTTAGAAGCCAGGGGTCAACACAGTGCCTGTGGAAGTCATGTTGGCATGGCAACACTCTCAGCATCTGTAACAAACAGGTCCAGTTAATAACTTCTGCATCAAGTTTCTGAAAGATAAGTAATGTCTGAAAAATATATTAATACCATATCTGGTCATTGATGTATTGCATTTGACGGCGAAAAGCATTTTTGTACCCAGTTTGGTCAACACCCTCTCTTCATCAAACCCTTTCCTGAACTAGTGCAGCAGCACACTGCACCAGAACATATTCAGTGCTGCTAACACAGAAAAGTTAACAAAATGTAGCAAGGTAGGCTTAATTTAACCAGTGATGGAAAGTTAAGATTTGCTGAAACCCTAAACCTCACCTGATCCTCTCGATATCCCTCCAGACAAATAGCGCAACTCTCCGAGGCTGAGCTGTGAAGACTTGAGTCGGAGTCAGGAGTCTGGACATGTTTGTGCTTTGGAGACTTGGGCACATACTTCCGAGTTTCCAGCTTGGAGATGGTTCTCTTTGTTGTTGTTGTTGCCATGGAAAGCTGACGTTCTCTATTCCGACATCGAACCTGTCACAAAAACATTTCATTAAATGTTTTGGTGCATTGTGGTGAAGGCAACAATTTTATGATTTCCAACTTGACAAGAAACTACAAGATGCATCTTTGTAGCATCAATCACTGTCCTTTGATCCAATTATCTTTAAAAGATGAATGACAACTTATTTGTGCAGGACTGAATGCAAGCAAATATTTGATAAGCATACCGGTAAGCGATTGTAAAGCAAACACCAATGAATTAATATGAAAATATAAACAATGTAACCATATACTTTGGGTACTCAAGATCTATCAATTGGTCTAAATTAGGGGTGACTACCCACAAGGACTATTGTGATATCGATAATCTATTGTGAGCTACTATTGAAATAACTATTGCGATAGTTAATCATGAACAAAATAGAACAAATTCTTGAATAAACAGTGTTTTATTGTCTTCACTTTGAACTTTTGTCTTCCAAAGTGACAGAATTTAGTGCAAAAGCAAAAAGAATGACAACTCTTACATCTTCCTGTTGTTATTTTTAGCTGTGCGTGATCTGTTTGGAGTGTCCCAGCATTTTGCGAATCTAAAAGCTGCATATGTGTGCAAATATTCTTTGAGGTTCAAGTAAACAACTGGATTGAATAAACTATTGAAACTATCGATAATTAGCCATGCTATCGATGCTATTGATAGTTTTTTATAGTTACTATCGATAAAGTACTATTGACACAGTAACTATTGCGTTAAGTCGATAGCTCGATCTATTGTTACACCCCTAGTCTAGATTCTACATTACACACTGACACTTGAGTATGAACCAAAGTTGCCAGTCCTCTTTATTTGAAGAATCTATTGAAAGAAGCACACATAAAATCCCTCTAATGTCCCAAGAGATTAGCGAGCGCTCACCTTGAGTATGACAAACACACAGATGAAGGAGAAGAGGAAGGAGGCAGCCACAAAGATAACCATGTCGAAATAATCCATACTGCTCATCTGCAAAACAAATATTAATAATCAGCTCTTATTTCATAAATTACTTTGCTAGTGAAAGTAAAACTTACATTAGCCCATTCAAATATACTGGAAAAAATAGTTAGGGATATTTTAATTTGTTTAATTTTGTATAATGATTTATTTATTACTTGACATACTAATGACATTTTAATCATTAAATTTCAAATATCCCTAACTTATTGCATTTCTCTATCAATAATTAATGCGAATGCATCCACCTTCGTCAACTAAATATTCCCAGTGCATACCATGGCTAGTAGGCTCTGAATGCTCTCTTGTATTACCAAAGATTGTAGGGTGTAGTTGTTTTAACGAGATAATTATCTAATTTTTAATTAATTATAATAATTATCATGAGATCTCTGCATGGTGAAATCCCTTCTATAACGTTGCATTCTCAAAGTAAAAGAAGTAAAAGCTTGTAGATTGCTTATACAAGGAATTAAATAAAATTAACTTTTCCCTCAATTTAGAGACTTCTATATATAATTTTATATATTCCATATAATAATAATTCTAATAATCAGGACATATCATACAATGTTTACCACACTCATGCCAAAACTTTGGTATATCCGTTGCTTATGATCTTGAGACAGCAATACTTGGCATGACATGGACACTCTATACCCGAGTCGGTTCCAAATTTAAAGCTTTGTTTCCAGAGGATCATTTTAAACTTAAATGACTGTAATCAATATACAGGATCGCAACACCCCACATGAAGTTTCACATAAAATGAAAGAAAAGCCTGATGAAACCACTCCCTGTCTCACTCCTCATCTCTTATGCACTTCCTGTCAGGACTTTTTTCACAGCAATATTCCAGGAACAAAAAAATGTATCTCAAAGCATTTCCCTGATTAATAAATGTTTAATGATAAACTATGGCTAACCTAACAGCTAACTCTCAGCAAGGGTCAGTTTGCATTTCTTAAAAGTGCATATATGGCCCGATGCGTGCGGAAGATGATCTGGTACAAGATGTGAAGTGCCACTTACCTCCACTTCATCAGGGGTGGTCGTCTCTTCCTCTGCCGTGTACAGGAGTCGCACCTGGGCCTGTTTCTGGGTGTTGATGATCCCCATCAGTTTGTCAGCCTCTCGTCCCTGTACTGTCATCACGGGACGGTGTAGGGGATCCACCACTCTCTGTAGCTGTAGCAGAATATATCTCTTTGAGTGGAGGTGACGTGATTTGGGGTTTAAATGGGCGGTAGCACATTTTTTGCATTATTTATATATTCAAATTTACAGTTTATTATAAAAGCAGAATATTTTTACTAAGAGGGTAAAATAGCTCATTAACTACTGGATTATCCGCAGTTGTAGTAAACAGTGTCACGCATAAATAAAAACGGCTAGCAGCCATTATAGTGTGAACACCTTTTAATAATTGAAGGATTGGAAATGTATCTGCACTGCTTAACCAAAACATAAGCATTTGTTGGAGGAGAATTGTTTTGTAATTGGTAACATTTCTTTTCCATTTTGTGGAATCTGTAGTAGAAAATGTGAAAAGTTTACAGACCACGGACGGTCTGCCATAAGCCCATCTGGCCTTTCAAATTTAATATCAAATGATTCCATTTCCTTGAGGTTTCTCAAATAGAGGGTAGGTGGAAAGAAAAGTGGCCTCTGGAAATTAAATTTCTCAAGAATTGGTCAACCTCTGAAAAAAATATTTGTTACCTGATCCGAGGCATCAGGTGTGTCGGACACATCGAAGATGACGGCTGTTGCTCCTCGCTGGATCGCTCTCTTCGCCTGAAATTGAGAGAAATTCATTTAAAGATGTATTTATTCCAAAATCTCTTCTCAGTTACGTCCAACATTAGAGCTTCTGATGCTGAAAACTAATGCTTTACAAGTGTGAGTGCATACATGCATGTATTGGTGTGTGAATGCATACATGCATGCTTGTTTGTTCGTATTCCCTGAACAGATCCCATGTGATTTTAAAACTGTAAATTAGTAGGAGTTGCAGTTAATTGAGCACAATTTTTTTAAAATATTAACAAAGATTTTTTAGACTTTGGAACTGTTCCAAATTTTCGCATGTAATGTCAATAAGTAAAAAAAACGTAGATTTCTTTGCCTTAGGACGGTCCTAAGCCAATATTGATATATGGTTCTTGCATCTATCTTATCCATCACTATATCTAAGCCAGCCATAGTTCGTCATTAATATGTGGATTCATAATATCTGTTTTGGTTAAGATAAGTATTAATAACCAATAGATGAAACAGTTGCTATACAGCGGACACTTTTGAACTCTTTTTTAGTCGGTGTATACAGACATGGGACGACTGTTTTCACTTGATGATAAATATGTTAACACTTAAATCTAGTGTATCAAATGCCTTGAAGAATAAGTCATTTAGATATAATTTCTTCACTTCCATAATAAAGTAATGTTGATGGAGCTAAATTCATTTTGAAAACAACATTCATCATCATAATCTTTAATGCAATCGACCCCCTGGGAAGAATATAATTGCATTTGCCAATTAATGAGAGTACCAATTAACATCCCTTGTACATATCAATGCATAAAACTGATAAAAGATACATGCAATTTGAAAAATGAAAACATCAAATCAGGGGTAAACATTTCTGATGGCCTCCTTGATCATACAGACTGGTAACTGATAAAAGTACATGGGAAGTCCTACATCAAAAGTTTTATCTGCATAATTTCATCTCAATTTCAGTCCGTTCTCAGATGTCTTGTTTCTCTCAGAAGTCAAATCAAGACGATCGGACCGTAATAGCAGCATACCAGAGTAAACCCTTTTTACTTTTCACTGCTAATTTGTAAAGATAGGCTACACAATTTTCCTTTTTATATGCTAATTTTTCTCAATTTTTACCTTTACCAGCTAATTTATAAAGATAAGCAACACATTTTTTCCCTTTTATATGCTAATTCTTCTCAATTATCATGCGACTTCTATCCTAGATCTAAGGTGCTTCATGAATCAATTTGCTTATCTAACGTCTCCACCTATAAAAACTTATCAAGCAAAACGTTTTCAATCTCCACCTTGTCGACCAACTCATTATACGAAGCGCGTCAGACCTTTCTGATCCTGCGTGAGTCTAGCAACTCGGCTATCAGAACAGCTCTAGCCTATTTATATTATTTATCAGGGCTGTAGTGCTTGAGACAAGATCAAACGATCGTAACTGGCTTTGATGTGGGTAGTTTTCTACCTGATATAATCAGCAAGCTAGCTGGCACCACAATAGTGTGAAGACTAGCTCGAGTTGCTTTGCTGTATACCGGTACATGCACTCACTTGGGGTGGAGAGCATTCGCTTGGGTAGGTTGTGTGGTAGGTTGTGTGGTAGGTGGTAGGTTGTTTGGTAGATTGTGTTGTAGGTTGTGTGGTAGGTTGTGTGGTAGATTGTGTGGTAGGTTGTGTGGTAGGTTTTGTGCTAGGTTGTGTGGTAGGTTGTGTGGTAGGTTGTGTAGTAGGTTGTGTGGTAGGTTGTGTAGTAGGTTGTGTTGTAGGTTGTGTGGTAGGTTGTGTGGTAGATTGTGTGGTAGGTTGATGTGGTAGGTTGTGTGGTAGGTTGTGTTGTAGATTGTGTGGTAGATTGTGTGGTAGATTGTGTGGTAGATTGTGTTGTAGATTGTGTGGTAGATTGTGTGGTAGATTGTGTGGTAGGTTGTGTGGTAGGTTGTGTTGTAGGTTGTGTGGTAGGTTGTGTAGTAGGTTGTGTGGTAAATTGTGTGGTAGGTTGGACAGAAGGTAGGTGAGGTGAAATGAAATTACCGGTAGTGAGCGAGGGAAGTAAAGAAAGCAAGGGTAGACATAGAAATAAGGGGATAAAGTCTCACCTCACAAATACATCATTCAGTGCCACAGTGTGAAACTATCAACTAGGCTGTAGTATGGATATATAGAGTTGAAGAGCATCTGGGGTAGACTGTAGTGTTGGCTAGGATGGGAGTAAAGGGTAGGAGCAAAAGTAGGGAGGGAGGGAATAGAGGGGGAGGGAATAGAGGGGAAAGGAAAAGGGCAAGACGGTATATAGAGTCAAGGAGGATTAGAAATGGAAAGGAGCTATAGATGGGAGGGGGAGGGTGGAGAGGGGAGGGAAAATAGGTAGGTTGTGTAGTACATTGTGTGGTACGGTAGGTTGTGTGGTAGATTGTGTGGTAGGTTGTGTGGTAGATTTGTGGTAGGTTGTGTGGTAGGTTGTGTAGTAGGTTGTGTAGTAGATTGTGTAGTACATTGTGTGGTAGGTTGTGTAGTAGGTTGTGTGGTAGGTTGTGTGGTAGGTTGGATAGTAGGTAGGTGAGGTGAAATGAAATTAGTGAGCGAGAGTATGGATATATAGAGTTGAGAGCATCTGGGGCAGACTGTAGTGTTGGCTAGGATGGGAGTAAAGGGTAGGAGCAAAAGTAGGGAGGGAGGGAGTAGAGGGGAAAGGAAAAGGGCAAGACGGTATATAGAGTCAAGGAGGATTAGATATGGAAAGGAACTATAGATGGGAGAGGGAGGGTGGAGAGGGAAAATAGAGGATTAGTAAGGCTTATGAGCTAAAGAGGGAGAGGGAAGGCTGATGAGAGGGGAGAGAAAAGAGAGGATTAGAAAGGTGTACAAGCTAAAGAGGGAGGGAGAGGGAAAAGAGAGGATTAGAGTGAGTGAGTTGGTGTTTAAAGCCGCTTTCAAGAATATTTCACTTATATCACGGCTGCTAGTATTATGGCGGGGAGAAAGCCCGAATCGCCATATGGCTATGCTTTGGGGTGAAACCTGCAAGCATCAGCTGGAACTAGCGAACCATGGGTGGTATTACGCTGAAATTCAGTGTAGCATTGCACCCAAACCTTACTGCGTGTAGAACAGTTCTCTACTGCAGACAAAGTTGCTGTGCCCCTGGCAGGATTCGAACCCTGGACCTTTTGATCCGAAACCGAACGCGCTATCCCACCCATAAAGAGAGAGAAGTGGAGGGGAAAAGGAGGAGATGGGTGGGAAAAAAGCGATGATAGATCAAACTCAGAGGGGATTGGAAAGGAGTGGTGCTTAAGTGGGGAGAAATAGGAGAAAGGAGAGGGGAGATTGGAAAGGTTGAGTTTATAGGAATGAAGTCATTTATCTGGTTACTGATTAAAGCTGTAAAGTATACAATATACTGGACAAACTAAGTAAGTGATAGTAGATTTTGTATCATTGATTTGTCATGAATGTGCAAATGAATGAATATATAAATATAAATATATATATAAATATAAATACATATATATTTACATATATATCCTCAACGATTTTCCCCCAGTATATATGCTCATTGACAAAAAAGAACTCACTCATTTTTAATTTCAAGTAGTTTAAGAGAGGGGTTGACATCAGTGAGACATTATGAACAGTGTAAAGAAGTAGAGCTCTCAAGTTTGATTGCAAGGTAAATACATGGAGCCCATTCTTCTATAAAAACTTATTTTGTGTAAATAACTGAAGTTGTCTATTTCAAGAGTATACTTCACCCTGACAGACATGACTCATATGAGGTCAACTTCTTCACTAGTGTACTTCAGCACATCAATTATCATGGAGGTCTTTCATGTCTCTTTCATAAAAATAATTGCTATTCTTCTGTAATTATTTTATAGAGTGAGTGAGTTATTGTTTAACGCCGCTTCGGCAGTATTGCAGCCATTAGCGGCGAGTTTATTTTATAGAACACAACTTGGAAAATAAACTGCCTTGAAGTAAAACCTGTAAATTAAATCGAGTTATTTTTTGTATTTGAAAAATGAAATGCAAAAATTTTGTTCAACAAAGCAAAGACCTAACTTCTACTGACGGTAGATACCTGTGGTAAATTATAAATCTGTTGAATAGGGTTCAATATTTATTCAGAAATGAAAGTGGCAACATTTGATGCTGTAATTGATGGTTTCATGACTCTTACATAGCTAAAACAGTATACAATGTGTCTCTCCACCCTTTGGAAGTTAGATTTATTATTCTGGCATTTTAAAAAAAAAATGACCGCTTAGACTGCCTTTGAGCCAATGGCGTCTTAGTTATGACACAGATTGCTCTCAAACTGTGCTCAGAATAGACTCAACTGATGTTTTATTCAACTTCTCCTGTTTTTATTTAATTTTCAGTTTTCTTGGTAAGAATGGGTGACACTTATATTACCTAGTGAGCGATCAGAGTCATTTCCGAGCTGAGAGTCAATTTAAATTCAGAAGCGTTGTTTTCCTGTGATATAAAGATATTGACACAGAATTTTTATCTCTGATATATAGACTTATTTGAGTCCTTAAAGTAATCTATTAACTTGAATGAATTTTCAATGGCTGTATTATGCACAAAATATTATCATTGGACACAATTTATCTTAGGTGGAAATATTTTTTGTTGTAATTCCTACAAATTTGTAATAAAAAGGTTTTACTCAGCATTAGAAATGTGCCAAATCTTCCAACAAACTAACAAAACTAAAAGTGAAAAATTATTTTCTTTTGATTAAATTCCTTTCCTGCTATGATAACCGAAATCTTCTAAGCAACTTCTCATTTGCACTTGACTGAAGTAACTTTATTACCCTCATCTTGCCTAAAACTTTTTACCACCAAATAAAGGTTAAGGAGATTCTTGATTTTGCCATTGTTTAAAGTCTCTTTTTCCTCATTGAATATATGTTGTGGGTAATATTTATATAGACAATAAATATGCAATGATTTGAATAAGACCCGCAACCTTTAGTGATACAGTTTATTGGCAAATCAGGAAAATACACTATCAGCATAGCTTTCTGGTTGTAAACTTTTTGCACACAATTACAATTAAACTAAACATTTTAGAACCATTTAATTATTCACAGACAAAAAAACGCTACAATCTACCATCATAGAATATATATGTTACTGCTCGTTGTTCAACTTCCCAAATCAAAATAATTCACAAACTTGGTATATTTGGTAAAACTTGCTACAATTCAGTGATGCAATAAGTGGTGGAATAAAACAATCTTGTTAACCGTTCCTCTGATTTATAAGTCACTATCCCTCATTAAAGTATCCCTACTAAAAGTAATTTTCTAATTTGCGATTTCAAGGGATTTTCTCCAATATTGCTATCCATCTTCAAAGTAATTTGTAAACTTGAGATTTCCTTCAACTCTGTGATATACTAAATTATCTTGATTAACTTTGCTATTTTAGTTCTTTCTCTACATCAAATAATTCCAACTTGATATTTCAGGGCAATTACCTACGACTAAGCAGTATACTGAAATATATCATCATAAACCTAGCACGCCCATTACCTCTATTGTTCAGTATTAAGTGCAGGTTTCACACAATGGGGTTGCTGGGGTCAACCACATTAGTCGAAAATCATCCAATCTCACTGGTTTTGTGGCCTCCGATCGGTCTGCATCCGCATGATTGAAGACTTTCAACCATCGGCAAGATTGTGGTCATTTCGGTATTAATGTCAGCACATCAAAGTCTGACCTCATAAGCTGATCTGTTAAGGTCTTCTGGCATTCTCATGTGATCCGCAATTAACAACTCCGGAACAATCCCACTTGCTTCTATCTCCGACTCTAATTGTCCGAATATATCAGCCGACTGAATTGCTGGTCATGGTGGCATGATCCTACTTTTAGTTTAGAAGAGTCAATCAGTCGGGGTATATCGGTCAACACGTTTTCTGATTAATTTGATCTGTATAATGGTCCTATAGAATGATACTCAATGCTCAGTAACGTTACCTGAGCGTATATTTTATATGATTATTCTCATTATCAATACTTTATTGTAACATCGCATTATTTTTTAATGAGAAGGAAGAACTGATGAAGTTTAGAGTTTTGTCAAGGGACAAAATCAAAGGGATACTCCCTGCTATGAAATGATTTTTAAGAGGCATTTAAGAAATTGTTTAGATGAAGGCAACCAAGATACAGGATAGTCAACTTCTTCAGCCTCTATAATCACGGTGTACAACCCCATACAGTGCAAACCGGATATAGTTCGCTGTACGCTCGTTCATTGGTTCATAGCTATGTTGACACGGGCTGCTTTTTCTCGTTTTCTATTTGTGTGAGTATAATTCACGCACACAAATTTGCAAAATACTTCTTCTTATACTTATACACAATAATTCACTGCGATAGTCAATCATGACCCTCTGAAATCTTTCTCATATCAAAAACGCATTGCCGATCTTGCTCCTCCGCTAAGCGCACCACATATAATGTCGAAATTCTCTCATCGTATGTACTTTGTGGATACAACCTGATTATATATGAAATATATGTTCATTAAACTTACATATGGACTTTAACATAGTTAATATAGAGCATTAATTTTTGGACACGAGAGCAAAATGTCACCCACCTATGTGCCACTACCATACAGTTTGATAGCCGCCAATACAGTTGGTTGATAGCACTTCCAACAGAAATCACTGTATGGTTTATAGTTCCAGTATGTAAGTGCATGGTTGCTTTTTCTTTTATAAATAGACACTCTTACTTAAATATTTTGGGTTATTTTGTTACAGGTGCATCCATTATGTTTCATTTTTTTTTTATTTAGTTACGAGTTTCCAATTAAAATGTAGAAAACTCATTATACATGTGCAGTAACCGAAACTACACGTCCGATTTACATGCTAGGTAGTTATATGACTTATTTAACATTAGCAACCCAAATTTGTCTTTTTATCTGTTGCAAATAAGTTTCAAAATTATGTTTGACTGTTAGATATGCGTCAGTCGCGGTGCATTGTCCATCTTTCGATCAGAAATCACTACTTTTACAATTATATCGTCACAATACTGAGTCGACCAACATAAAAATGTTAATTTTCGGCAACAATCAGTACTTCTCGATAAAATAACGTCATTATTAACGTTTTGTATGTGTGACCTTGAATTAAATTCGGTCTGCTGCTTGTGTGACTTTCAAACAGGGAATGAGAAAGTCTCTTTCACACAAATGATTTCAAAATCACCATTGACCATTGGCCTTCTAGAACAGAGGTTAGGATCTGAAGTGAGTATAACCTCTGTTGGTAGAGAATGACGAATCCCCGACAATTGTGATCTCTTTGTGAGAGCTTAGATTGAGGTACCATGACAGAACTGATGCTTCCAGATGTTTTAAATAACTTAAACAAGTTGGGCAGCAACACCGTCCAGATGACATACAGTGGTGTTACCAAACTATTTGGAGAGTTGATTTTTAAAAATCACCTTGGGCAGGAAAAATAACTGCAGCAGTGTCAGAAGGAAACTTCCAAAGGTGAATGTACATGTACGTTCCAACTGATTCTCAAATAGACTTTCTAAATTCTTTGAATTATGTTATATACAAGAATAATTAAAGAGTTGCGAGGAATTATACGGTATATCTGCCCCGTGTTAATTATTTTGATAAACACCGAGCTTTAGCGTGGAGTTTGACATAATAATTCACGAGGGAAAATAATTCGTAATTTCGAGCACCGAGTTAGTTATTATTTTTCTTAGCCAAGATCATTATATGCCTAAAAATTGAAAAACTAGACTTAAGTTCACGACCTTATAGATTAGACTGTAAAATACAAATTGTACTCCTACCCCATTCATAAAATTATCACACCTTCAAGATGCGGGCATCTAAATAGTTAATATATAAACATTATATAAACAAAATGAATCTTAAATTATAAGAATAACAACTTGTTTATATTGAAAATATTTTCGCAGAATGAAAAAAATATTAGTAAATAGTGATCAGCAATCGAGCAGTTGCAAGATATGAATGTAATTACATCGTAATTAACGACGTCACAAATTATGCATGCTGCTTCCCCCAGCAAATTTAGTACTGTAAATACAGTCTCGGAAACATGGATTGACAATGATTATCTATTTATTGTGTGTTTCTGACTTCTGAATTAAAATAGATATGTTCCGAATTGATCATCTATGTGATTGACCTAAAATAATACAGCTAAGCAATTGATAAATTGGTGTAAAATACTTCCGTCAACCAATGATTCAAGTGCAAGTTATATTTAGAAAATACTGTAATTCCCATGACCATTATGACAACTTTAATTCCCGTCATATCTTTGCCCAGAACATTGATGATCATGATTCCTTTATTCAAATTTTAAGACAACGTTTAATTGATATGTTTATTCAAAATTGGTCAAATACGCTCGAAAATAGCTCACGGTACACGCTTTATAAGGAATACAAATATACTTTTGGATCAGAAAATTATCTATCATCACAACTAACTTTTAAATTCCGCAATATTCTCATTTAATTTAGAGCGGGTTTGTTAAAATTAAAGAATAATGAAGGTCGCTGGCAAGGCATAGATTCGTTAATGAGGATTTGTCCATTATGCAACTCGGGTATGGAAAATGAATACCACTATTTACTTATTTGTCCTGCATATGCCACTATTCGTAAAACATATTTCACTTCAAACACGAGATCAAGTACGATTGTATTTAAGAATTTCCTACAGACAAAAACAATATCAATAACAAATTTAAGTTACTAGCTTTATCATGCTTTTGAAGAAAGAAAACGTTTACTTAATGAATATGATATTAATGATTGAATGTGATAGATATATGCAATGATATTATACCCTCGACAATATATATGAGACGATATACTTTTGATTTATATGTTGCAAAACCTCTCCTCTTAATCTGTATATATTGTATGACATGCATGTATATATGTATTTGGGCCTATGGCCTACATACGAAATAAAGATTATGATGATGATGTAACTCGTCATGATGTGTGATATCTCTTGAACAAATGCTGGGACAACATATTAACACATTAAATGTTGGTTAATATGTCAATAAAGACACCTTTTAAACAAAATCAGATTTCATTACGTTATTTAATTACGGGCTACATTCCATACAGCGATTCACTACGCTTCGGCTATGAACCAGTACAGTGATGCTGCATTGTTGCTGCTAAGATCTTTGATATCTTCATATCTAGGAAACTTTGAAACTTGAAATTCTACACATACATGGTACAATCTATTAGGAATTCAATATTTAGATACATTTTGAGCAGCATGATTGTATATGTGAATAAAATCGAAAACGCACGGGCCTGTCAAATTTGGCTCGATGCGTTCGTAACGAAAATAATGTGTTTTCATAAACATACAACTATTTCTCAAGAACTTATTCACTGTACCTGTATGCATGTCACAAATTGATGAACCGGAGCCTATTTGCATACGTTGTAAAGCTGTATAATGACATAAAAAAAATATTTGATCCAACGACCAACAAACACTTGACAGAGCTATGAACCAAATGAACGAGCGTACAGCGAACTATATCCGGTTCGCACTGTATGGGGTTGTACACCGTGATAATGTCTATGAAAGATATTATTCTAGTGAGATAATGTTATAAATGCTCATGAACTTATCATCCCGGGCAAGTCACAAAAGCTTGCCGGTAACAGTCAGCTTCAGTGTAGGAGGGTCTTCTGAATATTGGACCAATATCGGCCTAAACTGACATTCAGATAACTACAAGACCCTCTGGACTGAAGTGATCTCTCAATATTGGGTCAATATTGGGTCTACTTTGAGTTTTATATATGTATATAAGATACCCACGGCAATAAAACACAGGCGGTCAATGGGACCGACAGTGTGCTGTATGAGATAATAAAACATACCCGTGATTAACGACGTCATTTCAGTAATTAGAGCGCCAATGAGCAATGATGTCATATTGATCATGATGTCACATAGGTCTAGTGAATGTGTTCTGTGACGGGAGTTATTATTATTTTCAAAATATTAGATACAAATGACATAATATCGCAACGTTTTTTTTAAGGGTATCTCATAGAATGAATATAAGACTCAATGGCATGCTTAATCGTAGAATAAAACATAGCAGAGAGCATAAAACACCCAGGGCTACTTGAGTGTTTTATGCTCCTTGTTATGTTTTATTCTACGATAAAGCACGCCAACAAGTCTTCTATTTCTTAAACAGTTGCCCTCAGCACTGAAGGGACTTCTATGAAAGGGCCAATAATTATGACAAATTTGACTCCTGGTTTATAAAGTCCATAAGGCTTTGAGCAGTGAGGAGATATCTAGACATTGTACAGATTGTGCTCTCTGATATAAATCGGTCAGTCAAATCAACAATGATCTCATTATACCTTGCCCGTCAAGTGTTCCGAATCTTTGCCGTTCTCTACCCTCCTCCATTGCGTGGGATGTCAGAAGCTTCACTAGACGCATCAACTTAGAGTAATTTCCTCCTAGTATGTTTTATGGCTGCTGAATCTTGTTAAGTGTGCCCTTGCGTCACCTCAACGATCAATACAGACTCTAGACTGTCTACCTGTCTACTGAATCTTGTTAAGTGTGCCCTTGCGTCACCTCAACGATCAATACAGACTCCAGACTGTCTACCTGTCTGCTGATTATTATTTTCAGTTTTACCTGATAAAATTGTCTTACCTGTTGATGTGATTTTTCATGTTGACTAGTCCCCGTCATCACTATTTTCCCCATTTGACCTGATCTTGACTCTATCTCAGTCCTTTTCATCACTATTTTCCCCATGGGACCTCATATCAACTCTCTTTTAACACATTCATCACAATTTTCCCCATGTGACCTGATCTTGACTCTCTCTCTGTCCCTACATCACTATTTTCACCATCATCACTATTTCCCCATGTGACCTGATCTAGACTGTTACAATTCTCCTCCAATACTCGCCCATTCCAACCTGAACTAGACTCTCTCTCAGTCTCTTCAATTGTTTCTATCAGATCTAGACTTCTCACAGTTCACTTCACAAGCAATCTACTGTGAATATACCAGGTTATATAGTTCTGAAGATCTATGACACTTTGTCAATGTGGGTCTGAAGGGAATTAGATCTAGTGTTTCATCACATTCAGAGACATTCTTATTGCTTATGGATGCTACACTGTATTTCCACAATGGCCATAATTATTGTATTATCTATAAAGATTCAGTTCAGAGAAATATGTTACTTTGAAGTGTCCTTTGATGTCCGACATGAAACAAGACTGACTTAATAACAATTCTCTGTGCAACATTGAGCGCAATATAAAAGTTAAAATCAAATTATATTTGGTCATAATTTGCTTAGCCTTAGTTATTCATTAAAGCACTAAAGTCATCAAAACATCAAATTGAAATTTAATTACAAACCTATATCCATAATTTGTTTATTAAGGCCTACCTATTCTTCTAGCTTCAATGAAGGTATAATTTACTTTGCCAAAAAGCATAAAATACTCAACTCCCTGGCTGTGACATAAAGGACATTTTTCAAACAATTTAACAGATAAAAGTTGGACAGCATAATCAATACTTTTATGATTTACTTTCTGAAAATTGAAATGACACCAATTCATCGACTGATTAACACCCAAGTCATTGTAAGATGAGGTGAGGTGAGCTGGGGTTTTACGCTGCTTTCAAGAGTATTTGACTTATATCACGGCTGCTAGTATTATTGTAGCGAGAAAGCCTACAACACAAGTGTGGCTATGCATTGTGGTGAAACCTGCGAGCAATGGCGGGACCTAGCAAATCATGGCAGTACTGCTCTGAAATTCAGTGAAGCATTGCACCCAAACCTTACTGCGTGTAGAACAGTTCTCTACAGTTGCCCAGCCCCAAGCGGGATTCAAACCCCAGACCTCTTGATCCAAAGCTGAACACACTAATCACTACGCAATCCTGCCCCCTTATTCATTATAATATCTTCAAGCAGCTATGTGTAATATCCTTTACACTTGCATGTTCATATTTTATGATCAAACTACCAAATATTATACATTTTTCAGGTGTGACATTAACCATATCAAAGCACTAGCCATAAGGGTTTAATTTCCTAAATTAATAGTCAAAAGCCATTTCAGCTAATAATATACATCTACAAGGTCGTATCATTTTAAAACTGAAACTAGTCTTTTGGACTATCAGTGAAACTTTTTCACTAGCCATTTTAAAAAGACAAGTACTGCTGGAGGTAACTTGTCAAAACAGCATCTTGTATTCACATACTACAAACAGAAGACAATTTTAATCATTATCATTTAAAGACCTCCTAATTAGCCTCACCTTTGAATATTTTTCAGTTGTGAAAATTATTTAGGACCTGATTTAGTTCGGTTCACCCAATTTGAACCAGAGCATAAAGTGACCTGTTCACACAATACAAATTGTAGAAACAATTTGTAGTATTCTACTTCAGTTGGACTGTGAGAGCACCCAGTCATATCAATAAAGAAGTTGACTATCCATAGAACTCGTTCTTATTCATCATACCAGCTTCTAAAGTGCCTCTCAAACAAGCAGTCATATCAACTCAACTAAAGCATATATAATAAAATTGTTGTGTAGATACAACTTGTTGATTCCACAAATTGTAACTACAAATTGCACAGTGTAAACAGACCGTACTGTGTGGCCTAGAAAAATATGAAGAGTTAAGAGTTGAATCTTTTTATTGCAAGAAAACATGTCCAACTCTAGTGAATTTTTTCAACGAAATATAAATTACGACTTCTATGCTTCTATTCATTTGTCATCATTGGGACATTAAGAGGATTTGGATGAGTTTATGGTGATAAATGGGTGGAAAATTTACATGAACATGAATGGGGGTAAGAGCTTCAAAGCAGTTTCATTGTTTTTATGAAGCTTAAAAGTTCATAAATGATTTCTCATCAATTGAAGAATTGGCATGAAAGGATATAATTGCTTCATTGTACTTCAGTTTTGATGAAGCGAATAATTTCATAAAAACCTTTTTGTCATTATGGCAGGTGTCTTTGATCTGGCGAATAACCGAATTAATACAGCAAAAAAACACAAATTGACGGTGAAGTCCATAAAATTACACATCCATCAAATTAAAACTCCTTACTTTCAGATATTCCTTAATTCAAAGCCTTTAATTTCCTCTTGTTCTGATATGATTATTAATGGCAACTGTCAAAGCAGTAATTTCAGCCAAGGAAAACCTTTGTATTGTGTAACACAAGCGGTATCGAGTATCGGGCTTTACCTCGTCTACCGATCATGGGTTAGGTCATCATTGTGCAAACTTCAAAGCAACAGGGACAATGCTTAATGCCACAATGACGACACTTTATAGTGGCTCTGTAATGGGAATGAGATAATTATGCCGAATCCTATACTTGAAAAAAGAACGGCTGTACAATACATAAAGGATACACAGGAGTATTGCGTGTGTTGCATTGACGTTTTGCAATTAGATCTCAAGTCGAACATGAGGATAATATTGCAGGTAGCCTGTAATCCCAACCTCGGCAAACAGAATTATTATCTCTTAACTATGACAAATGAGCGAAAAAATTGTCATTTATTTTGTTGGATTTTTTCCTTCCTTTTCCCATTTGTTAGTGTGCCTTATCAAAATAGTGATTTATGGGAAAACGTGATACATACATTTTGTACAAAGCCTTTTGTTTGTTAAAAGTTGATTTGAAAAAATTTATTCTTTGTGATATTAATGTCACCTATTGTTCAGTCCAACATTCATTTGGAAAAAAAGCATCATGTTACATTTTGTCGACAGATGTTGTTCCGTGAGATGTATCTATCTTTATAAATGTATATATCCTTTCAGTTTAATTCAGGTAAAATGTCTGCTTAAATATTCCCATTTCCGAACCATTGATTTATGCAAATGGTTACCATGTCGACAGACTCGTTATGTTTGGATAACTGATGCTTTTACTGTGAAACAGCTCAAATAAAATGTTTCAGATTAAATTTGCTGGAACTATTTCCACGTGACCTATACCTCAAATTTCAATGGTAACTTATATAAATTTTGGTCACTTCTTTTGTAATTGAATATTAAAACTGTTTGACATTAGTTTCAAAATCCTACTATAAGGTGAGGTTAGGTGAATTGGGGTTTAACGCCGGTTTCAAGAGTATTTCACTTATAGCACGGCTGCTAGTATTATGGCAGGGAAAAAGCCTGCAACGCCATGTGGCTATGCATTGCGGTGAAACCTGCGAACATTGCCTGGAACTAGCGAACCATGGGTGGTCCTACGCTGAAATTCAGTGTATCATTGCACCCAAATTTGACTGCGTGTAGAACAGTTCTCTATTACAAAGTTGCCCTGCTCCTGGCAGGATTCGAACCCCGGACCTCTTGATCAGAAGCCAAATGCGCTAACCACTGCACTATCCCGCCCTCAATCCTACTATAGGAAACAATCCTTTTCCTAAATGTATAAACACTATAAATATACTTCTTTGATAGGCATTCTAGAATCTGGTGTGATGTATTATTACAATACAACTTCATCATTATTCATTGTAACAAATGTTTTTAGTGCCTATCTCCAAAAAATTACATTTTTAAGGGTAAATGGGGGATGTTATGATACACAATAAGATCTTAGTGATAAGTCAGATATGTCGATTATGACTACATTTAATATTGATATTAAAACAATATACATAAAAAGTTAGATTCCAGGAAATTCAAACCATTCATTTGTGTGTGTATATATATATATATATATATATATATATATATATATATATATATATATATATATATTCACCTGATGAGACCCGTAATGGTCGAAAGCATGCTTGTGAATCTGATTAAAAAATCGTAATTTCTTCGAACATTTTATTTTTTCTATATGAGACCTGGGAGTTGGAAGATGTTTTAAACTGTTTTTCTATATAAATATATATATACACACACACACACACACAAATTCATTTCCAACCGGTGTCAAAGTTTGGTCAGGCAACAAAATCTCCTTAGGTTCACATCACCATCAATATACCAAAAATATAAACTTGAAAAAATTCAAACTATCAAAATGGACCAGTTCTCTGCTTTAGTACTTTGTATGCATACTCTCTTTCATGACGACGTGGATAAGATGGGACGTGAGTGCGGGAGTCGTTAATTGAAAGGGGCGGAGGTCACCCTGGGGGTCCATCAAATCTACATGTAATTGGGGTTCAAACTCCCTGGACCCCCTCCAGATCCGCCACGGAATTATACAAGAGAAACTCACCTTGCCGAAGACGGAGAGACACTGGTCTGGTTCGTACAATTCCAGCTTGACCACGCCCACCCAGCCAAAGTTGTAGATATCATCGTAATCCAAACTGTTGCACAGGCCAAGCGGGTGGAGCTGAAACATATAGAATCAGTTATCTTAACAATTCAACTGCTAAATCAAAGAATTGAGGATAACCTGAGTAAAGAGGGAGGCCCTGAGGGACCCATTTATAGTAATCAAAGCTTGTAACAGGCTGTCTTGGAGTAACATAATAAAGGGATCTTCAGGCTACTCAAGATCTGGGCTCATTTACATTGAGGGCCCTTGGACTGGTGATTGTAACTCACATGTTATAACAAGGGAAAGGGCTGGCTACTGAGCATTAAAGGCACTGTAGCACGTTTCTTGCTCATTTTATATCTTCAAATTTTCTGTTTATGTAGTACATCTTTACTTAAGAAGGGTAAACAGCTTGTTACACGACCCAATTATCCGAAGTCATATGATTTATAGTCACTATGTCACCTAAAACAAAAACAGCTAGCGGCCCTTTTTGTGTGAACACCTTTTAACAATTTGAGGACAGGAATCTGTGTTGATTAACCAAACCATAACCATCCATTTTAGAAGTATATTTATTGATTTGTAAACATTTCTTTTCAATTTTGTGAGATTTCTTTATTTCCAATATGAAACGTGCTACAGACCCTTTGAGTGGGCTTTCTTTATATAAGCTCAGGGAATGACAATGAGGAGAAACCATTGTTTGCTCTACTCAACATAAATAAGCCTTTTAACTTACAAAAATAACTAAATAATATCAAACGAATATTTCTCTTAAAAGTAAGGTCACATCAACTTGAACCTGTATCTCGTCCAGCCCTCAACATGGCTACCTTATTATCAGATAATTCATAAATGCAAATATTTATTTACACGCTGGGAGCATACAACCTGGGCTATGTTGAAACATTCCGACTACAATACAGTGAAACTGAGCTGCTTGATTGGGGACCAGGAATTCCAGACAGGACCAGACTCAACAAAACTTTGTGATGAACTAACGACTGAACCCTCCCCTCCTGTGGTGAGGTGATTTGGGGCTCAACGCCGCTTTCAAGATTATTGCACTTATATCATGGCTGCTAGTATTAGGGCAGGAAGAAAGCCTGCAACACCATGTGGCTATGTATTGCAGTGAAACCTGCGAGCATCGGCTGGAACTTGCAAAATCATTGGTGGTTCTATACTGAAATTCAGTGAAGCATTGCACCCAAACCTTACTGCATATAGAACAGTTCTCTACAGCAGAAAAAGTTGCCATGCCCCTGGCGGTATTTGAACCACGGACCTCTTGATCCGAAGCCCACAGCGCTATCCCGCCCCTCCCTTCCTTGATATTCATGTGAGTTGAATCACCTACATCGCCTTCATACCACAATATGGTACGCATGTCATAACCACATTTGCTGAGTCAGCTACCAAGGGCAGGATGGTTTGGCTCTAGATTGTTAGTTGAAGAATAACGACTTACAAAGAAATAGTCACTTATAAAGCAATAGAATCTGGCAAAGGAAAAACCACTTAAAGAGGAATAATCACTTACAATGCAATAATCACTGGTAAAGGAAAAATCATTGAGTTTGAAAAGTGGTCTAAGTGTCGTGGTGATCTTGAGAAAGGTCAAGGTCACCAAAGTCGACTGGTGTCTGATAATAATTTTCAGATCTTTCCTTTTATTCTATTTTACTTATAATGGATCTGGATAACTTTCTCAGCGCAGTCATCTCCGTGGATAACGCCATCACGACTCATATCACGACAAGTAGTATTATTGCAGGGAGAAAGCCCTGATTTCTATGCATTGCGGTGGAACTAGTGAACCATGGGTGGTACTGCACTGAAATTCAGTGTAGCATTGTACTCAAAACTTACACGTAGCACAGTTCTCTACTAGGGTTGGATATTGCACTAATTTTCATACTGCGATATATTGCAATACATAGCCTCTGTATTGCGATAATATTGCAATATATTGAAAGAACTTTGTTTTAAAGTTTTACACTTATAAATGCTGTTTAACATAATATTTTAGATGAAATACCTTACCGAACTTTCAAATGACAGGATATTTCTCCAAAAGATCAAAAGCAAAATTGATACAGTAGACTCCAAAATGGAAACTTTCACTTGTAACACAGCCCAACACATGTTCTTACACATCAAGAGCATTTATTTGCATTTAAAACCTGTAATTTTACATTAGAACAAGAAAGTCTCTGGTTCTATTCCAAACACACAGGGTATATCAACTTTTAGCCTATAAGAACTTTGTTTGATCAGCATTATGATTCCTGTCATTTCACACTCAGAGGTTTGGCAATAGTTCATCGGGCCGATTAAGGGTTAAGATTTTACTCAATGGCTCTTCAAATGACATGACTTTGTTCTTGAAAGCCACAGATTAAGGTGCTGAAATTTCGTTCTAGAGACTTGATGTTAGTCCAGACTTTACGAGAGGTGCCCACTAAATCAAGCTTCAGTGCACATGTCCTCTTAGTCCTATTCCTGTGTATATAACAGAAGCCTTAAATAAGTCTATGTCATAGAAAAGGAAAACAATCTTATAGGTGAACGTACAGTAATCATAAACAAATTTTAATGAAATTGTTTTGGTTTAGTGACCCTCCTAAACATGTCCTTACAATAATATTCCAAACAAGCCTGTGTCTGTCCAAGGCCCCATTGTGACCTCCAAAAATAACTCAAGTTGAGTGACCTCTGACCTAGATAGAATCTGGGGTCAGGGAAGGAAGGAGATTGGGCGATAACCTATTCAAATTCAGTCAGGCAGGACCAGACGGCCAGGCTAATGGTTTCAGTAGATCTACACCGGGTTTGATCTTGTGTAGGGGAGGGTTAGTGAGGATAATCTCCCTTTGTTCGCTCTTCAATAGTGGGACACAGATCTAATGGACTGAAGAAAACGGCTGAATGAATGAATTCAAGACATGCATAGTGACCGGCAAATTGAATCGTGCTGAATCAAACACTGTCACTGAATGTGTCAAGCACATGTTTTATATTCAACAATTTTCTTTTTCATTACACGATTACATTACATTATTCTTCGGTGTAAATGATTGTCAGGGTTATGGGATGGAACTACTCTAGGTATAAAGCATCGGAATCTGTTCCAGGCCGTTAATTCCACTTACAACATATCAGATGATTTGCAAAGTATGTTACATGATAAGGAAAGCAGAATAAGATATCTCTTCATTACATGGTCACGAAACATCAAGAACACACATGACAATCTTCATGGAAAAACAACACTGCATGCACTGAAGTAATTGATGAAAATCACCAGGTCGAAACTAAATATGATTTGGTAAGGAAGATTAAATCCAGTACAAATCCATTAAAGATAATTCAATTACCATTAAATGTTCTGAAATATGGAGTACCTTGTAATCCAACGCCATAGTTTACTATTTAATTCTTCCCTAGGAGTACCACATTTCCTCAAATAGCCGCCAGGGTATGACTGTTTGAAAGAAATAGACAACCGTGGTAAGATGAGCAAATTAATGTTCGAGTAATCGAAGATAGCTAGATCATTAACTCTCCCTTAGTCAGAAATGATAAGCTGCATTAAAAAAATATGCTAAGGTATCAAATAGACGCCAGGTGACATAATGAGCAAAGTTTTTTAAAAATGCAATGTACATATGTTCACGTAGTCGTAGGCCTATGCCTCTAAAAGAAGATCTGGTTCAAGTTCAATAACAAATACATATTCACCAAACACAAATTCATCTTCAAGAAAGTTTGTCAAGATTCATTTCTATATGTTTGGTATAAGTCAAATGATTTAAATTGCCAAAAACTTTAACAGACGTTGATTAGAAGCTGAAGGTCTGGTCTGGAAACATAGACAGCAGAGACGTGTATTTGAGGAAATATGTATATTTACTTTAATATCTCATAGCATACACAGAAAATATACCAGAGGCAAAATTATAAGGACATTGACACAATAAACTGTTAGATTAGCTAGATTACAAACATATTTTAAACAGTGATTCGTGTTTCACTAGGTGCGTAAAAGTGAGTCCAAAAGGTTATCGACAAAGAAAAAGATAGTAGCCAAAAAAAACAACAAACACATTAATCTATTTAATGGGCACTTCATGAGCCCTTGTAATAGAAATAGATCATTGAACGACATAAAATCAATGTTATAGCACGCTGCTAAAGAAATAATGATGAGACAACTAGTATAATTGATAGGTTATAGGTCAATATAGTTCACAACCGATACTGTCTGGACCATCAACCAATGATCTTTTCAAGTTCAACCAAGAAGGCAATGCTTATGCCGATATAATATTCTGATGATGAAATACCAGTAACATAACAAAGCGTGTTAATTCAATAACGAGGTAGCAGTAATGGGACTTATCAGGCAGTTATAAACATGATTCTGTGACATTTACTTTAGAGTCACAATGAACATGATTCTGTGACATTTATGGTTCTGTGACATATCAGGCAGTTATAAACATGATTCTGTGACATTTACGTTAGAGTTACAATGAACATGGTTCTGTGATATTTCTGTGGTATTTCTGTGACATCAACGATGCAACCATTGAATATCAGATTTGGTCTGACTATACAGTTAAGTTTCTCTCTGTGAACGCAATTCTTTGAAATTGAAACATTATTTTTCATGTCAACATTCTTGGCAAAATTGCCAAGTACATACTATCTGTGTGTGTCTGTGATAACAAGATACGACCTTTGTGTATTATTCTCTGATTGGCCTAGAAATATGCCTCTGTGGGACATCCATAGGAACATCAACTCTGAACAAGATTGTGTGTGATACCAGTATCAGTGAACAAGATTCTGTGTGATTACAATACACCACAATCTCTCTCACACAGATGCATGGTGATAACACAAGTACATATAGGGCAGACATCAATGGCTGGATGTTGTGATGGTTATCACATGCCTTTGTAGTGTTATCAGGGTCAGATACAAGAAGAAAGGGATCATGGGAATCTGAGAGAAAAGGGATGTTTTGTGCCACGTGTTATCTACTGTGTATTTACACTAGTGGACACTGGACATGGGGTAGACCCGACACTGATGACACAGGCATTGGAGAGTGCAGTATTTACTCTGAACCTTCTCTATATAAAGTTTGTACCAGCTTAAAGGGAAAGTTCTATCACCGATCTATCAGCAGCATCCGCCATATAGGATTCTTGGCATTACGTGAAATGAAAACACGCTATATTTAACCAAAATTTTACACTTTCTAAAAAATTAAACGTATACAATGATAGAAAATTCACATAGTAACAGATAACACATAATAAAACTAATAAATAATATGCTGTTAGACCATAGCAAAATTTTCCCCACTTGCAGCGGCGATGAATCGCTTTATGCAGTTCTTCTCGTTTTTATTTTTCAACAAGTGTGCGCTCGCCTTTATCAATTTGTGAAATAAAAAGTCATCAAATATTACTTTCATTAGTATCTTTCAATTTGACTGTGTTTTAATCATGTATTAATAACATATGTGTAAACAGGAATATCCTCTCTCGAATTTAGATTCCACAAAAATACCATGATAAAACCCTCCTTTTAACCCTTCCCCTGCGGTTCTAGTAGTAGCGGAACCTGCCCTTTACGATTGAAATTTCCTTGATCTGCTATGTCCTCACCCTCATTGTTGCTAGCTTCACCGATGTGGTCAACTGAGCTGTGCACAGGACCACGTGCCACCTATATTCCGATAGTGGGACTATCCCCAGCTGCCAATCCCGTTGATAACGAGTCAAGACTCCTGACAATTGGCCATTCAGAATGGTTTGTTACTGTTTAATTCAGTTAATATTTGTCATGTTAAAGTGGTGGGATTGACACGTGGTGAAATGTGGACCACACAGCAACTAGCAGGCTTCATGTAGTGAGTGTGAGGCCTACTAGGCCCTTCCCACATGCAGTGACCCACAAGTATCTGATATGTTCCTTGAAACTAACAGGTCAAAGGTCAGAAGCAGCGAGCTAGACTGAAGCTAGTCTCCTTACAAATATTTTAATGATGCAGTTTTAGTTAAGATGAGGTGAGGTGAGTAAGGGTTTAATCCTGTTTTCAAGAGTATTTCACTTATATCGCGGCTGCTAGTATTATGGCAGGGAGAAAGCCTGCAACGCCATGATGGCTATGCATTGCGGTGAAACCTGTGAGCATCAGCTGGAACTAGCGAACCATGGGTGGTACTACGCTGTAATTCAGTGTAGCATTGCACCCAAACCTTACTGTGTGTAGAACAGTTCTCTACTGCAGACAAAGTTGCCGTGCCCCTGGCGGGATTCGAACCCCGGACCTCTCGATCCGAAGCCAAACGCGCTAACCACTGCGCTATCCCGTCCCCTCATCAATAGGAAAATAAACTTCCAAAACTGCAACAATGTCCTCTCTATAGACAACAAATGTGTCTATAATGGATTCATGCACTTTATTTCAAGATTTATTTAAACTTAAATAGATTGTTTACAATGAACACAATAAAGGCTCTACTTATGAAGATAACCCGCCAATATCTCTGCTTCAGGTGGCATGAAAATGAACCAAAACAACAGGTAAATTTACATGAAGAGAAGTATTACATAGTCAGTATAGAAGTGTGCCCTATCACCATTCATCTAGTCAGGTAATGTATACACGTGTTCTCTCTCACACAGCTTTACATGGTTTATCATGTCACTGCAGCATGTTGTTTGTCAATATACACATATAGCCACCTCTGATAATTGTAATCACTTAAAACAGGCACCAGAACACTGCACTGATATTCTGTACAAGTCAACAGTATACAGATCTGCAGTTTCACTCCACTGTGAAGATTATTTCATTATTTTCACTATGTCTGTGTTGCCAACTTTAACTATGGGTGGTAACAACTTGGTACTATACTTGGTAAACTTGAACTGTGGATATACTTGAACTGTGTTTGGTAACAACTTGAACTGTGTTTGGTAACAACTTGAACCGTGTTTGGTAACAACTTGAACGGTGTTTGGTAACAACTTGAACTGTGTTTGGTAACAACTTGAACGGTGTTTGGTAACAACTTGAACTGTGTTTGGTAACAACTTGAACGGTGTTTGGTAACAACTTGAAAGGTGTTTGGTAACAACTTGAACTGTGTTTGGTAACACCTTGAACTACAACTTGAACTGTGTTTGGTAACAACTTGAACTGTTTTTGGTAACAATTTCAACTGTTTTTGGTAACTGTGTTTGGTAACAATTTGAACTGTTTTTGGTAACTGTGTTTGGTAACAACTTGAACTGTGTTTGGTAACAACTTGAACGGTGTTTGGAAACAACTTGAACGGTGTTTGGAAACAACTTGAACTGTGTTTGGTAACAACTTGAACTGTGTTTGGTAACAACTTGAACTGTGTTTGGTAACGACTTGAACTACAACTTGAACTGTGTTTGGTAACATCTTGAACTGTGCAACTTAAATGATTGGTAACAACTTGGTACTACATTGGTACAAACTTGAACTATGTTTGGTACAAACTTGAACTATGTTTGGTACAAACTGAAACTATGTTTGGTACAAACTTGAACTAAGCATGGTACAAACTTGAACTATGTTTGGTACAAACTTGAACTATGTTTGCTACAAACTTGAACTATGTTTGGTACAAACTGAAACTATGTTTGGTACAAACTTGAACTATGTTTGGTACAAACTTGAACTATGTTTGGTACAAACTGAAACTATGTTTGGTACAAACTTGAACTATGTTTGGTACAAACTTGAACTATGTTTGGTACAAACTGAAACTATGTTTAATCAAACTTGAACTATGCTTGGTACAAACTTGAACTATGTTTGGTACAAACTGAAACTATGTTTGGTACAAACTTGAACTATGCTTGGTACAAACTTGAACTATGTTTGGTACAAACTTGAACTATGTTTGGTATCAACTTGAACTATGTTTGTTACAAACTGAAACTATGTTTGGTACAAACTTGAACTATGCTTGGTACAAACTTGAACTATGTTTGGTACAAACTTGAACTATGTTTGGTACAAACTGAAACTATGTTTGGTACAAACTTGAACTATGTTTGGTACAAACTTGAACTTTGTTTGGTACAAACTTGAACTATGTTTGGTACAAACTGAAACTATGTTTGGTACAAACTTGAACTATGTTTGGTACAAACTGAAACTATGTTTGGTACAAACTTGAATTATGCTTGGTACAAACTTGAACTATGTTTGGTACAAACTTGAACTATGTTTGGTACAAACTTGAACTATGTTTGGTACAAACTTGAACTATGTTTGGTACAAACTTGAACTATGTTTGGTACAAACTGAAACTATGTTTGGTACAAACTGAAACTATGTTTGGTACAAACTTGAACTATGTTTGGTACAAACTTGAACTATGTTTGGTACAAACTGAAACTATGTTTGGTACAAACTTGAACTATGTTTGGTACAAACTGAAACTATGTTTGGTACAAACTTGAACTATGTTTGGTACAAACTTGAACTATGTTTGGTACAAACTGAAACTATGTTTGGTACAAATTTGAACTATGCGTGGTATAAACTTGAACTATGCGTGGTATAAACTTGAACTATGTTTGGTACAAACTTTAACTATGCGTGGTATAAACTTGAACTATGTTTGGTATTAACTTGAACTAGGATTGGTAACAACTTGAAATATGAGAGATAATAACTAGAACTATGATACAAACCAGAACTATGGGTGGTATTAACTAGAACTATGGCTGGTGTTTTCTTAAACTATCAATAGTACTTACTTAAACTAACAGTGGTAATAACTTGAACTATGGGGATATACCCCAATGAAAAAGTTACTGGGAATCCCAGTGGGATTCCGGTGGGATCCCGCCGGGAGAAAAAAGCGGGATTTATCGGGATCCCGGTGGGATTCCGGTGGGATCCCGCCGGGAGAAAAAAGCGGGATTTATCGGGATCCCGGTGGGATCCCAGTGGGATTCCGGTGGGACCCTGGTGGGATTCCGGTGGGATCCCGCCGGGATAAAAAAGCGGGATTTGTCGGGATTCCAGCAGGATTCCGGTGGGATCCCGCCGGGATAAAAAAGCGGGATTTGTCAGGATCCCAGCGGGATCCCGCCGGGATAAAAAAGCGGGATTTGTCGGAATCCCGCCGGGAGGAAAAGGCGGGAAACAGTCATGTTCTGCAACAAACAGAAAACACACTTTGTTAACAGTTACTGTTCTGTTATTAATTCAATAGTATGTAGTTACAAATCATTATACAGAGTAAACACTATCAGCAAACTAATTAATTATTTTACACTTGGTTACTCTGCTAAGAATTACTTACTCTGAGATTGTTTGACCAGTGATCATGACACAAGTAATTTGATTCAAACGGGAAAATATGAGTAGCAGACATGAATTTTACTTGAATATATGCTACTTGCAACTGGAAAATACTGAAATATAACTCAAATAAACTCTTACTAAGTGACACAATGTCAGGGAAACTTACTCAACATGATAGTAGAGTTTACATTATTTTATGCATGAACTAACACTTGTCCAGTACTTTACACATTAAAACAGACAACATGGGCTGATAAGAAGATCAAATAAGAGTTTAAGCATTACTATACCTGAGGGTGGAGCCTCTCTGGCTCTAGACATGATGTTTTTGACAAGAAATTACATTGCTAAGATCTACTTCATTATTGTTTTGGTTCCCACCGTTTGGCGTCTGCTATTCTACAAAACTCCCAACATCACTGTAGCTTAAGTAAACCCAAAAGGGTGCAATGAACGCTGCAAAGAGCTTGGAGCTAGAGCTCCTTGCACTGAAGACTGAGCATCATATTAGCTGATAAAATGTTGCATGCAATGCTTTGAGTTTAAGAGTGGAAGAAGCACCCATAAAATCCCTTAAAACTTAAAAATATCATTAGGAAATAGAACAAATTTAAATTGCCTTGTCAAATGAAACTATATAATTAAATTGAAATATTTACATAAAATGCACATTTAAAGGAAAGTATTTTTAGCAAGTTTTGATGGTAGTGCTAAATAATAATCCATTAAACGATATTTGTTTAAGTGGTATAGTAAAACAAAAAATCCACATTGCCTGTAGAAAAGGAAACAATTTTATTTTAAATATATATAAAAGAATTATATTTCAATATCATAAGGCATACATATATATTGCCTTTGCACTAATAGGCACAAATTCTTTGCTTTTTTTTTCAACTTTCCACACTTTTTTTTTAGATCTTTGAAGAAAAAAGGATATAGTAGGATGAGTCTGTGCCAACTAGAGACATTGAGTACACATACCCATATTCATTTATCTCTATGTAAACATAAGTTTTGGGAGATGAAAAGTTAAGAACCAATATTTATGGTAAATTTTTAATTTATGGTTGTTTTACTTTGTTGGAATGGGGATTTATTAGAATCCGGAGTTTGTTTGTGATTTCCATTTGTGCATAACATAGTAATCCTAATTTAGGTACTTTTTAAAATATTAATTTTCTAAGTGAAATCTCGGTTTGTTAAGGGGTTTGAAAAATGAAATTCCCGGTTTGATCCGGGATTTCAGTATAAATTCCAGTCTGATCCGGGATTTCAATGTCATATTTTCCCGATTGAACCGGGATCCCGGTTGTTGAAAACTAATCCCGGTCATCCCACCTATTCCCAGTATATCCCGGTCTGAAAACCGGGATTCCACCGGGATACACTGGGATCCCGCTGGAATCCCGGTTTCTTTTTCACTGGGGTACTGTAATGTTTAATAATTCCCATTTGCTGACGTTACCAGCCCTGATAGCATTCAAACTTCACAAATTGTATTGAGAACAAAAATCATTGTTTTTTTAACTAAACAAATTAACTTACATTTAAAATAAATAAATAAATGTAAAAAGTGTGTTGTTTATATTTCCCATGAGAGCGAGTGCCGTGACTATCAGGTGCGTTAATGAGCTAGGCGTACACACCTGCGTGTAAGGGGATATCTTCATATGAACCCCCGGGCACAACACATTAATTGAGCTTCATTTGTAATGCTTGGAGTGATCCGATCAGATCACCAATATGAGAACTATTAACCTTGATCCCGAACTTGATACTTCGATCTAGTTTTGTTCAGTCCCTGTTTTTCAACTCATTTAACCATAAATGGCTGAAAAATAGACAAATTACAATATGGTCCAATCTGCATGATAAACAGAGCTTGTAGTCGTGTAGGTGTTTTAATCATATAAAAAAAACTTTAAAGAAATTAAATTCAACTAAAATGGCCGACAAATACATCGTAAATTTTAACGATTGGTTTATCTCCATGACTGGCCTATTAGTTGTTTACAACAGCAGAGCAAGGGTTAACAATTTCTCCCAATCAGCAGCACTAATTAATTCAACAAATAAGTCATTAAAATTGTTCCCTTATTAGCAGCACTAATTAATTCAACAAATAAGTCATTAAAATTGTTCCCTCATTAGCAGCACTAATTAATTTAACAAATAAGTCATCAGAATTGTTCCCCAATTAGCAGCACTAATTAATTCAACAAATACGGCATAAAAATTGGTCCCAAGTTAGCAGCACTAATTAATTCAGCAGATCAGGGGTTAAGAAAAACTTCTAATAATCAGCGCTAATTAATCCAACAAACAAGTCATTAAGATTGTTTCCCAATTATCACTAATTAAGTCAGCAGATCAGGGGTTAAGAAAAACTTCTAATAATCAGCACTAATTAATTCAACAAAATAGTCATTAACATTGTGCCCCAATTAGCAGCACTAATTAATTCAGCAGATCAGGGGTTAAGAAAAACCTCTAATAAGCAGCACTAATTAATTCAACAAAATAGTCATTAAGATTGTTCCCATATCAGCAGCACTAATTAATTCAACAAAATAGTCATTAAGATTATTCCCAAATTAGCAGCACTAATTAAGTCAGCAGACCATGGGTTAAAAGTAACTTCTTAGAGGCAGCACAAATCAATTTGATAGGTAGAAGGTGCAACTTGTTTTCTCCCCATTAACCCCCTGATTGCCTGGGAGCAGTTGTAGCCCCAGATTACACCTGGCCAGCTACTCACCTGTGCTTTGACAGAGCCTTTGATGTGTCAGAACGAGCTGATTAATTTACATTGTTCTCACCTGCATACTCAGGTCGTACGCTTCCCTCTTAACAACACGATTTATCGACAGGCGGAAAAAAATGCACCTCGACCGTTTGGCTTCAAAGTATTTTTTTCTTACCATGTTTCCTTGTGAATGGTTTATTTTCAACATGAATTCGTTTTTTTATACCACGTTAATTTTTTTCAAAATAGCAGTCTTGGGATATACTGTCACAAATTCTCTTTGATATATCTGATACAAGCTCTAGGGCTGAATCTCCCACATTCCTACGTCACCCGATCTTGTCTCAAAGCACAGGCAGTTCATTGTGGGGGAAACAAACATACAAACTCCCCTACCAGTCAAGGAAAACAGTTTCTCCAGAAACTCAATATGTACATCAATAGTGAGAGTTTTTAAAGAATTAGATTTCAACACATGAAGATCTTTATGGGAATAAATACTCTGAAGAGCCAAGGAAATGTTTATTTACGTCTCTGTCTCCAGATAGCTTCTGTCTACCCTGTTTGCTGGACAAGTTCAATCACTGTAATATACCAACTATTTAGCTTTCATTCTTTGAGAGGTGTTAAGAAGCTGGTTAGCCTGGTATAATGAAAGACAATTTCTATGGATTGTCAACTCCTTCGTTTCTATGAATGTGATGTTTCAGTGTGGATACTAACAGTTACCGAGCAAGTTATAAACATGATTTGATCAAGGTGAATATAAGAACAAGAAAGAGTTAATGTTTATGTATATAATTAAATGGCTTGATGTGCATGGTGTTGCGATAAGGGGGTGTACAGTACAGATTAGTTTATATAGGTTTTAGTTAGCTTTCAGCAGGTGAGAAGGTAGCCATTTCTTCACATGCTTCTACAAAGGCCTTCAAGCTTTAACCATAATAGTTCAATGTAATCTTACATGAGGGTTGGGTCTAATATATTCCTTTTCGAGAATGTGAAATTTAACTGGTTTTGATATTTCATTGGCAGATCCGGGAGGGGGGGTGGGAGGAACCCCCCCCCCCCCCCCCCCCCAACCCAGAGATAGTTCGAAATATAGTAATGTCGTATACCAATAGTCCTATATTACAACAATAGCTCACGATTTCCATAAAGTACATTATCTATAAACAAATTTGACTTCAAATGTGACTGCCAGTTAATCCCAAGTCAAACCAGCGAACCAATCCCTGTCCCATAAAAGTACACAATAAATAAACTAACAACTTTGACTTTATGTCTGCTGCCAGATAGTCCTAAGTTATAACAGTGGACCGATCCCTATTCTCACGGAGTCCTTAATCAATAAAGTAACAACTTCGACTCTTTGACGTTGAATCTGACTGCGAGATAGTCCAATATTCCACCAGCAAGTTTCTATCTAAGGCAGTTCAGTGTAATGTTAGTGTCTCTCATAGCACGTGTCTCTTCACTGTACTGCTATAGAGGTTACTAGTCCACAACATCAAAGGGGTCGCCTGTAATATATTCAGCTATTCTGCTGACACTACTTTCCCATCTCCCCTACACTTTCAATCTCTCTTCCGTCTTCAATTTTAATCTCATCTTTTTGTCTTCTCCATGTTTTTATTTCTTCTCAAAGTTTTCATGTCTGTTTTGTCCCTTTTTTTGTGTTAAACTGTTTTTCTCTCTGTTATTTCCATCTCATCTTTTCTTTTCTCTCATTTTTCACAAATTCATCCATTCCCTTCCATTTCAATTTGCTCTTTTTCTGAATTTCACTTCTTGCCTTCAAGTTTCATTAAGTTCTTGGTCTTCGGTCCTTTCTTTTCAATTTCAACTCATACTCTCATTTTAAAAACATTGAAGTTTATTTCACTTTACCATCTCCTTATCCCTTTCTCCTCTTTTATCTTACTATTGCTTTTTATTCCCATGTAATGCTAAAGACTGGGAGTACATTTAACCCAATAAAGGTTGCTATGTGAAAGGTGAAGATGATTTTATGATTCCTGTTTCTTCAAAAACATACTATCGATATATTTGAAAAAAAATTAAATGAGAACTCTGTCGCCACCAGCGCACTAAGGTGATCAAAAGTCACTGAGACTACCATATTTCCTTGAATACAACAGGTCTCGAATGTAACACCGGCCTTGAATACAACCCAGGGGTCATGGGGTGCTGAGGTAAATACAACCCATGTCTAGAATATAAATTTAAAGGAAGGCTGAAATGAATTATTTTCTATTGAATTCTTAACTGCAATTGGTTCATCAGACTATTTTGTGCAAAAAGAAACCAAAAATAAATCCATATGTTGTTCCTATATTAAACTAGAGCGGCTTAAAAACACCCAAAAACATCGTCTGCTTTTCACCCGTGACCAACAAACCAAAAATGGGGCGGGGCTTAGAGAGTTGGAAGATACCGGAAGTGACGTACGTGAAGGGACGGGGTGTAAACATTCGCTTACTATTTACAATGGCAAACACTGGGGAATCGGTCAGTTAATCTGTTATATCTACGCTTTGCAATGATGCCACATCGCTGTTCTGCTGTGTAATCTGTTCGAGTAATGTTAGTTATCAAGTTTCATTTTACAAATGCACCAAAATATCGTTATATATATCAAATCAAATATAATTGGTATAACTAGTGAGAGACGGTGGATTCATAGACGTTCGTAGACATAGGATAAATCAATGCTAATGATATATAAGATGACAAAATGAAACCAAGATATGATAATATGAACGAAGTACAGTTTAGACAACGAAATCAGATAGTCGGTGTTGTTGTTATTTTTTGTTAGAGATTGTTTGTGTTTAAAATAAAAAAACAAACGTGAGATAAGCACACCGGCGAAGTAGACCCTATTGTGAGCCATCGACAATAAAAGCACTTCACAACATCCTGTTTTTAAACATCGTTAATCAACCGACAACCTAATTTACTAACTGTACATTACAAAAATCAAAATAACTCACCACATATTTTAAAACATCAAAAGAATAATACGTCTACGAATCCACCTACGAAAACATCGCATCCCAATGTTACCTTTTACGATTTAGTTATAACTTATTACACATTAAAACATTCAGAATTTCATAGTTTATAAGATAATGGTTTCAATAAAATGTGTGGTTAATCAAATATAATCAAATAAACATCGTATTAAATTGACAATTCATCAAGAGTGTTAATTAATGTAAGAAACTTACCTTATAACCGTATCCAAAAGGACAATATGAATATCCAAATGCACATTAGACACAAAATGTTAACCTATAATTTCATCAATGACAGTACTTGGAAACAGAAGATGGTCAAATAATAACCCTCTTTCAGCAAAAGTCTTTTCGCAAATGGCAAGATAGAAAACCAAATAGTTATGATGATTTTACACTAAAAATAATTTCATTGGTACATTAGATTTAAACAAGAGTTTTTATTGGATAACTTGATAGAGATATGTTCATTGGCTGAAATTTCTAGACTGAATGTCGCGTTAAGTGTATTGTGTGTCACCAAGACAGGACGTTGGCAATAAACATGACATGCTGGTCACCGACTTGTGTTATATAATTAAGTCGGTCCAGTAAACTTGTTATCTGTACAAACATAATTACACTCCTTCCTTCTCACATACTCAGCTTCTTAATTGCGTAAACTAATGTGCTGTAACAACACTTCTCCCCTTTGATCTGGGAGAAACATCTATATGGTCCGCTAAACTGAGAATTGTGTGTTGATGTGCAGAAGTGACACATAAAAGCTATCAGACTATTAATTAAACCATTTCGTTTTCATTAACGATATGTTCATTAAAATGCTTCTGGTAACATAATTATTTTATTCGATAATGTTCGTTGTCTATATCAATCTGTGTATATGTTTAGCGTGCACAATAGAGCAATCTTCATGTAAATTTCATTGAGCTTGTTGACCAAAACGGTTCATTTATTTATTCATGAAAGTGAAGTGAAAATGGTTTGCATTCCGTTACATCATATATAGAATATTTTAATTGACAAACTTAAAATACAGTAATCTTTTATATTAAATACAAAATGTTATTTATAAATCTGCAACGTTGTCTCGCTTGTTTGAACAGTCAATCGTTCAGTGTATATGAAGTTATACCTACCATATATATTTATTTATTAATACATACAAAACAAAATTAACATGCCGATTATTCAACATACTTTGATCAATTGATGCTACTTAATCTCTGTTCACCCGATTCCCGCGATAATCTTCTTCCCTTGTTTCAGTGTCACTTGAACTGTCATACCTTCCCTTCTAGTTCCGCGATTAATTGGTACAAACATACTATACAAAAGCGCAGAATGCACTCTAATAAAGCACGCCCCGGTTGTTGTAACCATATAAAATCGCTAGTTGAATAGTTTAGTAATCCGTTTATCGAAAATTTGGGTTGTTTTGATGAAGTTTTCTGTCTTATATGAGCAGTTTAAAAGTGGGGAAAACGCGTTAAATTATGATTAGCGGCCATGTAGAGGCTCCTTCACGTACGTCACAGCCCGATACGCTTCAGTGACCATCCCCGCCCATTTTCATTCTGGTCGCCGGGGCTTAATTGGGCACTTTTAAAAAAAAGCCGTATATAAGTTATTTATGGGTCGATTTCAAAAATTTAAAATCTAGCAATTGTCAAATTGAAACCCCTTTTCAACGAATCCGAAAGTGACCATATGTCATTTCATCTAACCTTTAAGGTCTACTAAATTGCCTTGAATAGAACCTGGGCCTCAAATAAATTTTTGGGGATGCTTAATGAGGTGAGGTGAGTTGGGGTTAAACGCCGCTTTCAAGAGTACTTCACTTATATCACGGCTGCTAGAATTACGGCAGGGAGAAAGCCCGCAACGCCATGTAGCTATGCATTGCGGTGAAACCTGCGAGCATCGGCTGGAACTAGCGAACCATGGGTGGTACTGCACTGAAATTCAGTGTAGCATTGCACCCAAACCTTACTACGTGTAGAACAGTTCTCTACTGCAGACAAAGTCGGGTCCCTGGCACGATGTGAATCCCAGACCTCTTGATCCGAAGCTGAACAAGCTAAGCACTGCGCTATCCCGCCCCCTTGCTTTGTGAAAAAAAACCTGTACTACCACATAACATTAGTTCACAAGATTAATAACCACAAAACTAAGAAACCTTGAGCTTCTTTGTTTTCAAATAACCTGTTGTCTGTAATCTGTAAGTTTTGGTCTTCAGAACAGTAGGAGGCAAGCACACATCAATATACACGGAGGATATATGACAATATGGATGATAAATTACTCAATGATTGGGCTATTACTGAATAAGAAACATGTAAAACAATACGTCGCTACAACAACCGCATGAGGGGCTATCAATCAAGTCGGCCGATGCATGATAACGTTAAGAGACTGAAGATTACAGGAGTGATGGTCGCATATCATCTACAGGTGAAAAACAACAGGATTAGCAATCTGGTCACACTTTTTGTCAATTTATTACCTGAATTTTCATTTATAGGTTCAAACTACAGGGAGATATATTAATATTGATTCACACCAATAGTCAATTTATTACCTGAATTATCATTTATAATTTAAAACAACATACAAAGATACAATTTGTCATACCATTTTTCAATTTATTAGCTGAATTTATTTTGATAATCTTTTCTCTCCTCAATTGCATTCAATTTGTGCTATTTTAGTTGAAGAATGAGAATGACAAAACCTTGAAGTGAAGTGAAGTGAAGTGAGTTGGGTTTTAACGCCACTTTCAAGAGTATTTCTCTTATATCGCGGCTGCTAGTGTTATGGCAGGGAGAAAGCCTGCAACGCCATGTGGCTATGTATTGCAGTGAAACCTGCGAGCATCGGCTTGAACTAGCAAACCATGGGTGGTACTACTTTGAAATTCAGTGAAGCATTGCACCAAAACCTAACTGCGTGTAGAACAGTTCTCTACTGCAGACAGAGTTGCCGTGCCCCTGGCGGGATTCGAACCCCGGACCTCTTGATCCAAGCCGAACACGCTAACCACTGCGCTATCCCGCCCCTCACTATTTTTGGATGAGAATCACACCCTCAGAGTCAGACACTATGCACCAGCACTGGTTATACCAGCTGTCATCAATATCATGTGGTTGGTGCAGGACTTTTGATGAGGTGTATAACAGATAACATAAAAAAAGTTCCTTTTGTTTTCATATCTTTTTTCATAAACAGGAGACCATATGAGAATGGATTGGAAATATTGCATCCTCAATAATCTACAACTTTGATGTTTAGTTGCACTTTTCAAAACATGTAAATACTTTTCCTAGACAAAAGTTTTCCTGTTGCGTCACGAAAGTAAAAGACTTTGATAGCTTTGATATTTGACAAACAAACGGCAGTGAATAAAAGCAAACTTTCAGCAAATTTACTCAAAATTGAATAAAAACTTTGACATTAAGAAATCTCATAAAATCTTTTCCATCGAGAGCAGTGTTGACAATCGACCATAAAGCTGAAATGTTCAAAAGAGCAAAATGTTACTCAATAACGATCAGCAGAGATAAGCATTCACATCACGCGCCCAATATTTATTCACAAAAAATAAGGAAATGATTTATTTATCGTCAATCTTGTGTCAAACTTTGTCAAATTACGTCTGCGTTAGTGCTACTCGGAGATGTAGGATATCAGCCCTAGACGGACAACAACCCGAGGCTAGAAGGATCACTGTGTCCATATGGAGCTAGTTTACTTATATAACAATATACAAATGTTAGATATTATGTGACAAAAGTCAAGAAATTAACCCCTTGTTGCCCCTTAACACTTCATCTGCTGAATTTACTGGTGACATACAATTCTGAGGGACAACTTTACAGGAATAACTAATAAGCAAAAGCAACTAGGAGTGACAATGTACGCTTGAGATTCGGTTCGGTACGTATTGCGGTTCGGTACAAAACCAAGAAGTCTTTCAATATATAAACTAAACCATATCATATCACATGTTTTTCTTCAAAATTAGTATGTAAAGTTTATCAATCATTTGGTTTTAAAATTGTACAATCGAAAATAAAATAATATCTGAGTTAATAATACATAATTGTTTCACTGCCGTAAGTTATAAATTGGTATATACAGAAAAATCACGTTGATATACCCTGTGCAGAACAGAAAGCAAAATACCGCAGTTCAACTACTGTAGTTGTGAACCGTTTCACCCCTAAAAGAAACAAACCTTGGAATTGAGATCCTATAGGGTATGAGTAGGGCAATACCTGTCGGGTACACGAGTCCCAGATTTTCGGCAGGTTTGAATCTTATTCTCTGCTTTTAGGAAATCTTGGAAGTGAAGGCAATGTGACAGAGAACCTTGAGTGCCTTGATTGACAGCTAATTTGCATATTCAAAGGGATATTGTTCCTTACACCAGGGTAATAATGTTTATATGTGTTTTGAGCATTGAACATGGCATACCTGGGTAATTCTTCAAAGCAGGTTGACTGTTGCCTTCTCTATACAAGGTGAGGTGAGTTGGGGTTTAACGCCGCTTTCAAGAGTATTTCACTTACATCGCGGCTGCTAGTATTATGGCAGGGAGAAAGCCTGCAATGCCATGTGGCTATGTACTGCGGTGAAACCTGTGAGCAGCGGCTGGAACTAGCAAACCATCAGTGGTACTGCACTGAAATTCAGTGAAGCATTGCACCCAAACCTTACTGTGTGTAGAACAGTTCTCTACTGCTGACAAAGTTGCTGTGCCCCTGGCGGGATTCGAACCCCGGACCTCTTGATCCAAGCCGAACACGCTAACCACTGCACTATACGCACTTCTCTATACAAAGTACTACAGAAGTCTCAGCAGACCAATCCACATGGCAACTTGAATAATCAGGGAGAGAGAACCCTATGTGCACCCAGGCTGACACCTACTGCTTCAAAGCATACTGTGCTTATCCACGCTGTTTATCTTACATAAATGAATTAAATATTTACAGTGTAGAGTTGAAGATGAAAGGAGCCAGCATGTGATAAATGATACATGTAATAAACTGCCTCTTGCCCAGTGTCAACATCTGACTCAGAGCAGCATGATGAAAGAAAAAGTGCATGCCCCTCTTTACTACTTTTTAAATCCCCCTCTTCATGTGTTACTGTATAAAGTGCTAAAAAAGTCTTAGAAAAATAACTGGATGTAACTATGTACGTATGTTGCTTCATTTCTTCACACCAATAATGATTTTTGCCAGTCTATTCCGTCGTTCAAGATTTTAAGCCATTCTTGTTTCTCATCTTTCTTTTCCAAAACAATTGGGCCGGGTTGGCAGGTTGATTTTTACGTATTATCTTTTAATAATTTATTTTCAAAACTTGCATGCTAGGAGAATTTACTCTTACTGTATTCTCTGACAGAGAATTTACTTCCGGTACATTTTGAGAGCCAAGGTTTCATCATTCTCTCGTGTAAACAATAAAAAAACACAAAGTAAAATTTTAGGTTTGGGCAGTAATGAGTAGTCGTAAATAAAGTTTTTCTGTCTGTTTGTAGTGTAACATTTCGACTCTGAAAAGAAGTTTATTAAATATTGAGAAGGAGCCTACAAAATAACCAAGATTTTACAGAAAATCCCATTTCTAACACGTTTAAATCTAATAAGTTTCTTTTCAATAATTAATAAAACGGTGATGTTTTCACGATTAAATACTATTTTCCTAATCTGAGCTCAGGTATAACACTAGTCTGTAATAAGCCTGAAAAATGATAGTTCTACAGGCAAAGCTGGAATCTTAGCTAGATTTCTCTTCAGCCTGAAGAATATGTAAGTCCATTACCAGTTTAATATAATACCCCTCATGTAAATTTTCCAGTCAAGTCTACACAAGGATTTGAAACGACTATCTCTCAGACTGAATATATATGAGGTCAAATATTTCATCCGTGGAATGCAAAATTGTGAAAGAATTGACATTTCCCAAACAAAACATTCCTCATTCAAAACATCTCCTTCTAAAAGATCAACCTTTTCATCCCCCTCTCCCCAATAAAAAACCTGCCCTCCCTTTCATCAATATCAAGAACATTCTCGGAGGCATAAAGAAGTGCAAATCAACAACTGCCTCCCATCAAGTTGGAAGCAAATAACTTGTGCATATTCACATTGCAGCTGGACAATTACCAGGTCTCCTGACTCATATTGGGTAAACACAGAGCATAAACATCGCTTTTTGCTTCAGAAACATCCTCTTTGAAGTGGCTCTACTTTCTGACAAATATGTAGCGATAATGTGCATGGGTTAAAAAGTAACACTAGCTGGCGATAACATTGTGTCGAGTTGGTCGGATGCTCGTTCACCCTGATTACTTGATTAGCAGGGAATAGATCACTGTCTTCACAACAATATACTTCAAACAAAAACATTGATATAATTTCGAGTTGAGTTCAAGCTATTTGACACGAAAGAATTCTCAATAAGGCATTAACTAGATTCTTGGAAAGGCAATATTTTGAAGAACAAAATTATATTAGGAATGTAGGTGAACTAGCATAATAAACACATCCCCCCTCTCCCTTGATCTGTGATAAAGAGAGATATTTGCATTGCATCACATCCTCCAACATCACATCTTCATACAGCTGATCAACTTCCAAACGCAAGGCATAACTCTTGCCAGTCTGCATTACTGGCTGATTTAAGCCTTGCGGTATTTTCCTTGCTTTGTTGTGTCTTGATAGTGAATCGCTGCACCAGAAATGCATAGTGGGCCTGGATTTCAAAGCACAAATTTCTTAAGGAAATACTGCAAGGCCTAAATCAGCCAGTAATGGAGAGTTATACCTTGCATTGGGAAGTTGACAGCTGACAAAAGTTAATGTTTCTCTGGCTCATTTTTCCCCTAAATTGACGAGGGCGGTAGGATTTTATTTTTATTTTTTGTTGGAAAAATTATGAAGAGGGAGGATTACATTTCATTCTTTTCCATCAAATATAGCTGTGAGTTTTAGAAGAATTCAAAACTTTAGCACATCCATTCCTGCAGACCCATATATTTGACGCATGGGCTACAGATTTTGGGGTTTAGCAAAAATGATGCGGCAAATTCTTAATCATTTTTTAAAATAACAATAAAAAGCTGTCAAGCACACAAATAAAAGTTATGCCCCGATGCCCAAGAATATATATATTTTTTTATTTAGCCTAAGAGACCGTCTTCTACGATCCAAGTTCCACCAATACTGCTTTGATCCTTACATAAATAAGTGGGAAGGAAGGAAGACAGATACAGGATATTCATCCTGGGAGAGTGCACCCCATCCAACTCGATGGATAAGCAAATGAGGTGAGGTGAGGTGAGGTAAGTTGGGGTTTAACGCCGCTTTCAGAGTATTTCACTTATATCACGGCTGCTAGTATTATGGCAGGGAGAAAGCCCGCAACGGCATGTGGCTATGTATTGCGGTGAAACCTGCGTGCATCGGCTGGAACTAGTGAACCATGGGTGGTACTGCGCTGAAATTCAGTGTAGCATTGCACCCAAACCTTACTGCGTGTAGAACAGTTCTCTACTGCGGACAAAGTTGCAGGATTCGAACCCCGGACCTCTTGATCCGAAGCCGAACGTCCTAACCACTGCATAAGCAAACGAAAGTGTTATCAAGCTATATGCATATAGTATATAGGGGTAGGCTCTTGGACACTCCTCCTCTTGATATCCCAATGGAAGGAGGAAAGTAAATAATCATTGATTACACAAGTGCCATGGGAAATTAAATTTAACAGTTTGAGGATTAAAAACTGGTTTTAATCTTTCGTTCTTTTTCAATTATTCACTTTTAAAGTTCAACCTCAGAACGTAAAAATATGTCCATTTGTTTTGAAAAGATTGTTTTTGCCTTTAAGATACAAGTGAGACAAATTATTCAACATTATTTCATCAGACAAGAAAGCACTATGCTGAACATCATCAAAAAAGTTTTCCAAAATTATATTAACAGAAATTACAAATTAACAACTTCCTTTCCAAAAAAATAGTTAATTTATCCAAAATTGCAATGAATGAGTTGCAGATTGCCAGTCCTTCAACCAGACTGAATACAGAACTTCTGATCAATCTAGCTGCTTAAGTTTAAGGAGGCCTAATATTAAACAGTTAAGCGTTAATGCATCAAAGAGAAAACAGCAAAATAGTTTAATAACAGGGAGAGAAAAATCAAGAATTGGAGTAACTTTATAAGCTCCTCAACTGATGTCACTCAGTGCTTTACAAATATACATAATTCTCCAGGACTTTCCTTTGATGTTCCTCCCCTGCCCTACAGAGCCTGTCACATCAATAGATCTCAACTTTAACACTCGCTGAACACTCACCTATCAATATGCGTGTTCTTAAGTAATCCCATCTTTTATTCAACAATAAATTTCAATACAGACACAGTTTCAATTGTTAACAGTAGCCCTGTCATTTGAACACATGCTTTAAAATAGTGAATATAGTTTTCAGGAAGTTGACTTCAAAATTAGGATATAACATACAGTTACAAATTTACTGATTGATCCATCAAGGTAACCGTTTACCTAGCTAATGAGAAATATTCAGGTATACCACACTTAACCCCTGGACATACATGCACGTGAACAAGAAGAAAAGATACAGTAGATGGGAAAACGATACACGTAAGCTTCAGTTCAGTATGTATAGCGGTACAGAAAATAAATAAAATATTTTTAAAAATTACTAACATAAAATATGGTATGAACAAAATGAAAATATACTTTGATACAAGGTGCACTGAACAAAAATACAAACCTTAGCAGTTCAACTAAAATTCCCCCCTAGAAGATAGAGTCACACTACTGTGTGGCAAGTGGCGTGGTTTGGAAAGTGTAAGCATGCATGGCAGAGTTATTGTTTGTGAAAACGTAGTAGACATTACCTACTGGTACATCAGTGGCTATTTTAATGTATTAAACGAAATCCATGTCCTAAAGATTTTATGGATATTCAACTTCCTGATTTATGGACCGCCATTGAGGTTGGTTATTACTACTGCAACGTTTAGAATGCCACTCTGCAAGTTGACAGTCTGTTTGAAAGATATTGGTTACTTTCAAGCTCATCTAAACACGAAACCAGAGAGTCATCATGAATTTAGTTTCAAGAATAAATACCCAAAGCATACTGAATATCGACAGTTACAGTGTTAATATTTCCATTAGCTTAGAGACAATCAATTACAAAGAATAGTTATTCAACCACAGCTTTCATAGTTGGCAATCATAGTGCCTTTGGGACTTTTCAAAGTGGCAGATGAAACGGATGATATAATGGGATTTGTGTGTTGGCTAAGATCTAAAGCATACAATATCAGCTCATATCTCCCTGTTCAGAAAGGACAATAGAGATTCTATACAATACAATGTATTACAATATTACCCAGGGAGGACACCGGATCTCTCTTCTATTGAAGTTGTTGGAAAGAGGATACACATTGTATAACAAAATGAGACATGGGAATTTAATGTTGTATTTATTTCATCCCTCTGTTGTCAAATAAATGTACATTGTTTCCAAATGTTTTGTTAATATCTCAAAGCTCTTGTTTCTATGGTTGGAGATAGTATATTGAGTGCAATTTTCTAAACGACCAAATGTCAAATGGTTCAGAAAGTTTATCAAAGAGTTTTAATTCTAGACAGGTTGTTTATTAAAGAACACTTACACTGCAATTTAAAACTGAATGTGTCAAAAGACAATACAAGATTCCCCTGACGACAAAACCAGCGTGCATGATGCTGTTATGTGAATATAGGCAAAGAAAACAAATGCATAAATCTGACGTAGTTGAATCTTTTACCTGAACAAATATTATTCCGAAGTTATAGGTTGAGGCTATTTCTAAACAAACTTTGCAGTGCTAAAAGTAAAAGTAGTGCTAAACTTTTCCAAAACTTTAGGAACACCAAGCTCCCATCTGAGGAAATAGGGTTGATTTTAATCAAACTGATAATGATAAGTTTAACACCTAATATTCAGCATGATTTTGCTTATCAATGGTGTTGTATTAAACTGTACATTATCACTTTGAGGGAATTATACCTTCGGTGCTACGACCAAGCGCTCCACGTGACTGTATAAGTCAGTACTTCCTATATACTTGTTGCAGGAAAGGAACTTCAATTTCCCATAATTCTGTTGATCATCCAGCGATGACTTAATCTGATATCAAACAGACACAGAAAGTGTCCCATCTTGGAAGCGGTTGCACGATTCACACTGAAAATTAACAAATAGCCCCTTGTAAAAAATCAAATGGCTTTGAAATTGCCAGTAAGAAGTAAATTAAGTAGGTTTGTGCCTAATTTAAAAGTCAACTATACCATGTCGGAATAATAGATCTGTACAACTGAAAACCAATATACAAGTATTAGTATCCAAGCCCAGTGTTTATGGGTAGGCCCTTTGTAACGGAGACCATGGAATGTTACAGAGCAAGGATTCAGCCCTGCAGAACAAAGCAATGAGAGATAGTTGATATCTCAATGTTGACTTTTTCATGGACAACTCTGCTTGAACATGATAACAGGTTATGGAGATTTGAAGGACAATATTTAAGGGATAATGAGTTTATTTCTTATGAACCATTTGCTTTTACTATGTTTTGTTAACCAATACTCAGATAGTTGAAAATCGGTCACACAAGAATAATTTGGCACTCGCTCATGCATTAGGCTAAGTGTTAAGATACTTTTAACACATAAAATGCTAAATATTAAGTCCCGGTAGAATGAATAAGCGAAACAACCAAGTCAGGGGATTTGGGGTTTAATGTCGCTTTCTAGTTTATTTCACCTTATTTCACAGTGGCTAGGATTATTGAATGGAGATGAAACGTTGTGGCTATGCATTGCCACGAAACTTGCGAGTATTGGCTGCAACTGGCCAACCATGGGAGCTGCTGCCATGAAGGTGTACTGCTCTCATTACTGCCAGGAGAAGTTCACATCCGACAAATTTGCCAAGCTATTGACTGAATTTGAACCACAGACTTCTTGATTGAAAGACAATCTCACAAAACACTGCACTATCTCACCCAATACAACTGAGTGATAAAAACACATCAACAGCCTTTTATAGTGATGAACATATGTTATACCGGGACAGTTAATTCTACCAGAAGGAATCGGTTCAATAAGTAGATAATGATAAAAGTAATCTTCAGACAAAAAAAATAATTTAGCACAAAAGGGGACTATTTTGTACTTTCATCACCTTTTCACATAAAAAGAACCTTGTATTGGCCAGACGTAAGGTCAATATACCAACTGATTAAGGTTACCAGATGTAATTATGAGCTAATTAACGCAATCAACACATATTACACTCCAAAGTGGGAGAATTATCTATTGCCTAAAGGAACCACTGGCCGATCAATTCAATCCGTTTGAAGTAGAGCAACAATATCAGAAATATTAATCAGTAAAGAGCTATTTTCATCTCTCCTTTCCGACCAGCGGACATCAAAGGGATGTCTAACCAGCCAAGTTAGAGAAGAAAGCAACTTGAATCAGTTTTTGGACTCAATTGTCAACACTTTTCTACAAGACAACTTCAAAGTGTTTGGAGAGCCGATCTGCTTGCATCCATAGAGCCGACTAAGTAGAGGAGCTCTATAGACCCAGCTATCATCAGACTATTGCAATAGTGCTTGGAGAGCGTATTGTCAAGGATTGGGCTGGCATCCACAAAGCTCACTTTGTGTAAGACCTCTGCAGATCTACCATAACTTTTGCAACAGCTCTTTGAGAGAATATTGTCATGGCTTCAATGGGATGGCATGCACCAAGTTTACTTAGTACAAGAGCTTTGCAGGATTATCATTACTTCTGCATAAGTTCTTTGAGAGCATATTGTCAAGGCAATGGGATGGCATGCACAAAGTTCACTTATAGTACAAGAGCTTTGCATTATAACATCACTTTCGCAAAAGTTCTTTCAGAGAATATTGTCAAGAATTGAGTTCACATGCATAAAGCTCTCTTCAAGTACAAAAGATTTGCAGGCCTATCAACACTTCTGCAAAAGTTCTTTGAATTGGGTTGACATCTACACAATTTGACTTGGTGCTTAACTTTGCAGGCTTATTCTTCAAATGCCTAACCTGTGAAAGGCCATGGACTAATGAGTGATAACACTGGACCAGCAGGTAAATGGGTTAGCTACACTCAGTGAATTATGAAATTCAACAACATCCCCTGTTATACATACAGTGAATATAAAAACACTACTACAAAGATTTTCTGATCATGGCCGAGGGCCATCCACTAAATCTAAGAACAGGTCTTGCAAGTGACGGGCGGCAACTGTCAGCCTCAACGGACAAGGTGACAGTCTGATAGAAGATGTGACAATCTAGTCTATGTTGTGACAATCACCTCTATGAAGTGACAAAACCTGAACTTGATGTGACAGTCCTGCTGACAATAGTGTCAACTGTTTGATAGATCCTTGCGACTTGACCGTCAGATGTGTGATTCAAAATAGATTCAGAAAACAGGGCCCACTTGCAAGTACAGAGCTTCGTCAGTCTTAGGTGATCGTTAACAATAAACCTCCATCAGAGCAAACCAGCACACTATTGTTAACAATAAACCTCCATCAGAGCAAACCAGCACACTATTGTTAACTATAAACCTCCATCAGAGAGTGAAAATTCAATTAAAAGTGGCATAGCGCTATGACAAGACATTAATAATGAAACCAAATGTTAAATTTATTGAACTTCCTTGATACATAATTTAATAGCCCTAAGCTTTTCCTGGTGTTCAAGATAAATCCCTGCATAAGATACTTCATACAGAATCACTTACTGGGTCGATATATTAACCCATTACCAGCTGAAGTCAAAGTGACGAACTTCAAAATTATTTCAGGTAAATCTCATGGTATTACAATCAGTAATAATCTGAGCATCATAAAAGGCAATAATAATTGCATCTGATTGGCAAAATTCATTTATCAATGCATGCTAATTATTGGCAACAATCAGGGCATATAATTTTTACAATGATTGATGCATTATGGACAATGGTCAGGGCATCTCATTCTGATTGTCATCAGGGCATCCATTTGACAATGATCTGGGCATCATATTGAAAAATTATTAGGCCCTCCAATTATTGCCATGATCAGTGCATCCAATTCGACAATGATCAGGATAAAACATTTGAAAATGATCTGGGAATCCAATTTGATAATATTCTGGGCTTCCCCTTTGACAATGATCTAGGCATCCCGTTTGACAATAAACTGGGCATCCAATTTGACAATTATCTGGGCATCCCGTTTTGACAATGATTTGGGCATCACATTTGATAATCATCTGGGCATCCCATTTGATAATGATCAGTGCATTTCATTTGACAATGATCTGGGCATCGCATTTTGACAATGATCTGGGCATCGCATTTGACAATCATCTGGGCATCCCATTTGATAATCATCTGGGCATCGCATTTGATAATCATCTGGGCATCCCATTTGAAAATGATCAGTGCATCTCATTTGACAATGATCTGGGCACTGCATTTTGACAATATTTTGGCATCCAATATGATAATGATTTGAGTGCCATGTTGATCTTTAATTGTCTCACCTCCTGCATTATGACTAAAAGTTATTGTATTACAATATTCATTTATATTCAATTTGTTTAAATGCCATGTGTATTGATTTGTTCTTAATTGTGATTCCTTTATTAGATTCAACAATTATTCAACTGTCATTATTTGCAAATTTATCACTAGGGGTGAAACAATACACTTGAGCTTCAGTTCAATGCGTACTGCGGTACAGAACCCTCGGTTCAGTTTAGAACCAAGAATACAAGAAACTTAGTCATAACAAAATATAAATTTTCTTGAAATAAATCTAATGAACTTAAAGTTGGAAAAATTTAAAATATTAATAGAATTTCATGAAAATGATAACATAATACATGGTATTAGGGGTGAAACAGTTTACCGCGGTGTATTTGTATCGCGGTATTTATTGACGGTTCGGTACACCGAAAAATTGCTTTGAAAAAATCGTACCGTTCGGTTTTGGTACAGTTCGTTTTTATCTACTTCACTCGTGATAAAAATATAAAAATATAAAACATGATGCCAACACAAATAAGCAATTTAAATTAAAGCAATGAGAAAGAAATCATGATGAGTATGATCACAAAATTGTATTAAGAATAATTATTACAATCATTACTGAAAATGAATTAGTTCCAAACTTGTTTGCTGTAGAAAAAATAAGAGCCACTGGCTCTGTAGCTCATCAGGCTATATATACATCAACTAATTCAAAATGTCAACTTCTATGTGAGAGGTACAACAAATAAGAAGAACTTTAAATGGAGAAGATGAAATAGGTCTTAAGGTCCTTGCCCCTCTGATCAATCTTTGAGGCAAGAGATGAAATCCCCTACAAATAAAGACACACTTGAAGATTTAATTCATCACTGTTGTTATCTTTAAATTACCTCCCTTCGAAGAGAGGATAAAATCTTAAGATGAAAACAGCTTTTCAGGTCATGACCTCTGTGATCTATATTTGGGGTCGCAGGATCATGAAATCTACAATTAAGAATCTTCATTGGCCAAGGAGTCTGCAAATAACTTTTCAGCTCTCTAGACCTTTTGGAACTGGAGAAGAAGATGAAAATACGTTTTTGGGGTTGTGACACCTGTGACCCCATTTGAGGTCACAGGGTCACGAAATCTACAATTTAGAATCCCCATTAGCCAAGGAGACTGCACACAACTTTCCAGCTCTCTAGACCTTTTGGAACTGGAGAAGAAGATGAAATTAGGTTTTTGGGGTTGTGACCCCTGTGATCCCAATTGAGGTCACGGGGTCATGAAATCTACAATTTAGAATCCTCATTAGCCAAGGAGTCTGCACACAACTTTTCAGCTGTCCAGATCCTTTGGAACTGGAGAAGATGAAAATAGGTTTTTTGGGTTGTGACCCCTGTGACCGCAATTGAGGTCACGGGGTTCCGAAATCTACAATTTAGAATCCCCATTGGCCAAGGAGTCTGCACACAAAATTTCAGCTCTCTAAACCAAGTGGTTCTGGAGAAGACGACGAAAATGCGAAAAGCTAAAAACCCGTAAAACTTGTTTATAACAGAGATGAAACTTTAAAAAATTATTTTCATTAGAGTAAGTCTGAAACAATTTAAGGAGCCATAATAATGGGCCTTCACCAATAGTTATGGAAACACTCGGTACACTCCTGGGTCCAAAACATTGCCATTCACAGGGTTTTGTATTGTCAAATTTTTATAGTTTATGGGGCTGGATCGTCGATTTCATATGCTTTCTAATTGCCGGTCTTTCGACAATACAAGGCCCCCCGTTGCCATCTTCAGAAAACACTTCAAACAGAGTCCAGATAATTATAAGATATGCATGTTCTGTTCATTTAAACGAGAAAATTCCAACAATCAAAACAATCCCCATAGCCTGGGATTCGTAGAATGAATAATATCTATTGCAAGTCAAGGCGATATCAATGTTTATACATACACTCAAGCGACCCCTAACAAACAGAAGGGCTAGGAATGCGGTGAGAGCCCTTTAACTCGACACAACACAACAGTAGATATACATTCATTACTGCGATGTACAGTAGCGGCTCGCACCGTCATTCACAATAACACCACACACACACTATATCTCAAGTCCACGACGTGACTTTTTTAACACACGTTAAACTATCTAACTTAACAAGTTTGTATAACAATGTTTTCAGCAGTACCAGGCCAAGCAGTGCTGCGGAGTAGTGGCACATAAAGGTGAGATAGTGTTCATCTCGGATTCTTCCTCCCCCTCATCACTAACCGTGTTGTTTTCAGGTCGGGGGTCATCAATCTTCTAGTGAAGAGCGGCGCGAGAATGACATGTTTCACGTGCAGCACGCTCTCTCACGTGCTGAGGCACCCGTAACTATGACGACTACGAACGTGACAGGTGTCTTACCTGTATCAGTTGACCCTCGGCACTCAGTTTGGATCCAGCGGCCGTGTAATCAACGTTGAGTCTGTAGGAACGGGTCTTGTAATCGCCATTTTCCACAGACTCGTATAAGACAACCTCGAGTAATCCAGTGTGTACAGACAAACACGTCGATGCCAGGGCCAAACACAGAAGTGTCACCCCAAGGCTCATATTGCCGGACAGTCTGAGGGGGGAGGGGTGCGGCACATTGCTCCCCCGCGCTTTGCAAGACATAAACAAACCCACACCCTACTGCCGTACGACCTCCCCGTAATCTGCCGTACAAGTAAATGGCGGCGTGCATCAAAGCTCCGACTTGGTCACGTGACTTGTGGGTTTCCCCGCCTCCCCTCCAACCCCAGGCCGACCAAACACAGGGTAAAGTGTGGTTCACACGGGGTCAGGCCGAGCCAAACCACGCTTTGATCTCGACGCTGTGGGTGTGTTTAGTGAGTGAGCTATGGGAAATGGACTCATATTGGATCTATTAAAACACGTGTATCGTTGCATTACGCAGGCGAGCAGTGTGTATTTTTAGATAAGCGGCCCGCTTTGATCTTTATAATTACATAATGTGTTGATAATTACAAGCCGCTTTACTTTTGGATATAGAAAGGATAGTGATTAGTTATATTCCGTAGCATATACATATAAACCCATGAGCAAGGAAAATCTGTATATATACATTATAATTTCTTATAATTCAACTCATGAATATCGAACCAAAAGAGCTCCAATATGCTTCATGGATCTTTTCCTGGTTGTAAATTGACCACACCCTCCAAAGGAAACCCTGATCCGTATTCACTATCAAAAACTTGAACACAACTTATTCAACTTTGGTTATTTATTTAGACTACAAAAAGTTTCTAAAAACTTATGTAACATAAACTACCGGGCAAAAGAAAGTAATCACTTCAGTAGATTTTATCATATGTATGATTTTCTATTGCATATATCTCATGTTTTTGATGTCATAATCCAAAACTAATAAGTACAGGTGTTTAGTTAGCAGTCAAAGAATACTTCTACATGTTTTTTAATTATTTTTTTAAAAATGAAATTTTAAGTTTAATTTTGTTTTTAAATTATTGTTGATGATACACAACTGTTCATCGACATATAAGACATATCCTATGTGAAAATAAATAAATGTGCCTGATTCTGCACACATTTAAAACATTTTAAACAGGGCAGGGGTCATGTTGGTGAAAATTTCATTCTTAACCCTGTCTTCATTACAAAAAGATATTTGAACTAAAATTTAACCTCAGTCACCAACAAAGTCATTCAAACTACTGCAGATAAGTATTGTATCGTGTCATAGTCAAATACATCTGATTTCTTTTAAATATTGAATTAATCGAAATAAACTTAGGTGAATACTTTCTTTTGCCCGGTAGTTTATATATAGATATACAGGGAACCTTATGTTATAGGCTAGTCTTACACTCAGACTCTGAAAAATAATTTATTCTGAAAATATCACTTCTTATCAAATATTGAAAAGGAGACCGTAAGAAATGGAATCTTCTGTAAAAAGAGGCTCCTTTTCAATATTTTAAAAAATTCATTAGACTAGTTATATGCCTGCACTTGAAATGTAGCACGTCTTGACTCCGTATCGACTGGTTATAAGGAAGACAATAATTCAGTATGTGCCGTGTTCAACATTTTCTCGCCGCTAATGGCTGCAATACTGCCGAAGCGGCGTTAAACAATAACTCACTCACTCACTCAACATTTTCAACTAACAATTGAAAAAGGAATTCATATTTATCTTTTGGAAATTAGAGCATAAACATCGCTTATAAATACACTACACCTAGGCCTTCAGTCGATATGTATCACTTTGCTGTATATCGAATGGTTGTAAATTTAGCAATGATATTCAGTATGTACACGTAACAGTGTTCAACATTTTCAATACAGAAAACAATTAAAAACGGAATTCGTATTCATCTTTACAGGCTTTTGGAAAGTAGACCGTAGACATTGCTTAAGCACTCAAGCTAAAAGTCTGGATCTAGAAATACAAATGTTAATTTTGATCTTAACTACGGTTTAAGAATTTGTCAAATTATCCATTCCCGCCTCAGGCTCCGTTGTAGTGATTTGAATGCGGATAAGTTTAATAGACATATTGCGGACAGCCCAGAGTGCTCATGTGGTCACCCAATTGAAAACGCTGTACATTACTTTTTTACATGCCACAACTATACATATTTAAGACAGAATTCATTCTTCTATTTGAAAGGATTTAGTATTGATACAGTACTTAGGGGATGTACATCGCTCTCAAACGACGATTTTAATAAATTATTAAAGTCTATTCATAAATTTATCATAAAATCTAATCGATTTGACATTTCATAAGCACTTGAATATGTAATGACTGCCACGTAAACAACATGATATTCATGCATAACCAATATATATGAAGCTAAGTTGTGAATCTGACATGTGTCACTAACTACTATAAGTTTTATATTTTTATATGTGTAACTATCGGAGCGGCCTTTATATAAGGCGGAGCTTGTTGGCCAATCCATTCATGTATACATTTCATGAATAAATATGTTTAATTCAAAAGTCTGTTAATGTATCTTTATGTCAATTTATTTCAACTCCACATTTACCATTTCACTTCGCCCTGAACCTATATTAATCATACCGTGTGCTGCCCTGTAGATTATCTGTTTAATTTTCGACTAATGAACAATGAAAGTTCATGGGAAATCCATAATGAATAATAAGTATCCATAGTTTGGTAAACAGTACATTACCATAAACTTCTAAACACATATTTTGTATAGTTTAATATGCAATGTCTGTACTTTATTTAATGAAATCTCGAAACAAATTATATCAATTTGGAAAAATAAAATCCACAAAGTTCAGTTTTGCAATGGTAATCATATTCGAAATAAATTGTAAACATGTTGTTTTAGAATACACTATAATAAGGCTATAGCTATAGTGGTTATTCCTAAAACGTTATTTTGGAAAGACAACAACTAAAATTAAATGTACGTTATCGACAGTATACCATATATTTCAAGAACTTTGAACCTGACACTAGTACATATGTATACATTTATCAATTTATATCATATTGACTAGACAGACATATAGTCCCTGAATTTATTTTTTACTGATATTTTACTTTTTAATATTTTATATGATATAAGATAAACAGGTGACCTGAACCCAACGTTGATTTCCCATAAAGCTGAAACAACTAGACTGGTCAACATTTTTCGACTTAAGAATGCTCCATCTATTTATTGCTCTGGGTTTTGGTTTAATGAACTTCCACCTTCTGCATCAAATCGGGCCCTTGCTGACTGATTTAACACTTTTTCCTTGACAAAGTTGACATAATACGACACAATCTCTCTGATGATATCACAGTGTCTCAAGATGTCGATAATAACAGTACCCAGTACAATGTGCAAACCCTGACTGATCTCGCTTTATTCAGAGACTCAGAGATATGCAAAAATATATCAAAGCCCACTACCTGTGTTTTGGGCCCAATCCCAACCAAGATTATACTCAAACATTTGGTTGTGATTCTTCCAAGTATTACAAGAGTCTCCAAAGTGGAACATTTCCAAAGTTTTTCAGAACAGTCAAGCCTCTCCTCAAGTGTAGGACAATCTGGATCAATCACATTTGAAAATCTTTAGATCGGCCTTCCTATCCAAAGTCATTGAAAAGGCTTTTCATATTCGACTCAAACGTCATCTCGCGGAGAATACACTCATAGAAACGTTCCAGCCAGCTTATCGCAAATTCCATAGTACTATAGAGTACTGAAAGAGCATTACTATAGAGTCATAAATGATATTCGTGGGGAAGTGGATCAGGGCAATATGGCAGCTCTCATATTACTGGATTTGTCTTCAGCATTATATACGATTGATCACAACCTACTTCTTGACAAACTTCGATATCAATATGGAATAGGTGGGACATCACTGCAGTGGATATCATCTTATATTAAAGGGAGATCACAATTTGTGATGATTTGAAATGACAGGTCATCCACTGTCAACTTGAAATATGGTATCCCACAAGGACCCGTACTTGGTCCAGTGCTATTCGTTCTCTATTGTGGCAGTACTTCAAACATAATCTCACAGCACCGCTTCCTCCACCACTCGAATGTCGATGACTGCGAGTTGTATACAATATATTTTATCATCATCAAAACTCAGAAGAAGCTCTCTTGAATTTAGTAATTGTACAAGGTCCTTGAAATCTCGGATGACCGAAAACAAACTCAAACTGAACAGTGATAAAACTGAAGCAAACATTTTTGGAACTAAGCAGCAGCTAAAAAGTGGATATAAGCATGCGCCGTCAATGTGTCAGATACGGAAGTTCAGTAAACAAAGACTGTCAAGGATCTTGGTGTCTTGCTGGATCCAACACTCTCAATGGAAGTTAAGATTAACAATGTCTGCAAACTATCCTACTTGAACCTACGAGTGATCGGAAATATTCGTCCTTTGATCACCATGGAAACTGCACATTCTCTAGCCAGATGTCTGGTACTGAGTAGACTCGACTACTGTAAGAGTCTTTAGGTCGGACTCCGGGTATTCTCCGGGTATTCTCCTTGACAAACTCCAAAAGGTACAAAATACAGCAGTTCGAATCGTGACTCTCACATCTTAATTAAGGATCACACATTACTCGTGGCCTTAAAGGTGCATCCATTGTGTTTAATAAAATTGTATTAAGCTTTAATACGTTCCGACTCACCATATGTGCTGTTTACAGTGCAAATAAATTCACACGGCTTGCATATTCATCCCCAATCACCAAATATATCATAATTACTAGTTTCCAATTAAAATACAGTAACACATTATGCATGTGCAGAAACCGAAACTACACGTCCCATTTACATGCACAGTAGTTATATGACATAGTAAACGTAATCAACCCACATTTATCATTTTCTCTGTTATAAATAAGAATCCAAAATTACGTTTGACTCATTTGCGCGCGCCACACGCGGTACATTGTCTGGTTTTCGATCAGATATCACTACTTTTACCTTCATATCGTCAATATACTGAGTCGACTATCATCAAAATGGTAGTTTTTGGTAACAGTCGGTATTTCTCGATAAAGTTACACCATTTATAACATTTTGAATATGTGACCCAACAACAATATGGATGTACCTTTAAACACCTTCACTGGCTTCAAATAACAGCAAGGATTCAATTCAAAATTCCATGTCTAATGTAAAATCTCTGCATGATCAATCGCCTGCCTACATTTTAGAGTTGATATCAGCCTATGTCCCAGCACGGGAACTTAGATCACAACATCAGAATCTACTGACAGTGTCGAAGTGTAAACGCAAGTGCTTTGGTCAGAGATGTTTTGAACATTTTGCTTCTAACATGTGGAACTCTCTTCCCAAAAAAATCTAAAACTATCTCCAACCCTGAGTCATTCAAATCAAGTCTAAAAACCTGTATTTTTGTTCAGTTCTATGGTTTATACGACTCGCAGCAATTCTATACATGGATTTGTTCATATATATATATATATATATTTAAATTGCAAACGTTACTGACTAAACAGACCTCTTCAAATTTATACATTTACGAATATACGTTTTCGTTGTCCGTGCTAATTAGTGGAGCGCTGCATCTAAAATGCAAAGTGGGCTCCTAACACGGAAACCTTAAAGGTTACATATCGTAAACATGGTCACTTTTGGGATTCGTTGAAAAGGGGTTTCAATTTGACAACTACTCGACTTTAAAATTTTAAATTCGGCCCGTAAATTATTTATATGCGGCTTTTTAAAAAAATGCCTAATTAAGCCTCAGCAACTAGAATGAAAGTGGGCGGGGCGGTGGTCACTGAAGGGTATCCTGCTGTGACGTACGTGGAGGAATCTCATTATGGCCGCTAATCATAATTTAACGCGTTTTCCCAACTTTTAAACTGCTCATATAAGACAGAAATCTTCATCAAAACAACCCAAATATTCGCTAAACGGATTACCTAATTATCCAACTAACGATTTCATATGGTTACAACGGCCGGGCCCTGCTTAATTTGAGTGCATTTTGCGCTAATTTACAGTATGTTTGTAGCAAATAACCTCGGGACTGCTGTTATAACACATTGACTTAGGCACCATTCATGGGACGTCAATAAGATGCTATCAAAATATATTTTCACTCTATGACATGTTTTTACTTGTCTGAGTTTTAGCTTTGATCCTGATGACAAAGCAATTAAGCAACTGTCGGACCGTGGCCAGATAGGTAAGTGTCAAAACACCTGTATAAAAGCAGGTGATACTAACACAATTCTCTGTCTAGCTGTCTCAGTGGGATTAGATTGGCACCAACCAGTTCCTGTCTTGTAACAACGTGAACGCTATTTATCTCTATCAAGTTATCCAATGAAACTTTGGATTAAATAATGTACCAATGAAATTTATTTTAGTGTAAAATCATCATAACTATTCGCTTTTCTACCTTGCCATTTACGACAAGACTTTTGATGAAAGAGAGTTAGTATTTGATTTGAGTATTAATATTGTCCGTTTGGATACGTTTCTAAGGTAAGTTTCTTACATTAATTGACACTCTTGCTGAACTGTCAAAGTGGCGAAAGTCTACAATAGCAAAAAGTTATGTTTTAATACGATCTTTATTTGATTTGATTAACCACACATTTGATTGAAAACATTATTTTATTATTTTCTTAGATTCAGAATGTAATCCAAAACAGACAACCAACCAAGCTCTTGGGTAACAACGAACCATATTGAACTCGAAGTAATTGACGATTGTTATTTGGATGTCACTAACATTAGCTATAAACTTGTTTGGTCATCGGTTTTGTTTCCTCCCAAAATATTACCAAACCCTAAACATTTAACTAACAATGTAAATTAGTGATATGCTACCATCTAATAAAATTAAAGTGATTTAATGTTTTAAGTGATAACTAAATCGTAAAATGTAACATTGGGATGCAGTGTTTTCGTGGGTGGATTCGTAAACAGTGAATTCGTAGACGGATTTTTATCGTTGATAACCAAGTACTTTTGATGTTTTAAAATAGGTGGTGAGATGCTTTGATTGTTGTAATGTGCTGTTAGTAAATTAGGTTGTCGGTAGATTAATCACGTTAAAAAAACAGGATGTTGTGATGTTCTTTGATTGTCAATGTCTTACCATAGGGCCTACTTCGCCGGCGTCTGCTTATCTCAAGTTTGTTGTTTTATTTTAAACACAAACATTCTCCAACATAAAGTAACAACTACACCGAATATCTGATTTCGTTGTCTCAACTATACTTCGTTCATTTTTTGGTTTTGGTTTCATTTTGTCATCACATTAGCATTGATGTTATCCTATGTCTACGAACGTCTATGAATCCATCGTCTTTCAATATTCATATCAATTCTAATTTATATTTTTAGCGATTTTGGGACACTTGTAAAGTGATAATCAAATTTCCTCGAACAGTTTACAGCAGAACAGCGATGTGGCATTGTTCCAAAGCTTAGATATAACAAATTAACTGACCGATTCCGCAGTGTTTGTCATTGTAAATAGTAAGCGAATGTTTACACCCCGTCCCTTCACATACGTCACTTCCGGTTACCTTCCAACTCTCGAAGCCCGACCCATTTTTCGTTTGCTGCTGGCGGATGAAAAGCAGACGATTTTTATGCAATGTTTAAGTCGCTCAGTTTAATATAGGAACAACATATTGAATTTTTTTTGGGCCTCGTTTTTCTCAAAATAGTCTAATGAACCAATTGCAGATAAGAATTCAATAGAAAATAATATATTTCGGCCATCCTTTAAGGAAATGGGACAAGGCAAGATTTAAGGATAGTTAAGGAAGAGTTACGTAGGGAAGATGTTGTTCAGAGGCATGTGAACTCACGTTAACCTTTCTTCCCATGTCTGTAATAACAGAACTATTTTTCATGAGGCAAATGATGATTTACAAACTGATGTTGTATCATTCATTACAAGCATTAGCACACCCAACTGTTTCATTATGATTAATTGTTAACACACATTCGGGGGTGCACCTCTGTTTTGAGGTTAGTTTCAATGGTAATTTTTTAAAAACTAAAATGAAAGGGGGGGGGGGGGGGGGGGGGGGGGGTGCGCACCCCTGCATCCCCCCTCTTTATCCGCCCCTGAGTTTAAATGTAGAGAGAGGGAGGAGCACTTTATCTTCACATGCCGAAACTACCAGCAGCAACGTTCTGAACTCATCCTGGTCACCGGTCTACGGGTCTAAAACATGTTGATGTCAAGGAAATATCTCCTCATAGCTTTTCTCAACCCCAGGAGTCACCATGTCCACAAGGGCTGGCATTGCTGAAAATAATACGCCGAGAGTAAAAAACTTCGTCCTCTGACAGTTGTGTAAACCTGACAGAGGACGAAATGGTTGACTGTCAGAGGACGAAGTGTTTTTGACTGAGGACCTATTATTTTCAGCAATACCGGCCCTGTGACCATGTCTGTAAAACTTCTAAATTATTATATACTGAACAGCAAAAGAAACGCGAGTTTTAATGATTATAGTTTCTGTTTGCATATCAGCCCATGGTTAGTCATATCATTATTAAATGTTAGAAAACATGTTGAGCTATTGGTACTGTAGAGTACAAATGATTACCATTGCAAAGTCAAAGGGTATAAGTTGGCGAAAATGCAACGCCGTCGGTTTTAAACTAAATTTGCGGGTGTTGAATAGCAATGAATCCCGGAAATTTTACAAACGCAACTATTTATCTTATAATCAACATCAGCAAACTTCATGGGAGTGTTTGAACAAGTTCCAATTGCATTTAAAAGCACATTGGGCCCTTCATCATCTGAACAGGAATGTGGCTGTTTTCCCAGACAATGACTATGGCACAAGGTAATGCTCTGCAGAAGTTCTACACCAGTATTGAGTTTTCGTTATGTCTGCATGTTGTTCAAAACGCTGTTAACATCATGTCAAAACAATTTGAATGCTCTGATATTACAAATTTGCTCAATACAACGTTATCAGTAATTACGAAATTGTTACAGTGGACTCGCGTTTCTTTTGCTGTTCAGTATATGGTAATCGTGTACACGTATCAAACTAGATTAGGCCGCCGTGGTTCGCCCTGTTGTTGAATGTGTTATTGCTTTTCCCATGAAAGGTATTTGTGCAATTGTATTTATGTATGTATGTATTATTTGTACATTGCCCAAATGTGTGTTTTCTGTACAAATACATTATCTTATCTTATGCTGACTACTAGGTTGCAAGGCTGAAGAAGCGGTACTTCATGTGATCTTAACACACAGATGTTGATTGACTCTGTTCCATTGTGATAAACAATTCATGAGGGTGCTCAAGTCACTGACCAAATGTCCAGATAAATACATTAATCGGTAGCATTACTTGCCAGATAGCTCTGGGAAAGACTTTTCTTCATAATGATAAGATTGTAGAGAAAGTGCAAGTGAAATGGTGAAAATTCTGTTTTGGCGACATCATAACCATCCAAAAGCAGCTACAAGGGAAGAAAACACAGATCAGCAGCTGTTCAAAAGAAGAATGATCAGATCTTGTATGAATGTTTGTATTGTGGAGACAAATACATAGAACCTCCAACTGAGGACTTGTACCTTGGTTGGACATTCGACGGGAGAAACTGGTGAAAGGATTAAGATCTTGCCTCTTTAGTAAGTCCGTACGTCTATTGTACTGCGCCAGTTGTTGTTTGACGGAAGAGTCCCCCAAATTCCCAATTGGCGGTGCTTGATTCTTTTGTTGATGATTCACATTTTTCACCAATTTACATGTATATGCATGTACAATGTAGGGTTAGGGTAAGCAATCACACGGAATCTGGCGCGTGCATCCTCTTGGTTCAGGTCTTGTAGTACTGATTTCTCTGACGTTGGCCCTGAGTAGATGCTTGAGGGTCTTGGAAACTGGAAAATCTTAAATCAATGTTCTCTTTAAAAAGAAGGTTCTATCGGGGTATTTTTTGTGGAAACGAAATTCGGGAGGATATTCCTGTTTACACATATATGTTATAAATACATGATTAAAACACAGTGAAATTGAAAGATACTAATGAAGGTAACATTCTAATGACTTTATATTTCACAACTTGATAAACACAAGCGCACATTTGTTGAAAAATAAAACAATGAGAACTTCAGCCATTCATCTGCGCTGCGGGTCGGGGAAAACTTCACTTCACACATCATTTCACGTAATGCAAAATATCCAAGGTGGCGACAGAACCCTACCTTTAAAGTTTATTTTGGATGAGGAGGGGAATCATGTCATAGATAGGTCCGTATTCCACGTTTAAATGTCCTTCAAATATCTGCAAGAATTAAACGTTTCGCTCTCCTTCTATGCTTAAAACTGGATGTAATAGATAACACCCTGATCTTCGGTCGTTCTAGCAAAAAACCTTAACCATATTTATCTAGTGTATATACACACAAAAAAACGACATAGAAATGTGAGTGCAATTGTTGTGTAAATGATTGAAATACAGGCGATCCAAATGTAAAGCGCACATAAAATATCATCTACTTCCAAGGAGAGCAAAACAGACCTCAAAAGTCCTTAAAAGAGCATCCATTGGGTTTCATAAAATTTTATTAGGCTTAAATACGTTCCGACTCACCATATTTGATGTTTACAGTGCAAAAAAAATTAACTCAGCTTGCATATTCACCCCACATTTATTAAATCATTATGCATGTGCAGAAACCGAAACTGCACGTCCCATTTACATGCACGGTAGTTATATGACCTATTAAACATGATCAACCCAAATTTGTAATTTTGTCTGTTATAAATAAGATTCCAAAATTACTTTTGACTCTTAGGCGCGCCTCAATCGCGATGCATTGTCCGGTTTTCAATCAGAAATCACTACTTTTACCTTCATATCGTCAATATACTATATAAGACGACTATCATCAAAATAGTTGTTTTCGGTAACAGTCGGTACTTCTCGATAAAGTTACACAATTTATAACATTTGTAAATAGGCAGAAACTGGTAACCAGGTACTGGCGTACGAGGCGGGTATAGGAGTTTTACTCGAGTAGTAATCTGCTACTCGAGTACTCGTCAAAGAAGAGTTATCTCCCCCTCAAGTGTAGTTGTCTTGGCCTGAACATGACAGAACAATCGTTCGAATGGTTGATAATATTTAAACCTGAGGACAAGCTAAACAGAATATTCGTTATGTGACAAGCTACATTGCCTTACCTCCCACTTTAATAACTAATTATAACTGAATGAAATATAAGACTTTTGAAGTGGAGTTGTATCCCACTTATTCTGAAAGTATTATCTGTGTAACTTTTCATCATTAATTTTCATTAAACAGTGTTATCAGACATTTGACGAGAAAAACATGCGAAATTCATTACACATCGATAAAACAAACTATTACACCTAACAATTTTCTTTCCCCCCAAAAAGAAAGTATGTGTCTTGATGTCCAAATACAAGTACTAGTTTCTTGTATTGATAGGTATTCTAGAAGTTCTTGAACACTCTTCCATCAAAGTCAGCTGGCGGCGTTTACACCTTGCAACACCTACGAAGCGATAACTTCGCGTTCTCGATAGGACTGGTACGCAGTCATCAAAACGAGTACTCGAACGCTCGTGAGTACTACGTGGCGAGTACTCGAGTACTAAAATTTACTACCCGTTTCAGCTCTATTAAATATGTGACCCCAACAACACAATGGATGTACTTTTTATACTCACCAATCCTCTGTGGTTTATCGGTAGAGTCTTGGGCTACAAAGCGAAGGATTGTGGGTTGGAATCCAACAGTTTCTGCTATGGAAAAATTTCACTTGGAAAATGTGAGGATCCATGACCTTATCCAAAAAGTCTTAACATGTATAATGCTGCAGGTGCTTGACGGCCTTATACTGGTTATTACTCTGCCATGGGGGCGATTTATAGAAAGATACAAGCCTTGAAAGTGGTGGTTCCAGGAAGGGGGATCTCTGGACATCCTCGACAATACCCTGGTACTCACAGATAAATATTATCAATAATTTAATAATTAAATTAGATATTTAAAAGTAAACAATGTAATTAGTTGTAGCTACATAATATATAATTCATTTTACAGTTTCGTGAAGAAAGTTCCCTTTTTTATCTCCTGTGTCAGAAAGGAGGCCAGATTTATCACGGGTGGACAACTGGACAGAATGTTCACGTGTCTCTATTCAACTCCACGACTATCTTGTTATATTTTACGACGCTTCATATCATAATAAAAACAAGCGAAAACCACATAAACATCACATAGTTTAACCAGTCTGAATAAAATCGTCCTACGTCACGACACATAAATCGCCAAGTTATGAAGTTGAGAGTGCGAGAGTTAAAGAAATAAACTTTTCACATCTTGTAGTGTATTTGCCACTTAAATAAAAGCAGTGTATTTAAAACATTATAAGTAACTTGTGTTTGCTGAAACGTTTAAAATAGGCCAGATCGAAATAGGCAATGATATATTACAGCTGCTGCATACATGAGGATGGTTCGAATCCAGGATGAGACATTTTCCATATCGTTCCTCAAGTTCCTCATTTGATAGTACTCTCTCAATTTACAGAACAATTAAAAATGTAAACCTATTTAATTCCCCAAGATAAGCATAGGCCTCTTAGCATGTTTGTCTTGCTCATACATGCTCTGACAAAAGTTTAAAATAGTCTTTTATAATTGAAAATAATCTTTCTATATGCTTGAAATACGCAGATCAGCTAAATCAGTGTTGCCTGCTGTTTTTATAGGGCGTTCTCGTCCTACGTCACGACACATAAATCGCCAAGTTATGAAGTTGAGAGTGCGACAGTTAAGGAAATAAACTTCTCACATCTTGTAGTGTAGCCGTGATCGTCTAGAGGTTAGGACTTTGCGTTGTGGCCGCAAGAACCCCGGTTCGAATCCGGGTCACGGCACTACATCACTTTTGCACTAAACAGACATTTTGATATAACGACTTAATTAGAGGCATGTCATTTGTCTCAGACGTGATGGCGCTAAAGCATGTATTTATATATATATTAGAGAAAGTAAAAGGAAATTTATATTATGATTTACCTCGGGGAAATAAAGGGGTATAGGTGTTGCAAGATGTAAACGTCTGTAGATGTGATCGTCTAGTGGTTAGGACTTTGCGTTGTGGCCGCAAGAACCCCGGTTCGAATCCGGGTCACGGCACTCAAAACTTTTGCGATATATATTCTGTCTGCTCGTATAAAAATTAAATGTCTTTGATGTAATATTCCCAAGCTGGGCGTCCCTGACCCAAGCTATTTCTCACGAGTCTGAACAGACCTTTGTTTACAGTGACACTTGCCACTTAAATAAAAGCAGTGTATTTAAAACATTATAAGTAACTTTTGTTTGCTGAAACGTTTAAAATAGACCAGATCGAAATAGGCAATGGTATATTACAGCTGCTGCATACGTGAGGATGATTCGAATCCAGGATGAGACATTTTCCATATCGTTCCTCAAGTTCCTCATTTGATAGTACTCTCTCAATTTACAGAACAATTACAAATGTAAACCTATTTAGTTCCCCAAGATAAGCATAGGACTCTTAGCATGTTTGTCTTGCTCATACATGCTCTGACAAAAGTTTACAAATAGTCTTTTATAATTGAAAATAATCTTTCTATATGCTTGAAATACGCAGATCAGCTAAATCAGTGTTGCCTGCTGTTTTTATAGGGCGTTCTCGTCCTACGTCACGACACATAAATCGCCAAGTTATGAAGTTGAGAGTTGTTGATGATTACGGGGATTTAACGAGCGGTTTTCAGCGGAGCTGTTCTCCCACTCGGAGTTGAGAGTGCGACAGTTAAGGAAATAAACTTCTCACATCTTGTAGTGTCGCCGTGATCGTCTAGAGGTTAGGACTTTGCGTTGTGGCCGCAAGAACCCCGGTTCGAATCCGGGTCACGGCACTACATCACTTTTGCACTAAACAGACATTTTGATATAAGGACTTAATTAGAGGCATGTCATTTGTCTCAGACGTGATGGCGCTGAAGCATGTATTTATATATATATTAGAGAAAGTAAAAGGAAATTTATATTATGATTTACCTCGGGGAAATGAAGGGGTATAGGTGTTGCAAGATGTAAACGTCTGTAGATGTGATCGTCTAGTGGTTAGGACTTTGCGTTGTGGCCGCAAGAACCCCGGTTCGAATCCGGGTCACGGCACTCAAAACTTTTGCGATATATATTCTGTCTGCTCGTATAAAAATTAAATGTCTTTGATGTAATATTCCCAAGCTGGGCGTCCCTGACCCAAGCTATTTCTCACGAGTCTGAACAGACCTTTGTTTACAGTGACACTTGCCACTTAAATAAAAGCAGTGTATTTAAAACATTATAAGTAACTTTTGTTTGCTGAAACGTTTAAAATAGACCAGATCGAAATAGGCAATGATATATTACAGCTGCTGCATACGTGAGGATGATTCGAATCCAGGATGAGACATTTTCCATATCGTTCCTCAAGTTCCTCATTTGATAGTACTCTCTCAATTTACAGAACAATTACAAATGTAAACCTATTTAATTCCCCAAGATAAGCATAGGCCTCTTAGCATGTTTGTCTTGCTCATACATGCTCTGACAAAAGTTTACAAATAGTCTTTTATAATTGAAAATAATCTTTCTATATGCTTGAAATACGCAGATCAGCTAAATCAGTGTTGCCTGCTGTTTTTATAGGGCGTTCTCGTCCTACGTCACGACACATAAATCGCCAAGTTATGAAGTTGAGAGTGCGACAGTTAAGGAAATAAACTTCTCACATCTTGTAGTGTAGCCGTGATCGTCTAGAGGTTAGGACTTTGCGTTGTGGCCGCAAGAACCCCGGTTCGAATCCGGGGCACGGCACTACATCACTTTTGCACTAAACAGACATTTTGATATAAGGACTTAATTAGAGGCATGTCATTTGTCTCAGACGTGATGGCGCTGAAGCATGTATTTATATATATATTAGAGAAAGTAAAAGGAAATTTATATTATGATTTACCTCGGGGAAATGAAGGGGTATAGGTGTTGCAAGATGTAAACGCCGCCAGCTGACTTTGATGGAAGACTTGTGTAAAAGAACTCACCAATACCACTGGTCATATATAGCCGTGATCGTCTAGTGGTTAGGACTTTGCGTTGTGGCCGCAAGAACCCCGGTTCGAATCCGGGTCACGGCACTCAAAACTTTTGCGATATATATTCTGTCTGCTCGTATAAAAATTAAATGTCTTTGATGTAATATTCCCAAGCTGGGCGTCCCTGACCCAAGCTATTTCTCACGAGTCTGAACAGACCTTTGTTTACAGTGACACTTGCCACTTAAATAAAAGCAGTGTATTTAAAACATTATAAGTAACTTTTGTTTGCTGAAACGTTTAAAATAGACCAGATCGAAATAGGCAATAATAAATTACAGCTGCTGCATACGTGAGGATGATTCGAATCCAGGATGAGACATTTTCCATATCGTTCCTCAAGTTCCTCATTTGATAGTACTCTCTCAATTTACAGAACAATTAAAAATGTAAACCTATTTAATTCCCCAAGATAAGCATAGGACTCTTAGCATGTTTGTCTTGCTCATACATGCTCTGACAAAAGTTTACAAATAGTCTTTTGTAATTGAAAATAATCTTTCTATATGCTTGAAATACGCAGATCAGCTAAATCAGTGTTGCCTGCTGTTTTTATAGGGCGTTCTCGTCCTACGTCACGACACATAAATCGCCAAGTTATGAAGTTGAGAGTGCGACAGTTAAGGAAATAAACTTCTCACATCTTGTAGTGTAGCCGTGATCGTCTAGAGGTTAGGACTTTGCGTTGTGGCCGCAAGAACCCCGGTTCGAATCCGGGTCACGGCACTACATCACTTTTGCACTAAACAGACATTTTGATATAAGGACTTAATTAGAGGCATGTCATTTGTCTCAGACGTGATGGCCCTAAAGCATGTATTTATATATATATTAGAGAAAGTAAAAGGAAATTTATATTATGATTTACCTCGGGGAAATGAAGGGGTATAGGTGTTGCAAGATGTAAACGCCGCCAGCTGACTTTGATGGAATACTTGTGTAAAAGAACTCACCAACACCCCTGGTCATATATAGCCGTGATCGTCTAGTGGTTAGGACTTTGCGTTGTGGCCGCAAGAACCCCGGTTCGAATCCGGGTCACGGCACTCAAAACTTTTGCGATATATATTCTGTCTGCTCGTATAAAAATTAAATGTCTTTGATGTAATATTCCCAAGCTGGGCGTCCCTGACCCAAGCTATTTCTCACGAGTCTGAACAGACCTTTGTTTACAGTGACACTTGCCACTTAAATAAAAGCAGTGTATTTAAAACATTATAAGTAACTTTTGTTTGCTGAAACGTTTAAAATAGACCAGATCGAAATAGGCAATAATAAATTACAGCTGCTGCATACGTGAGGATGATTCGAATCCAGGATGAGACATTTTCCATATCGTTCCTCAAGTTCCTCATTTGAAAGTACTCTCTCAATTTACAGAACAATTAAAAATGTAAACCTATTTAATTCCCCAAGATAAGCATAGGCCTCTTAGCATGTTTGTCTTGCTCATACATGCTCTGACAAAAGTTTACAAATAGTCTTTTATAATTGAAAATAATCTTTCTATATGCTTGAAATACGCAGATCAGCTAAATCAGTGTTGCCTGCTGTTTTTATAGGGCGTTCTCGTCCTACGTCACGACACATAAATCGCCAAGTTATGAAGTTGAGAGTGCGACAGTTAAGGAAATAAACTTCTCACATCTTGTAGTGTAGCCGTGATCGTCTAGAGGTTAGGACTTTGCGTTGTGGCCGCAAGAACCCCGGTTCGAATCCGGGTCACGGCACTACATCACTTTTGCACTAAACAGACATTTTGATATAAGGACTTAATTAGAGGCATGTCATTTGTCTCAGACGTGATGGCGCTGAAGCATGTATTTATATATATATTAGAGAAAGTAAAAGGAAATTTATATTATGATTTACCTCGGGGAAATGAAGGGGTATAGGTGTTGCAAGATGTAAACGCCGCCAGCTGACTTTGATGGAAGACTTGTGTAAAAGAACTCACCAATACCACTGGTCATATATAGCCGTGATCGTCTAGTGGTTAGGACTTTGCGTTGTGGCCGCAAGAACCCCGGTTCGAATCCGGGTCACGGCACTCAAAACTTTTGCGATATATATTCTGTCTGCTCGTATAAAAATTAAATGTCTTTGATGTAATATTCCCAAGCTGGGCGTCCCTGACCCAAGCTATTTCTCACGAGTCTGAACAGACCTTTGTTTACAGTGACACTTGCCACTTAAATAAAAGCAGTGTATTTAAAACATTATAAGTAACTTTTGTTTGCTGAAACGTTTAAAATAGACCAGATCGAAATAGGCAATAATAAATTACAGCTGCTGCATACGTGAGGATGATTCGAATCCAGGATGAGACATTTTCCATATCGTTCCTCAAGTTCCTCATTTGATAGTACTCTCTCAATTTACAGAACAATTAAAAATGTAAACCTATTTAATTCCCCAAGATAAGCATAGGACTCTTAGCATGTTTGTCTTGCTCATACATGCTCTGACAAAAGTTTACAAATAGTCTTTTGTAATTGAAAATAATCTTTCTATATGCTTGAAATACGCAGATCAGCTAAATCAGTGTTGCCTGCTGTTTTTATAGGGCGTTCTCGTCCTACGTCACGACACATAAATCGCCAAGTTATGAAGTTGAGAGTGCGACAGTTAAGGAAATAAACTTCTCACATCTTGTAGTGTAGCCGTGATCGTCTAGAGGTTAGGACTTTGCGTTGTGGCCGCAAGAACCCCGGTTCGAATCCGGGTCACGGCACTACATCACTTTTGCACTAAACAGACATTTTGATATAAGGACTTAATTAGAGGCATGTCATTTGTCTCAGACGTGATGGCCCTAAAGCATGTATTTATATATATATTAGAGAAAGTAAAAGGAAATTTATATTATGATTTACCTCGGGGAAATGAAGGGGTATAGGTGTTGCAAGATGTAAACGCCGCCAGCTGACTTTGATGGAATACTTGTGTAAAAGAACTCACCAACACCTCTGGTCATATATAGCCGTGATCGTCTAGTGGTTAGGACTTTGCGTTGTGGCCGCAAGAACCCCGGTTCGAATCCGGGTCACGGCACTCAAAACTTTTGCGATATATATTCTGTCTGCTCGTATAAAAATTAAATGTCTTTGATGTAATATTCCCAAGCTGGGCGTCCCTGACCCAAGCTATTTCTCACGAGTCTGAACAGACCTTTGTTTACAGTGACACTTGCCACTTAAATAAAAGCAGTGTATTTAAAACATTATAAGTAACTTTTGTTTGCTGAAACGTTTAAAATAGACCAGATCGAAATAGGCAATAATAAATTACAGCTGCTGCATACGTGAGGATGATTCGAATCCAGGATGAGACATTTTCCATATCGTTCCTCAAGTTCCTCATTTGAAAGTACTCTCTCAATTTACAGAACAATTAAAAATGTAAACCTATTTAATTCCCCAAGATAAGCATAGGCCTCTTAGCATGTTTGTCTTGCTCATACATGCTCTGACAAAAGTTTACAAATAGTCTTTTATAATTGAAAATAATCTTTCTATATGCTTGAAATACGCAGATCAGCTAAATCAGTGTTGCCTGCTGTTTTTATAGGGCGTTCTCGTCCTACGTCACGACACATAAATCGCCAAGTTATGAAGTTGAGAGTGCGACAGTTAAGGAAATAAACTTCTCACATCTTGTAGTGTAGCCGTGATCGTCTAGAGGTTAGGACTTTGCGTTGTGGCCGCAAGAACCCCGGTTCGAATCCGGGTCACGGCACTACATCACTTTTGCACTAAACAGACATTTTGATATAAGGACTTAATTAGAGGCATGTCATTTGTCTCAGACGTGATGGCGCTGAAGCATGTATTTATATATATATTAGAGAAAGTAAAAGGAAATTTATATTATGATTTACCTCGGGGAAATGAAGGGGTATAGGTGTTGCAAGATGTAAACGCCGCCAGCTGACTTTGATGGAAGACTTGTGTAAAAGAACTCACCAATACCACTGGTCATATATAGCCGTGATCGTCTAGTGGTTAGGACTTTGCGTTGTGGCCGCAAGAACCCCGGTTCGAATCCGGGTCACGGCACTCAAAACTTTTGCGATATATATTCTGTCTGCTCGTATAAAAATTAAATGTCTTTGATGTAATATTCCCAAGCTGGGCGTCCCTGACCCAAGCTATTTCTCACGAGTCTGAACAGACCTTTGTTTACAGTGACACTTGCCACTTAAATAAAAGCAGTGTATTTAAAACATTATAAGTAACTTTTGTTTGCTGAAACGTTTAAAATAGACCAGATCGAAATAGGCAATAATAAATTACAGCTGCTGCATACGTGAGGATGATTCGAATCCAGGATGAGACATTTTCCATATCGTTCCTCAAGTTCCTCATTTGATAGTACTCTCTCAATTTACAGAACAATTAAAAATGTAAACCTATTTAATTCCCCAAGATAAGCATAGGACTCTTAGCATGTTTGTCTTGCTCATACATGCTCTGACAAAAGTTTACAAATAGTCTTTTATAATTGAAAATAATCTTTCTATATGCTTGAAATACGCAGATCAGCTAAATCAGTGTTGCCTGCTGTTTTTATAGGGCGTTCTCGTCCTACGTCACGACACATAAATCGCCAAGTTATGAAGTTGAGAGTGCGACAGTTAAGGAAATAAACTTCTCACATCTTGTAGTGTAGCCGTGATCGTCTAGAGGTTAGGACTTTGCGTTGTGGCCGCAAGAACCCCGGTTCGAATCCGGGTCACGGCACTACATCACTTTTGCACTAAACAGACATTTTGATATAAGGACTTAATTAGAGGCATGTCATTTGTCTCAGACGTGATGGCCCTAAAGCATGTATTTATATATATATTAGAGAAAGTAAAAGGAAATTTATATTATGATTTACCTCGGGGAAATGAAGGGGTATAGGTGTTGCAAGATGTAAACGCCGCCAGCTGACTTTGATGGAATACTTGTGTAAAAGAACTCACCAACACCCCTGGTCATATATAGCCGTGATCGTCTAGTGGTTAGGACTTTGCGTTGTGGCCTCAAGAACCCCGGTTCGAATCCGGGTCACGGCACTCAAAACTTTTGCGATATATATTCTGTCTGCTCGTATAAAAATTAAATGTCTTTGATGTAATATTCCCAAGCTGGGCGTCCCTGACCCAAGCTATTTCTCACGAGTCTGAACAGACCTTTGTTTACAGTGACACTTGCCACTTAAATAAAAGCAGTGTATTTAAAACATTATAAGTAACTTTTGTTTGCTGAAACGTTTAAAATAGACCAGATCGAAATAGGCAATAATAAATTACAGCTGCTGCATACGTGAGGATGATTCGAATCCAGGATGAGACATTTTCCATATCGTTCCTCAAGTTCCTCATTTGAAAGTACTCTCTCAATTTACAGAACAATTAAAAATGTAAACCTATTTAATTCCCCAAGATAAGCATAGGCCTCTTAGCATGTTTGTCTTGCTCATACATGCTCTGACAAAAGTTTACAAATAGTCTTTTATAATTGAAAATAATCTTTCTATATGCTTGAAATACGCAGATCAGCTAAATCAGTGTTGCCTGCTGTTTTTATAGGGCGTTCTCGTCCTACGTCACGACACATAAATCGCCAAGTTATGATGTTGAGAGTGCGACAGTTAAGGAAATAAACTTCTCACATCTTGTAGTGTAGCCGTGATCGTCTAGAGGTTAGGACTTTGCGTTGTGGCCGCAAGAACCCCGGTTCGAATCCGGGTCACGGCACTACATCACTTTTGCACTAAACAGACATTTTGATATAAGGACTTAATTAGAGGCATGTCATTTGTCTCAGACGTGATGGCGCTGAAGCATGTATTTATATATATATTAGAGAAAGTAAAAGGAAATTTATATTATGATTTACCTCGGGGAAATGAAGGGGTATAGGTGTTGCAAGATGTAAACGCCGCCAGCTAACTTTGATGGAAGACTTGTGTAAAAGAACTCACCAATACCACTGGTCATATATAGCCGTGATCGTCTAGTGGTTAGGACTTTGCGTTGTGGCCGCAAGAACCCCGGTTCGAATCCGGGTCACGGCACTCAAAACTTTTGCGATATATATTCTGTCTGCTCGTATAAAAATTAAATGTCTTTGATGTAATATTCCCAAGCTGGGCGTCCCTGACCCAAGCTATTTCTCACGAGTCTGAACAGACCTTTGTTTACAGTGACACTTGCCACTTAAATAAAAGCAGTGTATTTAAAACATTATAAGTAATGTTTGTTTGCTGAAACGTTTAAAATAGACCAGATCGAAATAGGCAATGATATATTACAGCTGCTGCATACGTGAGGATGATTCGAATCCAGGATGAGACATTTTCCATATCGTTCCTCAAGTTCCTCATTTGATAGTACTCTCTCAATTTACAGAACAATTAAAAATGTAAACCTATTTAATTCCCCAAGATAAGCATAGGCCTCTTAGCATGTTTGTATTGCTCATACATGCTCTGACAAAAGTTTACAAATAGTCTTTTATAATTGAAAATAATCTTTCTATATGCTTGAAATACGCAGATCAGCTAAATCAGTGTTGCCTGCTGTTTTTATAGGGCGTTCTCGTCCTACGTCACGACACATAAATCGCCAAGTTATGATGTTGAGAGTGCGACAGTTAAGGAAATAAACTTCTCACATCTTGTAGTGTAGCCGTGATCGTCTAGAGGTTAGGACTTTGCGTTGTGGCCGCAAGAACCCCGGTTCGAATCCGGGTCACGGCACTACATTACATTTGCACTAAACAGACATTTTGATATAAGGACTTAATTAGAGGCATGTCATTTGTCTCAGACGTGATGGCGCTAAAGCATGTATTTATATATATATTAGAGAAAGTAAAAGGAAATTTATATTATGATTTACCTCGGGGAAATGAAGGGGTATAGGTGTTGCAAGATGTAAACGCCGCCAGCTGACTTTGATGGAAGACTTGTGTAAAAGAACTCACCAATTCCCCTGGTCATATATAGCCGTGATCGTCTAGTGGTTAGGACTTTGCGTTGTGGCCGCAAGAACCCCGGTTCGAATCCGGGTCACGGCACTCAAAACTTTTGCGATATATATTCTGTCTGCTCGTATAAAAATTAAATGTCTTTGATGTAATATTCCCAAGCTGGGCGTCCCTGACCCAAGCTATTTCTCACGAGTCTGAACAGACCTTTGTTTACAGTGACACTTGCCACTTAAATAAAAGCAGTATATTTAAAACATTATAAGTAACTTTTGTTTGCTGAAACGTTTAAAATAGACCAGATCGAAATAGGCAATGATATATTACAGCTGCTGCATACGTGAGGATGATTCGAATCCAGGATGAGACATTTTCCATATCGTTCCTCAAGTTCCTCATTTGATAGTACTCTCTCAATTTACAGAACAATTAAAAATGTAAACCTATTTAATTCCCCAAGATAAGCATAGGCCTCTTAGCATGTTTGTCTTGCTCATACATGCTCTGACAAAAGTTTTCAAATAGTCTTTTATAATTGAAAATAATCTTTCTATATGCTTGAAATACGCAGATCAGCTAAATCAGTGTTGCCTGCTGTTTTTATAGGGCGTTCTCGTCCTACGTCACGACACATAAATCGCCAAGTTATGAAGTTGAGAGTGCGACAGTTAAGGAAATAAACTTCTCACATCTTGTAGTGTAGCCGTGATCGTCTAGAGGTTAGGACTTTGCGTTGTGGCCGCAAGAACCCCGGTTCGAATCCGGGTCACGGCACTACATCACTTTTGCACTAAACAGACATTTTGATATAAGGACTTAATTAGAGGCATGTCATTTGTCTCAGACGTGATGGCGCTGAAGCATGTATTTATATATATATTAGAGAAAGTAAAAGGAAATTTATATTATGATTTACCTCGGGGAAATGAAGGGGTATAGGTGTTGCAAGATGTAAACGCCGCCAGCTAACTTTGATGGAAGACTTGTGTAAAAGAACTCACCAATACCCCCTAGCCGTGATCGTCTAGTGGTTAGGACTTTGCGTTGTGGCCGCAAGAACCCCGGTTCGAATCCGGGTCACGGCACTCAAAACTTTTGCGATATATATTCTGTCTGCTCGTATAAAAATTAAATGTCTTTGATGTAATATTCCCAAGCTGGGCGTCCCTGACCCAAGCTATTTCTCACGAGTCTGAACAGACCTTTGTTTACAGTGACACTTGCCACTTAAATAAAAGCAGTATATTTAAAACATTATAAGTAACTTTTGTTTGCTGAAACGTTTAAAATAGACCAGATCGAAATAGGCAATGATATATTACAGCTGCTGCATACGTGAGGATGATTCGAATCCAGGATGAGACATTTTCCATATCGTTCCTCAAGTTCCTCATTTGATAGTACTCTCTCAATTTACAGAACAATTAAAAATGTAAACCTATTTAATTCCCCAAGATAAGCATAGGCCTCTTAGCATGTTTGTCTTGCTCATACATGCTCTGACAAAAGTTTTCAAATAGTCTTTTATAATTGAAAATAATCTTTCTATATGCTTGAAATACGCAGATCAGCTAAATCAGTGTTGCCTGCTGTTTTTATAGGGCGTTCTCGTCCTACGTCACGACACATAAATCGCCAAGTTATGAAGTTGAGAGTGCGACAGTTAAGGAAATAAACTTCTCACATCTTGTAGTGTAGCCGTGATCGTCTAGAGGTTAGGACTTTGCGTTGTGGCCGCAAGAACCCCGGTTCGAATCCGGGTCACGGCACTACATTACATTTGCACTAAACAGACATTTTGATATAAGGACTTAATTAGAGGCATGTCATTTGTCTCAGACGTGATGGCGCTAAAGCATGTATTTATATATATATTAGAGAAAGTAAAAGGAAATTTATATTATGATTTACCTCGGGGAAATGAAGGGGTATAGGTGTTGCAAGATGTAAACGCCGCCAGCTGACTTTGATGGAAGACTTGTGTAAAAGAACTCACCAATTCCCCTGGTCATATATAGCCGTGATCGTCTAGTGGTTAGGACTTTGCGTTGTGGCCGCAAGAACCCCGGTTCGAATCCGGGTCACGGCACTCAAAACTTTTGCGATATATATTCTGTCTGCTCGTATAAAAATTAAATGTCTTTGATGTAATATTCCCAAGCTGGGCGTCCCTGACCCAAGCTATTTCTCACGAGTCTGAACAGACCTTTGTTTACAGTGACACTTGCCACTTAAATAAAAGCAGTGTATTTAAAACATTATAAGTAATTTTTGTTTGCTGAAACGTTTAAAATAGACCAGATCGAAATAGGCAATGATATATTACAGCTGCTGCATACGTGAGGATGATTCGAATCCAGGATGAGACATTTTCCATATCGTTCCTCAAGTTCCTCATTTGATAGTACTCTCTCAATTTACAGAACAATTAAAAATGTAAACCTATTTAATTCCCCAAGATAAGCATAGGCCTCTTAGCATGTTTGTCTTGCTCATACATGCTCTGACAAAAGTTTACAAATAGTCTTTTATAATTGAAAATAATCTTTCTATATGCTTGAAATACGCAGATCAGCTAAATCAGTGTTGCCTGCTGTTTTTATAGGGCGTTCTCGTCCTACGTCACGACACATAAATCGCCAAGTTATGAAGTTGAGAGTGCGACAGTTAAGGAAATAAACTTCTCACATCTTGTAGTGTAGCCGTGATCGTCTAGAGGTTAGGACTTTGCGTTGTGGCCGCAAGAACCCCGGTTCGAATCCGGGTCACGGCACTACATTACATTTGCACTAAACAGACATTTTGATATAAGGACTTAATTAGAGGCATGTCATTTGTCTCAGACGTGATGGCGCTAAAGCATGTATTTATATATATATTAGAGAAAGTAAAAGGAAATTTATATTATGATTTACCTCGGGGAAATGAAGGGGTATAGGTGTTGCAAGATGTAAACGCCGCCAGCTAACTTTGATGGAAGACTTGTGTAAAAGAACTCACCAATACCACTGGTCATATATAGCCGTGATCGTCTAGTGGTTAGGACTTTGCGTTGTGGCCGCAAGAACCCCGGTTCGAATCCGGGTCACGACACTCAAAACTTTTGCGATATATATTCTGTCTGCTCGTATAAAAATTAAATGTCTTTGATGTAATATTCCCAAGCTGGGCGTCCCTGACCCAAGCTATTTCTCACGAGTCTGAACAGACCTTTGTTTACAGTGACACTTGCCACTTAAATAAAAGCAGTGTATTTAAAACATTATAAGTAATTTTTGTTTGCTGAAACGTTTAAAATAGACCAGATCGAAATAGGCAATGATATATTACAGCTGCTGCATACGTGAGGATGATTCGAATCCAGGATGAGACATTTTCCATATCGTTCCTCAAGTTCCTCATTTGATAGTACTCTCTCAATTTACAGAACAATTAAAAATGTAAACCTATTTAATTCCCCAAGATAAGCATAGGACTCTTAGCATGTTTGTCTTGCTCATACATGCTCTGACAAAAGTTTACAAATAGTCTTTTATAATTGAAAATAATCTTTCTATATGCTTGAAATACGCAGATCAGCTAAATCAGTGTTGCCTGCTGTTTTTATAGGGCGTTCTCGTCCTACGACACGACACATAAATCGCCAAGTTATGAAGTTGAGAGTGCGACAGTTAAGGAAATAAACTTCTCACATCTTGTAGTGTAGCCGTGATCGTCTAGAGGTTAGGACTTTGCGTTGTGGCCGCAAGAACCCCGGTTCGAATCCGGGTCACGGCACTACATCACTTTTGCACTAAACAGACATTTTGATATAAGGACTTAATTAGAGGCATGTCATTTGTCTCAGACGTGATGGCCCTAAAGCATGTATTTATATATATATTAGAGAAAGTAAAAGGAAATTTATATTATGATTTACCTCGGGGAAATGAAGGGGTATAGGTGTTGCAAGATGTAAACGCCGCCAGCTGACTTTGATGGAAGACTTGTGTAAAAGAACTCACCAATACCCCCTAGCCGTGATCGTCTAGTGGTAAGGACTTTGCGTTGTGGCCGCAAGAACCCCGGTTCGAATCCGGGTCACGGCACTCAAAACTTTTGCGATATATATTCTGTCTGCTCGTATAAAAATTAAATGTCTTTGATGTAATATTCCCAAGCTGGGCGTCCCTGACCCAAGCTATTTCTCACGAGTCTGAACAGACCTTTGTTTACAGTGACACTTGCCACTTAAATAAAAGCAGTATATTTAAAACATTATAAGTAACTTTTGTTTGCTGAAACGTTTAAAATAGACCAGATCGAAATAGGCAATGATATATTACAGCTGCTGCATACGTGAGGATGATTCGAATCCAGGATGAGACATTTTCCATATCGTTCCTCAAGTTCCTCATTTGATAGTACTCTCTCAATTTACAGAACAATTAAAAATGTAAACCTATTTAATTCCCCAAGATAAGCATAGGCCTCTTAGCATGTTTGTCTTGCTCATACATGCTCTGACAAAAGTTTTCAAATAGTCTTTTATAATTGAAAATAATCTTTCTATATGCTTGAAATACGCAGATCAGCTAAATCAGTGTTGCCTGCTGTTTTTATAGGGCGTTCTCGTCCTACGTCACGACACATAAATCGCCAAGTTATGAAGTTGAGAGTGCGACAGTTAAGGAAATAAACTTCTCACATCTTGTAGTGTAGCCGTGATCGTCTAGAGGTTAGGACTTTGCGTTGTGGCCGCAAGAACCCCGGTTCGAATCCGGGTCACGGCACTACATCACTTTTGCACTAAACAGACATTTTGATATAAGGACTTAATTAGAGGCATGTCATTTGTCTCAGACGTGATGGCGCTGAAGCATGTATTTATATATATATTAGAGAAAGTAAAAGGAAATTTATATTATGATTTACCTCGGGGAAATGAAGGGGTATAGGTGTTGCAAGATGTAAACGCCGCCAGCTAACTTTGATGGAAGACTTGTGTAAAAGAACTCACCAATACCACTGGTCATATATAGCCGTGATCGTCTAGTGGTTAGGACTTTGCGTTGTGGCCGCAAGAACCCCGGTTCGAATCCGGGTCACGGCACTCAAAACTTTTGCGATATATATTCTGTCTGCTCGTATAAAAATTAAATGTCTTTGATGTAATATTCCCAAGCTGGGCGTCCCTGACCCAAGCTATTTCTCACGAGTCTGAACAGACCTTTGTTTACAGTGACACTTGCCACTTAAATAAAAGCAGTGTATTTAAAACATTATAAGTAATATTTGTTTGCTGAAACGTTTAAAATAGACCAGATCGAAATAGGCAATGATATATTACAGCTGCTGCATACGTGAGGATGATTCGAATCCAGGATGAGACATTTTCCATATCGTTCCTCAAGTTCCTCATTTGATAGTACTCTCTCAATTTACAGAACAATTAAAAATGTAAACCTATTTAATTCCCCAAGATAAGCATAGGCCTCTTAGCATGTTTGTCTTGCTCATACATGCTCTGACAAAAGTTTACAAATAGTCTTTTATAATTGAAAATAATCTTTCTATATGCTTGAAATACGCAGATCAGCTAAATCAGTGTTGCCTGCTGTTTTTATAGGGCGTTCTCGTCCTACGACACGACACATAAATCGCCAAGTTATGAAGTTGAGAGTGCGACAGTTAAGGAAATAAACTTCTCACATCTTGTAGTGTAGCCGTGATCGTCTAGAGGTTAGGACTTTGCGTTGTGGCCGCAAGAACCCCGGTTCGAATCCGGGTCACGGCACTACATCACTTTTGCACTAAACAGACATTTTGATATAAGGACTTAATTAGAGGCATGTCATTTGTCTCAGACGTGATGGCCCTAAAGCATGTATTTATATATATATTAGAGAAAGTAAAAGGAAATTTATATTATGATTTACCTCGGGGAAATGAAGGGGTATAGGTGTTGCAAGATGTAAACGCCGCCAGCTGACTTTGATGGAAGACTTGTGTAAAAGAACTCACCAATACCCCCTAGCCGTGATCGTCTAGTGGTAAGGACTTTGCGTTGTGGCCGCAAGAACCCCGGTTCGAATCCGGGTCACGGCACTCAAAACTTTTGCGATATATATTCTGTCTGCTCGTATAAAAATTAAATGTCTTTGATGTAATATTCCCAAGCTGGGCGTCCCTGACCCAAGCTATTTCTCACGAGTCTGAACAGACCTTTGTTTACAGTGACACTTGCCACTTAAATAAAAGCAGTATATTTAAAACATTATAAGTAACTTTTGTTTGCTGAAACGTTTAAAATAGACCAGATCGAAATAGGCAATGATATATTACAGCTGCTGCATACGTGAGGATGATTCGAATCCAGGATGAGACATTTTCCATATCGTTCCTCAAGTTCCTCATTTGATAGTACTCTCTCAATTTACAGAACAATTAAAAATGTAAACCTATTTAATTCCCCAAGATAAGCATAGGCCTCTTAGCATGTTTGTCTTGCTCATACATGCTCTGACAAAAGTTTTCAAATAGTCTTTTATAATTGAAAATAATCTTTCTATATGCTTGAAATACGCAGATCAGCTAAATCAGTGTTGCCTGCTGTTTTTATAGGGCGTTCTCGTCCTACGTCACGACACATAAATCGCCAAGTTATGAAGTTGAGAGTGCGACAGTTAAGGAAATAAACTTCTCACATCTTGTAGTGTAGCCGTGATCGTCTAGAGGTTAGGACTTTGCGTTGTGGCCGCAAGAACCCCGGTTCGAATCCGGGTCACGGCACTACATCACTTTTGCACTAAACAGACATTTTGATATAAGGACTTAATTAGAGGCATGTCATTTGTCTCAGACGTGATGGCGCTGAAGCATGTATTTATATATATATTAGAGAAAGTAAAAGGAAATTTATATTATGATTTACCTCGGGGAAATGAAGGGGTATAGGTGTTGCAAGATGTAAACGCCGCCAGCTAACTTTGATGGAAGACTTGTGTAAAAGAACTCACCAATACCACTGGTCATATATAGCCGTGATCGTCTAGTGGTTAGGACTTTGCGTTGTGGCCGCAAGAACCCCGGTTCGAATCCGGGTCACGGCACTCAAAACTTTTGCGATATATATTCTGTCTGCTCGTATAAAAATTAAATGTCTTTGATGTAATATTCCCAAGCTGGGCGTCCCTGACCCAAGCTATTTCTCACGAGTCTGAACAGACCTTTGTTTACAGTGACACTTGCCACTTAAATAAAAGCAGTGTATTTAAAACATTATAAGTAATATTTGTTTGCTGAAACGTTTAAAATAGACCAGATCGAAATAGGCAATGATATATTACAGCTGCTGCATACGTGAGGATGATTCGAATCCAGGATGAGACATTTTCCATATCGTTCCTCAAGTTCCTCATTTGATAGTACTCTCTCAATTTACAGAACAATTAAAAATGTAAACCTATTTAATTCCCCAAGATAAGCATAGGCCTCTTAGCATGTTTGTCTTGCTCATACATGCTCTGACAAAAGTTTACAAATAGTCTTTTATAATTGAAAATAATCTTTCTATATGCTTGAAATACGCAGATCAGCTAAATCAGTGTTGCCTGCTGTTTTTATAGGGCGTTCTCGTCCTACGTCACGACACATAAATCGCCAAGTTATGAAGTTGAGAGTGCGACAGTTAAGGAAATAAACTTCTCACATCTTGTAGTGTAGCCGTGATCGTCTAGAGGTTAGGACTTTGCGTTGTGGCCGCAAGAACCCCGGTTCGAATCCGGGTCACGGCACTACATCACTTTTGCACTAAACAGACATTTTGATATAAGGACTTAATTAGAGGCATGTCATTTGTCTCAGACGTGATGGCGCTAAAGCATGTATTTATATATATATTAGAGAAAGTAAAAGGAAATTTATATTATGATTTACCTCGGGGAAATGAAGGGGTATAGGTGTTGCAAGATGTAAACGCCGCCAGCTAACTTTGATGGAAGACTTGTGTAAAAGAACTCACCAATACCACTGGTCATATATAGCCGTGATCGTCTAGTGGTTAGGACTTTGCGTTGTGGCCGCAAGAACCCCGGTTCGAATCCGGGTCACGGCACTCAAAACTTTTGCGATATATATTCTGTCTGCTCGTATAAAAATTAAATGTCTTTGATGTAATATTCCCAAGCTGGGCGTCCCTGACCCAAGCTATTTCTCACGAGTCTGAACAGACCTTTGTTTACAGTGACACTTGCCACTTAAATAAAAGCAGTGTATTTAAAACATTATAAGTAATATTTGTTTGCTGAAACGTTTAAAATAGACCAGATCGAAATAGGCAATGATATATTACAGCTGCTGCATACGTGAGGATGATTCGAATCCAGGATGTGACATTTTCCATATCGTTCCTCAAGTTCCTCATTTGATAGTACTCTCTCAATTTACAGAACAATTAAAAATGTAAACCTATTTAATTCCCCAAGATAAGCATAGGCCTCTTAGCATGTTTGTCTTGCTCATACATGCTCTGACAAAAGTTTTCAAATAGTCTTTTATAATTGAAAATAATCTTTCTATATGCTTGAAATACGCAGATCAGCTAAATCAGTGTTGCCTGCTGTTTTTATAGGGCGTTCTCGTCCTACGTCACGACACATAAATCGCCAAGTTATGAAGTTGAGAGTGCGACAGTTAAGGAAATAAACTTCTCACATCTTGTAGTGTAGCCGTGATCGTCTAGAGGTTAGGACTTTGCGTTGTGGCCGCAAGAACCCCGGTTCGAATCCGGGTCACGGCACTACATCACTTTTGCACTAAACAGACATTTTGATATAAGGACTTAATTAGAGGCATGTCATTTGTCTCAGACGTGATGGCGCTGAAGCATGTATTTATATATATATTAGAGAAAGTAAAAGGAAATTTATATTATGATTTACCTCGGGGAAATGAAGGGGTATAGGTGTTGCAAGATGTAAACGCCGCCAGCTAACTTTGATGGAAGACTTGTGTAAAAGAACTCACCAATACCACTGGTCATATATAGCCGTGATCGTCTAGTGGTTAGGACTTTGCGTTGTGGCCGCAAGAACCCCGGTTCGAATCCGGGTCACGGCACTCAAAACTTTTGCGATATATATTCTGTCTGCTCGTATAAAAATTAAATGTCTTTGATGTAATATTCCCAAGCTGGGCGTCCCTGACCCAAGCTATTTCTCACGAGTCTGAACAGACCTTTGTTTACAGTGACACTTGCCACTTAAATAAAAGCAGTGTATTTAAAACATTATAAGTAATTTTTGTTTGCTGAAACGTTTAAAATAGACCAGATCGAAATAGGCAATGATATATTACAGCTGCTGCATACGTGAGGATGATTCGAATCCAGGATGAGACATTTTCCATATCGTTCCTCAAGTTCCTCATTTGATAGTACTCTCTCAATTTACAGAACAATTAAAAATGTAAACCTATTTAATTCCCCAAGATAAGCATAGGCCTCTTAGCATGTTTGTCTTGCTCATACATGCTCTGACAAAAGTTTACAAATAGTCTTTTATAATTGAAAATAATCTTTCTATATGCTTGAAATACGCAGATCAGCTAAATCAGTGTTGCCTGCTGTTTTTATAGGGCGTTCTCGTCCTACGTCACGACACATAAATCGCCAAGTTATGAAGTTGAGAGTGCGACAGTTAAGGAAATAAACTTCTCACATCTTGTAGTGTAGCCGTGATCGTCTAGAGGTTAGGACTTTGCGTTGTGGCCGCAAGAACCCCGGTTCGAATCCGGGTCACGGCACTACATCACTTTTGCACTAAACAGACATTTTGATATAAGGACTTAATTAGAGGCATGTCATTTGTCTCAGACGTGATGGCGCTAAAGCATGTATTTATATATATATTAGAGAAAGTAAAAGGAAATTTATATTATGATTTACCTCGGGGAAATGAAGGGGTATAGGTGTTGCAAGATGTAAACGCCGCCAGCTGACTTTGATGGAAGACTTGTGTAAAAGAACTCACCAATACCACTGGTCATATATAGCCGTGATCGTCTAGTGGTTAGGACTTTGCGTTGTGGCCGCAAGAACCCCGGTTCGAATCCGGGTCACGGCACTCAAAACTTTTGCGATATATATTCTGTCTGCTCGTATAAAAATTAAATGTCTTTGATGTAATATTCCCAAGCTGGGCGTCCCTGACCCAAGCTATTTCTCACGAGTCTGAACAGACCTTTGTTTACAGTGACACTTGCCACTTAAATAAAAGCAGTGTATTTAAAACATTATAAGTAACTTTTGTTTGCTGAAACGTTTAAATTAGACCAGATCGAAATAGGCAATAATATATTACAGCTGCTGCATACGTGAGGATGATTCGAATCCAGGATGAGACATTTTCCATATCGTTCCTCAAGTTCCTCATTTGATAGTACTCTCTCAATTTACAGAACAATTAAAAATGTAAACCTATTTAATTCCCCAAGATAAGCATAGGCCTCTTAGCATGTTTGTCTTGCTCATACATGCTCTGACAAAAGTTTACAAATAGTCTTTTATAATTGAAAATAATCTTTCTATATGCTTGAAATACGCAGATCAGCTAAATCAGTGTTGCCTGCTGTTTTTATAGGGCGTTCTCGTCCTACGTCACGACACATAAATCGCCAAGTTATGAAGTTGAGAGTGCGACAGTTAAGGAAATAAACTTCTCGCATCTTGTAGTGTAGCCGTGATCGTCTAGAGGTTAGGACTTTGAGTTGTGGCCGCAAGAACCCCGGTTCGAATCCGGGTCACGGCACTACATCACTTTTGCACTAAACAGACATTTTGATATAAGGACTTAATTAGAGGCATGTCATTTGTCTCAGACGTGATGGCGCTAAAGCATGTATTTATATATATATTAGAGAAAGTAAAAGGAAATTTATATTATGATTTACCTCGGGGAAATGAAGAGGTATAGGTGTTGCAAGATGTAAACGCCGCCAGCTGACTTTGATGGAAGACTTGTGTAAAAGAACTCACCAATACCACTGGTCATATATAGCCGTGATCGTCTAGTGGTTAGGACTTTGCGTTGTGGCCGCAAGAACCCCGGTTCGAATCCGGGTCACGGCACTCAAAACTTTTGCGATATATATTCTGTCTGCTCGTATAAAAATTAAATGTCTTTGATGTAATATTCCCAAGCTGGGCGTCCCTGACCCAAGCTATTTCTCACGAGTCTGAACAGACCTTTGTTTACAGTGACACTTGCCACTTAAATAAAAGCAGTGTATTTAAAACATTATAAGTAATTTTTGTTTGCTGAAACGTTTAAAATAGACCAGATCGAAATAGGCAATGATATATTACAGCTGCTGCATACGTGAGGATGATTCGAATCCAGGATGAGACATTTTCCATATCGTTCCTCAAGTTCCTCATTTGATAGTACTCTCTCAATTTACAGAACAATTAAAAATGTAAACCTATTTAATTCCCCAAGATAAGCATAGGACTCTTAGCATGTTTGTCTTGCTCATACATGCTCTGACAAAAGTTTACAAATAGTCTTTTATAATTGAAAATAATCTTTCTATATGCTTGAAATACGCAGATCAGCTAAATCAGTGTTGCCTGCTGTTTTTATAGGGCGTTCTCGTCCTACGACACGACACATAAATCGCCAAGTTATGAAGTTGAGAGTGCGACAGTTAAGGAAATAAACTTCTCACATCTTGTAGTGTAGCCGTGATCGTCTAGAGGTTAGGACTTTGCGTTGTGGCCGCAAGAACCCCGGTTCGAATCCGGGTCACGGCACTACATCACTTTTGCACTAAACAGACATTTTGATATAAGGACTTAATTAGAGGCATGTCATTTGTCTCAGACGTGATGGCCCTAAAGCATGTATTTATATATATATTAGAGAAAGTAAAAGGAAATTTATATTATGATTTACCTCGGGGAAATGAAGGGGTATAGGTGTTGCAAGATGTAAACGCCGCCAGCTGACTTTGATGGAAGACTTGTGTAAAAGAACTCACCAATACCCCCTAGCCGTGATCGTCTAGTGGTAAGGACTTTGCGTTGTGGCCGCAAGAACCCCGGTTCGAATCCGGGTCACGGCACTCAAAACTTTTGCGATATATATTCTGTCTGCTCGTATAAAAATTAAATGTCTTTGATGTAATATTCCCAAGCTGGGCGTCCCTGACCCAAGCTATTTCTCACGAGTCTGAACAGACCTTTGTTTACAGTGACACTTGCCACTTAAATAAAAGCAGTGTATTTAAAACATTATAAGTAACTTTTGTTTGCTGAAACGTTTAAAATAGACCAGATCGAAATAGGCAATAATAAATTACAGCTGCTGCATACGTGAGGATGATTCGAATCCAGGATGAGACATTTTCCATATCGTTCCTCAAGTTCCTCATTTGATAGTACTCTCTCAATTTACAGAACAATTAAAAATGTAAACCTATTTAATTCCCCAAGATAAGCATAGGCCTCTTAGCATGTTTGTATTGCTCATACATGCTCTGACAAAAGTTTTCAAATAGTCTTTTATAATTGAAAATAATCTTTCTATATGCTTGAAATACGCAGATCAGCTAAATCAGTGTTGCCTGCTGTTTTTATAGGGCGTTTTCGTCCTACGACACGACACATAAATCGCCAAGTTATGAAGTTGAGAGTGCGACAGTTAAGGAAATAAACTTCTCACATCTTGTAGTGTAGCCGTGATCGTCTAGAGGTTAGGACTTTGCGTTGTGGCCGCAAGAACCCCGGTTCGAATCCGGGTCACGGCACTACATCACTTTTGCACTAAACAGACATTTTGATATAAGGACTTAATTAGAGGCATGTCATTTGTCTCAGACGTGATGGCGCTGAAGCATGTATTTATATATATATTAGAGAAAGTAAAAGGAAATTTATATTATGATTTACCTCGGGGAAATGAAGGGGTATAGGTGTTGCAAGATGTAAACGCCGCCAGCTGACTTTGATGGAAGACTTGTGTAAAAGAACTCACCAATACCACTGGTCATATATAGCCGTGATCGTCTAGTGGTTAGGACTTTGCGTTGTGGCCGCAGAACCCCGGTTCGAATCCGGGTCACGGCACTCAAAACTTTTGCGATATATATTCTGTCTGCTCGTATAAAAATTAAATGTCTTTGATGTAATATTCCCAAGCTGGGCGTCCCTGACCCAAGCTATTTCTCACGAGTCTGAACAGACCTTTGTTTACAGTGACACTTGCCACTTAAATAAAAGCAGTGTATTTAAAACATGATAAGTAATTTTTGTTTGCTGAAACGTTTAAAATAGACCAGATCGAAATAGGCAATGATATATTACCGCTGCTGCATACGTGAGGATGATTCGAATCCAGGATGAGACATTTTCCATATCGTTCCTCAAGTTCCTCATTTGATAGTACTCTCTCAATTTACAGAACAATTAAAAATGTAAACCTATTTAATTCCCCAAGATAAGCATAGGACTCTTAGCATGTTTGTCTTGCTCATACATGCTCTGACAAAAGTTTACAAATAGTCTTTTATAATTGAAAATAATCTTTCTATATGCTTGAAATACGCAGATCAGATAAATCAGTGTTGCCTGCTGTTTTTATAGGGCGTTCTCGTCCTACGACACGACACATAAATCGCCAAGTTATGAAGTTGAGAGTGCGACAGTTAAGGAAATAAACTTCTCACATCTTGTAGTGTAGCCGTGATCGTCTAGAGGTTAGGACTTTGCGTTGTGGCCGCAAGAACCCCGGTTCGAATCCGGGTCACGGCACTACATCACTTTTGCACTAAACAGACATTTTGATATAAGGACTTAATTAGAGGCATGTCATTTGTCTCAGACGTGATGGCCCTAAAGCATGTATTTATATATATATTAGAGAAAGTAAAAGGAAATTTATATTATGATTTACCTCGGGGAAATGAAGGGGTATAGGTGTTGCAAGATGTAAACGCCGCCAGCTGACTTTGATGGAAGACTTGTGTAAAAGAACTCACCAATACCCCCTAGCCGTGATCGTCTAGTGGTTAGGACTTTGCGTTGTGGCCGCAAGAACCCCGGTTTGAATCCGGGTCACGGCACTCAAAACTTTTGCGATATATATTCTGTCTGCTCGTATAAAAATTAAATGTCTTTGATGTAATATTCCCAAGCTGGGCGTCCCTGACCCAAGCTATTTCTCACGAGTCTGAACAGACCTTTGTTTACAGTGAAACTTGCCACTTAAATAAAAGCAGTGTATTTAAAACATTATAAGTAACTTTTGTTTGCTGAAACGTTTAAAATAGACCAGATCGAAATAGGCAATGATATATTACAGCTGCTGCATACGTGAGGATGATTCGAATCCAGGATGAGACATTTTCCATATCGTTCCTCAAGTTCCTCATTTGATAGTACTCTCTCAATTTACAGAACAATTAAAAATGTAAACCTATTTAATTCCCCAAGATAAGCAAAGGCCTCTTAGCATGTTTGTCTTGCTCATACATGCTCTGACAAAAGTTTACAAATAGTCTTTTATAATTGAAAATAATCTTTCTATATGCTTGAAATACGCAGATCAGCTAAATCAGTGTTGCCTGCTGTTTTTATAGGGCGTTCTCGTCCTACGTCACGACACATAAATCGCCAAGTTATGAAGTTGAGAGTGCGACAGTTAAGGAAATAAACTTCTCACATCTTGTAGTGTAGCCGTGATCGTCTAGAGGTTAGGACTTTGCGTTGTGGCCGCAAGAACCCCGGTTCGAATCCGGGTCACGGCACTACATCACTTTTGCACTAAACAGACATTTTGATATAAGGACTTAATTAGAGGCATGTCATTTGTCTCAGACGTGATGGCGCTAAAGCATGTATTTATATATATATTAGAGAAAGTAAAAGGAAATTTATATTATGATTTACCTCGGGGAAATGAAGGGGTATAGGTGTTGCAAGATGTAAACGCCGCCAGCTGACTTTGATGGAAGACTTGTGTAAAAGAACTCACCAATACCACTGGTCATATATAGCCGTGATCGTCTAGTGGTTAGGACTTTGCGTTGTGGCCGCAAGAACCCCGGTTCGAATCCGGGTCACGGCACTCAAAACTTTTGCGATATATATTCTGTCTGCTCGTATAAAAATTAAATGTCTTTGATGTAATATTCCCAAGCTGGGCGTCCCTGACCCAAGCTATTTCTCACGAGTCTGAACAGACCTTTGTTTACAGTGACACTTGCCACTTAAATAAAAGCAGTGTATTTAAAACATTATAAGTAACTTTTGTTTGCTGAAACGTTTAAATTAGACCAGATCGAAATAGGCAATAATATATTACAGCTGCTGCATACGTGAGGATGATTCGAATCCAGGATGAGACATTTTCCATATCGTTCCTCAAGTTCCTCATTTGATAGTACTCTCTCAATTTACAGAACAATTAAAAATGTAAACCTATTTAATTCCCCAAGATAAGCATAGGCCTCTTAGCATGTTTGTCTTGCTCATACATGCTCTGACAAAAGTTTACAAATAGTCTTTTATAATTGAAAATAATCTTTCTATATGCTTGAAATACGCAGATCAGCTAAATCAGTGTTGCCTGCTGTTTTTATAGGGCGTTCTCGTCCTACGTCACGACACATAAATCGCCAAGTTATGAAGTTGAGAGTGCGACAGTTAAGGAAATAAACTTCTCGCATCTTGTAGTGTAGCCGTGATCGTCTAGAGGTTAGGACTTTGAGTTGTGGCCGCAAGAACCCCGGTTCGAATCCGGGTCACGGCACTACATCACTTTTGCACTAAACAGACATTTTGATATAAGGACTTAATTAGAGGCATGTCATTTGTCTCAGACGTGATGGCGCTAAAGCATGTATTTATATATATATTAGAGAAAGTAAAAGGAAATTTATATTATGATTTACCTCGGGGAAATGAAGAGGTATAGGTGTTGCAAGATGTAAACGCCGCCAGCTGACTTTGATGGAAGACTTGTGTAAAAGAACTCACCAATACCACTGGTCATATATAGCCGTGATCGTCTAGTGGTTAGGACTTTGCGTTGTGGCCGCAAGAACCCCGGTTCGAATCCGGGTCACGGCACTCAAAACTTTTGCGATATATATTCTGTCTGCTCGTATAAAAATTAAATGTCTTTGATGTAATATTCCCAAGCTGGGCGTCCCTGACCCAAGCTATTTCTCACGAGTCTGAACAGACCTTTGTTTACAGTGACACTTGCCACTTAAATAAAAGCAGTGTATTTAAAACATTATAAGTAATTTTTGTTTGCTGAAACGTTTAAAATAGACCAGATCGAAATAGGCAATGATATATTACAGCTGCTGCATACGTGAGGATGATTCGAATCCAGGATGAGACATTTTCCATATCGTTCCTCAAGTTCCTCATTTGATAGTACTCTCTCAATTTACAGAACAATTAAAAATGTAAACCTATTTAATTCCCCAAGATAAGCATAGGACTCTTAGCATGTTTGTCTTGCTCATACATGCTCTGACAAAAGTTTACAAATAGTCTTTTATAATTGAAAATAATCTTTCTATATGCTTGAAATACGCAGATCAGCTAAATCAGTGTTGCCTGCTGTTTTTATAGGGCGTTCTCGTCCTACGACACGACACATAAATCGCCAAGTTATGAAGTTGAGAGTGCGACAGTTAAGGAAATAAACTTCTCACATCTTGTAGTGTAGCCGTGATCGTCTAGAGGTTAGGACTTTGCGTTGTGGCCGCAAGAACCCCGGTTCGAATCCGGGTCACGGCACTACATCACTTTTGCACTAAACAGACATTTTGATATAAGGACTTAATTAGAGGCATGTCATTTGTCTCAGACGTGATGGCGCTGAAGCATGTATTTATATATATATTAGAGAAAGTAAAAGGAAATTTATATTATGATTTACCTCGGGGAAATGAAGGGGTATAGGTGTTGCAAGATGTAAACGCCGCCAGCTAACTTTGATGGAAGACTTGTGTAAAAGAACTCACCAATACCACTGGTCATATATAGCCGTGACCGTCTAGTGGTTAGGACTTTGCGTTGTGGCCGCAAGAACCCCGGTTCGAATCCGGGTCACGGCACTCAAAACTTTTGCGATATATATTCTGTCTGCTCGTATAAAAATTAAATGTCTTTGATGTAATATTCCCAAGCTGGGCGTCCCTGACCCAAGCTATTTCTCACGAGTCTGAACAGACCTTTGTTTACAGTGACACTTGCCACTTAAATAAAAGCAGTGTATTTAAAACATTATAAGTAATTTTTGTTTGCTGAAACGTTTAAAATAGACCAGATCGAAATAGGCAATGATATATTACAGCTGCTGCATACGTGAGGATGATTCGAATCCAGGATGAGACATTTTCCATATCGTTCCTCAAGTTCCTCATTTGATAGTACTCTCTCAATTTACAGAACAATTAAAAATGTAAACCTATTTAATTCCCCAAGATAAGCATAGGCCTCTTAGCATGTTTGTCTTGCTCATACATGCTCTGACAAAAGTTTACAAATAGTCTTTTATAATTGAAAATAATCTTTCTATATGCTTGAAATACGCAGATCAGCTAAATCAGTGTTGCCTGCTGTTTTTATAGGGCGTTCTCGTCCTACGTCACGACACATAAATCGCCAAGTTATGAAGTTGAGAGTGCGACAGTTAAGGAAATAAACTTCTCACATCTTGTAGTGTAGCCGTGATCGTCTAGAGGTTAGGACTTTGCGTTGTGGCCGCAAGAACCCCGGTTCGAATCCGGGTCACGGCACTACATCACTTTTGCACTAAACAGACATTTTGATATAAGGACTTAATTAGAGGCATGTCATTTGTCTCAGACGTGATGGCGCTGAAGCATGTATTTATATATATATTAGAGAAAGTAAAAGGAAATTTATATTATGATTTACCTCGGGGAAATGAAGGGGTATAGGTGTTGCAAGATGTAAACGCCGCCAGCTGACTTTGATGGAAGACTTGTGTAAAAGAACTCACCAATACCACTGGTCATATATAGCCGTGATCGTCTAGTGGTTAGGACTTTGCGTTGTGGCCGCAAGAACCCCGGTTCGAATCCGGGTCACGGCACTCAAAACTTTTGCGATATATATTCTGTCTGCTCGTATAAAAATTAAATGTCTTTGATGTAATATTCCCAAGCTGGGCGTCCCTGACCCAAGCTATTTCTCACGAGTCTGAACAGACCTTTGTTTACAGTGACACTTGCCACTTAAATAAAAGCAGTGTATTTAAAACATGATAAGTAATTTTTGTTTGCTGAAACGTTTAAAATAGACCAGATCGAAATAGGCAATGATATATTACAGCTGCTGCATACGTGAGGATGATTCGAATCCAGGATGAGACATTTTCCATATCGTTCCTCAAGTTCCTCATTTGATAGTACTCTCTCAATTTACAGAACAATTAAAAATGTAAACCTATTTAATTCCCCAAGATAAGCATAGGACTCTTAGCATGTTTGTCTTGCTCATACATGCTCTGACAAAAGTTTACAAATAGTCTTTTATAATTGAAAATAATCTTTCTATATGCTTGAAATACGCAGATCAGATAAATCAGTGTTGCCTGCTGTTTTTATAGGGCGTTCTCGTCCTACGACACGACACATAAATCGCCAAGTTATGAAGTTGAGAGTGCGACAGTTAAGGAAATAAACTTCTCACATCTTGTAGTGTAGCCGTGATCGTCTAGAGGTTAGGACTTTGCGTTGTGGCCGCAAGAACCCCGGTTCGAATCCGGGTCACGGCACTACATCACTTTTGCACTAAACAGACATTTTGATATAAGGACTTAATTAGAGGCATGTCATTTGTCTCAGACGTGATGGCCCTAAAGCATGTATTTATATATATATTAGAGAAAGTAAAAGGAAATTTATATTATGATTTACCTCGGGGAAATGAAGGGGTATAGGTGTTGCAAGATGTAAACGCCGCCAGCTGACTTTGATGGAAGACTTGTGTAAAAGAACTCACCAATACCCCCTAGCCGTGATCGTCTAGTGGTTAGGACTTTGCGTTGTGGCCGCAAGAACCCCGGTTTGAATCCGGGTCACGGCACTCAAAACTTTTGCGATATATATTCTGTCTGCTCGTATAAAAATTAAATGTCTTTGATGTAATATTCCCAAGCTGGGCGTCCCTGACCCAAGCTATTTCTCACGAGTCTGAACAGACCTTTGTTTACAGTGACACTTGCCACTTAAATAAAAGCAGTGTATTTAAAACATTATAAGTAACTTTTGTTTGCTGAAACGTTTAAAATAGACCAGATCGAAATAGGCAATGATATATTACAGCTGCTGCATACGTGAGGATGATTCGAATCCAGGATGAGACATTTTCCATATCGTTCCTCAAGTTCCTCATTTGATAGTACTCTCTCAATTTACAGAACAATTAAAAATGTAAACCTATTTAATTCCCCAAGATAAGCATAGGACTCTTAGCATGTTTGTCTTGCTCATACATGCTCTGACAAAAGTTTACAAATAGTCTTTTATAATTGAAAATAATCTTTCTATATGCTTGAAATACGCAGATCAGCTAAATCAGTGTTGCCTGCTGTTTTTATAGGGCGTTCTCGTCCTACGTCACGACACATAAATCGCCAAGTTATGAAGTTGAGAGTGCGACAGTTAAGGAAATAAACTTCTAACATCTTGTAGTGTAGCCGTGATCGTCTAGAGGTTAGGACTTTGCGTTGTGGCCGCAAGAACCAAGGTTCGAATCCGGGTCACGGCACTACATCACTTTTGCACTAAACAGACATTTTGATATAAGGACTTAATTAGAGGCATGTCATTTGTCTCAGACGTGATGGCGCTGAAGCATGTATTTATATATATATTAGAGAAAGTAAAAGGAAATTTATATTATGATTTACCTCGGGGAAATGAAGGGGTATAGGTGTTGCAAGATGTAAACGCCGCGAGCTGACTTTGATGGAAGACTTGTGTAAAAGAACTCACCAATTCCCCTGGTCATATATAGCCGTGATCGTCTAGTGGTTAGGACTTTGCGTTGTGGCCGCAAGAACCCCGGTTCGAATCCGGGTCACGGCACTCAAAACTTTTGCGATATATATTCTGTCTGCTCGTATAAAAATTAAATGTCTTTGATGTAATATTCCCAAGCTGGGCGTCCCTGACCCAAGCTATTTCTCACGAGTCTGAACAGACCTTTGTTTACAGTGACACTTGCCACTTAAATAAAAGCAGTGTATTTAAAACATTATAAGTAATTTTTGTTTGCTGAAACGTTTAAAATAGACCAGATCGAAATAGGCAATGATATATTACAGCTGCTGCATACGTGAGGATGATTCGAATCCAGGATGAGACATTTTCCATATCGTTCCTCAAGTTCCTCATTTGATAGTACTCTCTCAATTTACAGAACAATTAAAAATGTAAACCTATTTAATTCCCCAAGATAAGCATAGGCCTCTTAGCATGTTTGTCTTCCTCATACATGCTCTGACAAAAGTTTTCAAATAGTCTTTTATAATTGAAAATAATCTTTCTATATGCTTGAAATACGCAGATCAGCTAAATCAGTGTTGCCTGCTGTTTTTATAGGGCGTTCTCGTCCTACGTCACGACACATAAATCGCCAAGTTATGAAGTTGAGAGTGCGACAGTTAAGGAAATAAACTTCTCACATCTTGTAGTGTAGCCGTGATCGTCTAGAGGTTAGGACTTTGCGTTGTGGCCGCAAGAACCCCGGTTCGAATCCGGGTCACGGCACTACATCACTTTTGCACTAAACAGACATTTTGATATAAGGACTTAATTAGAGGCATGTCATTTGTCTCAGACGTGATGGCGCTGAAGCATGTATTTATATATATATTAGAGAAAGTAAAAGGAAATTTATATTATGATTTACCTCGGGGAAATGAAGGGGTATAGGTGTTGCAAGATGTAAACGCCGCCAGCTGACTTTGATGGAAGACTTGTGTAAAAGAACTCACCAATACCACTGGTCATATATAGCCGTGATCGTCTAGTGGTTAGGACTTTGCGTTGTGGCCGCAAGAACCCCGGTTCGAATCCGGGTCACGGCACTCAAAACTTTTGCGATATATATTCTGTCTGCTCGTATAAAAATTAAATGTCTTTGATGTAATATTCCCAAGCTGGGCGTCCCTGACCCAAGCTATTTCTCACGAGTCTGAACAGACCTTTGTTTACAGTGACACTTGCCACTTAAATAAAAGCAGTGTATTTAAAACATGATAAGTAATTTTTGTTTGCTGAAACGTTTAAAATAGACCAGATCGAAATAGGCAATGATATATTACAGCTGCTGCATACGTGAGGATGATTCGAATCCAGGATGAGACATTTTCCATATCGTTCCTCAAGTTCCTCATTTGATAGTACTCTCTCAATTTACAGAACAATTAAAAATGTAAACCTATTTAATTCCCCAAGATAAGCATAGGACTCTTAGCATGTTTGTCTTCCTCATACATGCTCTGACAAAAGTTTTCAAATAGTCTTTTATAATTGAAAATAATCTTTCTATATGCTTGAAATACGCAGATCAGCTAAATCAGTGTTGCCTGCTGTTTTTATAGGGCGTTCTCGTCCTACGTCACGACACATAAATCGCCAAGTTATGAAGTTGAGAGTGCGACAGTTAAGGAAACAAACTTCTCACATCTTGTAGTGTAGCCGTGATCGTCTAGAGGTTAGGACTTTGCGTTGTGGCCGCAAGAACCCCGGTTCGAATCCGGGTCACGGCACTACATCACTTTTGCACTAAACAGACATTTTGATATAAGGACTTAATTAGAGGCATGTCATTTGTCTCAGACGTGATGGCGCTGAAGCATGTATTTATATATATATTAGAGAAAGTAAAAGGAAATTTATATTATGATTTACCTCGGGGAAATGAAGGGGTATAGGTGTTGCAAGATGTAAACGCCGCCAGCTGACTTTGATGGAAGACTTGTGTAAAAGAACTCACCAATACCACTGGTCATATATAGCCGTGATCGTCTAGTGGTTAGGACTTTGCGTTGTGGCCGCAAGAACCCCGGTTCGAATCCGGGTCACGGCACTCAAAACTTTTGCGATATATATTCTGTCTGCTCGTATAAAAATTAAATGTCTTTGATGTAATATTCCCAAGCTGGGCGTCCCTGACCCAAGCTATTTCTCACGAGTCTGAACAGACCTTTGTTTACAGTGACACTTGCCACTTAAATAAAAGCAGTGTATTTAAAACATGATAAGTAATTTTTGTTTGCTGAAACGTTTAAAATAGACCAGATCGAAATAGGCAATGATATATTACAGCTGCTGCATACGTGAGGATGATTCGAATCCAGGATGAGACATTTTCCATATCGTTCCTCAAGTTCCTCATTTGATAGTACTCTCTCAATTTACAGAACAATTAAAAATGTAAACCTATTTAATTCCCCAAGATAAGCATAGGACTCTTAGCATGTTTGTCTTGCTCATACATGCTCTGACAAAAGTTTACAAATAGTCTTTTATAATTGAAAATAATCTTTCTATATGCTTGAAATACGCAGATCAGATAAATCAGTGTTGCCTGCTGTTTTTATAGGGCGTTCTCGTCCTACGACACGACACATAAATCGCCAAGTTATGAAGTTGAGAGTGCGACAGTTAAGGAAATAAACTTCTCACATCTTGTAGTGTAGCCGTGATCGTCTAGAGGTTAGGACTTTGCGTTGTGGCCGCAAGAACCCCGGTTCGAATCCGGGTCACGGCACTCAAAACTTTTGCGATATATATTCTGTCTGCTCGTATAAAAATTAAATGTCTTTGATGTAATATTCCCAAGCTGGGCGTCCCTGACCCAAGCTATTTCTCACGAGTCTGAACAGACCTTTGTTTACAGTGACACTTGCCACTTAAATAAAAGCAGTGTATTTAAAACATTATAAGTAACTTTTGTTTGCTGAAACGTTTAAATTAGACCAGATCGAAATAGGCAATAATATATTACAGCTGCTGCATACGTGAGGATGATTCGAATCCAGGATGAGACATTTTCCATATCGTTCCTCAAGTTCCCCATTTGATAGTACTCTCTCAATTTACAGAACAATTAAAAATGTAAACCTATTTAATTCCCCAAGATAAGCATAGGCCTCTTAGCATGTTTGTCTTGCTCATACATGCTCTGACAAAAGTTTACAAATAGTCTTTTATAATTGAAAATAATCTTTCTATATGCTTGAAATACGCAGATCAGCTAAATCAGTGTTGCCTGCTGTTTTTATAGGGCGTTCTCGTCCTACGACACGACACATAAATCGCCAAGTTATGAAGTTGAGAGTGCGACAGTTAAGGAAATAAACTTCTCACATCTTGTAGTGTAGCCGTGATCGTCTAGAGGTTAGGACTTTGCGTTGTGGCCGCAAGAACCCCGGTTCGAATCCGGGTCACGGCACTACATCACTTTTGCACTAAACAGACATTTTGATATAAGGACTTAATTAGAGGCATGTCATTTGTCTCAGACGTGATGGCCCTAAAGCATGTATTTATATATATATTAGAGAAAGTAAAAGGAAATTTATATTATGATTTACCTCGGGGAAATGAAGGGGTATAGGTGTTGCAAGATGTAAACGCCGCCAGCTGACTTTGATGGAAGACTTGTGTAAAAGAACTCACCAATACCACTGGTCATATATAGCCGTGATCGTCTAGTGGTTAGGACTTTGCGTTGTGGCCGCAAGAACCCCGGTTCGAATCCGGGTCACGGCACTCAAAACTTTTGCGATATATATTCTGTCTGCTCGTATAAAAATTAAATGTCTTTGATGTAATATTCCCAAGCTGGGCGTCCCTGACCCAAGCTATTTCTCACGAGTCTGAACAGACCTTTGTTTACAGTGACACTTGCCACTTAAATAAAAGCAGTGTATTTAAAACATTATAAGTAACTTTTGTTTGCTGAAACGTTTAAAATAGACCAGATCGAAATAGGCAATAATAAATTACAGCTGCTGCATACGTGAGGATGATTCGAATCCAGGATGAGACATTTTCCATATCGTTCCTCAAGTTCCTCATTTGATAGTACTCTCTCAATTTACAGAACAATTAAAAATGTAAACCTATTTAATTCCCCAAGATAAGTATAGGCCTCTTAGCATGTTTGTATTGCTCATACATGCTCTGACAAAAGTTTTCAAATAGTCTTTTATAATTGAAAATAATCTTTCTATATGCTTGAAATACGCAGATCAGCTAAATCAGTGTTGCCTGCTGTTTTTATAGGGCGTTTTCGTCCTACGTCACGACACATAAATCGCCAAGTTATGAAGTTGAGAGTGCGACAGTTAAGGAAATAAACTTCTCACATCTTGTAGTGTAGCCGTGATCGTCTAGAGGTTAGGACTTTGCGTTGTGGCCGCAAGAACCCCGGTTCGAATCCGGGTCACGGCACTACATCACTTTTGCACTAAACAGACATTTTGATATAAGGACTTAATTAGAGGCATGTCATTTGTCTCAGACGTGATGGCGCTGAAGCATGTATTTATATATATATTAGAGAAAGTAAAAGGAAATTTATATTATGATTTACCTCGGGGAAATGAAGGGGTATAGGTGTTGCAAGATGTAAACGCCGCCAGCTAACTTTGATGGAAGACTTGTGTAAAAGAACTCACCAATACCACTGGTCATATATAGCCGTGATCGTCTAGTGGTTAGGACTTTGCGTTGTGGCCGCAAGAACCCCGGTTCGAATCCGGGTCACGGCACTCAAAACTTTTGCGATATATATTCTGTCTGCTCGTATAAAAATTAAATGTCTTTGATGTAATATTCCCAAGCTGGGCGTCCCTGACCCAAGCTATTTCTCACGAGTCTGAACAGACCTTTGTTTACAGTGACACTTGCCACTTAAATAAAAGCAGTGTATTTAAAACATTATAAGTAACTTTTGTTTGCTGAAACGTTTAAAATAGACCAGATCGAAATAGGCAATAATAAATTACAGCTGCTGCATACGTGAGGATGATTCGAATCCAGGATGAGACATTTTCCATATCGTTCCTCAAGTTCCTCATTTGATAGTACTCTCTCAATTTACAGAACAATTAAAAATGTAAACCTATTTAATTCCCCAAGATAAGCATAGGCCTCTTAGCATGTTTGTATTGCTCATACATGCTCTGACAAAAGTTTTCAAATAGTCTTTTATAATTGAAAATAATCTTTCTATATGCTTGAAATACGCAGATCAGCTAAATCAGTGTTGCCTGCTGTTTTTATAGGGCGTTTTCGTCCTACGTCACGACACATAAATCGCCAAGTTATGAAGTTGAGAGTGCGACAGTTAAGGAAATAAACTTCTCACATCTTGTAGTGTAGCCGTGATCGTCTAGAGGTTAGGACTTTGCGTTGTGGCCGCAAGAACCCCGGTTCGAATCCGGGTCACGGCACTACATCACTTTTGCACTAAACAGACATTTTGATATAAGGACTTAATTAGAGGCATGTCATTTGTCTCAGACGTGATGGCGCTGAAGCATGTATTTATATATATATTAGAGAAAGTAAAAGGAAATTTATATTATGATTTACCTCGGGGAAATGAAGGGGTATAGGTGTTGCAAGATGTAAACGCCGCCAGCTAACTTTGATGGAAGACTTGTGTAAAAGAACTCACCAATACCACTGGTCATATATAGCCGTGATCGTCTAGTGGTTAGGACTTTGCGTTGTGGCCGCAAGAACCCCGGTTCGAATCCGGGTCACGGCACTCAAAACTTTTGCGATATATATTCTGTCTGCTCGTATAAAAATTAAATGTCTTTGATGTAATATTCCCAAGCTGGGCGTCCCTGACCCAAGCTATTTCTCACGAGTCTGAACAGACCTTTGTTTACAGTGACACTTGCCACTTAAATAAAAGCAGTGTATTTAAAACATTATAAGTAATTTTTGTTTGCTGAAACGTTTAAAATAGACCAGATCGAAATAGGCAATGATATATTACAGCTGCTGCATACGTGAGGATGATTCGAATCCAGGATGAGACATTTTCCATATCGTTCCTCAAGTTCCTCATTTGATAGTACTCTCTCAATTTACAGAACAATTAAAAATGTAAACCTATTTAATTCCCCAAGATAAGCATAGGCCTCTTAGCATGTTTGTCTTGCTCATACATGCTCTGACAAAAGTTTACAAATAGTCTTTTATAATTGAAAATAATCTTTCTATATGCTTGAAATACGCAGATCAGCTAAATCAGTGTTGCCTGCTGTTTTTATAGGGCGTTCTCGTCCTACGTCACGACACATAAATCGCCAAGTTATGAAGTTGAGAGTGCGACAGTTAAGGAAATAAACTTCTAACATCTTGTAGTGTAGCCGTGATCGTCTAGAGGTTAGGACTTTGCGTTGTGGCCGCAAGAACCAAGGTTCGAATCCGGGTCACGGCACTACATCACTTTTGCACTAAACAGACATTTTGATATAAGGACTTAATTAGAGGCATGTCATTTGTCTCAGACGTGATGGCGCTGAAGCATGTATTTATATATATATTAGAGAAAGTAAAAGGAAATTTATATTATGATTTACCTCGGGGAAATGAAGGGGTATAGGTGTTGCAAGATGTAAACGCCGCCAGCTGACTTTGATGGAAGACTTGTGTAAAAGAACTCACCAATTCCCCTGGTCATATATAGCCGTGATCGTCTAGTGGTTAGGACTTTGCGTTGTGGCCGCAAGAACCCCGGTTCGAATCCGGGTCACGGCACTCAAAACTTTTGCGATATATATTCTGTCTGCTCGTATAAAAATTAAATGTCTTTGATGTAATATTCCCAAGCTGGGCGTCCCTGACCCAAGCTATTTCTCACGAGTCTGAACAGACCTTTGTTTACAGTGACACTTGCCACTTAAATAAAAGCAGTGTATTTAAAACATTATAAGTAATTTTTGTTTGCTGAAACGTTTAAAATAGACCAGATCGAAATAGGCAATGATATATTACAGCTGCTGCATACGTGAGGATGATTCGAATCCAGGATGAGACATTTTCCATATCGTTCCTCAAGTTCCTCATTTGATAGTACTCTCTCAATTTACAGAACAATTAAAAATGTAAACCTATTTAATTCCCCAAGATAAGCATAGGCCTCTTAGCATGTTTGTCTTCCTCATACATGCTCTGACAAAAGTTTTCAAATAGTCTTTTATAATTGAAAATAATCTTTCTATATGCTTGAAATACGCAGATCAGCTAAATCAGTGTTGCCTGCTGTTTTTATAGGGCGTTCTCGTCCTACGTCACGACACATAAATCGCCAAGTTATGAAGTTGAGAGTGCGACAGTTAAGGAAATAAACTTCTCACATCTTGTAGTGTAGCCGTGATCGTCTAGAGGTTAGGACTTTGCGTTGTGGCCGCAAGAACCCCGGTTCGAATCCGGGTCACGGCACTACATCACTTTTGCACTAAACAGACATTTTGATATAAGGACTTAATTAGAGGCATGTCATTTGTCTCAGACGTGATGGCGCTGAAGCATGTATTTATATATATATTAGAGAAAGTAAAAGGAAATTTATATTATGATTTACCTCGGGGAAATGAAGGGGTATAGGTGTTGCAAGATGTAAACGCCGCCAGCTGACTTTGATGGAAGACTTGTGTAAAAGAACTCACCAATACCACTGGTCATATATAGCCGTGATCGTCTAGTGGTTAGGACTTTGCGTTGTGGCCGCAAGAACCCCGGTTCGAATCCGGGTCACGGCACTCAAAACTTTTGCGATATATATTCTGTCTGCTCGTATAAAAATTAAATGTCTTTGATGTAATATTCCCAAGCTGGGCGTCCCTGACCCAAGCTATTTCTCACGAGTCTGAACAGACCTTTGTTTACAGTGACACTTGCCACTTAAATAAAAGCAGTGTATTTAAAACATGATAAGTAATTTTTGTTTGCTGAAACGTTTAAAATAGACCAGATCGAAATAGGCAATGATATATTACAGCTGCTGCATACGTGAGGATGATTCGAATCCAGGATGAGACATTTTCCATATCGTTCCTCAAGTTCCTCATTTGATAGTACTCTCTCAATTTACAGAACAATTAAAAATGTAAACCTATTTAATTCCCCAAGATAAGCATAGGACTCTTAGCATGTTTGTCTTGCTCATACATGCTCTGACAAAAGTTTACAAATAGTCTTTTATAATTGAAAATAATCTTTCTATATGCTTGAAATACGCAGATCAGATAAATCAGTGTTGCCTGCTGTTTTTATAGGGCGTTCTCGTCCTACGACACGACACATAAATCGCCAAGTTATGAAGTTGAGAGTGCGACAGTTAAGGAAATAAACTTCTCACATCTTGTAGTGTAGCCGTGATCGTCTAGAGGTTAGGACTTTGCGTTGTGGCCGCAAGAACCCCGGTTCGAATCCGGGTCACGGCACTCAAAACTTTTGCGATATATATTCTGTCTGCTCGTATAAAAATTAAATGTCTTTGATGTAATATTCCCAAGCTGGGCGTCCCTGACCCAAGCTATTTCTCACGAGTCTGAACAGACCTTTGTTTACAGTGACACTTGCCACTTAAATAAAAGCAGTGTATTTAAAACATTATAAGTAACTTTTGTTTGCTGAAACGTTTAAATTAGACCAGATCGAAATAGGCAATAATATATTACAGCTGCTGCATACGTGAGGATGATTCGAATCCAGGATGAGACATTTTCCATATCGTTCCTCAAGTTCCTCATTTGATAGTACTCTCTCAATTTACAGAACAATTAAAAATGTAAACCTATTTAATTCCCCAAGATAAGCATAGGCCTCTTAGCATGTTTGTCTTGCTCATACATGCTCTGACAAAAGTTTACAAATAGTCTTTTATAATTGAAAATAATCTTTCTATATGCTTGAAATACGCAGATCAGCTAAATCAGTGTTGCCTGCTGTTTTTATAGGGCGTTCTCGTCCTACGTCACGACACATAAATCGCCAAGTTATGAAGTTGAGAGTGCGACAGTTAAGGAAATAAACTTCTCGCATCTTGTAGTGTAGCCGTGATCGTCTAGAGGTTAGGACTTTGAGTTGTGGCCGCAAGAACCCCGGTTCGAATCCGGGTCACGGCACTACATCACTTTTGCACTAAACAGACATTTTGATATAAGGACTTAATTAGAGGCATGTCATTTGTCTCAGACGTGATGGCGCTAAAGCATGTATTTATATATATATTAGAGAAAGTAAAAGGAAATTTATATTATGATTTACCTCGGGGAAATGAAGAGGTATAGGTGTTGCAAGATGTAAACGCCGCCAGCTGACTTTGATGGAAGACTTGTGTAAAAGAACTCACCAATACCACTGGTCATATATAGCCGTGATCGTCTAGTGGTTAGGACTTTGCGTTGTGGCCGCAAGAACCCCGGATCGAATCCGGGTCACGGCACTCAAAACTTTTGCGATATATATTCTGTCTGCTCGTATAAAAATTAAATGTCTTTGATGTAATATTCCCAAGCTGGGCGTCCCTGACCCAAGCTATTTCTCACGAGTCTGAACAGACCTTTGTTTACAGTGACACTTGCCACTTAAATAAAAGCAGTGTATTTAAAACATTATAAGTAATTTTTGTTTGCTGAAACGTTTAAAATAGACCAGATCGAAATAGGCAATGATATATTACAGCTGCTGCATACGTGAGGATGATTCGAATCCAGGATGAGACATTTTCCATATCGTTCCTCAAGTTCCTCATTTGATAGTACTCTCTCAATTTACAGAACAATTAAAAATGTAAACCTATTTAATTCCCCAAGATAAGCATAGGACTCTTAGCATGTTTGTCTTGCTCATACATGCTCTGACAAAAGTTTACAAATAGTCTTTTATAATTGAAAATAATCTTTCTATATGCTTGAAATACGCAGATCAGCTAAATCAGTGTTGCCTGCTGTTTTTATAGGGCGTTCTCGTCCTACGACACGACACATAAATCGCCAAGTTATGAAGTTGAGAGTGCGACAGTTAAGGAAATAAACTTCTCACATCTTGTAGTGTAGCCGTGATCGTCTAGAGGTTAGGACTTTGCGTTGTGGCCGCAAGAACCCCGGTTCGAATCCGGGTCACGGCACTACATCACTTTTGCACTAAACAGACATTTTGATATAAGGACTTAATTAGAGGCATGTCATTTGTCTCAGACGTGATGGCCCTAAAGCATGTATTTATATATATATTAGAGAAAGTAAAAGGAAATTTATATTATGATTTACCTCGGGGAAATGAAGGGGTATAGGTGTTGCAAGATGTAAACGCCGCCAGCTGACTTTGATGGAAGACTTGTGTAAAAGAACTCACCAATACCCCCTAGCCGTGATCGTCTAGTGGTAAGGACTTTGCGTTGTGGCCGCAAGAACCCCGGTTCGAATCCGGGTCACGGCACTCAAAACTTTTGCGATATATATTCTGTCTGCTCGTATAAAAATTAAATGTCTTTGATGTAATATTCCCAAGCTGGGCGTCCCTGACCCAAGCTATTTCTCACGAGTCTGAACAGACCTTTGTTTACAGTGACACTTGCCACTTAAATAAAAGCAGTGTATTTAAAACATTATAAGTAACTTTTGTTTGCTGAAACGTTTAAAATAGACCAGATCGAAATAGGCAATAATAAATTACAGCTGCTGCATACGTGAGGATGATTCGAATCCAGGATGAGACATTTTCCATATCGTTCCTCAAGTTCCTCATTTGATAGTACTCTCTCAATTTACAGAACAATTAAAAATGTAAACCTATTTAATTCCCCAAGATAAGCATAGGCCTCTTAGCATGTTTGTATTGCTCATACATGCTCTGACAAAAGTTTTCAAATAGTCTTTTATAATTGAAAATAATCTTTCTATATGCTTGAAATACGCAGATCAGCTAAATCAGTGTTGCCTGCTGTTTTTATAGGGCGTTTTCGTCCTACGTCACGACACATAAATCGCCAAGTTATGAAGTTGAGAGTGCGACAGTTAAGGAAATAAACTTCTCACATCTTGTAGTGTAGCCGTGATCGTCTAGAGGTTAGGACTTTGCGTTGTGGCCGCAAGAACCCCGGTTCGAATCCGGGTCACGGCACTACATCACTTTTGCACTAAACAGACATTTTGATATAAGGACTTAATTAGAGGCATGTCATTTGTCTCAGACGTGATGGCGCTGAAGCATGTATTTATATATATATTAGAGAAAGTAAAAGGAAATTTATATTATGATTTACCTCGGGGAAATGAAGGGGTATAGGTGTTGCAAGATGTAAACGCCGCCAGCTAACTTTGATGGAAGACTTGTGTAAAAGAACTCACCAATACCACTGGTCATATATAGCCGTGATCGTCTAGTGGTTAGGACTTTGCGTTGTGGCCGCAAGAACCCCGGTTCGAATCCGGGTCACGGCACTCAAAACTTTTGCGATATATATTCTGTCTGCTCGTATAAAAATTAAATGTCTTTGATGTAATATTCCCAAGCTGGGCGTCCCTGACCCAAGCTATTTCTCACGAGTCTGAACAGACCTTTGTTTACAGTGACACTTGCCACTTAAATAAAAGCAGTGTATTTAAAACATTATAAGTAACTTTTGTTTGCTGAAACGTTTAAAATAGACCAGATCGAAATAGGCAATAATAAATTACAGCTGCTGCATACGTGAGGATGATTCGAATCCAGGATGAGACATTTTCCATATCGTTCCTCAAGTTCCTCATTTGATAGTACTCTCTCAATTTACAGAACAATTAAAAATGTAAACCTATTTAATTCCCCAAGATAAGCATAGGCCTCTTAGCATGTTTGTATTGCTCATACATGCTCTGACAAAAGTTTTCAAATAGTCTTTTATAATTGAAAATAATCTTTCTATATGCTTGAAATACGCAGATCAGCTAAATCAGTGTTGCCTGCTGTTTTTATAGGGCGTTTTCGTCCTACGTCACGACACATAAATCGCCAAGTTATGAAGTTGAGAGTGCGACAGTTAAGGAAATAAACTTCTCACATCTTGTAGTGTAGCCGTGATCGTCTAGAGGTTAGGACTTTGCGTTGTGGCCGCAAGAACCCCGGTTCGAATCCGGGTCACGGCACTACATCACTTTTGCACTAAACAGACATTTTGATATAAGGACTTAATTAGAGGCATGTCATTTGTCTCAGACGTGATGGCGCTGAAGCATGTATTTATATATATATTAGAGAAAGTAAAAGGAAATTTATATTATGATTTACCTCGGGGAAATGAAGGGGTATAGGTGTTGCAAGATGTAAACGCCGCCAGCTAACTTTGATGGAAGACTTGTGTAAAAGAACTCACCAATACCACTGGTCATATATAGCCGTGATCGTCTAGTGGTTAGGACTTTGCGTTGTGGCCGCAAGAACCCCGGTTCGAATCCGGGTCACGGCACTCAAAACTTTTGCGATATATATTCTGTCTGCTCGTATAAAAATTAAATGTCTTTGATGTAATATTCCCAAGCTGGGCGTCCCTGACCCAAGCTATTTCTCACGAGTCTGAACAGACCTTTGTTTACAGTGACACTTGCCACTTAAATAAAAGCAGTGTATTTAAAACATTATAAGTAATTTTTGTTTGCTGAAACGTTTAAAATAGACCAGATCGAAATAGGCAATGATATATTACAGCTGCTGCATACGTGAGGATGATTCGAATCCAGGATGAGACATTTTCCATATCGTTCCTCAAGTTCCTCATTTGATAGTACTCTCTCAATTTACAGAACAATTAAAAATGTAAACCTATTTAATTCCCCAAGATAAGCATAGGCCTCTTAGCATGTTTGTCTTGCTCATACATGCTCTGACAAAAGTTTACAAATAGTCTTTTATAATTGAAAATAATCTTTCTATATGCTTGAAATACGCAGATCAGCTAAATCAGTGTTGCCTGCTGTTTTTATAGGGCGTTCTCGTCCTACGTCACGACACATAAATCGCCAAGTTATGAAGTTGAGAGTGCGACAGTTAAGGAAATAAACTTCTCACATCTTGTAGTGTAGCCGTGATCGTCTAGAGGTTAGGACTTTGCGTTGTGGCCGCAAGAACCCCGGTTCGAATCCGGGTCACGGCACTACATCACTTTTGCACTAAACAGACATTTTGATATAAGGACTTAATTAGAGGCATGTCATTTGTCTCAGACGTGATGGCGCTGAAGCATGTATTTATATATATATTAGAGAAAGTAAAAGGAAATTTATATTATGATTTACCTCGGGGAAATGAAGGGGTATAGGTGTTGCAAGATGTAAACGCCGCCAGCTGACTTTGATGGAAGACTTGTGTAAAAGAACTCACCAATACCCCCTAGCCGTGATCGTCTAGTGGTTAGGACTTTGCGTTGTGGCCGCAAGAACCCCGGTTTGAATCCGGGTCACGGCACTCAAAACTTTTGCGATATATATTCTGTCTGCTCGTATAAAAATTAAATGTCTTTGATGTAATATTCCCAAGCTGGGCGTCCCTGACCCAAGCTATTTCTCACGAGTCTGAACAGACCTTTGTTTACAGTGAAACTTGCCACTTAAATAAAAGCAGTGTATTTAAAACATTATAAGTAACTTTTGTTTGCTGAAACGTTTAAAATAGACCAGATCGAAATAGGCAATGATATATTACAGCTGCTGCATACGTGAGGATGATTCGAATCCAGGATGAGACATTTTCCATATCGTTCCTCAAGTTCCTCATTTGATAGTACTCTCTCAATTTACAGAACAATTAAAAATGTAAACCTATTTAATTCCCCAAGATAAGCATAGGACTCTTAGCATGTTTGTCTTGCTCATACATGCTCTGACAAAAGTTTACAAATAGTCTTTTATAATTGAAAATAATCTTTCTATATGCTTGAAATACGCAGATCAGATAAATCAGTGTTGCCTGCTGTTTTTATAGGGCGTTCTCGTCCTACGACACGACACATAAATCGCCAAGTTATGAAGTTGAGAGTGCGACAGTTAAGGAAATAAACTTCTCACATCTTGTAGTGTAGCCGTGATCGTCTAGAGGTTAGGACTTTGCGTTGTGGCCGCAAGAACCCCGGTTCGAATCCGGGTCACGGCACTACATCACTTTTGCACTAAACAGACATTTTGATATAATGACTTAATTAGAGGCATGTCATTTGTCTCAGACGTGATGGCCCTAAAGCATGTATTTATATATATATTAGAGAAAGTAAAAGGAAATTTATATTATGATTTACCTCGGGGAAATGAAGGGGTATAGGTGTTGCAAGATGTAAACGCCGCCAGCTGACTTTGATGGAAGACTTGTGTAAAAGAACTCACCAATACCCCCTAGCCGTGATCGTCTAGTGGTTAGGACTTTGCGTTGTGGCCGCAAGAACCCCGGTTTGAATCCGGGTCACGGCACTCAAAACTTTTGCGATATATATTCTGTCTGCTCGTATAAAAATTAAATGTCTTTGATGTAATATTCCCAAGCTGGGCGTCCCTGACCCAAGCTATTTCTCACGAGTCTGAACAGACCTTTGTTTACAGTGAAACTTGCCACTTAAATAAAAGCAGTGTATTTAAAACATTATAAGTAAGTTTTGTTTGCTGAAACGTTTAAAATAGACCAGATCGAAATAGGCAATGATATATTACAGCTGCTGCATACGTGAGGATGATTCGAATCCAGGATGAGACATTTTCCATATCGTTCCTCAAGTTCCTCATTTGATAGTACTCTCTCAATTTACAGAACAATTAAAAATGTAAACCTATTTAATTCCCCAAGATAAGCAAAGGCCTCTTAGCATGTTTGTCTTGCTCATACATGCTCTGACAAAAGTTTACAAATAGTCTTTTATAATTGAAAATAATCTTTCTATATGCTTGAAATACGCAGATCAGCTAAATCAGTGTTGCCTGCTGTTTTTATAGGGCGTTCTCGTCCTACGTCACGACACATAAATCGCCAAGTTATGAAGTTGAGAGTGCGACAGTTAAGGAAATAAACTTCTCACATCTTGTAGTGTAGCCGTGATCGTCTAGAGGTTAGGACTTTGCGTTGTGGCCGCAAGAACCCCGGTTCGAATCCGGGTCACGGCACTACATCACTTTTGCACTAAACAGACATTTTGATATAAGGACTTAATTAGAGGCATGTCATTTGTCTCAGACGTGATGGCGCTGAAGCATGTATTTATATATATATTAGAGAAAGTAAAAGGAAATTTATATTATGATTTACCTCGGGGAAATGAAGGGGTATAGGTGTTGCAAGATGTAAACGCCGCCAGCTGACTTTGATGGAAGACTTGTGTAAAAGAACTTACCAAACCACTGGTCATATATAGCCGTGATCGTCTAGTGGTTAGGACTTTGCGTTGTGGCCGCAAGAACCCCGGTTCGAATCCGGGTCACGGCACTCAAAACTTTTGCGATATATATTCTGTCTGCTCGTATAAAAATTAAATGTCTTTGATGTAATATTCCCAAGCTGGGCGTCCCTGACCCAAGCTATTTCTCACGAGTCTGAACAGACCTTTGTTTACAGTGACACTTGCCACTTAAATAAAAGCAGTGTATTTAAAACATTATAAGTAACTTTTGTTTGCTGAAACGTTTAAATTAGACCAGATCGAAATAGGCAATAATATATTACAGCTGCTGCATACGTGAGGATGATTCGAATCCAGGATGAGACATTTTCCATATCGTTCCTCAAGTTCCTCATTTGATAGTACTCTCTCAATTTACAGAACAATTAAAAATGTAAACCTATTTAATTCCCCAAGATAAGCATAGGCCTCTTAGCATGTTTGTCTTGCTCATACATGCTCTGACAAAAGTTTACAAATAGTCTTTTATAATTGAAAATAATCTTTCTATATGCTTGAAATACGCAGATCAGCTAAATCAGTGTTGCCTGCTGTTTTTATAGGGCGTTCTCGTCCTACGTCACGACACATAAATCGCCAAGTTATGAAGTTGAGAGTGCGACAGTTAAGGAAATAAACTTCTCGCATCTTGTAGTGTAGCCGTGATCGTCTAGAGGTTAGGACTTTGAGTTGTGGCCGCAAGAACCCCGGTTCGAATCCGGGTCACGGCACTACATCACTTTTGCACTAAACAGACATTTTGATATAAGGACTTAATTAGAGGCATGTCATTTGTCTCAGACGTGATGGCGCTAAAGCATGTATTTATATATATATTAGAGAAAGTAAAAGGAAATTTATATTATGATTTACCTCGGGGAAATGAAGAGGTATAGGTGTTGCAAGATGTAAACGCCGCCAGCTGACTTTGATGGAAGACTTGTGTAAAAGAACTCACCAATACCACTGGTCATATATAGCCGTGATCGTCTAGTGGTTAGGACTTTGCGTTGTGGCCGCAAGAACCCCGGTTCGAATCCGGGTCACGGCACTCAAAACTTTTGCGATATATATTCTGTCTGCTCGTATAAAAATTAAATGTCTTTGATGTAATATTCCCAAGCTGGGCGTCCCTGACCCAAGCTATTTCTCACGAGTCTGAACAGACCTTTGTTTACAGTGACACTTGCCACTTAAATAAAAGCAGTGTATTTAAAACATTATAAGTAATTTTTGTTTGCTGAAACGTTTAAAATAGACCAGATCGAAATAGGCAATGATATATTACAGCTGCTGCATACGTGAGGATGATTCGAATCCAGGATGAGACATTTTCCATATCGTTCCTCAAGTTCCTCATTTGATAGTACTCTCTCAATTTACAGAACAATTAAAAATGTAAACCTATTTAATTCCCCAAGATAAGCATAGGACTCTTAGCATGTTTGTCTTGCTCATACATGCTCTGACAAAAGTTTACAAATAGTCTTTTATAATTGAAAATAATCTTTCTATATGCTTGAAATACGCAGATCAGCTAAATCAGTGTTGCCTGCTGTTTTTATAGGGCGTTCTCGTCCTACGACACGACACATAAATCGCCAAGTTATGAAGTTGAGAGTGCGACAGTTAAGGAAATAAACTTCTCACATCTTGTAGTGTAGCCGTGATCGTCTAGAGGTTAGGACTTTGCGTTGTGGCCGCAAGAACCCCGGTTCGAATCCGGGTCACGGCACTACATCACTTTTGCACTAAACAGACATTTTGATATAAGGACTTAATTAGAGGCATGTCATTTGTCTCAGACGTGATGGCCCTAAAGCATGTATTTATATATATATTAGAGAAAGTAAAAGGAAATTTATATTATGATTTACCTCGGGGAAATGAAGGGGTATAGGTGTTGCAAGATGTAAACGCCGCCAGCTGACTTTGATGGAAGACTTGTGTAAAAGAACTCACCAATACCCCCTAGCCGTGATCGTCTAGTGGTAAGGACTTTGCGTTGTGGCCGCAAGAACCCCGGTTCGAATCCGGGTCACGGCACTCAAAACTTTTGCGATATATATTCTGTCTGCTCGTATAAAAATTAAATGTCTTTGATGTAATATTCCCAAGCTGGGCGTCCCTGACCCAAGCTATTTCTCACGAGTCTGAACAGACCTTTGTTTACAGTGACACTTGCCACTTAAATAAAAGCAGTGTATTTAAAACATTATAAGTAACTTTTGTTTGCTGAAACGTTTAAAATAGACCAGATCGAAATAGGCAATAATAAATTACAGCTGCTGCATACGTGAGGATGATTCGAATCCAGGATGAGACATTTTCCATATCGTTCCTCAAGTTCCTCATTTGATAGTACTCTCTCAATTTACAGAACAATTAAAAATGTAAACCTATTTAATTCCCCAAGATAAGCATAGGCCTCTTAGCATGTTTGTATTGCTCATACATGCTCTGCCAAAAGTTTTCAAATAGTCTTTTATAATTGAAAATAATCTTTCTATATGCTTGAAATACGCAGATCAGCTAAATCAGTGTTGCCTGCTGTTTTTATAGGGCGTTTTCGTCCTACGTCACGACACATAAATCGCCAAGTTATGAAGTTGAGAGTGCGACAGTTAAGGAAATAAACTTCTCACATCTTGTAGTGTAGCCGTGATCGTCTAGAGGTTAGGACTTTGCGTTGTGGCCGCAAGAACCCCGGTTCGAATCCGGGTCACGGCACTACATCACTTTTGCACTAAACAGACATTTTGATATAAGGACTTAATTAGAGGCATGTCATTTGTCTCAGACGTGATGGCGCTGAAGCATGTATTTATATATATATTAGAGAAAGTAAAAGGAAATTTATATTATGATTTACCTCGGGGAAATGAAGGGGTATAGGTGTTGCAAGATGTAAACGCCGCCAGCTAACTTTGATGGAAGACTTGTGTAAAAGAACTCACCAATACCACTGGTCATATATAGCCGTGATCGTCTAGTGGTTAGGACTTTGCGTTGTGGCCGCAAGAACCCCGGTTCGAATCCGGATCACGGCACTCAAAACTTTTGCGATATATATTCTGTCTGCTCGTATAAAAATTAAATGTCTTTGATGTAATATTCCCAAGCTGGGCGTCCCTGACCCAAGCTATTTCTCACGAGTCTGAACAGACCTTTGTTTACAGTGACACTTGCCACTTAAATAAAAGCAGTGTATTTAAAACATTATAAGTAATTTTTGTTTGCTGAAACGTTTAAAATAGACCAGATCGAAATAGGCAATGATATATTACAGCTGCTGCATACGTGAGGATGATTCGAATCCAGGATGAGACATTTTCCATATCGTTCCTCAAGTTCCTCATTTGATAGTACTCTCTCAATTTACAGAACAATTAAAAATGTAAACCTATTTAATTCCCCAAGATAAGCATAGGCCTCTTAGCATGTTTGTCTTGCTCATACATGCTCTGACAAAAGTTTACAAATAGTCTTTTATAATTGAAAATAATCTTTCTATATGCTTGAAATACGCAGATCAGCTAAATCAGTGTTGCCTGCTGTTTTTATAGGGCGTTCTCGTCCTACGTCACGACACATAAATCGCCAAGTTATGAAGTTGAGAGTGCGACAGTTAAGGAAATAAACTTCTAACATCTTGTAGTGTAGCCGTGATCGTCTAGAGGTTAGGACTTTGCGTTGTGGCCGCAAGAACCCCGGTTCGAATCCGGGTCACGGCACTACATCACTTTTGCACTAAACAGACATTTTGATATAAGGACTTAATTAGAGGCATGTCATTTGTCTCAGACGTGATGGCGCTAAAGCATGTATTTATATATATATTAGAGAAAGTAAAAGGAAATTTATATTATGATTTACCTCGGGGAAATGAAGAGGTATAGGGGTTGCAAGATGTAAACGCCTCCAGCTGACTTTGATGGAAGACTTATGTAAAAGAACTCACCAATACCACTGGTCATATATAGCCGTGATCGTCTAGTGGTTAGGACTTTGCGTTGTGGCCACAAGAACCCCGGTTCGAATCCGGGTCACGGCACTCAAAACTTTTGCGATATATATTCTGTCTGCTCGTATAAAAATTAAATGTCTTTGATGTAATATTCCCAAGCTGGGCGTCCCTGACCCAAGCTATTTCTCACGAGTCTGAACAGACCTTTGTTTACAGTGACACTTGCCACTTAAATAAAAGCAGTGTATTTAAAACATTATAAGTAACTTTTGTTTGCTGAAACGTTTAAAATAGACCAGATCGAAATAGGCAATGATATATTACAGCTGCTGCATACGTGAGGATGATTCGAATCCAGGATGAGACATTTTCCATATCGTTCCTCAAGTTCCTCATTTGATAGTACTCTCTCAATTTACAGAACAATTAAAAATGTAAACCTATTTAATTCCCCAAGATAAGCATAGGCCTCTTAGCATGTTTGTCTTCCTCATACATGCTCTGACAAAAGTTTTCAAATAGTCTTTTATAATTGAAAATAATCTTTCTATATGCTTGAAATACGCAGATCAGCTAAATCAGTGTTGCCTGCTGTTTTTATAGGGCGTTCTCGTCCTACGACACGACACATAAATCGCCAAGTTATGAAGTTGAGAGTGCGACAGTTAAGGAAATAAACTTCTCACATCTTGTAGTGTAGCCGTGATCGTCTAGAGGTTAGGACTTTGCGTTGTGGCCGCAAGAACCCCGGTTCGAATCCGGGTCACGGCACTACATCACTTTTGCACTAAACAGACATTTTGATATAAGGACTTAATTAGAGGCATGTCATTTGTCTCAGACGTGATGGCCCTAAAGCATGTATTTATATATATATTAGAGAAAGTAAAAGGAAATTTATATTATGATTTACCTCGGGGAAATGAAGGGGTATAGGTGTTGCAAGATGTAAACGCCGCCAGCTGACTTTGATGGAAGACTTGTGTAAAAGAACTCACCAATACCCCCTAGCCGTGATCGTCTAGTGGTTAGGACTTTGCGTTGTGGCCGCAAGAACCCCGGTTCGAATCCGGGTCACGGCACTCAAAACTTTTGCGATATATATTCTGTCTGCTCGTATAAAAATTAAATGTCTTTGATGTAATATTCCCAAGCTGGGCGTCCCTGACCCAAGCTATTTCTCACGAGTCTGAACAGACCTTTGTTTACAGTGACACTTGCCACTTAAATAAAAGCAGTGTATTTAAAACATTATAAGTAACTTTTGTTTGCTGAAACGTTTAAAATAGACCAGATCGAAATAGGCAATGATATATTACAGCTGCTGCATACGTGAGGATGATTCGAATCCAGGATGAGACATTTTCCATATCGTTCCTCAAGTTCCTCATTTGATAGTACTCTCTCAATTTACAGAACAATTAAAAATGTAAACCTATTTAATTCCCCAAGATAAGCATAGGACTCTTAGCATGTTTGTCTTGCTCATACATGCTCTGACAAAAGTTTACAAATAGTCTTTTATAATTGAAAATAATCTTTCTATATGCTTGAAATACGCAGATCAGCTAAATCAGTGTTGCCTGCTGTTTTTATAGGGCGTTCTCGTCCTACGTCACGACACATAAATCGCCAAGTTATGAAGTTGAGAGTGCGACAGTTAAGGAAATAAACTTCTAACATCTTGTAGTGTAGCCGTGATCGTCTAGAGGTTAGGACTTTGCGTTGTGGCCGCAAGAACCCCGGTTCGAATCCGGGTCACGGCACTACATCACTTTTGCACTAAACAGACATTTTGATATAAGGACTTAATTAGAGGCATGTCATTTGTCTCAGACGTGATGGCGCTAAAGCATGTATTTATATATATATTAGAGAAAGTAAAAGGAAATTTATATTATGATTTACCTCGGGGAAATGAAGAGGTATAGGGGTTGCAAGATGTAAACGCCTCCAGCTGACTTTGATGGAAGACTTGTGTAAAAGAACTCACCAATACCACTGGTCATATATAGCCGTGATCGTCTAGTGGTTAGGACTTTGCGTTGTGGCCACAAGAACCCCGGTTCGAATCCGGGTCACGGCACTCAAAACTTTTGCGATATATATTCTGTCTGCTCGTATAAAAATTAAATGTCTTTGATGTAATATTCCCAAGCTGGGCGTCCCTGACCCAAGCTATTTCTCACGAGTCTGAACAGACCTTTGTTTACAGTGACACTTGCCACTTAAATAAAAGCAGTGTATTTAAAACATTATAAGTAACTTTTGTTTGCTGAAACGTTTAAAATAGACCAGATCGAAATAGGCAATGATATATTACAGCTGCTGCATACGTGAGGATGATTCGAATCCAGGATGAGACATTTTCCATATCGTTCCTCAAGTTCCTCATTTGATAGTACTCTCTCAATTTACAGAACAATTAAAAATGTAAACCTATTTAATTCCCCAAGATAAGCATAGGACTCTTAGCATGTTTGTCTTGCTCATACATGCTCTGACAAAAGTTTACAAATAGTCTTTTATAATTGAAAATAATCTTTCTATATGCTTGAAATACGCAGATCAGCTAAATCAGTGTTGCCTGCTGTTTTTATAGGGCGTTCTCGTCCTACGTCACGACACATAAATCGCCAAGTTATGAAGTTGAGAGTGCGACAGTTAAGGAAATAAACTTCTTACATCTTGTAGTGTAGCCGTGATCGTCTAGAGGTTAGGACTTTGCGTTGTGGCCGCAAGAACCAAGGTTCGAATCCGGGTCACGGCACTACATCACTTTTGCACTAAACAGACATTTTGATATAAGGACTTAATTAGAGGCATGTCATTTGTCTCAGACGTGATGGCGCTAAAGCATGTATTTATATATATATTAGAGAAAGTAAAAGGAAATTTATATTATGATTTACCTCGGGGAAATGAAGGGGTATAGGTGTTGCAAGATGTAAACGCCGCCAGCTGACTTTGATGGAAGACTTGTGTAAAAGAACTCACCAATAACACTGGTCATATATAGCCGTGATCGTCTAGTGGTTAGGACTTTGTGTGTGGCCGCAAGAACCCCGGTTCGAATCCGGGTCACGGCCCTCAAAACTTTTGCGATATATATTCTGTCTGCTCGTATAAAAATTAAATGTCTTTGATGTAATATTCCCAAGCTGGGCGTCCCTGACCCAAGCTATTTCTCACGAGTCTGAACAGACCTTTGTTTACAGTGACACTTGCCACTTAAATAAAAGCAGTGTATTTAAAACATTATAAGTAACTTTTGTTTGCTGAAACGTTTAAATTAGACCAGATCGAAATAGGCAATAATATATTACAGCTGCTGCATACGTGAGGATGATTCGAATCCAGGATGAGACATTTTCCATATCGTTCCTCAAGTTCCTCATTTGATAGTACTCTCTCAATTTACAGAACAATTAAAAATGTAAACCTATTTAATTCCCCAAGATAAGCATAGGCCTCTTAGCATGTTTGTCTTGCTCATACATGCTCTGACAAAAGTTTACAAATAGTCTTTTATAATTGAAAATAATCTTTCTATATGCTTGAAATACGCAGATCAGCTAAATCAGTGTTGCCTGCTGTTTTTATAGGGCGTTCTCGTCCTACGTCACGACACATAAATCGCCAAGTTATGAAGTTGAGAGTGCGACAGTTAAGGAAATAAACTTCTCGCATCTTGTAGTGTAGCCGTGATCGTCTAGAGGTTAGGACTTTGCGTTGTGGCCGCAAGAACCCCGGTTCGAATCCGGGTCACGGCACTACATCACTTTTGCACTAAACAGACATTTTGATATAAGGACTTAATTAGAGGCATGTCATTTGTCTCAGACGTGATGGCGCTAAAGCATGTATTTATATATATATTAGAGAAAGTAAAAGGAAATTTATATTATGATTTACCTCGGGGAAATGAAGAGGTATAGGGGTTGCAAGATGTAAACGCCGCCAGCTGACTTTGATGGAAGACTTGTGTAAAAGAACTCACCAATACCACTGGTCATATATAGCCGTGATCGTCTAGTGGTTAGGACTTTGCGTTGTGGCCGCAAGAACCCCGGTTCGAATCCGGGTCACGGCACTCAAAACTTTTGCGATATATATTCTGTCTGCTCGTATAAAAATTAAATGTCTTTGATGTAATATTCCCAAGCTGGGCGTCCCTGACCCAAGCTATTTCTCACGAGTCTGAACAGACCTTTGTTTACAGTGACACTTGCCACTTAAATAAAAGCAGTGTATTTAAAACATTATAAGTAACTTTTGTTTGCTGAAACGTTTAAAATAGACCAGATCGAAATAGGCAATGATATATTACAGCTGCTGCATACGTGAGGATGATTCGAATCCAGGATGAGACATTTTCCATATCGTTCCTCAAGTTCCTCATTTGATAGTACTCTACACATTTTTTCCTAAAAAATTCATAATTGGCACTATTTTCTGTGACCCCACCTTTGACCTGACCTTAACCTTTGCGCACATCCGGGTCACTGCGCGCAGCCTTCCTCACTTGGTAGTTAAACCTCACACGAGGAGGTACTTGTTTTAACTTTGTCTCGTTGTCGTCCCGTAGTGTCCAAGTAGTTGTCCAGTAGTTGTCTAAGTCCGTAGTTTGTCGACGTCTTGATTTGTTAATAGTAAAAGCAAGAAAAGTGATACAGTACGGCAAGTGAGGGCATTATAAAGAAGAATTGTAACCCAGTAGTCTGTAGTACAGTGGCGCACGTGCATCTCGTGAAGAAACATGGCGGTCTGAAACCCAGGCGAACATTATTTATTTCATGAACGAACGTTAATGGCTGGTAATAGTGGCAGATTGAGGCATAAAACCAGAATAAACTACGCCCAGCTGAATTCTATCGGCAGAAATATGGAAGTTAACGGGGACGACAGTGCCGATAGCCAGATAATATGCGAAACCGAAGACGAAGTCGCCAGGTTAGAAGCAGAAGAACGCGCCCTTATCGAGGATAACCGCCGTCTTCAGCAGGAAGCAGTGGATACAGAACTGAAGTTACGCAGGGAGCGGATTGGAAGACTGAAGGATCAACAGACACGTCTGAAGCAGGCTATATCTTCCAACTATTCAACCGGTAGGATTCAGCGAGCGGCGGAATTTGTGAACGACGACCCGAACTCAACTTCCGGTAAGCAGATAACATTGGACGAACTTCGGGATATCGACGAGCTTCGACACAACGTCAACGACAAGCTGAAACTACTGGATGTTCTTGAAGGTGACGAAGATACAAGTCCGGATCAACGCAGCTCAAGACCAAAAGGTAGAACTTTAAAATCTGGAATAGAAGCTAAAAGTGCCGACAGGGTTGTAAACCCACAGTGTTGGCCGCACGCGGCTCTTCAATTTGACTTTGTAGCTCAAGATATGTCATTTACAGATTTAGATTTTAAACTTCATGTAGCTGGAGAACTAGAAATTTTGATTCAATGTAATGATAATGATGAAAGGTTGGGACGTTTAAAAATGTTAAGAAAAATGTCATACTTTCTCAATCTGTATGATTGGAAAGGTGTTCAAAGTTTTTATGCAGCATGGTTACGCCAAATAGAAATGGGTTTGCGAACATGGAATGATGACACAAGTAGTTTTGAAATGCCAATTTTATCACGTTTCACAACTAAAGATCATGCTTATGCCAGTAGGTTTCCCCAGTCAGTCAAAAGCCGTGGCCAGAGATTTGATAATGTTGAGGGTACATCACAATCATATGATACGAATAGGCAACCCCAGGAAAGAAGCTGGTTCTGTTCTGCTTACCAACGTAACAGGTGTACGCTACAAGCCCCTCATTCAACAGTAGTTAAAGGTCGTACGAGGTGGGTTCATCATTTCTGTGCTACGTGCTTCCAGAAGGATAGGGTACAGTTAAAGCACCCAGAGTGCTCTTCAGCTTGCCCCCATACAGTTGATAACTCTTTCACGCCCGCTGGTTTATGACAAACCGAACAGCAAAACAGATGTAACACTGATCACCAGGTTAGTGACATGAGTACTTGTGATATGTTTAACTACGAGTATGATAAACTGCCAGAACATGGTGACGTGGACGACTGTGACCTACCCTGTTTGGAAACTGATAAACTAGCTGATGTGAGGGATTGTGACCTACCCTGTTTTGACACTGATAAGCTAACTGATGTAAAGAGGTTGGATAGTCCAGGCCGACAGCAGTTTTTAATTCAAGCTCATACTGAAATACTTAATTCCGGTTCACCAAATTATGCCTCCTGTAAAATCAAAGTTCCTTCAAATATAAATGTGCAATTCTTTGAGGATAACTTAACAGATTTCATTGACAACGAAATTATACAATTTATTCAATACGGATGGCCTATCGGCTTTAGTGGATCTTCTTTTCCTACAGTTCATGTTAGAAACCATGCAGGCTCCACAAGTTTCCAACAGGAAACAGATCAGTATATACTCAAGGAAATCTCTCTTGGAGCTACTCTAGGACCGTTTGATGATTCCCCTTTTGTTACTCCAATAGCTATTGCACCACTTAACAGTGTGCCGAAAAGAGACTCAAAGGAGCGTAGGTTTATTTTAGACTTAAGTTACCCTGCAGGTTCTTCGGTGAATGACGGTATTGAGTCTGATTCTTATCTGGGGCAACCCTGTAAGATTTCTTACCCCCGTGTAGATGACCTAGTTGATATTGTGAAGGAGAAAGGCCAGGGTTGTCTCCTATTCAAGAGAGACCTAAGCAGAGCATACAGACAAATTCCTATTGACCCAGGGGATATTCACCTTCTAGGATTTAGATGGAGAAATAAAATTTATTGTGACTCTGTGTTATCAATGGGAATGAGATCTGCTGCTATGATGTGTCAAAGATTAACCAATGCAGTTACCCATTGTTACAATCGCAGGGGTCTCTCTGTTATCAACTATTTGGATGATTTCGCTGGTGCTGAAACCCCAGATAAGGCCGATAAAGCCTTCCAGGAATTGGGTAAATTATTGGAAGAGTGTGGTTTACAGGAATCCACAGCTAAAGCATGCTCTCCCTCAACCCGTATGGTGTTTTTAGGCATCATGTTTGACACTGTTAAAATGACCTTAGAGGTTTCAGAGGATAGAATTACAGAAATTGTGAACTTGTGTGAATTGTGGTTGAATAAGCGTTCAGCCAAGTTGAGAGAAGCCCAATCATTACTGGGAAAATTGTGTTTTGTGGCCTCGTGTGTACGCCCAGGTAGAATTTTTGTGGCTAGGTTAATCAGGTGGATGAAAACCTTAAGCAACAGAAAACCATCCCCCGTCAATGTAGAGGTTCGCAAGGATATACAGTGGTGGTACTCATATCTCCAATGGTTCAATGGTGTATCAATGATGATGGTTGAACAGTGGAGCACCCCTGATGAAATTTTGTCATCAGATGCTTGCCTCTCCGGCTGCGGGGGTTGGTCAGATGGTTCCTACTTTCATAAAACCTTCCCAGATTTCATTCTACAACAATATCTGGACATAAACGCGTTAGAATTATTAACAGTGATCGTTTGTGCTAAACTCTGGGGTAGAAACTGGAACGGGAAAAGAGTCATGATAAAAGTTGACAACAAGGCTACAGAGAATGTCATTAACTCCGGTGCCGCATATGCAGTTCACTTGCAGGATTTACTCCGTGAGTTGTCATACTTTTCAGCCCTGTATCAGTTTGACATTAGAGCTGTACATATTGCAGGAGTCGAGAATAGATTGCCAGACTTGTTATCCAGGTGGGAAGAGCCTGGGAGATCGCAGGAATTTCACCATATCACCGCATGCATGAGAACTACTGAATGTATTGTCCCAGATTCCCTGTTCCATGTGTCTCACGACTGGTAATATTCTGTTACAGACTCTGAGCTGGTACGTTTGAAGCGTGAAACCAGTCAAGCCCGTAAGGCCGCATATGCAGGGGGCACAAGGCAGAACTTACTGGTTCAGTGGAGGGCCTTCCTCTTGTTTTGTACATATTTTCAATTGCAGTATCTTCCTGTTTCCTTGGATACTTTGTGTGTTTATACAACTTTCCTTTCAAGGAGCCTGAAGGCAGTCTCTTCCATCAAAAACTATGTTAATGGTGTTAAACTCTTGCACTTGTATACCTCTTCTCCATTTCCAAGCTTAAAGAGCTTCCAGCTATCACTTTTGTTCAGAGGCCTTTCCCGTTTAAAGCTCCATCACCCTCGTCAGGCTTTACCTATCACTCCACCGCTACTGGCCCAGTTCCTCCCAGCTTTAGATCTTAACTCTCCAGTCGACGCCACTTATTGGTGTTTATTTCTATTTGCCTTCTTTTTAATGGCCAGGAAATCAAATCTTGTACCTCAAAACCCTTTGGCTTTTAATTCTAAGCGCCAACTCACTAGGGCTCACATTTTGGAATCTCCTACCTCCCTTTTAGTAATTTTTCAATGGTCTAAGACCATACAGTTTGGCCAACGTCATCTCACCATTCCTCTCTTACATATTCCAAATTCCCCACTTTGTCCGGTGACAGCCTTTAAAAGGATGTCTCGATTGGTCCCACTTTCTCTTACAGCCCCAGCATTTTCCATTCCTAGCAAGGGAACTTACATCCCCATTTCTTACCCTCAACTTCAATCTAAGTTAAAGCACTTAATTGCTTCCACCGGTCGTGATCCAAACGACTACTCTTCTCACAGCTTTCGAAGAGGTGGCGCCTCTTGGGCCTTTAAAGCCAAAGTTCCCTCTCATCTCATTCAACTTCATGGTGATTGGCATAGCGATGCCTACAAGCTCTACCTGCATACCGATCTTAATGATCGCACTCTAGTAGCACAGGCAATGCGTTCTATAATTTAATTTCCTTTTTAAGGTATATTGTATTGGAGGCCTTCGGCTTGGCCGCCTCCCTATTCAGGTCAGCATTAGGCTTTGCCTGCTGTAGGTATATATATTTTAACCTCATACATTTAATTTACAAAAACATAAGTTAATATATTGTTGCAATTTGCCTTTCTGAGGCCTTGCTACTTGCTGTATTGTATTGCAATTATTGTCTGTGTTTGTTGCTCGTGTTTTTAACTGGCAAAGTATATATTTCATGTAACTACCAATTTATCAACTTACAATATTCATACATATATATACTCATTACAATATCATCGTAGGCACAATGTAACCAGGCCTACGATTTTGCCAATCTTCAATAAACATTTAAACCTTTATTGTGTTGTTCTTGAATAGGAGGCAATTTACACATTTTTTCCTAAAAAATTCATAATTGGCACTATTTTCTGTGACCCCACCTTTGACCTGACCTTAACCTTTGCGCACATCCGGGTCACTGCGCGCAGCCTTCCTCACTTGGTAGTTAAACCTCACACGAGGAGGTACTTGTTTTAACTTTCCCACCCGCCCATCCCTTTAAAAATTAATTTCCCATTGTAATATGCCGCCTCCCTATTCAGGTCAGCATTAGGCTTTGCCTGCTGTAGGTATATATATTTTAACCTCATACATTTAATTTACAAAAACATAAGTTAATATATTGTTGCAATTTGCCTTTCTGAGGCCTTGCTACTTGCTGTATTGTATTGCAATTATTGTCTGTGTTTGTTGCTCGTGTTTTTAACTGGCAAAGTATATATTTCATGTAACTACCAATTTATCAACTTACAATATTCATACATATATATACTCATTACAATATCATCGTAGGCACAATGTAACCAGGCCTACGATTTTGCCAATCTTCAATAAACATTTAAACCTTTATTGTGTTGTTCTTGAATAGGAGGCAATTTCTCAATTTACAGAACAATTAAAAATGTAAACCTATTTAATTCCCCAAGATAAGCATAGGCCTCTTAGCATGTTTGTCTTGCTCATACATGCTCTGACAAAAGTTTACAAATAGTCTTTTATAATTGAAAATAATCTTTCTATATGCTTGAAATACGCAGATCAGCTAAATCAGTGTTGCCTGCTGTTTTTATAGGGCGTTCTCGTCCTACGTCACGACACATAAATCGCCAAGTTATGAAGTTGAGAGTGCGACAGTTAAGGAAATAAACTTCTCACATCTTGTAGTGTAGCCGTGATCGTCTAGAGGTTAGGACTTTGCGTTGTGGCCGCAAGAACCCCGGTTCGAATCCGGGTCACGGCACTACATCACTTTTGCACTAAACAGACATTTTGATATACGGACTTAATTAGAGGCATGTCATTTGTCTCAGACGTGATGGCGCTAAAGCATGTATTTATATATATATTAGAGAAAGTAAAAGGAAATTTATATTATGATTTACCTCGGGGAAATGAAGAGGTATAGGGGTTGCAAGATGTAAACGCCGCCAGCTGACTTTGATGGAAGACTTGTGTAAAAGAACTCACCAATACCCCTGGTCATATATAGCCGTGATCGTCTAGTGGTTAGGACTTTGCGTTGTGGCCGCAAGAACCCCGGTTCGAATCCGGGTCACGGCACTCAAAACTTTTGCGATATATATTCTGTCTGCTCGTATAAAAATTAAATGTCTTTGATGTAATATTCCCAAGCTGGGCGTCCCTGACCCAAGCTATTTCTCACGAGTCTGAACAGACCTTTGTTTACAGTGACACTTGCCACTTAAATAAAAGCAGTGTATTTAAAACATTATAAGTAACTTTTGTTTGCTGAAACGTTTAAAATAGACCAGATCGAAATAGGCAATGATATATTACAGCTGCTGCATACGTGAGGATGATTCGAATCCAGGATGAGACATTTTCCATATCGTTCCTCAAGTTCCTCATTTGATAGTACTCTCTCAATTTACAGAACAATTAAAAATGTAAACCTATTTAATTCCCCAAGATAAGCATAGGCCTCTTAGCATGTTTGTCTTGCTCATACATGCTCTGACAAAAGTTTACAAATAGTCTTTTATAATTGAAAATAATCTTTCTATATGCTTGAAATACGCAGATCAGCTAAATCAGTGTTGCCTGCTGTTTTTATAGGCTCTATTAGAAACCCCTGAGGAAAAAGAAGCAGAGTTATCTCCCCTAAACGCTCTCCAGTTCCGGCGCGTAAGCGTGATTAGCGCAATGGCTGACTCTGATTTTATTGAATTGTTTACCGGCGATAATAGCAATTATAAGTCAATAACGAAGTCAAAGCTACAATAATTTCTTCGGGCTCGTGACTTACCAGTATCTGGCACGAAAATACAGCTAGTAGAGCGGGTTAGTGGCGTAATTTAGTACGGTTTTGATGAGTTGGTTGACAGACAGGAGCGAACTGAGCAACGTGACGCTGATAGACACCGGCAAAGGCTTTTAACTCCGTTAGGCGAAGTTCTACCCGAACCCACCGGTTTGACTGGATGGAAATCAGACTGTCTTTCATTTCCTACTTTCACGGATAAAGAACTTTATAATTATCTTGTGCTTAGTAGAAATACGTTTGATCATGAAGCAGTGGCAGCGAAAAAGCAACTTGGCAAGGCACAGGTGTTTTATGATGATGGACATGTGCAAGAAATTCTGTACCACGGTGTTAGTGACAACAGCAGTCATTGCTTCATCAAGTGTCAGTGTTTGCCGTCGTTCCCCACCTCAAATACAAAGAAGAAGCCTGCTTATATGTGCTGGATATGTGTGTCGAAGGTGACAGGCCATGTTCATTCTGCAAGATGTGAATGTGTTGCAGGGTATGTATTTACCGTATTACTGCTATACAAATACAACGTATATAAATAGTTTTAAAAATATAATGTTTGCTGAACTTATCTGCACATTATAAAATAAGTTAGGGATATTAGATGTTTTTTTATGATTAATATTTCATTAGTATGTGAAGTAATCAATACGTCAGTATTTATAATTTCATATATATATATATATATATATATATATATATATATATATATACATTTAAAACACAAAAACACTACTCTCAGGTTGTATATAAATAAAATAGTATTGTGGAATTTGGTACATTTGATTCACATTCGCTAACTAGCGCTTTCAGCCATGTTGGCTTCTTCAGGTTAGTGTCACAAATTCCACAATACTATTTTATTTATATATATATATATATATATATATATATATATATATATATATATATATATATATATCTGAATTTTTTTTTAGATTGATCTTGCTCGAGGCAGATACTGCAGTGTATTATTAACATGACAAATATCCAATATTTAACTTATGAACTAACACTGGAAACATGACGTCACAATTGTAATAGTGTACAATTGTGACGTCACAATTGTAATAGTGTACAATTGTGACGTCACAATGGTCGTACTTCGGTGACAATGGTACATGACTCACGGTTACTTTCATAACACTTGAGGCGATTTCGCTTGATTAACATGAACCAATAATAAACAGAAAACACATATGTACCAAACTTCCTTCCATATAATACCATTTCTATTGAATAGCTTTTGCTCTTAGACACCAAATAATTAAGTCGTTGAATACATATGGTATTAATTGAAAGGTCGTTTAGAATCCTTTATATATTTTACTTTTCCTTGGCAAAAAGACTTCGCGTCAAGAAATGTATTAAGTTGTTAGCTGTATCATTCCCTATTATATTGTTCTTTTTCTTGTTCCAGTGAGGGTGAGGCATGCAACCATATTGCAGCATTGATGATTGACCTTACAGACATCACCAAGAAAAAACATGAGGGTAAATTGGCTCCCACCTCTCTCGCATGCTCATGGGTTAAACCAAGACAGAGAACTTTGTCTCCAAAAAAGTCCAGTGAGATAAGTTTTGCTGGACGATCTGCAAAAGATGTGACCGAATATCTTCACTCTGTTGACTCCTTCAGTTCAAGATATCAAAACAACTCTCTTGATGACTACAAGGATTTTAAATCAAAGTTGATGGCAGTGAATCCAAAGGCAGCTTGGCTTCAAAATTTCCCAGCTGATAAAAGTGACACACAGCATGAGTGTATTGATATCAATAATGATGACGAGAATTTTCCATCACTACACAAGGTTGACAGACTCTTTAGAAACGATGTAGACCTCCGAGGGCCTGAATGTACAGAGTTCTTTCAAAGCTATTTTCAAAATCTTCAAGTTACTCCTGAAGGATGTGTCAGAATATATGATGTGACCCAAGGCCAGTCAAGTAATAATTTGTGGTTTGAGGCTAGGTTTGGCAGATTAACTGCGTCTCGATTTGGTACTATCTTTAGAAGGAAGCCAACCACCCGCCCTGATAATCTACTAAAGCTGCTACTAGGCTATGCGGTGCCCTATCAGGGAAAGCAGGTTTCGCATGGTTTGCAGTATGAGCAACGAGCAAGGGATGCCTACCTGCTGGTCAGTAAGGACTGTCACCCACCCTTAAAAGTCAAAGACTGTGGCCTTTGTGTCAATCCATCTCATCCACACCTTGGAGCCAGTCCAGATGCACTGTGTACATGTGAACATTGTGGCGACTCAGAAGGCCTTTTGGAGATTAAGTGCCCTTTCAAGTTTAGAAATGTCAGCCCTCATGATGCATCCAAAAACAGCGACTTTTATTGTACCCTCACAAAGGATGGATATTTACGCTTGAAGAGATCACACCCCTACTACTATCAGATACAAGGACAAATGGGGATAACAGGAAGGAAGTGGTGTGACTTCGTAATTTGGACATTTAAAGGCATTTCCATTGAGCGTGTGTTCTTTGATCATGGACTATGGGAAGAGATGTTGTTAAAACTGAATGATTTCTTTATGAAATGTGTTTTACCAGAACTGTTTACTGAGCGAGTTAAGAGGGGAATTCCTCTGTTCCAGTAATGTGCTGAAAATGACAGAATTCATTGTTCAATAGAAAAGTGTTTATTCATGTAATACTGAATTGTCAATATACAAAAATGATGATAAACACAAATACACTTGGTATGCCGTGTCAGAATGTGACATCTTTGCAATTCATCAGGATGTTTTAAAATCATACAATTAATTGAATGTCACATATATAGATATAATATGAAATCATGCCATTCAATGTATTTAATCATGTCATTCAATGTATGTGTGTTAAGATCAATGAACACTTTTCATGTACAAACTTGGACAAAACAAAACACTTACATGAGGTGATTTTGATAAATCGATGCTTGACTGAAAGAAAAAGTCCTCACTTAAAAATGTTTTGTTTAGTGAGTAATCTATTGAAATGAAAATAAGTCATGTGAAGTATGCTGGAAGAAATTAAAAATAATTTGCTACTTAAAGCTTTAATTAACTAGTGACTGAAAGTTGTCATCTCACAAAGCCACCTCTTAAAGTCAGCTTCAACTGGTAAAAAAAAACTAAGTGTTGCTTTTAGTTTACTTATGTCCAGATTTGTCCAGTACTTACCCAGTATGAAACAGATTGAACATTACAAATTTCAAAGATTAAAATGTCAAATCTGATGCCCTCTTTAACTAGTATGTTAATTTCTAAGATATACCACATGTATTATTTCTTGTCCGCTTCTTGTTATTAAATCTATGTATTTGAAAACTTCTCTCTTTGTCATATTTGATTTTTGTTTTAGCTCATCTAGCCTGAAAGGCCTGATAGGTTTGTGACATCATATGGTGTTCTAGTTAGTTGGATTCATTTTGTGATCAGCTGTGGTTGCAAATTGCACAAGTAACAAGAGACTTTAAATATTTTATCAATGTTTTCACTCATACTTAAAGGCACTACCCCTTGTAAAATCCTAAAATTCTTAATGCGCTCCATGGCACGCTCTACATGAATTCTAAGATTCGCTATCCTTCTTGTGGCCTCAACTTCTTTGGAATTAAACTTTTTATTTGGCTTCTTCTTTGGTGGAATTATAAGGTATATCCCCCTTGGAATTAACAGGTCTTGAATTTGGAATCCCTTATCTGCCATGATTGCATCACCCTTGTCACATAAATCTAGTAAGTTTGATCTCGAAACAATTTGTTTATCACTGGTATTCCCTCCCCAGAGGTCACTCACATAAGTAATTGTCCCATTCGGACTGATCCCGACTAAAACTTTCCATGTATTATGACTTTTATAGTCTGAGTACACAAGTGACTTGTTGATCAGAGATGTTGGACTTTCAGTAAATATTTCTGTACAGTCTATGATAACACGAGTAGATGGATAACGCTCTTTAAATGAATTCGGCATATTAGCCTGTACAACATCCCTTGGTGTCCACCAAATAAGAAAACTGAGTTTCAAGTACATCTTTTCAATCCAGGCGTTGAACACATTGCTCATTGTAGCTTGACTCACCCTGAACCGCTTTGCTAGATCAAGCTCAAGTAATCCTAACCTAAGCCTCATTAGTACCATAAAAAACTCATCAATGGGATTTAATTTTCTTGGTCTACCGCCTGTTGAATTATCTGCATCATCTTTCTCACTGGTGAGCTCTTCAAATAACACATTGAAGGTACCTTTATCTGGGAGACCTGTATAAAACATCATGTCCTTCTCCTTTATGTCATGAATTGTTAACTCAGGAACCACATCAGTTTGAACATGAACACTTCTTGTCTTAGGCTTTAAATCAGTTTGAACAAGCTTAGAGGCTGTGTGAAGGTTACATGAATCGGTTTGAGAGGCACTATTACAAACATCTGCCTGATGTTGAACTTGTTTGTGTCTGAATGAAGGTAAACTGTCAATATTAACTTGGCCCATGTAATCATGAAGTGCTACAGACACATCTACATTTGATGTTGATGCACTCTGACTAAAAGAAACATTAGTCTCATCACCATCAGACTGGTTACCACCATCACCAACAGCACTCAAGTCCTCTGCATCACCAGATCCAACATCTGAAAGCTGAAAAGTTTCACAACTTAAAATTATGAATTGTGACCTAACTAATATTACAAGCATCTTTTAATTTTGTAATTGTTCAACTGTGGCTTTTAACTAGCTGTGAGCTACACAGATTTACAAAGTCTTTTTAAATAGATTAAAACTTGATTTTTTTTCTCAAGGTTTCAAATAGGTAATTATGAGAAATATCTTAATCTTTTAATTGTATTATAACAGTAACAAAATATTGTTATCAATATTAACTTCTAAATGAAATACCCCAATGAATAAATCTAACCACAATTCACATATATTATAGATCTAGCCTAATAATTATTAATCCATTAGAATTGATCAGCTGTTTATACAGTTGTGATATATCACAATTGTTCACAAATATCTTATAGCCTGCAATGTTTTACCAAAAATGATTGATTTTGTTTTAATGGAATTTAATTAAATATTGATATAGATATGATATACTGTACACATAGGCCCTAAATTAAAAAAAATTAAAAAAACGTTGGATGAAAGGAAGTTTTCCCCCGACATTGAAATGTACTCACCGACGTAGTTTTGTAAGTTTTATGAGGAAATATTGATGGTATCTGGTGTTCCTTGATCGGTCCTCGACCACCTACGAAGTGTTTACAACATATCCGTGTCCATGGCTTGATGTGAAAATGTTTTCGACTGACTCGGAATTCCCATATCCGTCTAAGTTTTTTCTTCTCGGGAGCATCACCTGATGGAAATCTGTGCAGAGTAACTTTACATTCTTCATCACTTAGAACTTTCCCTTGAAAATTATGACAATCTGTCACGCAGCAGTATTGCTTCCCCGCCATTGTACGCGCCAAGTACGCGCCGGAAGTTGATCGGGGAGAGGAATTGGCCCCTTACGTCATTGATAATCAAGGGCAGATAAGTACGTTTCTGATAGAGGCTATAGGGCGTTCTCGTCCTACGTCACGACACATAAATCGCCAAGTTATGAAGTTGAGAGTGCGACAGTTAAGGAAATAAACTTCTCACATCATGTAGTGTAGCCGTGATCGTCTAGAGGTTAGGACTTTGCGCAAGAACCCCAGTTCGAATCCGGGTCACGGCACTACATCACTTTTGCACTAAACAGACATTTTGATATAAGGACTTAATTAGAGGCATGTCATTTGTCTCAGACGTGATGGCGCTAAAGCATGTATTTATATATATATTAGAGAAAGTAAAAGGAAATTTATATTATGATTTACCTCGGGGAAATGAAGGGGTATAGGTGTTGCAAGATGTAAACGCCGCCAGCTGACTTTGATGGAAGACTTGTGTAAAAGAACTCACCAATACCACTGGTCATATATAGCCGTGATCGTCTAGTGGTTAGGACTTTGCGTTGTGGCCGCAAGAACCCCGGTTCGAATCCGGGTCACGGCACTCAAAACTTTTGCGATATATATTCTGTCTGCTCGTATAAAAATTAAATGTCTTTGATGTAATATTCCCAAGCTGGGCGTCCCTGACCCAAGCTATTTCTCACGAGTCTGAACAGACCTTTGTTTACAGTGACACTTAAATAAAAGCAGTGTATTTAAAACATTATAAGTAACTTTTGTTTGCTGAAACGTTTAAAATAGACCAGATCGAAATAGGCAATGATATATTACAGCTGCTGCATACGTGAGGATGATTCGAATCCAGGATGAGACATTTTCCATATCGTTCCTCAAGTTCCTCATTTGATAATACTCTCTCAATTTACAGAACAATTAAAAATGTAAACCTATTTAATTCCCCAAGATAAGCATAGCATGACTTGTGTAAAAGAACTCACCAATGCCACTGGTCGTCTAGTGGTTAGGACTTTGCGTTGTGGCCGCAAGAACCCCGGTTCGAATCCGGGTCACGACACTCAAAACTTTTGCGATATATATTCTGTCTGCTCGTATAAAAATTAAATGTCTTTGATGTAATATTCCCAAGCTGGGCGTCCCTGACCCAAGCTATTTCTCACGAGTCTGAACAGACCTTTGTTTACAGTGACACTTGCCACTTAAATAAAAGCAGTGTATTTAAAACATTATAATTCTCCTACTCCTTATACACATACAACAAACACTTCAATAAAATGGCATGCTGTACGGTGCACCAACTGTGACCACAGTTTATTACTTCAAACATATATACAATATATTTCCACGTTGCAGTCTCACACACTGCATCAGCACAGAAGCTATCAATGCTACATCCATGTAGCACATCTCCCCCGATGACTCACGTATTCAAACGGCTCGCCAGCCTGGACATGTCCGTCCCACCCAACGGTGCCAGTCATCCGTCTACAACAAAAGTGAGAATGATAACATTCAACATTGACACGCATTGACAATGCATATATACACACATCATAATTATCATATGATGAAATACACAAATAAAAAGTGACCGCTGGTGCACCGCAGCTGAGAATGTCATAGTTTCAAATCTCCCACCCTTATATACCCGATAGAGCGCCATCTATACATAGCATTACTTCCCTTTGTTGTATCTTCCGACGCTAGGAGAAAGAAATTTCATTCTAATTCGTACCTCAAACGAAAGAAATTATATGTAACTTTTGTTTGCTGAAACGTTTAAAATAGACCAGATCGAAATAGGCAATGATATATTACAGCTGCTGCATACGTGAGGATGATTCGAATCCAGGATGAGACATTTTCCATATCGTTCCTCAAGTTCCTCATTTGATAGTACTCTCTCAATTTACAGAACAATTAAAAATGTAAACCTATTTAATTCCCCAAGATAAGCATAGGACTCTTAGCATGTTTGTCTTGCTCATACATGCTCTGACAAAAGTTTACAAATAGTCTTTTATAATTGAAAATAATCTTTCTATATGCGTGAAATACGCAGATCAGCTAAATCAGTGTTGCCTGCTGTTTTTATAAGGCGTTCTCGTCCTACGTCACGACACATAAATCGCCAAGTTATGAAGTTGAGAGTGCGACAGTTAAGGAAATAAACTTCTCACATCTTGTAGTGTAGCCGTGATCGTCTAGAGGTTAGGACTTTGCGTTGTGGCCGCAAGAACCCCGGTTCGAATCCGGGTCACGGCACTACATCACTTTTGCACTAAACAGACATTTTGATATAATGACTTAATTAGAGGCATGTCATTTGTCTCAGACGTGATGGCGCTAAAGCATGTATTTATATATATATTAGAGAAAGTAAAAGGAAATTTATATTATGATTTACCTCGGGGAAATGAAGGGGTATAGGTGTTGCAAGATGTAAACGTCTGTAGATGTGATCGTCTAGTGGTTAGGACTTTGCGTTGTGGCCGCAAGAACCCCGGTTCGAATCCGGGTCACGGCACTCAAAACTTTTGCGATATATATTCTGTCTGCTCGTATAAAAATTAAATGTCTTTGATGTAATATTCCCAAGCTGGGCGTCCCTGACCCAAGCTATTTCTCACGAGTCTGAACAGACCTTTGTTTACAGTGACACTTGCCACTTAAATAAAAGCAGTGTATTTAAAACATTATAAGTAACTTTTGTTTGCTGAAACGTTTAAAATAGACCAGATCGAAATAGGCAATGATATATTACAGCTGCTGCATACGTGAGGATGATTCGAATCCAGGATGAGACATTTTCCATATCGTTCCTCAAGTTCCTCATTTGATAGTACTCTCTCAATTTACAGAACAATTAAAAATGTAAACCTATTTAATTCCCCAAGATAAGCATAGGCCTCTTAGCATGTTTGTCTTGCTCATACATGCTCTGACAAAAGTTTACAAATAGTCTTTTATAATTGAAAATAATCTTTCTATATGCGTGAAATACGCAGATCAGCTAAATCAGTGTTGCCTGCTGTTTTTATAAGGCGTTCTCGTCCTACGTCACGACACATAAATCGCCAAGTTATGAAGTTGAGAGTGCGACAGTTAAGGAAATAAACTTCTCACATCTTGTAGTGTAGCCGTGATCGTCTAGAGGTTAGGACTTTGCGTTGTGGCCGCAAGAACCCCGGTTCGAATCCGGGTCACGGCACTACATCACTTTTGCACTAAACAGACATTTTGATATAAGGACTTAATTAGAGGCATGTCATTTGTCTCAGACGTGATGGCGCTAAAGCATGTATTTATATATATATTAGAGAAAGTAAAAGGAAATTTATATTATGATTTACCTCGGGGAAATGAAGGGGTATAGGTGTTGCAAGATGTAAACGTCTGTAGATGTGATCGTCTAGTGGTTAGGACTTTGCGTTGTGGCCGCAAGAACCCCGGTTCGAATCCGGGTCACGGCACTCAAAACTTTTGCGATATATATTCTGTCTGCTCGTATAAAAATTAAATGTCTTTGATGTAATATTCCCAAGCTGGGCGTCCCTGACCCAAGCTATTTCTCACGAGTCTGAACAGACCTTTGTTTACAGTGACACTTGCCACTTAAATAAAAGCAGTGTATTTAAAACATTATAAGTAACTTTTGTTTGCTGAAACGTTTAAAATAGACCAGATCGAAATAGGCAATGATATATTACAGCTGCTGCATACGTGAGGATGATTCGAATCCAGGATGAGACATTTTCCATATCGTTCCTCAAGTTCCTCATTTGATAGTACTCTCTCAATTTACAGAACAATTAAAAATGTAAACCTATTTAATTCCCCAAGATAAGCATAGGCCTCTTAGCATGTTTGTCTTGCTCATACATGCTCTGACAAAAGTTTACAAATAGTCTTTTATAATTGAAAATAATCTTTCTATATGCTTGAAATACGCAGATCAGCTAAATCAGTGTTGCCTGCTGTTTTTATAGGGCGTTCTCGTCCTACGTCACGACACATAAATTGCCAAGTTATGAAGTTGAGAGTGCGACAGTTAAGGAAATAAACTTCCCACATCTTGTAGTGTAGCCGTGATCGTCTAGAGGTTAGGACTTTGCGTTGTGGCCGCAAGAACCCCGGTTCGAATCCGGGTCACGGCACTACATTACTTTTGCACTAAACAGACATTTTGATATAAGGACTTAATTAGAGGCATGTCATTTGTCTCAGACGTGATGGCGCTAAAGCATGTATTTATATATATATTAGAGAAAGTAAAAGGAAATTTATATTATGATTTACCTCGGGGAAATGAAGGGGTATAGGTGTTGCAAGATGTAAACGCCGCCAGCTGACTTTGATGGAAGACTTGTGTAAAAGAACTCACCAATACCACTGGTCATATATAGCCGTGATCGTCTAGTGGTTAGGACTTTGCGTTGTGGCCGCAAGAACCCCGGTTCGAATCCGGGTCACGGCACTCAAAACTTTTGCGATATATATTCTGTCTGCTCGTATAAAAATTAAATGTCTTTGATGTAATATTCCCAAGCTGGGCGTCCCTGACCCAAGCTATTTCTCACGAGTCTGAACAGACCTTTGTTTACAGTGACACTTGCCACTTAAATAAAAGCAGTGTATTTAAAACATTATAAGTAACTTTTGTTTGCTGAAACGTTTAAAATAGACCAGATCGAAATAGGCAATGATATATTACAGCTGCTGCATACGTGAGGATGATTCGAATCCAGGATGAGACATTTTCCATATCGTTCCTCAAGTTCCTCATTTGATAGTACTCTCTGAATTTACAGAACAATTAAAAATGTAAACCTATTTAATTCCCCAAGATAAGCATAGGCCACTTAGCATGTTTGTCTTGCTCATACATGCTCTGACAAAAGTTTACAAATAGTCTTTTATAATTGAAAATAATCTTTCTATATGCTTGAAATACGCAGATCAGCTAAATCAGTGTTGCCTGCTGTTTTTATAGGGCGTTCTCGTCCTACGTCACGACACATAAATCGCCAAGTTATGAAGTTGAGAGAGCGACAGTTAAGGAAATAAACCCACATCTTGTAGTGTAGCCGTGATCGTCTAGAGGTTAGGACTTTGCGTTGTGGCCGCAAGAACCCCGGTTCGAATCCGGGTCACGGCACTACATCACTTTTGCACTAAACAGACATTTTGATATAAGGACTTAATTAGAGGCATGTCATTTGTCTCAGACGTGATGGCGCTAAAGCATGTATTTATATATATATTAGAGAAAGTAAAAGGAAATTTATATTATGATTTACCTCGGGGAAATGAAGGGGTATAGGTGTTGCAAGATGTAAACGTCTGTAGATGTGATCGTCTAGTGGTTAGGACTTTGCGTTGTGGCCGCAAGAACCCCGGTTCGAATCCGGGTCACGGCACTCAAAACTTTTGCGATATATATTCTGTCTGCTCGTATAAAAATTAAATGTCTTTGATGTAATATTCCCAAGCTGGGCGTCCCTGACCCAAGCTATTTCTCACGAGTCTGAACAGACCTTTGTTTACAGTGACACTTGCCACTTAAATAAAAGCAGTGTATTTAAAACATTATAAGTAACTTTTGTTTGCTGAAACGTTTAAAATAGACCAGATCGAAATAGGCAATGATATATTACAGCTGCTGCATACGTGAGGATGATTCGAATCCAGGATGAGACATTTTCCATATCGTTCCTCAAGTTCCTCATTTGATAGTACTCTCTCAATTTACAGAACAATTAAAAATGTAAACCTATTTAATTCCCCAAGATAAGCATAGGCCTCTTAGCATGTTTGTCTTGCTCATACATGCTCTGACAAAAGTTTACAAATAGTCTTTTATAATTGAAAATAATCTTTCTATATGCTTGAAATACGCAGATCAGCTAAATCAGTGTTGCCTGCTGTTTTTATAGGGCGTTCTCGTCCTACGTCACGACACATAAATCGCCAAGTTATGAAGTTGAGAGTGCGAGAGTTAAGGAAATAAACTTCTCACATCTTGTACATAGTGTAGCCGTGATCGTCTAGAGGTTAGGACTTTGCGTTGTGGCCGCAAGAACCCCGGTTCGAATCCGGGTCACGGCACTACATCACTTTTGCACTAAACAGACATTTTGATATAAGGACTTAATTAGAGGCATGTCATTTGTCTCAGACGTGATGGCGCTAAAGCATGTATTTATATATATATATTAGAGAAAGTAAAAGGAAATTTATATTATGATTTACCTCGGGGAAATGAAGGGGTATAGGTGTTGCAAGATGTAAACGTCTGTAGATGTGATCGTCTAGTGGTTAGGACTTTGCGTTGTGGCCGCAAGAACCCCGGTTCGAATCCGGGTCACGGCACTCAAAACTTTTGCGATATATATTCTGTCTGCTCGTATAAAAATTAAATGTCTTTGATGTAATATTCCCAAGCTGGGCGTCCCTGACCCAAGCTATTTCTCACGAGTCTGAACAGACCTTTGTTAACAGTGACACTTGCCACTTAAATAAAAGCAGTGTATTTAAAACATTATAAGTAACTTTTGTTTGCTGAAACGTTTAAAATAGACCAGATCGAAATAGGCAATGATATATTACAGCTGCTGCATACGTGAGGATGATTCGAATCCAGGATGAGACATTTTCCATATCGTTCCTCAAGTTCCTCATTTGATAGTACTCTCTGAATTTACAGAACAATTAAAAATGTAAACCTATTTAATTCCCCAAGATAAGCATAGGCCACTTAGCATGTTTGTCTTGCTCATACATGCTCTGACAAAAGTTTACAAATAGTCTTTTATAATTGAAAATAATCTTTCTATATGCTTGAAATACGCAGATCAGCTAAATCAGTGTTGCCTGCTGTTTTTATAGGGCGTTCTCGTCCTACGTCACGACACATAAATCGCCAAGTTATGAAGTTGAGAGAGCGACAGTTAAGGAAATAAACCCACATCTTGTAGTGTAGCCGTGATCGTCTAGAGGTTAGGACTTTGCGTTGTGGCCGCAAGAACCCCGGTTCGAATCCGGGTCACGGCACTACATCACTTTTGCACTAAACAGACATTTTGATATAAGGACTTAATTAGAGGCATGTCATTTGTCTCAGACGTGATGGCGCTAAAGCATGTATTTATATATATATTAGAGAAAGTAAAAGGAAATTTATATTATGATTTACCTCGGGGAAATGAAGGGGTATAGGTGTTGCAAGATGTAAACGTCTGTAGATGTGATCGTCTAGTGGTTAGGACTTTGCGTTGTGGCCGCAAGAACCCCGGTTCGAATCCGGGTCACGGCACTCAAAACTTTTGCGATATATATTCTGTCTGCTCGTATAAAAATTAAATGTCTTTGATGTAATATTCCCAAGCTGGGCGTCCCTGACCCAAGCTATTTCTCACGAGTCTGAACAGACCTTTGTTTACAGTGACACTTGCCACTTAAATAAAAGCAGTGTATTTAAAACATTATAAGTAACTTTTGTTTGCTGAAACGTTTAAAATAGACCAGATCGAAATAGGCAATGATATATTACAGCTGCTGCATACGTGAGGATGATTCGAATCCAGGATGAGACATTTTCCATATCGTTCCTCAAGTTCCTCATTTGATAGTACTCTCTCAATTTACAGAACAATTAAAAATGTAAACCTATTTAATTCCCCAAGATAAGCATAGGCCTCTTAGCATGTTTGTCTTGCTCATACATGCTCTGACAAAAGTTTACAAATAGTCTTTTATAATTGAAAATAATCTTTCTATATGCGTGAAATACGCAGATCAGCTAAATCAGTGTTGCCTGCTGTTTTTATAAGGCGTTCTCGTCCTACGTCACGACACATAAATCGCCAAGTTATGAAGTTGAGAGTGCGACAGTTAAGGAAATAAACTTCTCACATCTTGTAGTGTAGCCGTGATCGTCTAGAGGTTAGGACTTTGCGTTGTGGCCGCAAGAACCCCGGTTCGAATCCGGGTCACGGCACTACATCACTTTTGCACTAAACAGACATTTTGATATAAGGACTTAATTAGAGGCATGTCATTTGTCTCAGACGTGATGGCGCTAAAGCATGTATTTATATATATATTAGAGAAAGTAAAAGGAAATTTATATTATGATTTACCTCGGGGAAATGAAGGGGTATAGGTGTTGCAAGATGTAAACGTCTGTAGATGTGATCGTCTAGTGGTTAGGACTTTGCGTTGTGGCCGCAAGAACCCCGGTTCGAATCCGGGTCACGGCACTCAAAACTTTTGCGATATATATTCTGTCTGCTCGTATAAAAATTAAATGTCTTTGATGTAATATTCCCAAGCTGGGCGTCCCTGACCCAAGCTATTTCTCACGAGTCTGAACAGACCTTTGTTTACAGTGACACTTGCCACTTAAATAAAAGCAGTGTATTTAAAACATTATAAGTAACTTTTGTTTGCTGAAACGTTTAAAATAGACCAGATCGAAATAGGCAATGATATATTACAGCTGCTGCATACGTGAGGATGATTCGAATCCAGGATGAGACATTTTCCATATCGTTCCTCAAGTTCCTCATTTGATAGTACTCTCTCAATTTACAGAACAATTAAAAATGTAAACCTATTTAATTCCCCAAGATAAGCATAGGCCTCTTAGCATGTTTGTCTTGCTCATACATGCTCTGACAAAAGTTTACAAATAGTCTTTTATAATTGAAAATAATCTTTCTATATGCTTGAAATACGCAGATCAGCTAAATCAGTGTTGCCTGCTGTTTTTATAGGGCGTTCTCGTCCTACGTCACGACACATAAATCGCCAAGTTATGAAGTTGAGAGTGCGACAGTTAAGGAAATAAACCCACATCTTGTAGTGTAGCCGTGATCGTCTAGAGGTTAGGACTTTGCGTTGTGGCCGCAAGAACCCCGGTTCGAATCCGGGTCACGGCACTACATTACTTTTGCACTAAACAGACATTTTGATATAAGGACTTAATTAGAGGCATGTCATTTGTCTCAGACGTGATGGCGCTAAAGCATGTATTTATATATATATTAGAGAAAGTAAAAGGAAATTTATATTATGATTTACCTCGGGGAAATGAAGGGGTATAGGTGTTGCAAGATGTAAACGTCTGTAGATGTGATCGTCTAGTGGTTAGGACTTTGCGTTGTGGCCGCAAGAACCCCGGTTCGAATCCGGGTCACGGCACTCAAAACTTTTGCGATATATATTCTGTCTGCTCGTATAAAAATTAAATGTCTTTGATGTAATATTCCCAAGCTGGGCGTCCCTGACCCAAGCTATTTCTCACGAGTCTGAACAGACCTTTGTTTACAGTGACACTTGCCACTTAAATAAAAGCAGTGTATTTAAAACATTATAAGTAACTTTTGTTTGCTGAAACGTTTAAAATAGACCAGATCGAAATAGGCAATGATATATTACAGCTGCTGCATACGTGAGGATGATTCGAATCCAGGATGAGACATTTTCCATATCGTTCCTCAAGTTCCTCATTTGATAGTACTCTCTCAATTTACAGAACAATTAAAAATGTAAACCTATTTAATTCCCCAAGATAAGCATAGGCCTCTTAGCATGTTTGTCTTGCTCATACATGCTCTGACAAAAGTTTACAAATAGTCTTTTATAATTGAAAATAATCTTTCTATATGCTTGAAATACGCAGATCAGCTAAATCAGTGTTGCCTGCTGTTTTTATAGGGCGTTCTCGTCCTACGTCACGACACATAAATCGCCAAGTTATGAAGTTGAGAGTGCGAGAGTTAAGGAAATAAACTTCTCACATCTTGTACATAGTGTAGCCGTGATCGTCTAGAGGTTAGGACTTTGCGTTGTGGCCGCAAGAACCCCGGTTCGAATCCGGGTCACGGCACTACATCACTTTTGCACTAAACAGACATTTTGATATAAGGACTTAATTAGAGGCATGTCATTTGTCTCAGACGTGATGGCGCTAAAGCATGTATTTATATATATATATTAGAGAAAGTAAAAGGAAATTTATATTATGATTTACCTCGGGGAAATGAAGGGGTATAGGTGTTGCAAGATGTAAACGTCTGTAGATGTGATCGTCTAGTGGTTAGGACTTTGCGTTGTGGCCGCAAGAACCCCGGTTCGAATCCGGGTCACGGCACTCAAAACTTTTGCGATATATATTCTGTCTGCTCGTATAAAAATTAAATGTCTTTGATGTAATATTCCCAAGCTGGGCGTCCCTGACCCAAGCTATTTCTCACGAGTCTGAACAGACCTTTGTTAACAGTGACACTTGCCACTTAAATAAAAGCAGTGTATTTAAAACATTATAAGTAACTTTTGTTTGCTGAAACGTTTAAAATAGACCAGATCGAAATAGGCAATGATATATTACAGCTGCTGCATACGTGAGGATGATTCGAATCCAGGATGAGACATTTTCCATATCGTTCCTCAAGTTCCTCATTTGATAGTACTCTCTGAATTTACAGAACAATTAAAAATGTAAACCTATTTAATTCCCCAAGATAAGCATAGGCCACTTAGCATGTTTGTCTTGCTCATACATGCTCTGACAAAAGTTTACAAATAGTCTTTTATAATTGAAAATAATCTTTCTATATGCTTGAAATACGCAGATCAGCTAAATCAGTGTTGCCTGCTGTTTTTATAGGGCGTTCTCGTCCTACGTCACGACACATAAATCGCCAAGTTATGAAGTTGAGAGAGCGACAGTTAAGGAAATAAACCCACATCTTGTAGTGTAGCCGTGATCGTCTAGAGGTTAGGACTTTGCGTTGTGGCCGCAAGAACCCCGGTTCGAATCCGGGTCACGGCACTACATCACTTTTGCACTAAACAGACATTTTGATATAAGGACTTAATTAGAGGCATGTCATTTGTCTCAGACGTGATGGCGCTAAAGCATGTATTTATATATATATTAGAGAAAGTAAAAGGAAATTTATATTATGATTTACCTCGGGGAAATGAAGGGGTATAGGTGTTGCAAGATGTAAACGTCTGTAGATGTGATCGTCTAGTGGTTAGGACTTTGCGTTGTGGCCGCAAGAACCCCGGTTCGAATCCGGGTCACGGCACTCAAAACTTTTGCGATATATATTCTGTCTGCTCGTATAAAAATTAAATGTCTTTGATGTAATATTCCCAAGCTGGGCGTCCCTGACCCAAGCTATTTCTCACGAGTCTGAACAGACCTTTGTTTACAGTGACACTTGCCACTTAAATAAAAGCAGTGTATTTAAAACATTATAAGTAACTTTTGTTTGCTGAAACGTTTAAAATAGACCAGATCGAAATAGGCAATGATATATTACAGCTGCTGCATACGTGAGGATGATTCGAATCCAGGATGAGACATTTTCCATATCGTTCCTCAAGTTCCTCATTTGATAGTACTCTCTCAATTTACAGAACAATTAAAAATGTAAACCTATTTAATTCCCCAAGATAAGCATAGGCCTCTTAGCATGTTTGTCTTGCTCATACATGCTCTGACAAAAGTTTACAAATAGTCTTTTATAATTGAAAATAATCTTTCTATATGCTTGAAATACGCAGATCAGCTAAATCAGTGTTGCCTGCTGTTTTTATAGGGCGTTCTCGTCCTACGTCACGACACATAAATCGCCAAGTTATGAAGTTGAGAGTGCGAGAGTTAAGGAAATAAACTTCTCACATCTTGTACATAGTGTAGCCGTGATCGTCTAGAGGTTAGGACTTTGCGTTGTGGCCGCAAGAACCCCGGTTCGAATCCGGGTCACGGCACTACATCACTTTTGCACTAAACAGACATTTTGATATAAGGACTTAATTAGAGGCATGTCATTTGTCTCAGACGTGATGGCGCTAAAGCATGTATTTATATATATATATTAGAGAAAGTAAAAGGAAATTTATATTATGATTTACCTCGGGGAAATGAAGGGGTATAGGTGTTGCAAGATGTAAACGTCTGTAGATGTGATCGTCTAGTGGTTAGGACTTTGCGTTGTGGCCGCAAGAACCCCGGTTCGAATCCGGGTCACGGCACTCAAAACTTTTGCGATATATATTCTGTCTGCTCGTATAAAAATTAAATGTCTTTGATGTAATATTCCCAAGCTGGGCGTCCCTGACCCAAGCTATTTCTCACGAGTCTGAACAGACCTTTGTTAACAGTGACACTTGCCACTTAAATAAAAGCAGTGTATTTAAAACATTATAAGTAACTTTTGTTTGCTGAAACGTTTAAAATAGACCAGATCGAAATAGGCAATAATATATTCCAGCTGCTGCATACGTGAGGATGATTCGAATCCAGGATGAGACATTTTCCATATCGTTCCTCAAGTTCCTCATTTGATAGTACTCTCTCAATTTACAGAACAATTAAAAATGTAAACCTATTTAATTCCCCAAGATAAGCAAAGGCCTCTTAGCATGTTTGTCTTGCTCATACATGCTCTGACAAAAGTTTACAAATAGTCTTTTATAATTGAAAATAATCTTTCTATATGCTTGAAATACGCAGATCAGCTAAATCAGTGTTGCCTGCTGTTTTTATAGGGCGTTCTCGTCCTACGTCACGACACATAAATCGCCAAGTTATGAAGTTGAGAGTGCGACAGTTAAGGAAATAAACTTCTCACATCTTGTAGTGTAGCCGTGATCGTCTAGAGGTTAGGACTTTGCGTTGTGGCCGCAAGAACCCCGGTTCGAATCCGGGTCACGGCACTACATCACTTTTGCACTAAACAGACATTTTGATATACGGACTTAATTAGAGGCATGTCATTTGTCTCAGACGTGATGGCGCTAAAGCATGTATTTATATATATATTAGAGAAAGTAAAAGGAAATTTATATTATGATTTACCTCGGGGAAATGAAGGGGTATAGGTGTTGCAAGATGTAAACGCCGCCAGCTGACTTTGATGGAAGACTTGTGTAAAAGAACTCACCAATACCACTGGTCATATATAGCCGTGATCGTCTAGTGGTTAGGACTTTGCGTTGTGGCCGCAAGAACCCCGGTTCGAATCCGGGTCACGGCACTCAAAACTTTTGCGATATATATTCTGTCTGCTCGTATAAAAATTAAATGTCTTTGATGTAATATTCCCAAGCTGGGCGTCCCTGACCCAAGCTATTTCTCACGAGTCTGAACAGACCTTTGTTTACAGTGACACTTAAATAAAAGCAGTGTATTTAAAACATTATAAGTAACTTTTGTTTGCTGAAACGTTTAAAATAGACCAGATCGAAATAGGCAATGATATATTACAGCTGCTGCATACGTGAGGATGATTCGAATCCAGGATGAGACATTTTCCATATCGTTCCTCAAGTTCCTCATTTGATAATACTCTCTCAATTTACAGAACAATTAAAAATGTAAACCTATTTAATTCCCCAAGATAAGCATAGGCCTCTTAGCATGTTTGTCTTGCTCATACATGCTCTGACAAAAGTTTACAAATAGTCTTTTATAATTGAAAATAATCTTTCTATATGCTTGAAATACGCAGATCAGCTAAATCAGTGTTGCCTGCTGTTTTTATAGGGCGTTCTCGTCCTACGTCACGACACATAAATCGCCAAGTTATGAAGTTGAGAGTGCGACAGTTAAGGAAATAAACTTCTCACATCTTGTAGTGTAGCCGTGATCGTCTAGAGGTTAGGACTTTGCGTTGTGGCCGCAAGAACCCCGGTTCGAATCCGGGTCACGGCACTACATCACTTTTGCACTAAACAGACATTTTGATATAAGGACTTAATTAGAGGCATGTCATTTGTCTCAGACGTGATGGCGCTAAAGCATGTATTTATATATATATTAGAGAAAGTAAAAGGAAATTTATATTATGATTTACCTCGGGGAAATGAAGGGGTATAGGTGTTGCAAGATGTAAACGTCTGTAGATGTGATCGTCTAGTGGTTAGGACTTTGCGTTGTGGCCGCAAGAACCCCGGTTCGAATCCGGGTCACGGCACTCAAAACTTTTGCGATATATATTCTGTCTGCTCGTATAAAAATTAAATGTCTTTGATGTAATATTCCCAAGCTGGGCGTCCCTGACCCAAGCTATTTCTCACGAGTCTGAACAGACCTTTGTTAACAGTGACACTTGCCACTTAAATAAAAGCAGTGTATTTAAAACATTATAAGTAACTTTTGTTTGCTGAAACGTTTAAAATAGACCAGATCGAAATAGGCAATAATATATTCCAGCTGCTGCATACGTGAGGATGATTCGAATCCAGGATGAGACATTTTCCATATCGTTCCTCAAGTTCCTCATTTGATAGTACTCTCTCAATTTACAGAACAATTAAAAATGTAAACCTATTTAATTCCCCAAGATAAGCAAAGGCCTCTTAGCATGTTTGTCTTGCTCATACATGCTCTGACAAAAGTTTACAAATAGTCTTTTATAATTGAAAATAATCTTTCTATATGCTTGAAATACGCAGATCAGCTAAATCAGTGTTGCCTGCTGTTTTTATAGGGCGTTCTCGTCCTACGTCACGACACATAAATCGCCAAGTTATGAAGTTGAGAGTGCGACAGTTAAGGAAATAAACTTCTCACATCTTGTAGTGTAGCCGTGATCGTCTAGAGGTTAGGACTTTGCGTTGTGGCCGCAAGAACCCCGGTTCGAATCCGGGTCACGGCACTACATCACTTTTGCACTAAACAGACATTTTGATATACGGACTTAATTAGAGGCATGTCATTTGTCTCAGACGTGATGGCGCTAAAGCATGTATTTATATATATATTAGAGAAAGTAAAAGGAAATTTATATTATGATTTACCTCGGGGAAATGAAGGGGTATAGGTGTTGCAAGATGTAAACGCCGCCAGCTGACTTTGATGGAAGACTTGTGTAAAAGAACTCACCAATACCACTGGTCATATATAGCCGTGATCGTCTAGTGGTTAGGACTTTGCGTTGTGGCCGCAAGAACCCCGGTTCGAATCCGGGTCACGGCACTCAAAACTTTTGCGATATATATTCTGTCTGCTCGTATAAAAATTAAATGTCTTTGATGTAATATTCCCAAGCTGGGCGTCCCTGACCCAAGCTATTTCTCACGAGTCTGAACAGACCTTTGTTTACAGTGACACTTAAATAAAAGCAGTGTATTTAAAACATTATAAGTAACTTTTGTTTGCTGAAACGTTTAAAATAGACCAGATCGAAATAGGCAATGATATATTACAGCTGCTGCATACGTGAGGATGATTCGAATCCAGGATGAGACATTTTCCATATCGTTCCTCAAGTTCCTCATTTGATAATACTCTCTCAATTTACAGAACAATTAAAAATGTAAACCTATTTAATTCCCCAAGATAAGCATAGGCCTCTTAGCATGTTTGTCTTGCTCATACATGCTCTGACAAAAGTTTACAAATAGTCTTTTATAATTGAAAATAATCTTTCTATATGCTTGAAATACGCAGATCAGCTAAATCAGTGTTGCCTGCTGTTTTTATAGGGCGTTCTCGTCCTACGTCACGACACATAAATCGCCAAGTTATGAAGTTGAGAGTGCGACAGTTAAGGAAATAAACTTCTCACATCTTGTAGTGTAGCCGTGATCGTCTAGAGGTTAGGACTTTGCGTTGTGGCCGCAAGAACCCCGGTTCGAATCCGGGTCACGGCACTACATCACTTTTGCACTAAACAGACATTTTGATATAAGGACTTAATTAGAGGCATGTCATTTGTCTCAGACGTGATGGCGCTAAAGCATGTATTTATATATATATTAGAGAAAGTAAAAGGAAATTTATATTATGATTTACCTCGGGGAAATGAAGGGGTATAGGTGTTGCAAGATGTAAACGTCTGTAGATGTGATCGTCTAGTGGTTAGGACTTTGCGTTGTGGCCGCAAGAACCCCGGTTCGAATCCGGGTCACGGCACTCAAAACTTTTGCGATATATATTCTGTCTGCTCGTATAAAAATTAAATGTCTTTGATGTAATATTCCCAAGCTGGGCGTCCCTGACCCAAGCTATTTCTCACGAGTCTGAACAGACCTTTGTTTACAGTGACACTTGCCACTTAAATAAAAGCAGTGTATTTAAAACATTATAAGTAACTTTTGTTTGCTGAAACGTTTAAAATAGACCAGATCGAAATAGGCAATGATATATTACAGCTGCTGCATACGTGAGGATGATTCGAATCCAGGATGAGACATTTTCCATATCGTTCCTCAAGTTCCTCATTTGATAGTACTCTCTCAATTTACAGAACAATTAAAAATGTAAACCTATTTAATTCCCCAAGATAAGCAAAGGCCTCTTAGCATGTTTGTCTTGCTCATACATGCTCTGACAAAAGTTTACAAATAGTCTTTTATAATTGAAAATAATCTTTCTATATGCTTGAAATACGCAGATCAGCTAAATCAGTGTTGCCTGCTGTTTTTATTGGGCGTTCTCGTCCTACGTCACGACACATAAATCGCCAAGTTATGAAGTTGAGAGTGCGACAGTTAAGGAAATAAACTTCTCACATCTTGTAGTGTAGCCGTGATCGTCTAGAGGTTAGGACTTTGCGTTGTGGCCGCAAGAACCCCGGTTCGAATCCGGGTCACGGCACTACATCACTTTTGCACTAAACAGACATTTTGATATACGGACTTAATTAGAGGCATGTCATTTGTCTCAGACGTGATGGCGCTAAAGCATGTATTTATATATATATTAGAGAAAGTAAAAGGAAATTTATATTATGATTTACCTCGGGGAAATGAAGGGGTATAGGTGTTGCAAGATGTAAACGCCGCCAGCTGACTTTGATGGAAGACTTGTGTAAAAGAACTCACCAATACCACTGGTCATATATAGCCGTGATCGTCTAGTGGTTAGGATTTTGCGTTGTGGCCGCAAGAACCCCGGTTCGAATCCGGGTCACGGCACTCAAAACTTTTGCGATATATATTCTGTCTGCTCGTATAAAAATTAAATGTCTTTGATGTAATAGTCCCAAGCTGGGCGTCCCTGACCCAAGCTATTTCTCACGAGTCTGAACAGACCTTTGTTTACAGTGACACTTAAATAAAAGCAGTGTATTTAAAACATTATAAGTAACTTTTGTTTGCTGAAACGTTTAAAATAGACCAGATCGAAATAGGCAATGATATACTACAGCTGCTGCATACGTGAGGATGATTCGAATCCAGGATGAGACATTTTCCATATCGTTCCTCAAGTTCCTCATTTGATAATACTCTCTCAATTTACAGAACAATTAAAAATGTAAACCTATTTAATTCCCCAAGATAAGCATAGCATGACTTGTGTAAAAGAACTCACCAATGCCACTGGTCATATATAGCCGTGATCGTCTAGTGGTTAGGACTTTGCGTTGTGGCCGCAAGAACCCCGGTTCGAATCCGGGTCACGGCACTCAAATATAAAAATTAAATGTCTTTGATGTAATATTCCCAAGCTGGGCGTCCCTGACCCAAGCTATTTCTCACGAGTCTGAACAGACCTTTGTTTACAGTGAAACTTGCCACTTAAATAAAAGCAGTGTATTTAAAACATTATAAGTAACTTTTGTTTGCTGAAACGTTTAAAATAGACCAGATCGAAATAGGCAATGATATATTACAGCTGCTGCATACGTGAGGATGATTCGAATCCAGGATGAGACATTTTCCATATCGTTCCTCAAGTTCCTCATTTGATAGTACTCTCTCAATTTACAGAACAATTAAAAATGTAAACCTATTTAATTCCCCAAGATAAGCAAAGGCCTCTTAGCATGTTTGTCTTGCTCATACATGCTCTGACAAAAGTTTACAAATAGTCTTTTATAATTGAAAATAATCTTTCTATATGCTTGAAATACGCAGATCAGCTAAATCAGTGTTGCCTGCTGTTTTTATAGGGCGTTCTCGTCCTACGTCACGACACATAAATCGCCAAGTTATGAAGTTGAGAGTGCGACAGTTAAGGAAATAAACTTCTCACATCTTGTAGTGTAGCCGTGATCGTCTAGAGGTTAGGACTTTGCGTTGTGGCCGCAAGAACCCCGGTTCGAATCCGGGTCACGGCACTACATCACTTTTGCACTAAACAGACATTTTGATATAAGGACTTAATTAGAGGCATGTCATTTGTCTCAGACGTGATGGCGCTAAAGCATGTATTTATATATATATTAGAGAAAGTAAAAGGAAATTTATATTATGATTTACCTCGGGGAAATGAAGGGGTATAGGTGTTGCAAGATGTAAACGCCGCCAGCTGACTTTGATGGAAGACTTGTGTAAAAGAACTCACCAATACCACTGGTCATATATAGCCGTGATCGTCTAGTGGTTAGGACTTTGCGTTGAGGCCGCAAGAACCCCGGTTCGAATCCGGGTCACGGCACTCAAAACTTTTGCGATATATATTCTGTCTGCTCGTATAAAAATTAAATGTCTTTGATGTAATATTCCCAAGCTGGGCGTCCCTGACCCAAGCTATTTCTCACGAGTCTGAACAGACCTTTGTTTACAGTGACACTTAAATAAAAGCAGTGTATTTAAAACATTATAAGTAACTTTTGTTTGCTGAAACGTTTAAAATAGACCAGATCGAAATAGGCAATGATATATTACAGCTGCTGCATACGTGAGGATGATTCGAATCCAGGATGAGACATTTTCCATATCGTTCCTCAAGTTCCTCATTTGATAATACTCTCTCAATTTACAGAACAATTAAAAATGTAAACCTATTTAATTCCCCAAGATAAGCATAGCATGACTTGTGTAAAAGAACTCACCAATGCCACTGGTCATATATAGCCGTGATCGTCTAGTGGTTAGGACTTTGCGTTGTGGCCGCAAGAACCCCGGTTCGAATCCGGGTCACGGCACTCAAATATAAAAATTAAATGTGCTTGATGTAATATTCCCAAGCTGGGCGTCCCTGACCCAAGCTATTTCTCACGAGTCTGAACAGACCTTTGTTTACAGTGACACTTGCCACTTAAATAAAAGCAGTGTATTTAAAACATTATAAGTAACTTTTGTTTGCTGAAACGTTTAAAATAGACCAGATCGAAATAGGCAATGATATATTACAGCTGCTGCATACGTGAGGATGATTCGAATCCAGGATGAGACATTTTCCATATCGTTCCTCAAGTTCCTCATTTGATAATACTCTCTCAATTTACAGAACAATTAAAAATGTAAACCTATTTAATTCCCCAAGATAAGCATAGGCCTCTTAGCATGTTTGTCTTGCTCATACATGCTCTGACAAAAGTTTACAAATAGTCTTTTATAATTGAAAATAATCTTTCTATATGCTTGAAATACGCAGATCAGCTAAATCAGTGTTGCCTGCTGTTTTTATAGGGCGTTCTCGTCCTACGTCACGACACATAAATCGCCAAGTTATGAAGTTGAGAGTGCGACAGTTAAGGAAATAAACTTCTCACATCTTGTAGTGTAGCCGTGATCGTCTAGAGGTTAGGACTTTGCGTTGTGGCCGCAAGAACCCCGGTTCGAATCCGGGTCACGGCACTACATCACTTTTGCACTAAACAGACATTTTGATATAAGGACTTAATTAGAGGCATGTCATTTGTCTCAGACGTGATGGCGCTAAAGCATGTATTTATATATATATTAGAGAAAGTAAAAGGAAATTTATATTATGATTTACCTCGGGGAAATGAAGGGGTATAGGTGTTGCAAGATGTAAACGCCGCCAGCTGACTTTGATGGAAGACTTGTGTAAAAGAACTCACCAATACCACTGGTCATATATAGCCGTGATCGTCTAGTGGTTAGGACTTTGCGTTGTGGCCGTAAGAACCCCGGTTCGAATCCGGGTCACGGCACTCAAAACTTTTGCGATATATATTCTGTCTGCTCGTATAAAAATTAAATGTCTTTGATGTAATATTCCCAAGCTGGGCGTCCCTGACCCAAGCTATTTCTCACGAGTCTGAACAGACCTTTGTTTACAGTGACACTTAAATAAAAGCAGTGTATTTAAAACATTATAAGTAACTTTTGTTTGCTGAAACGTTTAAAATAGACCAGATCGAAATAGGCAATGATATATTACAGCTGCTGCATACGTGAGGATGATTCGAATCCAGGATGAGACATTTTCCATATCGTTCCTCAAGTTCCTCATTTGATAATACTCTCTCAATTTACAGAACAATTAAAAATGTAAACCTATTTAATTCCCCAAGATAAGCATAGCATGACTTGTGTAAAAGAACTCACCAATGCCACTGGTCATATATAGCCGTGATCGTCTAGTGGTTAGGACTTTGCGTTGTGGCCGCAAGAACCCCGGTTCGAATCCGGGTCACGGCACTCAAATATAAAAATTAAATGTGCTTGATGTAATATTCCCAAGCTGGGCGTCCCTGACCCAAGCTATTTCTCACGAGTCTGAACAGACCTTTGTTTACAGTGACACTTGCCACTTAAATAAAAGCAGTGTATTTAAAACATTATAAGTAACTTTTGTTTGCTGAAACGTTTAAAATAGACCAGATCGAAATAGGAAATGATATATTACAGCTGCTGCATACGTGAGGATGATTCGAATCCAGGATGAGACATTTTCCATATCGTTCCTCAAGTTCCTCATTTGATAGTACTCTCTCAATTTACAGAACAATTAAAAATGTAAACCTATTTAATTCCCCAAGATAAGCATAGGCCTCTTAGCATGTTTGTCTTGCTCATACATGCTCTGACAAAAGTTTACAAATAGTCTTTTATAATTGAAAATAATCTTTCTATATGCTTGAAATACGCAGATCAGCTAAATCAGTGTTGCCTGCTGTTTTTATAGGGCGTTCTCGTCCTACGTCACGACACATAAATCGCCAAGTTATGAAGTTGAGAGTGCGACAGTTAAGGAAATAAACTTCTCACATCTTGTAGTGTAGCCGTGATCGTCTAGAGGTTAGGACTTTGCGTTGTGGCCGCAAGAACCCCGGTTCGAATCCGGGTCACGGCACTACATCACTTTTGCACTAAACAGACATTTTGATATAAGGACTTAATTAGAGGCATGTCATTTGTCTCAGACGTGATGGCGCTAAAGCATGTATTTATATATATATTAGAGAAAGTAAAAGGAAATTTATATTATGATTTACCTCGGGGAAATGAAGGGGTATAGGTGTTGCAAGATGTAAACGCCGCCAGCTGACTTTGATGGAAGACTTGTGTAAAAGAACTCACCAATACCACTGGTCATATATAGCCGTGATCGTCTAGTGGTTAGGACTTTGCCTTTGTGGCCGCAAGAACCCCGGTTCGAATCCGGGTCACGGCACTCAAATATAAAAATTAAATGTCTTTGATGTAATATTCCCAAGCTGGGCGTCCCTGACCCAAGCTATTTCTCACGAGTCTGAACAGACCTTTGTTAACAGTGACACTTGCCACTTAAATAAAAGCAGTGTATTTAAAACATAATAAGTAACTTTTGTTTGCTGAAACGTTTAAAATAGACCAGATCGAAATAGGCAATAATATATTCCAGCTGCTGCATACGTGAGGATGATTCGAATCAAGGATGAGACATTTTCCATATCGTTCCTCAAGTTCCTCATTTGATAGTACTCTCTCAATTTACAGAACAATTAAAAATGTAAACCTATTTAATTCCCCAAGATAAGCAAAGGCCTCTTAGCATGTTTGTCTTGCTCATACATGCTCTGACAAAAGTTTACAAATAGTCTTTTATAATTGAAAATAATCTTTCTATATGCTTGAAATACGCAGATCAGCTAAATCAGTGTTGCCTGCTGTTTTTATAGGGCGTTCTCGTCCTACGTCACGACACATAAATCGCCAAGTTATGAAGTTGAGAGTGCGACAGTTAAGGAAATAAACTTCTCACATCTTGTAGTGTAGCCGTGATCGTCTAGAGGTTAGGACTTTGCGTTGTGGCCGCAAGAACCCCGGTTCGAATCCGGGTCACGGCACTACATCACTTTTGCACTAAACAGACATTTTGATATAAGGACTTAACTAGAGGCATGTCATTTGTCTCAGACGTGATGGCGCTAAAGCATGTATTTATATATATATTAGAGAAAGTAAAAGGAAATTTATATTATGATTTACCTCGGGGAAATGAAGGGGTATAGGTGTTGCAAGATGTAAACGCCGCCAGCTGACTTTGATGGAAGACTTGTGTAAAAGAACTCACCAATGCCACTGGTCATATATAGCCGTGATCGTCTAGTGGTTAGGACTTTGCGTTGTGGCCGCAAGATCCCGGTTCGAATCCGGGTCACGACACTCAAAACTTTTGCGATATATATTCTGTCTGCTCGTATAAAAATTAAATGTCTTTGATGTAATATTCCCAAGCTGGGCGTCCCTGACCCAAGCTATTTCTCACGAGTCTGAACAGACCTTTGTTTACAGTGACACTTGCCACTTAAATAAAAGCAGTGTATTTAAAACATTATAAGTAACTTTTGTTTGCTGAAACGTTTAAAATAGACCAGATCGAAATAGGCAATGATATATTACAGCTGCTGCATACGTGAGGATGATTCGAATCCAGGATGAGACATTTTCCATATCGTTCCTCAAGTTCCTCATTTGATAGTACTCTCTCAATTTACAGAACAATTAAAAATGTAAACCTATTTAATTCCCCAAGATAAGCATAGGCCTCTTAGCATGTTTGTCTTGCTCATACATGCTCTGACAAAAGTTTACAAATAGTCTTTTATAATTGAAAATAATCTTTCTATATGCTTGAAATACGCAGATCAGCTAAATCAGTGTTGCCTGCTGTTTTTATAGGGCGTTCTCGTCCTACGTCACGACACATAAATCGCAAAGTTATGAAGTTGAGAGAGCGACAGTTAAGGAAATAAATTTCTCACATCTTGTAGTGTAGCCGTGATCGTCTAGAGGTTAGGACTTTGCGTTGTGGCCGCAAGAACCCCGGTTCGAAACTGGGTCACGGCACTACATCACTTTTGCACTAAACAGACATTTTGATATAAGGACTTAATTAGAGGCATGTCATTTGTCTCAGACGTGATGGCGCTAAAGCATGTATTTATATATATATTAGAGAAAGTAAAAGGAAATTTATATTATGATTTACCTCGGGGAAATGAAGGGGTATAGGTGTTGCAAGATGTAAACGCCGCCAGCTGACTTTGATGGAAGACTTGTGTAAAAGAACTCACCAATACCACTGGTCATATATAGCCGTGATCGTCTAGTGGTTATAGGACTTTGCGTTGTGGCCGCAAGAACCCCGGTACGAATCCGGGTCACGGCACTCAAAACTTTTGCGATATATATTCTGTCTGCTCGTATACAAATTAAATGTCTTTGATGTAATATTCCCAAGCTGGGCGTCCCTGACCCAAGCTATTTCTCACGAGTCTGAACAGACCTTTGTTTACAGTGACACTTGTCACTTAAATAAAAGCAGTGTATTTAAAACATTATAAGTAACTTTTGTTTGCTGAAATGTTTAAAATAGACCAGATCGAAATAGGCAATGATATATTACAGCTGCTGCATACGTGAGGATGATTCGAATCCAGGATGAGACATTTTCCATATCGTTCCTCAAGTTCCTCATTTGATAGTACTCTCTCAATTTACAGAACAATTAAAAATGTAAACCTATTTAATTCCCCAAGATAAGCATAGGACTCTTAGCATGTTTGTCTTGCTTATACATGCTCTGACAAAAGTTTGCAAATAGTCTTTTATAATTGAAAATAATCTTTCTATATGCTTGAAATACGCAGATCAGCTAAATCAGTGTTGCCTGCTGTTTTTATAGGGCGTTCTCGTCCTACGTCACGACACATAAATCGCCAAGTTATGCAGTTGAGAGAGCGACAGTTAAGGAAATATACTTCTCACATCTTGTAGTGTAGCCGTGATCGTCTAGAGGTTAGGACTTTGCGTTGTGGCCGCAAGAACCCCGGTTCGAATCCGGGTCACGGCACTACATCACTTTTGCACTAAACAGACATTTTGATATAAGGACTTAATTAGAGGCATGTCATTTGTCTCAGACGTGATGGCGCTAAAGCATGTATTTACATATATATTAGAGAAAGTAAAAGGAAATTTATATTATGATTTACCTCGGGGAAATGAAGGGGTATAGGTGTTGCAAGATGTAAACGCCGCCAGCTGACTTTGATGGAAGACTTGTGTAAAAGAACTCACCAATACCACTGGTCATATATAGCCGTGATCGTCTAGTGGTTAGGCCTTGCGTTGTGGCCGCAAGAACCCCGGTTCGAATCCGGGTCACGGCACTCAAAACTTTTGCGATATATATTCTGTCTGCTCGTATAAAAATTAAATGTCTTTGATGTAATATTCCCAAGCTGGGCGTCCCTGACCCAAGCTATTTCTCACGAGTCTGAACAGACCTTTGTTAACAGTGACACTTGCCACTTAAATAAAAGCAGTGTATTTAAAACATTATAAGTAACTTTTGTTTGCTGAAACGTTTAAAATAGACCAGATCGAAATAGGCAATGATATATTACAGCTGCTGCATACGTGAGGATGATTCGAATCCAGGATGAGACATTTTCCATATCGTTCCTCAAGTTCCTCATTTGATAATACTCTCTCAATTTACAGAACAATTAAAAATGTAAACCTATTTAATTCCCCAAGATAAGCATAGCATGACTTGTGTAAAAGAACTCACCAATGCCACTGGTCATATATAGCCGTGATCGTCTAGTGGTTAGGACTTTGCGTTGTGGCCGCAAGAACCCCGGTTCGAATCCGGGTCACGGCACTCAAATATAAAAATTAAATGTGCTTGATGTAATATTCCCAAGCTGGGCGTCCCTGACCCAAGCTATTTCCCACGAGTCTGAACAGACCTTTGTTTACAGTGACACTTGCCACTTAAATAAAAGCAGTGTATTTAAAACATTATAAGTAACTTTTGTTTGCTGAAACGTTTAAAATAGACCAGATCGAAATAGGAAATGATATATTACAGCTGCTGCATACGTGAGGATGATTCGAATCCAGGATGAGACATTTTCCATATCGTTCCTCAAGTTCCTCATTTGATAGTACTCTCTCAATTTACAGAACAATTAAAAATGTAAACCTATTTAATTCCCCAAGATAAGCATAGGCCTCTTAGCATGTTTGTCTTGCTCATACATGCTCTGACAAAAGTTTACAAATAGTCTTTTATAATTGAAAATAATCTTTCTATATGCTTGAAATACGCAGATCAGCTAAATCAGTGTTGCCTGCTGTTTTTATAGGGCGTTCTCGTCCTACGTCACGACACATAAATCGCCAAGTTATGAAGTTGAGAGTGCGACAGTTAAGGAAATAAACTTCTCACATCTTGTAGTGTAGCCGTGATCGTCTAGAGGTTAGGACTTTGCGTTGTGGCCGCAAGAACCCCGGTTCGAATCCGGGTCACGGCACTACATCACTTTTGCACTAAACAGACATTTTGATATAAGGACTTAATTAGAGGCATGTCATTTGTCTCAGACGTGATGGCGCTAAAGCATGTATTTATATATATATTAGAGAAAGTAAAAGGAAATTTATATTATGATTTACCTCGGGGAAATGAAGGGGTATAGGTGTTGCAAGATGTAAACGCCGCCAGCTGACTTTGATGGAAGACTTGTGTAAAAGAACTCACCAATACCACTGGTCATATATAGCCGTGATCGTCTAGTGGTTATAGGACTTTGCGTTGTGGCCGCAAGAACCCCGGTACGAATCCGGGTCACGGCACTCAAAACTTTTGCGATATATATTCTGTCTGCTCGTATACAAATTAAATGTCTTTGATGTAATATTCCCAAGCTGGGCGTCCCTGACCCAAGCTATTTCTCACGAGTCTGAACAGACCTTTGTTTACAGTGACACTTGTCACTTAAATAAAAGCAGTGTATTTAAAACATTATAAGTAACTTTTGTTTGCTGAAATGTTTAAAATAGACCAGATCGAAATAGGCAATGATATATTACAGCTGCTGCATACGTGAGGATGATTCGAATCCAGGATGAGACATTTTCCATATCGTTCCTCAAGTTCCTCATTTGATAGTACTCTCTCAATTTACAGAACAATTAAAAATGTAAACCTATTTAATTCCCCAAGATAAGCATAGGACTCTTAGCATGTTTGTCTTGCTTATACATGCTCTGACAAAAGTTTGCAAATAGTCTTTTATAATTGAAAATAATCTTTCTATATGCTTGAAATACGCAGATCAGCTAAATCAGTGTTGCCTGCTGTTTTTATAGGGCGTTCTCGTCCTACGTCACGACACATAAATCGCCAAGTTATGCAGTTGAGAGAGCGACAGTTAAGGAAATATACTTCTCACATCTTGTAGTGTAGCCGTGATCGTCTAGAGGTTAGGACTTTGCGTTGTGGCCGCAAGAACCCCGGTTCGAATCCGGGTCACGGCACTACATCACTTTTGCACTAAACAGACATTTTGATATAAGGACTTAATTAGAGGCATGTCATTTGTCTCAGACGTGATGCCGCTAAAGCATGTATTTACATATATATTAGAGAAAGTAAAAGGAAATTTATATTATGATTTACCTCGGGGAAATGAAGGGGTATAGGTGTTGCAAGATGTAAACGCCGCCAGCTGACTTTGATGGAAGACTTGTGTAAAAGAACTCACCAATACCACTGGTCATATATAGCCGTGATCGTCTAGTGGTTAGGCCTTGCGTTGTGGCCGCAAGAACCCCGGTTCGAATCCGGGTCACGGCACTCAAAACTTTTGCGATATATATTCTGTCTGCTCGTATAAAAATTAAATGTCTTTGATGTAATATTCCCAAGCTGGGCGTCCCTGACCCAAGCTATTTCTCACGAGTCTGAACAGACCTTTGTTAACAGTGACACTTGCCACTTAAATAAAAGCAGTGTATTTAAAACATTATAAGTAACTTTTGTTTGCTGAAACGTTTAAAATAGACCAGATCGAAATAGGAAATGATATATTACAGCTGCTGCATACGTGAGGATGATTCGAATCCAGGATGAGACATTTTCCATATCGTTCCTCAAGTTCCTCATTTGATAGTACTCTCTCAATTTACAGAACAATTAAAAATGTAAACCTATTTAATTCCCCAAGATAAGCATAGGCCTCTTAGCATGTTTGTCTTGCTCATACATGCTCTGACAAAAGTTTACAAATAGTCTTTTATAATTGAAAATAATCTTTCTATATGCTTGAAATACGCAGATCAGCTAAATCAGTGTTGCCTGCTGTTTTTATAGGGCGTTCTCGTCCTACGTCACGACACATAAATCGCCAAGTTATGAAGTTGAGAGAGCGACAGTTAAGGAAATAAATTTCTCACATCTTGTAGTGTAGCCGTGATCGTCTAGAGGTTAGGACATTGCGTGGTGGCCGCAAGAACCCCGGTTCGAAACTGGGTCACGGCACTACATCACTTTTGCACTAAACAGACATTTTGATATAAGGACTTAATTAGAGGCATGTCATTTGTCTCAGACGTGATGGCGCTAAAGCATGTATTTATATATATATTAGAGAAAGTAAAAGGAAATTTATATTATGATTTACCTCGGGGAAATGAAGGGGTATAGGTGTTGCAAGATGTAAACGCCGCCAGCTGACTTTGATGGAAGACTTGTGTAAAAGAACTCACCAATACCACTGGTCATATATAGCCGTGATCGTCTAGTGGTTAGGACTTTGCGTTGTGGCCGCAAGAACCCCGGTTCGAATCCGGGTCACGACACTCAAAACTTTTGCGATATATATTCTGTCTGCTCGTATAAAAATTAAATGTCTTTGATGTAATATTCCCAAGCTGGGCGTCCCTGACCCAAGCTATTTCTCACGAGTCTGAACAGACCTTTGTTTACAGTGACACTTAAATAAAAGCAGTGTATTTAAAACATTATAAGTAACTTTTGTTTGCTGAAACGTTTAAAATAGATCAGATCGAAATAGGCAATGATATATTACAGCTGCTGCATACGTGAGGATGATTCGAATCCAGGATGAGACATTTTCCATATCGTTCCTCAAGTTCCTCATTTGATAATACTCTCTCAATTTACAGAACAATTAAAAATGTAAACATATTTAATTCCCCAAGATAAGCATAGCATGACTTGTGTAAAAGAACTCACCAATGCCACTGGTCATATATAGCCGTGATCGTCTAGTGGTTAGGACTTTGCGTTGTGGCCGCAAGAACCCCGGTTCGAATCCGGGTCACGGCACTCAAAACTTTTGCGATATATATTCTGTCTGCTCGTATAAAAATTAAATGTCTTTGATGTAATATTCCCAAGCTGGGCGTCCCTGACCCAAGCTATTTCTCACGAGTCTGAACAGACCTTTGTTTACAGTGACACTTGCCACTTAAATAAAAGCAGTGTATTTAAAACATTATAAGTAACTTTTGTTTGCTGAAACGTTTAAAATAGACCAGATCGAAATAGGCAATGATATATTACAGCTGCTGCATACGTGAGGATGATTCGAATCCAGGATGAGACATTTTCCATATCGTTCCTCAAGTTCCTCATTTGATAGTACTCTCTCAATTTACAGAACAATTAAAAATGTAAACCTATTTAATTCCCCAAGATAAGCATAGGCCTCTTAGCATGTTTGTCTTGCTCATACATGCTCTGACAAAAGTTTACAAATAGTCTTTTATAATTGAAAATAATCTTTCTATATGCTTGAAATACGCAGATCAGCTAAATCAGTGTTGCCTGCTGTTTTTATAGGGCGTTCTCGTCCTACGTCACGACACATAAATCGCCAAGTTATGAAGTTGAGAGTGCGACAGTTAAGGAAATAAACTTCTCGCATCTTGTAGTGTAGCCGTGATCGTCTAGAGGTTAGGACTTTGCGTTGTGGCCGCAAGAACCCCGGTTCGAATCCGGGTCACGGCACTACATCACTTTTGCACTAAACAGACATTTTGATATAAGGACTTAATTAGAGGCATGTCATTTGTCTCAGACGTGATGGCGTTAAAGCATGTATTTATATATATATTAGAGAAAGTAAAAGGAAATTTATATTATGATTTACCTCGGGGAAATGAAGGGGTATAGGTGTTGCAAGATGTAAACGGTTGTAGATGTGATCGTCTAGTGGTTAGGACTTTGCATTGTGGCCGCAAGAACCCCGGTTCGAATCCGGGTCACGGCACTCAAAACTTTTGCGATATATATTCTGTCTGCTCGTATAAAAATTAAATGTCTTTGATGTAATATTCCAAAGCTGGGCGTCCCTGATCCAAGCTATTTCTCACGAGTCTGAACAGACCTTTGTTTACAGTGACACTTGCCACTTAAATAAAAGCAGTGTATTTAAAACATTATAAGTATCTTTTGTTTGCTGAAACGTTTAAAATAGACCAGATCGAAATAGGCAATGATATATTACAGCTGCTGCATACGTGAGGATGATTCGAATCCAGGATGAGACATTTTCCATATCGTTCCTCAAGTTCCTCATTTAAAAGTATTCTCTCAATTTACAGAACAATTAAAAATGTAAACCTATTTAATTCCCCAAGATAAGCATAGGCCTCTTAGCATGTTTGTCTTGCTCATACATGCTCTGACAAAAGTTTACAAATAGTCTTTTATAATTGAAAATAATCTTTCTATATGCTTGAAATACGCAGATCAGCTAAATCAGTGTTGCCTGCTGTTTTTATAGGGCGTTCTCGTCCTACGTCACGACACATAAATCGCCAAGTTATGAAGTTGAGAGAGCGACAGTTAAGGCAATAAACTTCTCACATCATGTAGTGTAGCCGTGATCGTCTAGAGGTTAGGACTTTGCGTTGTGGCCGCAAGAACCCCGGTTCGAATCCGGGTCACGGCAATACATCACTTTTGCACTAAACAGACATGTTGATATAAGGACTTAATTAGAGGCATGTCATTTGTCTCAGACGTGATTGCGCTAAAGCATGTATTTATATATATATTAGAGAAAGTAAAAGGAAATTTATATTATGATTTACCTCGGGGAAATGAAGGGGTATAGGTGTTGCAAGATGTAACGGCGCCAGCTGACTTTGATGGAAGACTTGTGTGAAAGAACTCACCAAGACCACTGGTCATATATAGCCGTGATCGTCTAGTGGTTAGGACTTTGCGTTGTGGCCGCAAGAACCCCGGTTCGAATCCGGGTCACGGCACTCAAAACTTTTGCGATATATATTCTGTCTGCTCGTATAAAAATTAAATGTCTTTGATGTAATATTCCCAAGCTGGGCGTCCCTGACCCAAGCTATTTCTCACGAGTCTGAACAGACCTTTGTTTACAGTGACACTTGCCACTTAAATAAAAGCAGTGTATTTAAAACATTATAAGTAACTTTTGTTTGCTGAAACGTATAAAATAGACCAGATCGAAATAGGCAATGATATATTACAGCTGCTGCATACGTGAGGATGATTCGAATCCAGGATGAGACATTTTCCATATCGTTCCTCAAGTTCCTCATTTGATAGTACTCTCTCAATTTACAGAACAATTAAAAATGTAAGCCTATTTAATTCTCCAAGATAAGCATAGGACTCTTAGCATGTTTGTCTTGCTCATACATGCTCTGACAAAAGTTTACAAATAGTCTTTTATAATTGAAAATAATCTTTCTATATGCGTGAAATACGCAGATCAGCTAAATCAGTGTTGCCTGCTGTTTTTATAAGGCGTTCTCGTCCTACGTCACGACACATAAATCGCAAAGTTATGAAGTTGAGAGTGCGACAGTTAAGGAAATAAACTTCTCATATCTTGTAGTGTAGCCGTGATCGTCTAGAGGTTAGGACTTTGCGTTGTGGCCGCAAGAACCCCGGTTCGAATCCGGGTCACGGCACTACATTATTTTTGCACTAAACAGACATTTTGATATAAGGACTTAATTAGAGGCATGTCATTTGTCTCAGACGTGATGGCGCTAAAGCATGTATTTATATATATATTAGAGAAAGTAAAAGGAAATTTATATTATGATTTACCTCGGGGAAATGAAGGGGTATAGGTGTTGCAAGATGTAAACGTCTGTAGATGTGATCGTCTAGTGGTTAGGACTTTGCGTTGTCTCCGCAAGAACCCCGGTTCGAATCCGGGTCACGGCACTCAAAACTTTTGCGATATATATTCTGTCTGCTCGTATAAAAATTAAATGTCTTTGATGTAATATTCCCAAGCTGGGCGTCCCTGACCCAAGCTATTTCTCACGAGTCTGAACAGACCTTTGTTTACAGTGACACTTGCCACTTAAATAAAAGCAGTGTATTTAAAACATTATAAGTAACTTTTGTTTGCTGAAACGTTTAAAATAGACCAGATCGAAATAGGCAATGATATATTACAGCTGCTGCATACGTGAGGATGATTCGAATCCAGGATGAGACATTTTCCATATCGTTCCTCAAGTTCCTCATTTGATAGTACTCTCTCAATTTACAGAACAATTAAAAATGTAAGCCTATTTAATTATCCAAGATAAGCATAGGACTCTTAGCATGTTTGTCTTGCTCATACATGCTCTGACAAAAGTTTACAAATAGTCTTTTATAATTGAAAATAATCTTTCTATATGCGTGAAATACGCAGATCAGCTAAATCAGTGTTGCCTGCTGTTTTTATAAGGCGTTCTCGTCCTACGTCACGACACATAAATCGCCAAGTTATGAAGTTGAGAGTGCGACAGTTAAGGAAATAAACTTCTCATATCTTGTAGTGTAGCCGTGATCGTCTAGAGGTTAGGACTTTGCGTTGTGGCCGCAAGAACCCCGGTTCGAATCCGGGTCACGGCACTACATTATTTTTGCACTAAACAGACATTTTGATATAAGGACTTAATTAGAGGCATGTCATTTGTCTCAGACGTGATGGCGCTAAAGCATGTATTTATATATATATTAGAGAAAGTAAAAGGAAATTTATATTATGATTTACCTCGGGGAAATGAAGGGGTATAGGTGTTGCAAGATGTAAACGTCTGTAGATGTGATCGTCTAGTGGTTAGGACTTTGCGTTGTCTCCGCAAGAACCCCGGTTCGAATCCGGGTCACGGCACTCAAAACTTTTGCGATATATATTCTGTCTGCTCGTATAAAAATTAAATGTCTTTGATGTAATATTCCCAAGCTGGGCGTCCCTGACCCAAGCTATTTCTCACGAGTCTGAACAGACCTTTGTTTACAGTGACACTTGCCACTTAAATAAAAGCAGTGTATTTAAAACATTATAAGTAACTTTTGTTTGCTGAAACGTTTAAAATAGACCAGATCGAAATAGGCAATGATATATTACAGCTGCTGCATACGTGAGGATGATTCGAATCCAGGATGAGACATTTTCCATATCGTTCCTCAAGTTCCTCATTTGATAGTACTCTCTCAATTTACAGAACAATTAAAAATGTAAACCTATTTAATTCCCCAAGATAAGCATAGGACTCTTAGCATGTTTGTCTTGCTCATACATGCTCTGACAAAAGTTTACAAATAGTCTTTTATAATTGAAAATAATCTTTCTATATGCGTGAAATACGCAGATCAGCTAAATCAGTGTTGCCTGCTGTTTTTATAAGGCGTTCTCGTCCTACGTCACGACACATAAATCGCCAAGTTATGAAGTTGAGAGTGCGACAGTTAAGGAAATAAACTTCTCACATCTTGTAGTGTAGCCGTGATCGTCTAGAGGTTAGGACTTTGCGTTGTGGCCGCAAGAACCCCGGTTCGAATCCGGGTCACGGCACTACATCACTTTTGCACTAAACAGACATTTTGATATAAGGACTTAATTAGAGGCATGTCATTTGTCTCAGACGTGATGGCGCTAAAGCATGTATTTATATATATATTAGAGAAAGTAAAAGGAAATTTATATTATGATTTACCTCGGGGAAATGAAGGGGTATAGGTGTTGCAAGATGTAAACGCCGCCAGCTGACTTTGATGGAAGACTTGTGTAAAAGAACTCACCAATACCACTGGTCATATATAGCCGTGATCGTCTAGTGGTTAGGACTTTGCGTTGTGGCCGCAAGAACCCCGGTTCGAATCCGGGTCACGGCACTCAAATATAAAAATTAAATGTCTTTGATGTAATATTCCCAAGCTGGGCGTCCCTGACCCAAGCTATTTCTCACGAGTCTGAACAGACCTTTGTTAACAGTGACACTTGCCACTTAAATAAAAGCAGTGTATTTAAAACATTATAAGTAACTTTTGTTTGCTGAAACGTTTAAAATAGACCAGATCGAAATAGGCAATAATATATTCCAGCTGCTGCATACGTGAGGATGATTCGAATCAAGGATGAGACATTTTCCATATCGTTCCTCAAGTTCCTCATTTGATAGTACTCTCTCAATTTACAGAACAATTAAAAATGTAAACCTATTTAATTCCCCAAGATAAGCAAAGGCCTCTTAGCATGTTTGTCTTGCTCATACATGCTCTGACAAAAGTTTACAAATAGTCTTTTATAATTGAAAATAATCTTTCTATATGCTTGAAATACGCAGATCAGCTAAATCAGTGTTGCCTGCTGTTTTTATAGGGCGTTCTCGTCCTACGTCACGACACATAAATCGCCAAGTTATGAAGTTGAGAGTGCGACAGTTAAGGAAATAAACTTCTCACATCTTGTAGTGTAGCCGTGATCGTCTAGAGGTTAGGACTTTGCGTTGTGGCCGCAAGAACCCCGGTTCGAATCCGGGTCACGGCACTACATCACTTTTGCACTAAACAGACATTTTGATATAAGGACTTAATTAGAGGCATGTCATTTGTCTCAGACGTGATGGCGCTAAAGCATGTATTTATATATATATTAGAGAAAGTAAAAGGAAATTTATATTATGATTTACCTCGGGGAAATGAAGGGGTATAGGTGTTGCAAGATGTAAACGTCTGTAGATGTGATCGTCTAGTGGTTAGGACTTTGCGTTGTCTCCGCAAGAACCCCGGTTCGAATCCGGGTCACAGCACTCAAAACTTTTGCGATATATATTCTGTCTGCTCGTATAAAAATTAAATGTCTTTGATGTAATATTCCCAAGCTGGGCGTCCCTGACCCAAGCTATTTCTCACGAGTCTGAACAGACCTTTGTTAACAGTGACACTTGCCATTTAAATAAAAGCAGTGTATTTAAAACATTATAAGTAATTTTTGTTTGCTGAAACGTTTAAAATAGACCAGATCGAAATAGGAAATGATATATTACAGCTGCTGCATACGTGAGGATGATTCGAATCCAGGATGAGACATTTTCCATATCGTTCCTCAAGTTCCTCATTTGATAGTACTCTCTCAATTTACAGAACAATTAAAAATGTAAACCTATTTAATTCCCCAAGATAAGCATAGGCCTCTTAGCATGTTTGTCTTGCTCATACATGCTCTGACAAAAGTTTACAAATAGTCTTTTATAATTGAAAATAATCTTTCTATATGCTTGAAATACGCAGATCAGCTAAATCAGTGTTGCCTGCTGTTTTTATAGGGCGTTCTCGTCCTACGTCACGACACATAAATCGCCAAGTTATGAAGTTGAGAGAGCGACAGTTAAGGAAATAAATTTCTCACATCTTGTAGTGTAGCCGTGATCGTCTAGAGGTTAGGACATTGCGTGGTGGCCGCAAGAACCCCGGTTCGAAACTGGGTCACGGCACTACATCACTTTTGCACTAAACAGACATTTTGATATAAGGACTTAATTAGAGGCATGTCATTTGTCTCAGACGTGATGGCGCTAAAGCATGTATTTATATATATATTAGAGAAAGTAAAAGGAAATTTATATTATGATTTACCTCGGGGAAATGAAGGGGTATAGGTGTTGCAAGATGTAAACGCCGCCAGCTGACTTTGATGGAAGACTTGTGTAAAAGAACTCACCAATACCACTGGTCATATATAGCCGTGATCGTCTAGTGGTTAGGACTTTGCGTTGTGGCCGCAAGAACCCCGGTTCGAATCCGGGTCACGGCACTCAAAACTTTTGCGATATATATTCTGTCTGCTCGTATAAAAATTAAATGTCTTTGATGTAATATTCCCAAGCTGGGCGTCCCTGACCCAAGCTATTTCTCACGAGTCTGAACAGACCTTTGTTTACAGTGACACTTGCCACTTAAATAAAAGCAGTGTATTTAAAACATTATAAGTAACTTTTGTTTGCTGAAACGTTTAAAATAGACCAGATCGAAATAGGAAATGATATATTACAGCTGCTGCATACGTGAGGATGATTCGAATCCAGGATGAGACATTTTCCATATCGTTCCTCAAGTTCCTCATTTGATAGTACTCTCTCAATTTACAGAACAATTAAAAATGTAAACCTATTTAATTCCCCAGGATAAGCATAGGCCTCTTAGCATGTTTGTCTTGCTCATACATGCTCTGACAAAAGTTTACAAATAGTCTTTTATAATTGAAAATAATCTTTCTATATGCTTGAAATACGCAGATCAGCTAAATCAGTGTTGCCTGCTGTTTTTATAGGGCGTTCTCGTCCTACGTCACGACACATAAATCGCCAAGTTATGAAGTTGAGAGAGCGACAGTTAAGGAAATAAATTTCTCACATCTTGTAGTGTAGCCGTGATCGTCTAGAGGTTAGGACATTGCGTGGTGGCCGCAAGAACCCCGGTTCGAAACTGGGTCACGGCACTACATCACTTTTGCACTAAACAGACATTTTGATATAAGGACTTAATTAGAGGCATGTCATTTGTCTCAGACGTGATGGCGCTAAAGCATGTATTTATATATATATTAGAGAAAGTAAAAGGAAATTTATATTATGATTTACCTCGGGGAAATGAAGGGGTATAGGTGTTGCAAGATGTAAACGGTTGTAGATGTGATCGTCTAGTGGTTAGGACTTTGCGTTGTGGCCGCAAGAACCCCGGTTCGAATCCGGGTCACGGCACTCAAAACTTTTGCGATATATATTCTGTCTGCTCGTATAAAAATTAAATGTCTTTGATGTAATATTCCCAAGCTGGGCGTCCCTGATCCAAGCTATTTCTCACGAGTCTGAACAGACCTTTGTTTACAGTGACACTTGCCACTTAAATAAAAGCAGTGTATTTAAAACATTATAAGTAACTTTTGTTTGCTGAAACGTTTAAAATAGACAAGATCGAAATAGGCAATGATATATTACAGCTGCTGCATACGTGAGGATGATTCGAATCCAGGATGAGACATTTTCCATATCGTTCCTCAAGTTCCTCATTTGATAGTACTCTCTCAATTTACAGAACAATTAAAAATGTAAACCTATTTAATTCCCCAAGATAAGCATAGGCCTCTTAGCATGTTTGTCTTGCTCATACATGCTCTGACAAAAGTTTACAAATAGTCTTTTATAATTGAAAATAATCTTTCTATATGCTTGAAATACGCAGATCAGCTAAATCAGTGTTGCCTGCTGTTTTTATAGGGCGTTCTCGTCCTACGTCACGACACATAAATCGCCAAGTTATGAAGTTGAGAGAGCGACAGTTAAGGAAATAAACTTCTCACATCATGTAGTGTAGCCGTGATCGTCTAGAGGTTAGGACTTTGCGTTGTGGCCGCAAGAACCCCGGTTCGAATCCGGGTCACGGCAATACATCACTTTTGCACTAAACAGACATGTTGATATAAGGACTTAATTAGAGGCATGTCATTTGTCTCAGACGTGATGGCGCTAAAGCATGTATTTATATATATATTAGAGAAAGTAAAAGGAAATTTATATTATGATTTACCTCGGGGAAATGAAGGGGTATAGGTGTTGCAAGATGTAACGGCGCCAGCTGACTTTGATGGAAGACTTGTGTGAAAGAACTCACCAAGACCACTGGTCATATATAGCCGTGATCGTCTAGTGGTTAGGACTTTGCGTTGTGGCCGCAAGAACCCCGGTTCGAATCCGGGTCACGGCACTCAAAACTTTTGCGATATATATTCTGTCTGCTCGTATAAAAATTAAATGTCTTTGATGTAATATTCCCAAGCTGGGCGTCCCTGACCCAAGCTATTTCTCACGAGTCTGAACAGACCTTTGTTTACAGTGACACTTGCCACTTAAATAAAAGCAGTGTATTTAAAACATTATAAGTAACTTTTGTTTGCTGAAACGTATAAAATAGACCAGATCGAAATAGGCAATGATATATTACAGCTGCTGCATACGTGAGGATGATTCGAATCCAGGATGAGACATTTTCCATATCGTTCCTCAAGTTCCTCATTTGATAGTACTCTCTCAATTTACAGAACAATTAAAAATGTAAACCTATTTAATTCTCCAAGATAAGCATAGGACTCTTAGCATGTTTGTCTTGCTCATACATGCTCTGACAAAAGTTTACAAATAGTCTTTTATAATTGAAAATAATCTTTCTATATGCGTGAAATACGCAGATCAGCTAAATCAGTGTTGCCTGCTGTTTTTATAAGGCGTTCTCGTCCTACGTCACGACACATAAATCGCCAAGTTATGAAGTTGAGAGTGCGACAGTTAAGGAAATAAACTTCTCATATCTTGTAGTGTAGCCGTGATCGTCTAGAGGTTAGGACTTTGCGTTTTGGCCGCAAGAACCCCGGTTCGAATCCGGGTCACGGCACTACATTATTTTTGCACTAAACATATATTTTGATATAAGGACTTAATTAGAGGCATGTCATTTGTCTCAGACGTGATGGCGCTAAAGCATGTATTTATATATATATTAGAGAAAGTAAAAGGAAATTTATATTATGATTTACCTCGGGGAAATGAAGGGGTATAGGTGTTGCAAGATGTAAACGTCTGTAGATGTGATCGTCTAGTGGTTAGGACTTTGCGTTGTCTCCGCAAGAACCCCGGTTCGAATCCGGGTCACGGCACTCAAAACTTTTGCGATATATATTCTGTCTGCTCGTATAAAAATTAAATGTCTTTGATGTAATATTCCCAAGCTGGGCGTCCCTGACCCAAGCTATTTCTCACGAGTCTGAACAGACCTTTGTTTACAGTGACACTTGCCACTTAAATAAAAGCAGTGTATTTAAAACATTATAAGTAACTTTTGTTTGCTGAAACGTTTAAAATAGACCAGATCGAAATAGGCAATGATATATTACAGCTGCTGCATACGTGAGGATGATTCGAATCCAGGATGAGACATTTTCCATATCGTTCCTCAAGTTCCTCATTTGATAGTACTCTCTCAATTTACAGAACAATTAAAAATGTAAACCTATTTAATTCCCCAAGATAAGCATAGGACTCTTAGCATGTTTGTCTTGCTCATACATGCTCTGACAAAAGTTTACAAATAGTCTTTTATAATTGAAAATAATCTTTCTATATGCGTGAAATACGCAGATCAGCTAAATCAGTGTTGCCTGCTGTTTTTATAAGGCGTTCTCGTCCTACGTCACGACACATAAATCGCCAAGTTATGAAGTTGAGAGTGCGACAGTTAAGGAAATAAACTGCTCATATCTTGTAGTGTAGCCGTGATCGTCTAGAGGTTAGGACTTTGCGTTGTGGCCGCAAGAACCCCGGTTCGAATCCGGGTCACGGCACTACATCATTTTTGCACTAAACAGACATTTTGATATAAGGACTTAATTAGAGGCATGTCATTTGTCTCAGACGTGATGGCGCTAAAGCATGTATTTATATATATATTAGAGAAAGTAAAAGGAAATTTATATTATGATTTACCTCGGGGAAATGAAGGGGTATAGGTGTTGCAAGATGTAAACGCCGCCAGCTGACTTTGATGGAAGACTTGTGTAAAAGAACTCACCAATACCACTGGTCATATATAGCCGTGATCGTCTAGTGGTTAGGACTTTGCGTTGTGGCCGCAAGAACCCCGGTTCGAATCCGGGTCACGGCACTCAAAACTTTTGCGATATATATTCTGTCTGCTCGTATAAAAATTAAATGTCTTTGATGTAATATTCCCAAGCTGGGCGTCCCTGACCCAAGCTATTTCTCACGAGTCTGAACAGACCTTTGTTTACAGTGACACTTAAATAAAAGCAGTGTATTTAAAACATTATAAGTAACTTTTGTTTGCTGAAACGTTTAAAATAGATCAGATCGAAATAGGCAATGATATATTACAGCTGCTGCATACGTGAGGATGATTCGAATCCAGGATGAGACATTTTCCATATCGTTCCTCAAGTTCCTCATTTGATAATACTCTCTCAATTTACAGAACAATTAAAAATGTAAACCTATTTAATTCCCCAAGATAAGCATAGCATGACTTGTGTAAAAGAACTCACCAACGCCACTGGTCATATATAGCCGTGATCGTCTAGTGGTTAGGACTTTGCGTTGTGGCCGCAAGAACCCCGGTTCGAATCCGGGTCACGGCACTCAAAACGTTTGCGATATATATTCTGTCTGCTCGTATAAAAATTAAATGTCTTTGATGTAATATTCCCAAGCTGGGCGTCCCTGACCCAAGCTATTTCTCACGATAGAAGATGTAAACGTCTGTAGATGTGATCGTCTAGTGGTTAGGACTTTGCGTTGTGGCCGCAAGAACCCCAGTTCGAATCCGGGTCACGGCACTCAAAACTTTTGCGATATATATTCTGTCTGCTCGTATAAAAATTAAATGTCTTTGATGTAATATTCCCAAGCTGGGCGTCCCTGACCCAAGCTATTTCTCACGAGTCTGAACAGACCTTTGTTTACAGTGACACTTGCCACTTAAATAAAAGCAGTGTATTTAAAACATTATAAGTAACGTTTGTTTGCTGAAACGTTTAAAATAGACCAGATCGAAATAGGCAATGATATATTACAGCTGCTGCATACGTGAGGATGATTCGAATCCAGGATGAGACATTTTCCATATCGTTCCTCAAGTTCCTCATTTGATAGTACTCTCTCAATTTACAGAACAATTAAAAATGTAAACCTATTTAATTCCCCAAGATAAGCATAGGCCTCTTAGCATGTTTGTCTTGCTCATACATGCTCTGACAAAAGTTTACAAATAGTCTTTTATAATTGAAAATAATCTTTCTATATGCTTGAAATACGCAGATCAGCTAAATCAGTGTTGCCTGCTGTTTTTATAGGGCGTTCTCGTCCTACGTCACGACACATAAATCGCCAAGTTATGAAGTTGAGAGTGCGACAGTTAAGGAAATAAACTTCTCACATCTTGTAGTGTAGCCGTGATCGTCTAGAGGTTAGGACTTTGCGTTGTGGCCGCAAGAACCCCGGTTCGAATCCGGGTCACGGCACTACATCACTTTTGCACTAAACAGACATTTTGATATAAGGACTTAATTAGAGGCATGTCATTTGTCTCAGACGTGATGGCGCTAAAGCATGTATTTATATATATATTAGAGAAAGTAAAAGGAAATTTATATTATGATTTACCTCGGGGAAATGAAGGGGTATAGGTGTTGCAAGATGTAAACGTCTGTAGATGTGATCGTCTAGTGGTTAGGACTTTGCGTTGTGGCCGCAAGAACCCCGGTTCGAATCCGGGTCACGGCACTCAAAACTTTTGCGATATATATTCTGTCTGCTCGTATAAAAATTAAATGTCTTTGATGTAATATTCCCAAGCTGGGCGTCCCTGACCCAAACTATTTCTCACGAGTCTGAAAAGACCTTTGTTTACAGTGACACTTGCCACTTAAATAAAAGCAGTGTATTTAAAACATTATAAGTAACTTTTGTTTGCTGAAACGTTTAAAATAGACCAGATCGAAATAGGCAATGATATATTACAGCTGCTGCATACGTGAGGATGATTCGAATCCAGGATGAGACATTTTCCATATCGTTCCTCAAGTTCCTCATTTGATAGTACTCTCTCAATTTACAGAACCATTAAAAATGTAAACCTATTTAATTCCCCAAGATAAGCATAGGCCTCTTAGCATGTTTGTCTTGCTCATACATGCTCTGACAAAAGTTTACAAATAGTCTTTTATAATTGAAAATAATCTTTCTATATGCTTGAAATACGCAGATCAGCTAAATCAGTGTTGCCTGCTGTTTTTATAGGGCGTTCTCGTCCTACGTCACGACACATAAATCGCCAAGTTATGAAGTTGAGAGTGCGACAGTTAAGGAAATAAACTTCTCACATCTTGTAGTGTAGCCGTGATCGTCTAGAGGTTAGGACTTTGCGTTGTGGCCGCAAGAACCCCGGTTCGAATCCGGGTCACGGCACTACATCACTTTTGCACTAAACAGACATTTTGATATAAGGACTTAATTAGAGGCATGTCATTTGTCTCAGACGTGATGGCGCTAAAGCATGTATTTATATATATATTAGAGAAAGTAAAAGGAAATTTATATTATGATTTACCTCGGGGAAATTAAGGGGTATAGGTGTTGCAAGATGTAAACGTCTGTAGATGTGATCGTCTAGTGGTTAGGACTTTGCGTTGTGGCCGCAAGAACCCCGGTTCGAATCCGGGTCACGGCACTCAAAACTTTTGCGATATATATTCTGTCTGCTCGTATAAAAATTAAATGTCTTTGATGTAATATTCCCAAGCTGGGCGTCCCTGACCCAAGCTATTTCTCACGAGTCTGAACAGACCTTTGTTTACAGTGACACTTGCCACTTAAATAAAAGCAGTGTATTTAAAACATTATAAGTAACTTTTGTTTGCTGAAACGTTTAAAATAGACCAGATCGAAATAGGCAATGATATATTACAGCTGCTGCATACGTGAGGATGATTCGAATCCAGGATGAGACATTTTCCATATCGTTCCTCAAGTTCCTCATTTGATAGTACTCTCTCAATTTACAGAACAATTAAAAATGTAAGCCTATTTAATTCCCCAAGATAAGCATAGGACTCTTAGCATGTTTGTCTTGCTCATACATGCTCTGACAAAAGTTTACAAATAGTCTTTTATAATTGAAAATAATCTTTCTATATGCGTGAAATACGCAGATCAGCTAAATCAGTGTTGCCTGCTGTTTTTATAAGGCGTTCTCGTCCTACGTCACGACACATAAATCGCCAAGTTATGAAGTTGAGAGTGCGACAGTTAAGGAAATAAACTTCTCACATCTTGTAGTGTAGCCGTGATCGTCTAGAGGTTAGGACTTTGCGTTGTGGCCGCAAGAACCCCGGTTCGAATCCGGGTCACGGCACTACATCACTTTTGCACTAAACAGACATTTTGATATAAGGACTTAATTAGAGGCATGTCTTTTGTCTCAGACGTGATGGCGCTAAAGCATGTATTTATATATATATTAGAGAAAGTAAAAGGAAATTTATATTATGATTTACCTCGGGGAAATGAAGGGGTATAGGTGTTGCAAGATGTAAACGCCGCCAGCTGACTTTGATGGAAGACTTGTGTAAAAGAACTCACCAATACCACTGGTCATATATAGCCGTGATCGTCTAGTGGTTAGGACTTTGCGTTGTGGCCGCAAGAACCCCGGTTCGAATCCGGGTCACGGCACTCAAAACTTTTGCGATATATATTCTGTCTGCTCGTATAAAAATTAAATGTCTTTGATGTAATATTCCCAAGCTGGGCGTCCCTGACCCAAGCTATTTCTCACGAGTCTGAACAGACCTTTGTTTACAGTGACACTTAAATAAAAGCAGTGTATTTAAAACATTATAAGTAACTTTTGTTTGCTGAAACGTTTAAAATAGATCAGATCGAAATAGGCAATGATATATTACAGCTGCTGCATACGTGAGGATGATTCGAATCCAGGATGAGACATTTTCCATATCGTTCCTCAAGTTCCTCATTTGATAATACTCTCTCAATTTACAGAACAATTAAAAATGTAAACCTATTTAATTCCCCAAGATAAGCATAGCATGACTTGTGTAAAAGAACTCACCAATGCCACTGGTCATATATAGCCGTGATCGTCTAGTGGTTAGGACTTTGCGTTGTGGCCGCAAGAACCCCGGTTCGAATCCGGGTCACGGCACTCAAAACTTTTGCGATATATATTCTGTCTGCTCGTATACAAATTAAATGTCTTTGATGTAATATTCCCAAGCTGGGCGTCCCTGACCCAAGCTATTTCTCACGAGTCTGAACAGACCTTTGTTTACAGTGACACTTGCCACTTAAATAAAAGCAGTGTATTTAAAACATTATAAGTAACTTTTGTTTGCTGAAACGTTTAAAATAGACCAGATCGAAATAGGCAATGATATATTACAGCTGCTGCATACGTGAGGATGATTCGAATCCAGGATGAGACATTTTCCATATCGTTCCTCAAGTTCCTCATTTGATAGTACTCTCTCAATTTACAGAACAATTAAAAATGTAAACCTATTTAATTCCCCAAGATAAGCATAGGCCTCTTAGCATGTTTGTCTTGCTCATACATGCTCTGACAAAAGTTTACAAATAGTCTTTTATAATTGAAAATAATCTTTCTATATGCTTGAAATACGCAGATCAGCTAAATCAGTGTTGCCTGCTGTTTTTATAGGGCGTTCTCGTCCTACGTCACGACACATAAATCGCCAAGTTATGAAGTTGAGAGTGCGACAGTTAAGGAAATAAACTTCTCGCATCTTGTAGTGTAGCCGTGATCGTCTAGAGGTTAGGACTTTGCGTTGTGGCCGCAAGAACCCCGGTTCGAATCCGGGTCACGGCACTACATCACTTTTGCACTAAACAGACATTTTGATATAAGGACTTAATTAGAGGCATGTCATTTGTCTCAGACGTGATGGCGTTAAAGCATGTATTTATATATATATTAGAGAAAGTAAAAGGAAATTTATATTATGATTTACCTCGGGGAAATGAAGGGGTATAGGTGTTGCAAGATGTAAACGGTTGTAGATGTGATCGTCTAGTGGTTAGGACTTTGCGTTGTGGCCGCAAGAACCCCGGTTCGAATCCGGGTCACGGCACTCAAAACTTTTGCGATATATATTCTGTCTGCTCGTATAAAAATTAAATGTCTTTGATGTAATATTCCCAAGCTGGGCGTCTCTGATCCAAGCTATTTCTCACGAGTCTGAACAGACCTTTGTTTACAGTGACACTTGCCACTTAAATAAAAGCAGTGTATTTAAAACATTATAAGTAACTTTTGTTTGCTGAAACGTTTAAAATAGACCAGATCGAAATAGGCAATGATATATTACAGCTGCTGCATACGTGAGGATGATTCGAATCCAGGATGAGACATTTTCCATATTGTTCCTCAAGTTCCTCATTTGATAGTACTCTCTCAATTTACAGAACAATTAAAAATGTAAACCTATTTAATTCCCCAAGATAAGCATAGGCCTCTTAGCATGTTTGTCTTGCTCATACATGCTCTGACAAAAGTTTACAAATAGTCTTTTATAATTGAAAATAATCTTTCTATATGCTTGAAATACGCAGATCAGCTAAATCAGTGTTGCCTGCTGTTTTTATAGGGCGTTCTCGTCCTACGTCACGACACATAAATCGCCAAGTTATGAAGTTGAGAGAGCGACAGTTAAGGAAATAAACTTCTCACATCATGTAGTGTAGCCGTGATCGTCTAGAGGTTAGGACTTTGCGTTGTGGCCGCAAGAGCCCCGGTTCGAATCCGGGTCACGGCAATACATCACTTTTGCACTAAACAGACATGTTGATATAAGGACTTAATTAGAGGCATGTCATTTGTCTCAGACGTGATGGCGCTAAAGCATGTATTTATATATATATTAGAGAAAGTAAAAGGAAATTTATATTATGATTTACCTCGGGGAAATGAAGGGGTATAGGTGTTGCAAGATGTAACGGCGCCAGCTGACTTTGATGGAAGACTTGTGTGAAAGAACTCACCAAGACCACTGGTCATATATAGCCGTGATCGTCTAGTGGTTAGGACTTTGCGTTGTGGCCGCAAGAACCCCGGTTCGAATCCGGGTAACGGCACTCAAAACTTTTGCGATATATATTCTGTCTGCTCGTATAAAAATTAAATGTCTTTGATGTAATATTCCCAAGCTGGGCGTCCCTGACCCAAGCTATTTCTCACGAGTCTGAACAGACCTTTGTTTACAGTGACACTTAAATAAAAGCAGTGTATTTAAAACATTATAAGTAACTTTTGTTTGCTGAAACGTTTAAAATAGATCAGATCGAAATAGGCAATGATATATTACAGCTGCTGCATACGTGAGGATGATTCGAATCCAGGATGAGACATTTTCCATATCGTTCCTCAAGTTCCTCATTTGATAATACTCTCTCAATTTACAGAACAATTAAAAATGTAAACCTATTTAATTCCCCAAGATAAGCATAGCATGACTTGTGTAAAAGAACTCACCAATGCCACTGGTCATATATAGCCGTGATCGTCTAGTGGTTAGGACTTTGCGTTGTGGCCGCAAGAACCCCGGTTCGAATCCGGGTCACGGCACTCAAAACTTTTGCGATATATATTCTGTCTGCTCGTATAAAAATTAAATGTCTTTGATGTAATATTCCCAAGCTGGGCGTCCCTGACCCAAGCTATTTCTCACGAGTCTGAACAGACCTTTGTTTACAGTGACACTTGCCACTTAAATAAAAGCAGTGTATTTAAAACATTATAAGTAACTTTTGTTTGCTGAAACGTTTAAAATAGACCAGATCGAAATAGGCAATGATATATTACAGCTGCTGCATACGTGAGGATGATTCGAATCCAGGATGAGACATTTTCCATATCGTTCCTCAAGTTCCTCATTTGATAGTACTCTCTCAATTTACAGAACAATTAAAAATGTAAACCTATTTAATTCCCCAAGATAAGCATAGGCCTCTTAGCATGTTTGTCTTGCTCATACATGCTCTGACAAAAGTTTACAAATAGTCTTTTATAATTGAAAATAATCTTTCTATATGCTTGAAATACGCAGATCAGCTAAATCAGTGTTGCCTGCTGTTTTTATAGGGCGTTCTCGTCCTACGTCACGACACATAAATCGCCAAGTTATGAAGTTGAGAGTGCGACAGTTAAGGAAATAAACTTCTCGCATCTTGTAGTGTAGCCGTGATCGTCTAGAGGTTAGGACTTTGCGTTGTGGCCGCAAGAACCCCGGTTCGAATCCGGGTCACGGCACTACATCACTTTTGCACTAAACAGACATTTTGATATAAGGACTTAATTAGAGGCATGTCATTTGTCTCAGACGTGATGGCGTTAAAGCATGTATTTATATATATATTAGAGAAAGTAAAAGGAAATTTATATTATGATTTACCTCGGGGAAATGAAGGGGTATAGGTGTTGCAAGATGTAAACGGTTGTAGATGTGATCGTCTAGTGGTTAGGACTTTGCGTTGTGGCCGCAAGAACCCCGGTTCGAATCCGGGTCACGGCACTCAAAACTTTTGCGATATATATTCTGTCTGCTCGTATAAAAATTAAATGTCTTTGATGTAATATTCCCAAGCTGGGCGTCCCTGATCCAAGCTATTTCTCACGAGTCTGAACAGACCTTTGTTTACAGTGACACTTGCCACTTAAATAAAAGCAGTGTATTTAAAACATTATAAGTAACTTTTGTTTGCTGAAACGTTTAAAATAGACCAGATCGAAATAGGCAATGATATATTACAGCTGCTGCATACGTGAGGATGATTCGAATCCAGGATGAGACATTTTCCATATTGTTCCTCAAGTTCCTCATTTGATAGTACTCTCTCAATTTACAGAACAATTAAAAATGTAAACCTATTTAAGTCCCCAAGATAAGCATAGGCCTCTTAGCATGTTTGTCTTGCTCATACATGCTCTGACAAAAGTTTACAAATAGTCTTTTATAATTGAAAATAATCTTTCTATATGCTTGAAATACGCAGATCAGCTAAATCAGTGTTGCCTGCTGTTTTTATAGGGCGTTCTCGTCCTACGTCACGACACATAAATCGCCAAGTTATGAAGTTGAGAGTGCGACAGTTAAGGAAATAAACTTCTCGCATCTTGTAGTGTAGCCGTGATCGTCTAGAGGTTAGGACTTTGCGTTGTGGCCGCAAGAACCCCGGTTCGAATCCGGGTCACGGCACTACATCACTTTTGCACTAAACAGACATTTTGATATAAGGACTTAATTAGAGGCATGTCATTTGTCTCAGACGTGATGGCGTTAAAGCATGTATTTATATATATATTAGAGAAAGTAAAAGGAAATTTATATTATGATTTACCTCGGGGAAATGAAGGGGTATAGGTGTTGCAAGATGTAATCGGTTGTAGATGTGATCGTCTAGTGGTTAGGACTTTGCGTTGTGGCCGCAAGAACCCCGGTTCGAATCCGGGTCACGGCACTCAAAACTTTTGCGATATATATTCTGTCTGCTCGTATAAAAATTAAATGTCTTTGATGTAATATTCCCAAGCTGGGCGTCCCTGATCCAAGCTATTTCTCACGAGTCTGAACAGACCTTTGTTTACAGTGACACTTGCCACTTAAATAAAAGCAGTGTATTTAAAACATTATAAGTAACTTTTGTTTGCTGAAACGTTTAAAATAGACCAGATCGAAATAGGCAATGATATATTACAGCTGCTGCATACGTGAGGATGATTCGAATCCAGGATGAGACATTTTCCATATTGTTCCTCAAGTTCCTCATTTGATAGTACTCTCTCAATTTACAGAACAATTAAAAATGTAAACCTATTTAATTCCCCAAGATAAGCATAGGCCTCTTAGCATGTTTGTCTTGCTCATACATGCTCTGACAAAAGTTTACAAATAGTCTTTTATAATTGAAAATAATCTTTCTATATGCTTGAAATACGCAGATCAGCTAAATCAGTGTTGCCTGCTGTTTTTATAGGGCGTTCTCGTCCTACGTCACGACACATAAATCGCCAAGTTATGAAGTTGAGAGAGCGACAGTTAAGGAAATAAACTTCTCACATCATGTAGTGTAGCCGTGATCGTCTAGAGGTTAGGACTTTGCGTTGTGGCCGCAAGAGCCCCGGTTCGAATCCGGGTCACGGCAATACATCACTTTTGCACTAAACAGACATGTTGATATAAGGACTTAATTAGAGGCATGTCATTTGTCTCAGACGTGATGGCGCTAAAGCATGTATTTATATATATATTAGAGAAAGTAAAAGGAAATTTATATTATGATTTACCTCGGGGAAATGAAGGGGTATAGGTGTTGCAAGATGTAAACGTCTGTAGATGTGATCGTCTAGTGGTTAGGACTTTGCGTTGTCTCCGCAAGAACCCCGGTTCGAATCCGGGTCACGGCACTCAAAACTTTTGCGATATATATTCTGTCTGCTCGTATAAAAATTAAATGTCTTTGATGTAATATTCCCAAGCTGGGCGTCCCTGACCCAAGCTATTTCTCACGAGTCTGAACAGACCTTTGTTTACAGTGACACTTGCCACTTAAATAAAAGCAGTGTATTTAAAACATTATAAGTAACTTTTGTTTGCTGAAACGTTTAAAATAGACCAGATCGAAATAGGCAATGATATATTACAGCTGCTGCATACGTGAGGATGATTCGAATCCAGGATGAGACATTTTCCATATCGTTCCTCAAGTTCCTCATTTGATAGTACTCTCTCAATTTACAGAACAATTAAAAATGTAAACCTATTTAATTCCCCAAGATAAGCATAGGACTCTTAGCATGTTTGTCTTGCTCATACATGCTCTGACAAAAGTTTACAAATAGTCTTTTATAATTGAAAATAATCTTTCTATATGCGTGAAATACGCAGATCAGCTAAATCAGTGTTGCCTGCTGTTTTTATAAGGCGTTCTCGTCCTACGTCACGACACATAAATCGCCAAGTTATGAAGTTGAGAGTGCGACAGTTAAGGAAATAAACTTCTCATATCTTGTAGTGTAGCCGTGATCGTCTAGAGGTTAGGACTTTGCGTTGTGGCCGCAAGAACCCCGGTTCGAATCCGGGTCACGGCACTACATCATTTTTGCACTAAACAGACATTTTGATATAAGGACTTAATTAGAGGCATGTCATTTGTCTCAGACGTGATGGCGCTAAAGCATGTATTTATATATATATTAGAGAAAGTAAAAGGAAATTTATATTATGATTTACCTCGGGGAAATGAAGGGGTATAGGTGTTGCAAGATGTAAACGCCGCCAGCTGACTTTGATGGAAGACTTGTGTAAAAGAACTCACCAATACCACTGGTCATATATAGCCGTGATCGTCTAGTGGTTAGGACTTTGCGTTGTGGCCGCAAGAACCCCGGTTCGAATCCGGGTCACGGCACTCAAAACTTTTGCGATATATATTCTGTCTGCTCGTATAAAAATTAAATGTCTTTGATGTAATATTCCCAAGCTGGGCGTCCCTGACCCAAGCTATTTCTCACGAGTCTGAACAGACCTTTGTTTACAGTGACACTTAAATAAAAGCAGTGTATTTAAAACATTATAAGTAACTTTTGTTTGCTGAAACGTTTAAAATAGATCAGATCGAAATAGGCAATGATATATTACAGCTGCTGCATACGTGAGGATGATTCGAATCCAGGATGAGACATTTTCCATATCGTTCCTCAAGTTCCTCATTTGATAATACTCTCTCAATTTACAGAACAATTAAAAATGTAAACCTATTTAATTCCCCAAGATAAGCATAGCATGACTTGTGTAAAAGAACTCACCAATGCCACTGGTCATATATAGCCGTGATCGTCTAGTGGTTAGGACTTTGCGTTGTGGCCGCAAGAACCCCGGTTCGAATCCGGGTCACGGCACTCAAAACTTTTGCGATATATATTCTGTCTGCTCGTATAAAAATTAAATGTCTTTGATGTAATATTCCCAAGCTGGGCGTCCCTGACCCAAGCTATTTCTCACGAGTCTGAACAGACCTTTGTTTACAGTGACACTTGCCACTTAAATAAAAGCAGTGTATTTAAAACATTATAAGTAACTTTTGTTTGCTGAAACGTTTAAAATAGATCAGATCGAAATAGGCAATGATATATTACAGCTGCTGCATACGTGAGGATGATTCGAATCCAGGATGAGACATTTTCCATATCGTTCCTCAAGTTCCTCATTTGATAGTACTCCCTCAATTTACAGAACAATTAAAAATGTAAACCTATTTAATTCCCCAAGATAAGCATAGGCCTCTTAGCATGTTTGTCTTGCTCATACATGCTCTGACAAAAGTTTACAAATAGTCTTTTATAATTGAAAATAATCTTTCTATATGCTTGAAATACGCAGATCAGCTAAATCAGTGTTGCCTGCTGTTTTTATAGGGAGTTCTCGTCCTACGTCACGACACATAAATCGCCAAGTTATGAAGTTGAGAGTGCGACAGTTAAGGAAATAAACTTCTCACATCTTGTAGTGTAGCCGTGATCGTCTAGAGGTTAGGACTTTGCGTTGTGGCCGCAAGAACCCCGGTTCGAATCCGGGTCACGGCACTACATCACTTTTGCACTAAACAGACATTTTGATATAAGGACTTAATTAGAGGCATGTCATTTGTCTCAGACGTGATGGCGCTAAAGAATGTATTTATATATATATTAGAGAAAGTAAAAGGAAATTTATATTATGATTTACCTCGGGGAAATGAAGGGGTATAGGTGTTGCAAGATGTAAACGTCTGTAGATGTGATCGTCTAGTGGTTAGGACTTTGCGTTGTGGCCGAAAGAACCCCGGTTCGAATCCGGGTCACGGCACTCAAAACGTTTGCGATATATATTCTGTCTGCTCGTATAAAAATTAAATGTCTTTGATGTAATATTCCCAAGCTGGGCGTCCCTGACCCAAGCTATTTCTCACGATAGAAGATGTAAACGTCTGTAGATGTGATCGTCTAGTGGTTAGGACTTTGCGTTGTGGCCGCAAGAACCCCGGTTCGAATCCGGGTCACGGCACTCAAAACTTTTGCGATATATATTCTGTCTGCTCGTATAAAAATTAAATGTCTTTGATGTAATATTCCCAAGCTGGGCGTCCCTGACCCAAACTATTTCTCACGAGTCTGAAAAGACCTTTGTTTACAGTGACACTTGCCACTTAAATAAAAGCAGTGTATTTAAAACATTATAAGTAACTTTTGTTTGCTGAAACGTTTAAAATAGACCAGATCGAAATAGGCAATGATATATTACAGCTGCTGCATACGTGAGGATGATTCGAATCCAGGATGAGACATTTTCCATATCGTTCCTCAAGTTCCTCATTTGATAGTACTCTCTCAATTTACAGAACCATTAAAAATGTAAACCTATTTAATTCCCCAAGATAAGCATAGGCCTCTTAGCATGTTTGTCTTGCTCATACATGCTCTGACAAAAGTTTACAAATAGTCTTTTATAATTGAAAATAATCTTTCTATATGCTTGAAATACGCAGATCAGCTAAATCAGTGTTGCCTGCTGTTTTTATAGGGCGTTCTCGTCCTACGTCACGACACATAAATCGCCAAGTTATGAAGTTGAGAGTGCGACAGTTAAGGAAATAAACTTCTCACATCTTGTAGTGTAGCCGTGATCGTCTAGAGGTTAGGACTTTGCGTTGTGGCCGCAAGAACCCCGGTTCGAATCCGGGTCACGGCACTACATCACTTTTGCACTAAACAGACATTTTGATATAAGGACTTAATTAGAGGCATGTCATTTGTCTCAGACGTGATGGCGCTAAAGCATGTATTTATATATATATTAGAGAAAGTAAAAGGAAATTTATATTATGATTTACCTCGGGGAAATGAAGGGGTATAGGTGTTGCAAGATGTAAACGTCTGTAGATGTGATCGTCTAGTGGTTAGGACTTTGCGTTGTGGCCGCAAGAACCCCGGTTCGAATCCGGGTCACGGCACTCAAAACTTTTGCGATATATATTCTGTCTGCTCGTATAAAAATTAAATGTCTTTGATGTAATATTCCCAAGCTGGGCGTCCCTGACCCAAGCTATTTCTCACGAGTCTGAACAGACCTTTGTTTACAGTGACACTTGCCACTTAAATAAAAGCAGTGTATTTAAAACATTATAAGTAACTTTTGTTTGCTGAAACGTTTAAAATAGACCAGATCGAAATAGGCAATGATATATTACAGCTGCTGCATACGTGAGGATGATTCGAATCCAGGATGAGACATTTTCCATATCGTTCCTCAAGTTCCTCATTTGATAGTACTCTCTCAATTTACAGAACAATTAAAAATGTAAGCCTATTTAATTCCCCAAGATAAGCATAGGACTCTTAGCATGTTTGTCTTGCTCATACATGCTCTGACAAAAGTTTACAAATAGTCTTTTATAATTGAAAATAATCTTTCTATATGCGTGAAATACGCAGATCAGCTAAATCAGTGTTGCCTGCTGTTTTTATAAGGCTTTCTCGTCCTACGTCACGACACATAAATCGCAAAGTTATGAAGTTGAGAGTGCGACAGTTAAGGAAATAAACTTCTCACATCTTGTAGTGTAGCCGTGATCGTCTAGAGGTTAGGACTTTGCGTTGTGGCCGCAAGAACCCCGGTTCGAATCCGGGTCACGGCACTACATCACTTTTGCACTAAACAGACATTTTGATATAAGGACTTAATTAGAGGCATGTCTTTTGTCTCAGACGTGATGGCGCTAAAGCATGTATTTATATATATATTAGAGAAAGTAAAAGGAAATTTATATTATGATTTACCTCGGGGAAATGAAGGGGTATAGGTGTTGCAAGATGTAAACGTCTGTAGATGTGATCGTCTAGTGGTTAGGACTTTGCGTTGTGGCCGCAAGAACCCCGGTTCGAATCCGGGTCACGGCACTCAAAACTTTTGCGATATATATTCTGTCTGCTCGTATAAAAATTAAATGTCTTTGATGTAATATTCCCAAGCTGGGCGTCCCTGACCCAAGCTATTTCTCACGAGTCTGAACAGACCTTTGTTTACAGTGACACTTGCCACTTAAATAAAAGCAGTGTATTTAAAACATTATAAGTAACTTTTGTTTGCTGAAACGTTTAAAATAGACCAGATCGAAATAGGCAATGATATATTACAGCTGCTGCATACGTGAGGATGATTCGAATCCAGGATGAGACATTTTCCATATCGTTCCTCAAGTTCCTCATTTGATAGTACTCTCTCAATTTACAGAACAATTAAAAATGTAAGCCTATTTAATTCCCCAAGATAAGCATAGGACTCTTAGCATGTTTGTCTTGCTCATACATGCTCTGACAAAAGTTTACAAATAGTCTTTTATAATTGAAAATAATCTTTCTATATGCGTGAAATACGCAGATCAGCTAAATCAGTGTTGCCTGCTGTTTTTATAAGGCGTTCTCGTCCTACGTCACGACACATAAATCGCAAAGTTATGAAGTTGAGAGTGCGACAGTTAAGGAAATAAACTTCTCACATCTTGTAGTGTAGCCGTGATCGTCTAGAGGTTAGGACTTTGCGTTGTGGCCGCAAGAACCCCGGTTCGAATCCGGGTCACGGCACTACATCACTTTTGCACTAAACAGACATTTTGATATAAGGACTTAATTAGAGGCATGTCATTTGTCTCAGACGTGATGGCGCTAAAGCATGTATTTATATATATATTAGAGAAAGTAAAAGGAAATTTATATTATGATTTACCTCGGGGAAATGAAGGGGTATAGGTGTTGCAAGATGTAAACGTCTGTAGATGTGATCGTCTAGTGGTTAGGACTTTGCGTTGTGGCCGCAAGAACCCCGGTTCGAATCCGGGTCACGGCACTCAAAACTTTTGCGATATATATTCTGTCTGCTCGTATAAAAATTAAATGTCTTTGATGTAATATTCCCAAGCTGGGCGTCCCTGACCCAAGCTATTTCTCACGAGTCTGAACAGACCTTTGTTTACAGTGACACTTGCCACTTAAATAAAAGCAGTGTATTTAAAACATTATAAGTAACTTTTGTTTGCTGAAACGTTTAAAATAGACCAGATCGAAATAGGCAATGATATATTACAGCTGCTGCATACGTGAGGATGATTCGAATCCAGGATGAGACATTTTCCATATCGTTCCTCAAGTTCCTCATTTGATAGTACTCTCTCAATTTACAGAACAATTAAAAATGTAAGCCTATTTAATTCCCCAAGATAAGCATAGGACTCTTAGCATGTTTGTCTTGCTCATACATGCTCTGACAAAAGTTTACAAATAGTCTTTTATAATTGAAAATAATCTTTCTATATGCGTGAAATACGCAGATCAGCTAAATCAGTGTTGCCTGCTGTTTTTATAAGGCGTTCTCGTCCTACGTCACGACACATAAATCGCAAAGTTATGAAGTTGAGAGTGCGACAGTTAAGGAAATAAACTTCTCATATCTTGTAGTGTAGCCGTGATCGTCTAGAGGTTAGGACTTTGCGTTGTGGCCGCAAGAACCCCGGTTCGAATCCGGGTCACGGCACTACATCATTTTTGCACTAAACAGACATTTTGATATAAGGACTTAATTAGAGGCATGTCATTTGTCTCAGACGTGATGGCGCTAAAGCATGTATTTATATATATATTAGAGAAAGTAAAAGGAAATTTATATTATGATTTACCTCGGGGAAATGAAGGGGTATAGGTGTTGCAAGATGTAAACGTCTGTAGATGTGATCGTCTAGTGGTTAGGACTTTGCGTTGTGGCCGCAAGAACCCCGGTTCGAATCCGGGTCACGGCACTCAAAACTTTTGCGATATATATTCTGTCTGCTCGTATAAAAATTAAATGTCTTTGATGTAATATTCCCGAGCTGGGCGTCCCTGACCCAAGCTATTTCTCACGAGTCTGAACAGACCTTTGTTTACAGTGACACTTGCCACTTAAATAAAAGCAGTGTATTTAAAACATTATAAGTAACTTTTGTTTGCTGAAACGTTTAAAATAGACCAGATCGAAATAGGCAATGATATATTACAGCTGCTGCATACGTGAGGATGATTCGAATCCAGGATGAGACATTTTCCATATCGTTCCTCAAGTTCCTCATTTGATAGTACTCTCTCAATTTACAGAACAATTAAAAATGTAAGCCTATTTAATTCCCCAAGATAAGCATAGGACTCTTAGCATGTTTGTCTTGCTCATACATGCTCTGACAAAAGTTTACAAATAGTCTTTTATAATTGAAAATAATCTTTCTATATGCGTGAAATACGCAGATCAGCTAAATCAGTGTTGCCTGCTGTTTTTATAAGGCGTTCTCGTCCTACGTCACGACACATAAATCGCAAAGTTATGAAGTTGAGAGTGCGACAGTTAAGGAAATAAACTTCCCATATCTTGTAGTGTAGCCGTGATCGTCTAGAGGTTAGGACTTTGCGTTGTGGCCGCAAGAACCCCGGTTCGAATCCGGGTCACGGCACTACATCATTTTTGCACTAAACAGACATTTTGATATAAGGACTTAATTAGAAGCATGTCATTTGTCTCAGACGTGATGGCGCTAAAGCATGTATTTATATATATATTAGAGAAAGTAAAAGGAAATTTATATTATGATTTACCTCGGGGAAATGAAGGGGTATAGGTGTTGCAAGATGTAAACGTCTGTAGATGTGATACATGTATATACCCATGTAAATACATTCATTCATGAATAAAATTTTATTAAAGAAAAAAAAAAAAAAACGTCTGTAGATGTGATCGTCTAGTGGTTAGGACTTTGCGTTGTGGCCGCAAGAACCCCGGTTCGAATCCGGGTCACGGCACTCAAAACTTTTGCGATATATATTCTGTCTGCTCGTATAAAAATTAAATGTCTTTGATGTAATATTCCCAAGCTGGGCGTCCCTGACCCAAGCTATTTCTCACGAGTCTGAACAGACCTTTGTTTACAGTGACACTTGCCACTTAAATAAAAGCAGTGTATTTAAAACATTATAAGTAACTTTTGTTTGCTGAAACGTTTAAAATAGACCAGATCGAAATAGGCAATGATATATTACAGCTGCTGCATACGTGAGGATGATTCGAATCCAGGATGAGACATTTTCCATATCGTTCCTCAAGTTCCTCATTTGATAGTACTCTCTCAATTTACAGAACAATTAAAAATGTAAGCCTATTTAATTCCCCAAGATAAGCATAGGACTCTTAGCATGTTTGTCTTGCTCATACATGCTCTGACAAAAGTTTACAAATAGTCTTTTATAATTGAAAATAATCTTTCTATATGCTTGAAATACGCAGATCAGCTAAATCAGTGTTGCCTGCTGTTTTTATAAGGCGTTCTCGTCCTACGTCACGACACATAAATCGCCAAGTTATGAAGTTGAGAGTGCGACAGTTAAGGAAATAAACTTCTCATATCTTGTAGTGTCGCCGTGATCGTCTAGAGGTTAGGACTTTGCGTTGTGGCCGCAAGAACCCCGGTTCGAATCCGGGTCACGGCACTACATCATTTTTGCACTAAACAGACATTTTGATATAAGGACTTAATTAGAGGCATGTCATTTGTCTCAGACGTGATGGCGCTAAAGCATGTATTTATATATATATTAGAGAAAGTAAAAGGAAATTTATATTATGATTTACCTCGGGGAAATGAAGGGGTATAGGTGTTGCAAGATGTAAACGTCTGTAGATGTGATCGTCTAGTGGTTAGGACTTTGCGTTGTGGCCGCAAGAACCCCGGTTCGAATCCGGGTCACGGCACTCAAAACTTTTGCGATATATATTCTGTCTGCTCGTATAAAAATTAAATGTCTTTGATGTAATATTCCCAAGCTGGGCGTCCCTGACCCAAGCTATTTCCCACGAGTCTGAACAGACCTTTGTTTACAGTGACACTTGCCACTTAAATAAAAGCAGTGTATTTAAAACATTATAAGTAACTTTTGTTTGCTGAAACGTTTAAAATAGATCAGATCGAAATAGGCAATGATATATTACAGCTGCTGCATACGTGAGGATGATTCGAATCCAGGATGAGACATTTTCCATATCGTTCCTCAAGTTCCTCATTTCATATTACTCTCTCAATTTACAGAACAATTAAAAATGTAAACCTATTTAATTCCCCAAGATAAGCATAGGACTCTTAGCATGTTTGTCTTGCTCATACATGCTCTGACAAAAGTTTACAAATAGTCTTTTATAATTGAAAATAATCTTTCTATATGCGTGAAATACGCAGATCAGCTAAATCAGTGTTGCCTGCTGTTTTTATAAGGCGTTCTCGTCCTACGTCACGACACATAAATCGCCAAGTTATGAAGTTGAGAGTGCGACAGTTAAGGAAATAAACTTCTCACATCTTGTAGTGTAGCCGTGATCGTCTAGAGGTTAGGACTTTGCGTTGTGGCCGCAAGAACCCCGGTTCGAATCCGGGTCACGGCACTACATCACTTTTGCACTAAAGAGACATTTTGATATAAGGACTTAATTAGAGGCATGTCATTTGTCTCAGACGTGATGGCGCTAAAGCATGTATTTATATATATATTAGAGAAAGTAAAAGGAAATTTATATTATGATTTACCTCGGGGAAATGAAGGGGTATAGGTGTTGCAAGATGTAAACGTCTGTAGATGTGATCGTCTAGTGGTTAGGACTTTGCGTTGTGGCCGCAAGAACCCCGGTTCGAATCCGGGTCACGGCACTCAAAACTTTTGCGATATATATTCTGTCTGCTCGTATAAAAATTAAATGTCTTTGATGTAATATTCCCAAGCTGGGCGTCCCTGACCCAAGCTATTTCTCACGAGTCTGAACAGACCTTTGTTTACATTGACACTTGCCACTTAAATAAAAGCAGTGTATTTAAAACATTATAAGTAACTTTTGTTTGCTGAAACGTTTAAAATAGACCAGATCGAAATAGGCAATGATATATTACAGCTGCTGCATACGTGAGGATGATTCGAATCCAGGATGAGACATTTTCCATATCGTTCCTCAAGTTCCTCATTTGATAGTACTCTCTCAATTTACAGAACAATTAAAAATGTAAACCTATTTAATTCCCCAAGATAAGCATAGGCCTCTTAGCATGTTTGTCTTGCTCATACATGCTCTGACAAAAGTTTACAAATAGTCTTTTATAATTGAAAATAATCTTTCTATATGCTTGAAATACGCAGATCAGCTAAATCAGTGTTGCCTGCTGTTTTTATAGGGCGTTCTCGTCCTACGTCACGACACATAAATCGCCAAGTTATGAAGTTGAGAGAGCGAAAATTAAGGAAATAAACTTCTCACATCTTGTAGTGTAGCCGTGATCGTCTAGAGGTTAGGACTTTGCGTTGTGGCCGCAAGAACCCCGGTTCGAATCCGGGTCACGGCAATACATCACTTTTACACTAAACAGACATTTTGATATAAGGACTTAATTAGAGGCATGTCATTTGTCTCAGACGTGATGGCGCTAAAGCATGTATTTATATATATATTAGAGAAAGTAAAAGGAAATTTATATTATGATTTACCTCGGGGAAATGAAGGGGTATAGGTGTTGCAAGATGTAAACGGCGCCAGCTGACTTTGATGGAAGACTTGTGTGAAAGGACTCACCAAGACCACTGGTCATATATAGCCGTGATCGTCTAGTGGTTAGGACTTTGCGTTGTGGCCGCAAGAACCCCGGTTCGAATCCGGGTCACGGCACTCAAGACTTTTGCGATATATATTCTGTCTGCTCGTATAAAAATTAAATGTCTTTGATGTAATATTCCCAAGCTGGGCGTCCCTGACCCAAGCTATTTCTCACGAGTCTGAACAGACCTTTGTTTACAGTGACACTTGCCACTTAAATAAAAGCAGTGTATTTAAAACATTATAAGTAACTTTTGTTTGCTGAAACGTTTAAAATAGACCAGATCGAAATAGGCAATGATATATTACAGCTGCTGCATACGTGAGGATGATTCGAATCCAGGATGAGACATTTTCCATATCGTTCCTCAAGTTCCTCATTTGATAGTACTCTCTCAATTTACAGAACAATTAAAAATGTAAGCCTATTTAATTCCCCAAGATAAGCATAGGCCTCTTAGCATGTTTGTCTTGCTCATACATGCTCTGACAAAAGTTTACAAATAGTCTTTTATAATTGAAAATAATCTTTCTATATGCTTGAAATACGCAGATCAGCTAAATCAGTGTTGCCTGCTGTTTTTATAGGGCGTTCTCGTCCTACGTCACGACACATAAATCGCCAAGTTATGAAGTTGAGAGTGCGACAGTTAAGGAAATAAACTTCTCATATCTTGTAGTGTCGCCGTGATCGTCTAGAGGTTAGGACTTTGCGTTGTGGCCGCAAGAACCCCGGTTCGAATCCGGGTCACGGCACTACATCACTTTTGCACTAAAGAGACATTTTGATATAAGGACTTAATTAGAGGCATGTCATTTGTCTCAGACGTGATGGCGCTAAAGCATGTATTTATATATATATTAGAGAAAGTAAAAGGAAATTTATATTATGATTTACCTCGGGGAAATGAAGGGGTATAGGTGTTGCAAGATGTAAACGTCTGTAGATGTGATCGTCTAGTGGTTAGGACTTTGCGTTGTGGCCGCAAGAACCCCGGTTCGAATCCGGGTCACGGCACTCAAAACTTTTGCGATATATATTCTGTCTGCTCGTATAAAAATTAAATGTCTTTGATGTAATATTCCCAAGCTGGGCGTCCCTGACCCAAGCTATTTCTCACGAGTCTGAACAGACCTTTGTTTACAGTGACACTTGCCACTTAAATAAAAGCAGTGTATTTAAAACATTATAAGTAACTTTTGTTTGCTGAAACGTTTAAAATAGACCAGATCGAAATAGGCAATGATATATTACAGCTGCTGCATACGTGAGGATGATTCGAATCCAGGATGAGACATTTTCCATATCGTTCCTCAAGTTCCTCATTTGATATTACTCTCTCAATTTACAGAACAATTAAAAATGTAAGCCTATTTAATTCCCCAAGATAAGCATAGGACTCTTAGCATGTTTGTCTTGCTCATACATGCTCTGACAAAAGTTTACAAATAGTCTTTTATAATTGAAAATAATCTTTCTATATGCGTGAAATACGCAGATCAGCTAAATCAGTGTTGCCTGCTGTTTTTATAGGGCGTTCTCGTCCTACGTCACGACACATAAATCGCCAAGTTATGAAGTTGAGAGTGCGACAGTTAAGGAAATAACCTGCTCACATCTTGTAGTGTAGCCGTGATCGTCTAGAGGTTAGGACTTTGCGTTGTGGCCGCAAGAACCCCGGTTCGAATCCGGGTCACGGCACTACATCACTTTTGCACTAAACAGACATTTTGATATAAGGACTTAATTAGAGGCATGTTATTTGTCTCAGACGTGATGGCGCTAAAGCATGTATTCATATATATATATTAGAGAAAGTAAAAGGAAATTTATATTATGATTTACCTCGGGGAAATGAAGGGGTATAGGTGTTGCAAGATGTAAACGTCTGTAGATGTGATCGTCTAGTGGTTAGGACTTTGCGTTGTGGCAGCAAGAACCCCGGTTCGAATCCGGGTCACGGCACTCAAAACTTTTGCGATATATATTCTGTCTGCTCGTATAAAAATTAAATGTCTTTGATGTAATATTCCCAAGCTGGGCGTCCCTGACCCAAGCTATTTCTCACGAGTCTGAACAGACCTTTGTTTACAGTGACACTTGCCACTTAAATAAAAGCAGTGTATTTAAAACATTATAAGTAACTTTTGTTTGCTGAAACGTTTAAAATAGACCAGATCGAAATAGGCAATGATATATTACAGCTGCTGCATACGTGAGGATGATTCGAATCCAGGATGAGACATTTTCCATATCGTTCCTCAAGTTCCTCATTTCATATTACTCTCTCAATTTACAGAACAATTAAAAATGTAAACCTATTTAATTCCCCAAGATAAGCATAGGACTCTTAGCATGTTTGTCTTGCTCATACATGCTCTGACAAAAGTTTACAAATAGTCTTTTATAATTGAAAATAATCTTTCTATATGCGTGAAATACGCAGATCAGCTAAATCAGTGTTGCCTGCTGTTTTTATAAGGCGTTCTCGTCCTACGTCACGACACATAAATCGCCAAGTTATGAAGTTGAGAGTGCGACAGTTAAGGAAATAAACTTCTCACATCTTGTAGTGTAGCCGTGATCGTCTAGAGGTTAGGACTTTGCGTTGTGGCCGCAAGAACCCCGGTTCGAATCCGGGTCACGGCACTACATCACTTTTGCACTAAACAGACATTTTGATATAAGGACTTAATTAGAGGCATGTTATTTGTCTCAGACGTGATGGCGCTAAAGCATGTATTCATATATATATATTAGAGAAAGTAAAAGGAAATTTATATTATGATTTACCTCGGGGAAATGAAGGGGTATAGGTGTTGCAAGATGTAAACGTCTGTAGATGTGATCGTCTAGTGGTTAGGACTTTGCGTTGTGGCAGCAAGAACCCCGGTTCGAATCCGGGTCACGGCACTCAAAACTTTTGCGATATATATTCTGTCTGCTCGTATAAAAATTAAATGTCTTTGATGTAATATTCCCAAGCTGGGCGTCCCTGACCCAAGCTATTTCTCACGAGTCTGAACAGACCTTTGTTTACAGTGACACTTGCCACTTAAATAAAAGCAGTGTATTTAAAACATTATAAGTAACTTTTGTTTGCTGAAACGTTTAAAATAGACCAGATCGAAATAGGCAATGATATATTACAGCTGCTGCATACGTGAGGATGATTCGAATCCAGGATGAGACATTTTCCATATCGTTCCTCAAGTTCCTCATTTCATATTACTCTCTCAATTTACAGAACAATTAAAAATGTAAACCTATTTAATTCCCCAAGATAAGCATAGGACTCTTAGCATGTTTGTCTTGCTCATACATGCTCTGACAAAAGTTTACAAATAGTCTTTTATAATTGAAAATAATCTTTCTATATGCGTGAAATACGCAGATCAGCTAAATCAGTGTTGCCTGCTGTTTTTATAAGGCGTTCTCGTCCTACGTCACGACACATAAATCGCCAAGTTATGAAGTTGAGAGTGCGACAGTTAAGGAAATAAACTTCTCACATCTTGTAGTGTAGCCGTGATCGTCTAGAGGTTAGGACTTTGCGTTGTGGCCGCAAGAACCCCGGTTCGAATCCGGGTCACGGCACTCAAAACTTTTGCGATATATATTCTGTCTGCTCGTATAAAAATTAAATGTCTTTGATGTAATATTCCCAAGCTGGGCGTCCCTGACCCAAGCTATTTCTCACGAGTCTGAACAGACCTTTGTTTACATTGACACTTGCCACTTAAATAAAAGCAGTGTATTTAAAACATTATAAGTAACTTTTGTTTGCTGAAACGTTTAAAATAGACCAGATCGAAATAGGCAATGATATATTACAGCTGCTGCATACGTGAGGATGATTCGAATCCAGGATGAGACATTTTCCATATCGTTCCTCAAGTTCCTCATTTGATAGTACTCTCTCAATTTACAGAACAATTAAAAATGTAAACCTATTTAATTCCCCAAAATAAGCATAGGCCTCTTAGCATGTTTGTCTTGCTCATACATGCTCTGACAAAAGTTTACAAATAGTCTTTTATAATTGAAAATAATCTTTCTATATGCTTGAAATACGCAGATCAGCTAAATCAGTGTTGCCTGCTGTTTTTATAGGGCGTTCTCGTCCTACGTCACGACACATAAATCGCCAAGTTATGAAGTTGAGAGAGCGAAAATTAAGGAAATAAACTTCTCACATCTTGTAGTGTAGCCGTGATCGTCTAGAGGTTAGGACTTTGCGTTGTGGCCGCAAGAACCCCGGTTCGAATCCGGGTCACGGCAATACATCACTTTTACACTAAACAGACATGTTGATATAAGGACTTAATTAGAGGCATGTCATTTGTCTCAGACGTGATGGCGCTAAAGCATGTATTTATATATATATTAGAGAAAGTAAAAGGAAATTTATATTATGATTTACCTCGGGGAAATGAAGGGGTATAGGTGTTGCAAGATGTAAACGGCGCCAGCTGACTTTGATGGAAGACTTGTGTGAAAGGACTCACCAAGACCACTGGTCATATATAGCCGTGATCGTCTAGTGGTTAGGACTTTGCGTTGTGGCCGCAAGAACCCCGGTTCGAATCCGGGTCACGGCACTCAAGACTTTTGCGATATATATTCTGTCTGCTCGTATAAAAATTAAATGTCTTTGATGTAATATTCCCAAGCTGGGCGTCCCTGACCCAAGCTATTTCTCACGAGTCTGAACAGACCTTTGTTTACAGTGACACTTGCCACTTAAATAAAAGCAGTGTATTTAAAACATTATAAGTAACTTTTGTTTGCTGAAACGTTTAAAATAGACCAGATCGAAATAGGCAATGATATATTACAGCTGCTGCATACGTGAGGATGATTCGAATCCAGGATGAGACATTTTCCATATCGTTCCTCAAGTTCCTCATTTGATAATACTCTCTCAATTTACAGAACAATTAAAAATGTAAACCTATTTAATTCCCCAAGATAAGCATAGCATGACTTGTGTAAAAGAACTCACCAATGCCACTGGTCATATATAGCCGTGATCGTCTAGTGGTTAGGACTTTGCGTTGTGGCCGCAAGAACCCCGGTTCGAATCCGGGTCACGGCACTCAAAACTTTTGCGATATATATTCTGTCTGCTCGTATAAAAATTAAATGTCTTTGATGTAATATTCCCAAGCTGGGCGTCCCTGACCCAAGCTATTTCTCACGAGTCTGAACAGACCTTTGTTTACAGTGACACTTGCCACTTAAATAAAAGCAGTGTATTTAAAACATTATAAGTAACTTTTGTTTGCTGAAACGTTTAAAATAGATCAGATCGAAATAGGCAATGATATATTACAGCTGCTGCATACGTGAGGATGATTCGAATCCAGGATGAGACATTTTCCATATCGTTCCTCAAGTTCCTCATTTGATAGTACTCTCTCAATTTACAGAACAATTAAAAATGTAAACCTATTTAATTCCCCAAGATAAGCATAGGCCTCTTAGCATGTTTGTCTTGCTCATACATGCTCTGACAAAAGTTTACAAATAGTCTTTTATAATTGAAAATAATCTTTCTATATGCTTGAAATACGCAGATCAGCTAAATCAGTGTTGCCTGCTGTTTTTATAGGGCGTTCTCGTCCTACGTCACGACACATAAATCGCCAAGTTATGAAGTTGAGAGTGCGACAGTTAAGGAAATAAACTTCTCACATCTTGTAGTGTAGCCGTGATCGTCTAGAGGTTAGGACTTTGCGTTGTGGCCGCAAGAACCCCGGTTCGAATCCGGGTCACGGCACTACATCACTTTTGCACTAAACAGACATTTTGATATAAGGACTTAATTAGAGGCATGTCATTTGTCTCAGACGTGATGGCGCTAAAGAATGTATTTATATATATATTAGAGAAAGTAAAAGGAAATTTATATTATGATTTACCTCGGGGAAATGAAGGGGTATAGGTGTTGCAAGATGTAAACGTCTGTAGATGTGATCGTCTAGTGGTTAGGACTTTGCGTTGTGGCCGAAAGAACCCCGGTTCGAATCCGGGTCACGGCACTCAAAACGTTTGCGATATATATTCTGTCTGCTCGTATAAAAATTAAATGTCTTTGATGTAATATTCCCAAGCTGGGCGTCCCTGACCCAAGCTATTTCTCACGATAGAAGATGTAAACGTCTGTAGATGTGATCGTCTAGTGGTTAGGACTTTGCGTTGTGGCCGCAAGAACCCCGGTTCGAATCCGGGTCACGGCACTCAAAACTTTTGCGATATATATTCTGTCTGCTCGTATAAAAATTAAATGTCTTTGATGTAATATTCCCAAGCTGGGCGTCCCTGACCCAAGCTATTTCTCACGAGTCTGAACAGACCTTTGTTTACAGTGACACTTGCCACTTAAATAAAAGCAGTGTATTTAAAACATTATAAGTAACTTTTGTTTGCTGAAACGTTTAAAATAGACCAGATCGAAATAGGCAATGATATATTACAGCTGCTGCACACGTGAGGATGATTCGAATCCAGGATGAGACATTTTCCATATCGTTCCTCAAGTTCCTCATTTGATAGTACTCTCTCAATTTACAGAACAATTAAAAATGTAAACCTATTTAATTCCCCAAGATAAGCATAGGCCTCTTAGCATGTTTGTCTTGCTCATACATGCTCTGACAAAAGTTTACAAATAGTCTTTTATAATTGAAAATAATCTTTCTATATGCTTGAAATACGCAGATCAGCTAAATCAGTGTTGCCTGCTGTTTTTATAGGGCGTTCTCGTCCTACGTCACGACACATAAATCGCCAAGTTATGAAGTTGAGAGTGCGACAGTTAAGGAAATAAACTTCTCACATCTTGTAGTGTAGCCGTGATCGTCTAGAGGTTAGGACTTTGCGTTGTGGCCGCAAGAACCCCGGTTCGAATCCGGGTCACGGCACTACATCACTTTTGCACTAAACAGACATTTTGATATAAGGACTTAATTAGAGGCATGTCATTTGTCTCAGACGTGATGGCGCTAAAGCATGTATTTATATATATATTAGAGAAAGTAAAAGGAAATTTATATTATGATTTACCTCGGGGAAATGAAGGGGTATAGGTGTTGCAAGATGTAAACGTCTGTAGATGTGATCGTCTAGTGGTTAGGACTTTGCGTTGTGGCCGCAAGAACCCCGGTTCGAATCCGGGTCACGGCACTCAAAACTTTTGCGATATATATTCTGTCTGCTCGTATAAAAATTAAATGTCTTTGATGTAATATTCCCAAGCTGGGCGTCCCTGACCCAAGCTATTTCTCACGAGTCTGAACAGACCTTTGTTTACAGTGACACTTGCCACTTAAATAAAAGCAGTGTATTTAAAACATTATAAGTAACTTTTGTTTGCTGAAACGTTTAAAATAGACCAGATCGAAATAGGCAATGATATATTACAGCTGCTGCATACGTGAGGATGATTCGAATCCAGGATGAGACATTTTCCATATCGTTCCTCAAGTTCCTCATTTGATAGTACTCTCTCAATTTACAGAACAATTAAAAATGTGAGCCTATTTAATTCCCCAAGATAAGCATAGGACTCTTAGCATGTTTGTCTTGCTCATACATGCTCTGACAAAAGTTTACAAATAGTCTTTTATAATTGAAAATAATCTTTCTATATGCGTGAAATACGCAGATCAGCTAAATCAGTGTTGCCTGCTGTTTTTATAAGGCGTTCTCGTCCTACGTCACGACACATAAATCGCCAAGTTATGAAGTTGAGAGTGCGACAGTTAAGGAAATAAACTTCTCACATCTTGTAGTGTAGCCGTGATCGTCTAGAGGTTAGGACTTTGCGTTGTGGCCGCAAGAACCCCGGTTCGAATCCGGGTCACGGCACTACATCACTTTTGCACTAAACAGACATTTTGATATAAGGACTTAATTAGAGGCATGTCTTTTGTCTCAGACGTGATGGCGCTAAAGCATGTATTTATATATATATTAGAGAAAGTAAAAGGAAATTTATATTATGATTTACCTCGGGGAAATGAAGGGGTATAGGTGTTGCAAGATGTAAACGTCTGTAGATGTGATCGTCTAGTGGTTAGGACTTTGCGTTGTGGCCGCAAGAACCCCGGTTCGAATCCGGGTCACGGCACTCAAAACTTTTGCGATATATATTCTGTCTGCTCGTATAAAAATTAAATGTCTTTGATGTAATATTCCCAAGCTGGGCGTCCCTGACCCAAGCTATTTCTCACGAGTCTGAACAGACCTTTGTTTACAGTGACACTTGCCACTTAAATAAAAGCAGTGTATTTAAAACATTATAAGTAACTTTTGTTTGCTGAAACGTTTAAAATAGACCAGATCGAAATAGGCAATGATATATTACAGCTGCTGCATACGTGAGGATGATTCGAATCCAGGATGAGACATTTTCCATATCGTTCCTCAAGTTCCTCATTTGATAGTACTCTCTCAATTTACAGAACAATTAAAAATGTAAGCCTATTTAATTCCCCAAGATAAGCATAGGACTCTTAGCATGTTTGTCTTGCTCATACATGCTCTGACAAAAGTTTACAAATAGTCTTTTATAATTGAAAATAATCTTTCTATATGCGTGAAATACGCAGATCAGCTAAATCAGTGTTGCCTGCTGTTTTTATAAGGCGTTCTCGTCCTACGTCACGACACATAAATCGCAAAGTTATGAAGTTGAGAGTGCGACAGTTAAGGAAATAAACTTCTCACATCTTGTAGTGTAGCCGTGATCGTCTAGAGGTTAGGACTTTGCGTTGTGGCCGCAAGAACCCCGGTTCGAATCCGGGTCACGGCACTACATCACTTTTGCACTAAACAGACATTTTGATATAAGGACTTAATTAGAGGCATGTCATTTGTCTCAGACGTGATGGCGCTAAAGCATGTATTTATATATATATTAGAGAAAGTAAAAGGAAATTTATATTATGATTTACCTCGGGGAAATGAAGGGGTATAGGTGTTGCAAGATGTAAACGTCTGTAGATGTGATCGTCTAGTGGTTAGGACTTTGCGTTGTGGCCGCAAGAACCCCGGTTCGAATCCGGGTCACGGCACTCAAAACTTTTGCGATATATATTCTGTCTGCTCGTATAAAAATTAAATGTCTTTGATGTAATATTCCCAAGCTGGGCGTCCCTGACCCAAGCTATTTCTCACGAGTCTGAACAGACCTTTGTTTACAGTGACACTTGCCACTTAAATAAAAGCAGTGTATTTAAAACATTATAAGTAACTTTTGTTTGCTGAAACGTTTAAAATAGACCAGATCGAAATAGGCAATGATATATTACAGCTGCTGCATACGTGAGGATGATTCGAATCCAGGATGAGACATTTTCCATATCGTTCCTCAAGTTCCTCATTTGATAGTACTCTCTCAATTTACAGAACAATTAAAAATGTAAGCCTATTTAATTCCCCAAGATAAGCATAGGACTCTTAGCATGTTTGTCTTGCTCATACATGCTCTGACAAAAGTTTACAAATAGTCTTTTATAATTGAAAATAATCTTTCTATATGCGTGAAATACGCAGATCAGCTAAATCAGTGTTGCCTGCTGTTTTTATAAGGCGTTCTCGTCCTACGTCACGACACATAAATCGCAAAGTTATGAAGTTGAGAGTGCGACAGTTAAGGAAATAAACTTCCCATATCTTGTAGTGTAGCCGTGATCGTCTAGAGGTTAGGACTTTGCGTTGTGGCCGCAAGAACCCCGGTTCGAATCCGGGTCACGGCACTACATCATTTTTGCACTAAACAGACATTTTGATATAAGGACTTAATTAGAAGCATGTCATTTGTCTCAGACGTGATGGCGCTAAAGCATGTATTTATATATATATTAGAGAAAGTAAAAGGAAATTTATATTATGATTTACCTCGGGGAAATGAAGGGGTATAGGTGTTGCAAGATGTAAACGTCTGTAGATGTGATCGTCTAGTGGTTAGGACTTTGCGTTGTGGCCGCAAGAACCCCGGTTCGAATCCGGGTCACGGCACTCAAAACTTTTGCGATATATATTCTGTCTGCTCGTATAAAAATTAAATGTCTTTGATGTAATATTCCCAAGCTGGGCGTCCCTGACCCAAGCTATTTCTCACGAGTCTGAACAGACCTTTGTTTACAGTGACACTTGCCACTTAAATAAAAGCAGTGTATTTAAAACATTATAAGTAACTTTTGTTTGCTGAAACGTTTAAAATAGACCAGATCGAAATAGGCAATGATATATTACAGCTGCTGCATACGTGAGGATGATTCGAATCCAGGATGAGACATTTTCCATATCGTTCCTCAAGTTCCTCATTTGATAGTACTCTCTCAATTTACAGAACAATTAAAAATGTAAGCCTATTTAATTCCCCAAGATAAGCATAGGACTCTTAGCATGTTTGTCTTGCTCATACATGCTCTGACAAAAGTTTACAAATAGTCTTTTATAATTGAAAATAATCTTTCTATATGCTTGAAATACGCAGATCAGCTAAATCAGTGTTGCCTGCTGTTTTTATAAGGCGTTCTCGTCCTACGTCACGACACATAAATCGCCAAGTTATGAAGTTGAGAGTGCGACAGTTAAGGAAATAAACTTCTCATATCTTGTAGTGTCGCCGTGATCGTCTAGAGGTTAGGACTTTGCGTTGTGGCCGCAAGAACCCCGGTTCGAATCCGGGTCACGGCACTACATCATTTTTGCACTAAACAGACATTTTGATATAAGGACTTAATTAGAGGCATGTCATTTGTCTCAGACGTGATGGCGCTAAAGCATGTATTTATATATATATTAGAGAAAGTAAAAGGAAATTTATATTATGATTTACCTCGGGGAAATGAAGGGGTATAGGTGTTGCAAGATGTAAACGTCTGTAGATGTGATCGTCTAGTGGTTAGGACTTTGCGTTGTGGCCGCAAGAACCCCGGTTCGAATCCGGGTCACGGCACTCAAAACTTTTGCGATATATATTCTGTCTGCTCGTATAAAAATTAAATGTCTTTGATGTAATATTCCCAAGCTGGGCGTCCCTGACCCAAGCTATTTCCCACGAGTCTGAACAGACCTTTGTTTACAGTGACACTTGCCACTTAAATAAAAGCAGTGTATTTAAAACATTATAAGTAACTTTTGTTTGCTGAAACGTTTAAAATAGATCAGATCGAAATAGGCAATGATATATTACAGCTGCTGCATACGTGAGGATGATTCGAATCCAGGATGAGACATTTTCCATATCGTTCCTCAAGTTCCTCATTTCATATTACTCTCTCAATTTACAGAACAATTAAAAATGTAAACCTATTTAATTCCCCAAGATAAGCATAGGACTCTTAGCATGTTTGTCTTGCTCATACATGCTCTGACAAAAGTTTACAAATAGTCTTTTATAATTGAAAATAATCTTTCTATATGCGTGAAATACGCAGATCAGCTAAATCAGTGTTGCCTGCTGTTTTTATAAGGCGTTCTCGTCCTACGTCACGACACATAAATCGCCAAGTTATGAAGTTGAGAGTGCGACAGTTAAGGAAATAAACTTCTCACATCTTGTAGTGTAGCCGTGATCGTCTAGAGGTTAGGACTTTGCGTTGTGGCCGCAAGAACCCCGGTTCGAATCCGGGTCACGGCACTACATCACTTTTGCACTAAAGAGACATTTTGATATAAGGACTTAATTAGAGGCATGTCATTTGTCTCAGACGTGATGGCGCTAAAGCATGTATTTATATATATATTAGAGAAAGTAAAAGGAAATTTATATTATGATTTACCTCGGGGAAATGAAGGGGTATAGGTGTTGCAAGATGTAAACGTCTGTAGATGTGATCGTCTAGTGGTTAGGACTTTGCGTTGTGGCCGCAAGAACCCCGGTTCGAATCCGGGTCACGGCACTCAAAACTTTTGCGATATATATTCTGTCTGCTCGTATAAAAATTAAATGTCTTTGATGTAATATTCCCAAGCTGGGCGTCCCTGACCCAAGCTATTTCTCACGAGTCTGAACAGACCTTTGTTTACATTGACACTTGCCACTTAAATAAAAGCAGTGTATTTAAAACATTATAAGTAACTTTTGTTTGCTGAAACGTTTAAAATAGACCAGATCGAAATAGGCAATGATATATTACAGCTGCTGCATACGTGAGGATGATTCGAATCCAGGATGAGACATTTTCCATATCGTTCCTCAAGTTCCTCATTTGATAGTACTCTCTCAATTTACAGAACAATTAAAAATGTAAACCTATTTAATTCCCCAAGATAAGCATAGGCCTCTTAGCATGTTTGTCTTGCTCATACATGCTCTGACAAAAGTTTACAAATAGTCTTTTATAATTGAAAATAATCTTTCTATATGCTTGAAATACGCAGATCAGCTAAATCAGTGTTGCCTGCTGTTTTTATAGGGCGTTCTCGTCCTACGTCACGACACATAAATCGCCAAGTTATGAAGTTGAGAGAGCGAAAATTAAGGAAATAAACTTCTCACATCTTGTAGTGTAGCCGTGATCGTCTAGAGGTTAGGACTTTGCGTTGTGGCCGCAAGAACCCCGGTTCGAATCCGGGTCACGGCAATACATCACTTTTACACTAAACAGACATGTTGATATAAGGACTTAATTAGAGGCATGTCATTTGTCTCAGACGTGATGGCGCTAAAGCATGTATTTATATATATATTAGAGAAAGTAAAAGGAAATTTATATTATGATTTACCTCGGGGAAATGAAGGGGTATAGGTGTTGCAAGATGTAAACGGCGCCAGCTGACTTTGATGGAAGACTTGTGTGAAAGGACTCACCAAGACCACTGGTCATATATAGCCGTGATCGTCTAGTGGTTAGGACTTTGCGTTGTGGCCGCAAGAACCCCGGTTCGAATCCGGGTCACGGCACTCAAGACTTTTGCGATATATATTCTGTCTGCTCGTATAAAAATTAAATGTCTTTGATGTAATATTCCCAAGCTGGGCGTCCCTGACCCAAGCTATTTCTCACGAGTCTGAACAGACCTTTGTTTACAGTGACACTTGCCACTTAAATAAAAGCAGTGTATTTAAAACATTATAAGTAACTTTTGTTTGCTGAAACGTTTAAAATAGACCAGATCGAAATAGGCAATGATATATTACAGCTGCTGCATACGTGAGGATGATTCGAATCCAGGATGAGACATTTTCCATATCGTTCCTCAAGTTCCTCATTTGATAGTACTCTCTCAATTTACAGAACAATTAAAAATGTAAGCCTATTTAATTCCCCAAGATAAGCATAGGCCTCTTAGCATGTTTGTCTTGCTCATACATGCTCTGACAAAAGTTTACAAATAGTCTTTTATAATTGAAAATAATCTTTCTATATGCTTGAAATACGCAGATCAGCTAAATCAGTGTTGCCTGCTGTTTTTATAGGGCGTTCTCGTCCTACGTCACGACACATAAATCGCCAAGTTATGAAGTTGAGAGTGCGACAGTTAAGGAAATAAACTTCTCATATCTTGTAGTGTCGCCGTGATCGTCTAGAGGTTAGGACTTTGCGTTGTGGCCGCAAGAACCCCGGTTCGAATCCGGGTCACGGCACTACATCACTTTTGCACTAAAGAGACATTTTGATATAAGGACTTAATTAGAGGCATGTCATTTGTCTCAGACGTGATGGCGCTAAAGCATGTATTTATATATATATTAGAGAAAGTAAAAGGAAATTTATATTATGATTTACCTCGGGGAAATGAAGGGGTATAGGTGTTGCAAGATGTAAACGTCTGTAGATGTGATCGTCTAGTGGTTAGGACTTTGCGTTGTGGCCGCAAGAACCCCGGTTCGAATCCGGGTCACGGCACTCAAAACTTTTGCGATATATATTCTGTCTGCTCGTATAAAAATTAAATGTCTTTGATGTAATATTCCCAAGCTGGGCGTCCCTGACCCAAGCTATTTCTCACGAGTCTGAACAGACCTTTGTTTACAGTGACACTTGCCACTTAAATAAAAGCAGTGTATTTAAAACATTATAAGTAACTTTTGTTTGCTGAAACGTTTAAAATAGACCAGATCGAAATAGGCAATGATATATTACAGCTGCTGCATACGTGAGGATGATTCGAATCCAGGATGAGACATTTTCCATATCGTTCCTCAAGTTCCTCATTTGATATTACTCTCTCAATTTACAGAACAATTAAAAATGTAAGCCTATTTAATTCCCCAAGATAAGCATAGGACTCTTAGCATGTTTGTCTTGCTCATACATGCTCTGACAAAAGTTTACAAATAGTCTTTTATAATTGAAAATAATCTTTCTATATGCGTGAAATACGCAGATCAGCTAAATCAGTGTTCCCTGCTGTTTTTATAGGGCGTTCTCGTCCTACGTCACGACACATAAATCGCCAAGTTATGAAGTTGAGAGTGCGACAGTTAAGGAAATAACCTGCTCACATCTTGTAGTGTAGCCGTGATCGTCTAGAGGTTAGGACTTTGCGTTGTGGCCGCAAGAACCCCGGTTCGAATCCGGGTCACGGCACTACATCACTTTTGCACTAAACAGACATTTTGATATAAGGACTTAATTAGAGGCATGTTATTTGTCTCAGACGTGATGGCGCTAAAGCATGTATTCATATATATATATTAGAGAAAGTAAAAGGAAATTTATATTATGATTTACCTCGGGGAAATGAAGGGGTATAGGTGTTGCAAGATGTAAACGTCTGTAGATGTGATCGTCTAGTGGTTAGGACTTTGCGTTGTGGCAGCAAGAACCCCGGTTCGAATCCGGGTCACGGCACTCAAAACTTTTGCGATATATATTCTGTCTGCTCGTATAAAAATTAAATGTCTTTGATGTAATATTCCCAAGCTGGGCGTCCCTGACCCAAGCTATTTCTCACGAGTCTGAACAGACCTTTGTTTACAGTGACACTTGCCACTTAAATAAAAGCAGTGTATTTAAAACATTATAAGTAACTTTTGTTTGCTGAAACGTTTAAAATAGACCAGATCGAAATAGGCAATGATATATTACAGCTGCTGCATACGTGAGGATGATTCGAATCCAGGATGAGACATTTTCCATATCGTTCCTCAAGTTCCTCATTTCATATTACTCTCTCAATTTACAGAACAATTAAAAATGTAAACCTATTTAATTCCCCAAGATAAGCATAGGACTCTTAGCATGTTTGTCTTGCTCATACATGCTCTGACAAAAGTTTACAAATAGTCTTTTATAATTGAAAATAATCTTTCTATATGCGTGAAATACGCAGATCAGCTAAATCAGTGTTGCCTGCTGTTTTTATAAGGCGTTCTCGTCCTACGTCACGACACATAAATCGCCAAGTTATGAAGTTGAGAGTGCGACAGTTAAGGAAATAAACTTATCACATCTTGTAGTGTAGCCGTGATTGTCTAGAGGTTAGGACTTTGCGTTGTGGCCGCAAGAACCCCGGTTCGAATCCGGGTCACGGCACTCAAAACTTTTGCGATATATATTCTGTCTGCTCGTATAAAAATTAAATGTCTTTGATGTAATATTCCCAAGCTGGGCGTCCCTGACCCAAGCTATTTCTCACGAGTCTGAACAGACCTTTGTTTACATTGACACTTGCCACTTAAATAAAAGCAGTGTATTTAAAACATTATAAGTAACTTTTGTTTGCTGAAACGTTTAAAATAGACCAGATCGAAATAGGCAATGATATATTACAGCTGCTGCATACGTGAGGATGATTCGAATCCAGGATGAGACATTTTCCATATCGTTCCTCAAGTTCCTCATTTGATAGTACTCTCTCAATTTACAGAACAATTAAAAATGTAAACCTATTTAATTCCCCAAAATAAGCATAGGCCTCTTAGCATGTTTGTCTTGCTCATACATGCTCTGACAAAAGTTTACAAATAGTCTTTTATAATTGAAAATAATCTTTCTATATGCTTGAAATACGCAGATCAGCTAAATCAGTGTTGCCTGCTGTTTTTATAGGGCGTTCTCGTCCTACGTCACGACACATAAATCGCCAAGTTATGAAGTTGAGAGAGCGAAAATTAAGGAAATAAACTTCTCACATCTTGTAGTGTAGCCGTGATCGTCTAGAGGTTAGGACTTTGCGTTGTGGCCGCAAGAACCCCGGTTCGAATCCGGGTCACGGCAATACATCACTTTTACACTAAACAGACATGTTGATATAAGGACTTAATTAGAGGCATGTCATTTGTCTCAGACGTGATGGCGCTAAAGCATGTATTTATATATATATTAGAGAAAGTAAAAGGAAATTTATATTATGATTTACCTCGGGGAAATGAAGGGGTATAGGTGTTGCAAGATGTAAACGGCGCCAGCTGACTTTGATGGAAGACTTGTGTGAAAGGACTCACCAAGACCACTGGTCATATATAGCCGTGATCGTCTAGTGGTTAGGACTTTGCGTTGTGGCCGCAAGAACCCCGGTTCGAATCCGGGTCACGGCACTCAAGACTTTTGCGATATATATTCTGTCTGCTCGTATAAAAATTAAATGTCTTTGATGTAATATTCCCAAGCTGGGCGTCCCTGACCCAAGCTATTTCTCACGAGTCTGAACAGACCTTTGTTTACAGTGACACTTGCCACTTAAATAAAAGCAGTGTATTTAAAACATTATAAGTAACTTTTGTTTGCTGAAACGTTTAAAATAGACCAGATCGAAATAGGCAATGATATATTACAGCTGCTGCATACGTGAGGATGATTCGAATCCAGGATGAGACATTTTCCATATCGTTCCTCAAGTTCCTCATTTGATAGTACTCTCTCAATTTACAGAACAATTAAAAATGTAAGCCTATTTAATTCCCCAAGATAAGCATAGGCCTCTTAGCATGTTTGTCTTGCTCATACATGCTCTGACAAAAGTTTACAAATAGTCTTTTATAATTGAAAATAATCTTTCTATATGCTTGAAATACGCAGATCAGCTAAATCAGTGTTGCCTGCTGTTTTTATAGGGCGTTCTCGTCCTACGTCACGACACATAAATCGCCAAGTTATGAAGTTGAGAGTGCGACAGTTAAGGAAATAAACTTCTCATATCTTGTAGTGTCGCCGTGATCGTCTAGAGGTTAGGACTTTGCGTTGTGGCCGCAAGAACCCCGGTTCGAATCCGGGTCACGGCACTACATCACTTTTGCACTAAACAGACATTTTGATATAAGGACTTAATTAGAGGCATGTCATTTGTCTCAGACGTGATGGCGCTAAAGCATGTATTTATATATATATTAGAGAAAGTAAAAGGAAATTTATATTATGATTTACCTCGGGGAAATGAAGGGGTATAGGTGTTGCAAGATGTAAACGTCTGTAGATGTGATCGTCTAGTGGTTAGGACTTTGCGTTGTGACAGCAAGAACCCCGGTTCGAATCCGGGTCACGGCACTCAAAACTTTTGCGATATATATTCTGTCTGCTCGTATAAAAATTAAATGTCTTTGATGTAATATTCCCAAGCTGGGCGTCCCTGACCCAAGCTATTTCTCACGAGTCTGAACAGACCTTTGTTTACAGTGACACTTGCCACTTAAATAAAAGCAGTGTATTTAAAACATTATAAGTAACTTTTGTTTGCTGAAACGTTTAAAATAGACCAGATCGAAATAGGCAATGATATATTACAGCTGCTGCATACGTGAGGATGATTCGAATCCAGGATGAGACATTTTCCATATCGTTCCTCAAGTTCCTCATTTGATAGTACTCTCTCAATTTACAGAACAATTAAAAATGTAAACCTATTTAATTCCCCAAGATAAGCATAGGCCTCTTAGCATGTTTGTCTTGCTCATACATGCTCTGACAAAAGTTTACAAATAGTATTTATAATTGAAAATAATCTTTCTATATGCTTGAAATACGCAGATCAGCTAAATCAGTGTTGCCTGCTGTTTTTATAGGGCGTTCTCGTCCTACGTCACGACACATAAATCGCCAATTTATGAAGTTGAGAGTGCGACAGTTAAGGAAATAAACTTCTCACATCTTGTAGTGGAGCCGTGATCGTCTAGAGGTTAGGACTTTGCGTTGTGGCCGCAAGAACCCCGGTTCGAATCCGGGTCACGGCAATACATCACTTTTGCACTAAACAGACATGTTGATATAAGGACTTAATTAGAGGCATGTCATTTGTCTCAGACGTGATGGCGCTAAAGCATGTATTTATATATATATTAGAGAAAGTAAAAGGAAATTTATATTATGATTTACCTCGGGGAAATGAAGGGGTATAGGTGTTGCAAGATGTAAACGCCGCCAGCTGACTTTGATGGAAGACTTGTGTGAAAGAACTCACCAATACAACTGGTCATATATAGCCGTGATCGTCTAGTGGTTAGGACTTTGCGTTGTGGCCGCAAGAACCCCGGTTCGAATCCGGGTCACGGCACTCAAAACTTTTGCGATATATATTCTGTCTGCTCGTATAAAAATTAAATGTCTTTGATGTAATATTCCCAAGCTGGGCGTCCCTGACCCAAGCTATTTCTCACGAGTCTGAACAGACCTTTGTTTACAGTGACACTTGCCACTTAAATAAAAGCAGTGTATTTAAAACATTATAAGTAACTTTTGTTTGCTGAAACGTTTAAAATAGACCAGATCGAAATAGGCAATGATACATTACAGCTGCTGCATACGTGAGGATGATTCGAATCCAGGATGAGACATTTTCCATATCGTTCCTCAAGTTCCTCATTTGATAGTACTCTCTCAATTTACAGAACAATTAAAAATGTAAACCTATTTAATTCCCCAAGATAAGCATAGGCCTCTTAGCATGTTTGTCTTGCTCATACATGCTCTGACAAAAGTTTACAAATAGTATTTATAATTGAAAATAATCTTTCTATATGCTTGAAATACGCAGATCAGCTAAATCAGTGTTGCCTGCTGTTTTTATAGGGCGTTCTCGTCCTACGTCACGACACATAAATCGCCAATTTATGAAGTTGAGAGTGCGACAGTTAAGGAAATAAACTTCTCACATCTTGTAGTGTAGCCGTGATCGTCTAGAGGTTAGGACTTTGCGTTGTGGCCGCAAGAACCCCGGTTCGAATCCGGGTCACGGCACTACATCTCTTTTGCACTAAACAGACATTTTGATATAAGGACTTAATTAGAGGCATGTCATTTGTCTCAGACGTGATGGCGCTAAAGCATGTATTTATATATATATTAGAGAAAGTAAAAGGAAATTTATATTATGATTTACCTCGGGGAAATGAAGGGGTATAGGTGTTGCAAGATGTAAAAGCCGCCAGCTGACTTTGATGGAAGACTTGTGTAAAAGAACTCACCAATACCACTGGTCATCTATAGCCGTGATCGTCTAGTGGTTAGGACTTTGCGTTGTGGCCGCAAGAACCCCGGTTCGAATCCGGGTCACGGCACTCAAAACTTTTGCGATATATATATTCTGTCTGCTCGTATAAAAATTAAATGTCTTTGATGTAATATTCCCAAGCTGGGCGTCCCTGACCCAAGCTATTTCTCACGAGTCTGAACAGACCTTTGTTTACAGTGACACTTGCCACTTAAATAAAAGCAGTGTATTTAAAACATTATAAGTAACTTTTGTTTGCTGAAACGTTTAAAATAGACCAGATCGAAATAGGCAATGATATATTACAGCTGCTGCATACGTGAGGATGATTCGAATCCAGGATGAGACATTTTCCATATCGTTCCTCAAGTTCCTCATTTGATATTACTCTCTCAATTTACAGAACAATTAAAAATGTAAGCCTATTTAATTCCCCAAGATAAGCATAGGACTCTTAGCATGTTTGTCTTGCTCATACATGCTCTGACAAAAGTTTACAAATAGTCTTTTATAATTGAAAATAATCTTTCTATATGCGTGAAATACGCAGATCAGCTAAATCAGTGTTGCCTGCTGTTTTTATAGGGCGTTCTCGTCCTACGTCACGACACATAAATCGCCAAGTTATGAAGTTGAGAGTGCGACAGTTAAGGAAATAAACTTCTCACATCTTGTAGTGTAGCCGTGATCGTCTAGAGGTTAGGACTTTGCGTTGTGGCCGCAAGAACCCCGGTTCGAATCCGGGTCACGGCACTACATCACTTTTGCACTAAACAGACATTTTGATATAAGGACTTAATTAGAGGCATGTTATTTGTCTCAGACGTGATGGCGCTAAAGCATGTATTCATATATATATATTAGAGAAAGGAAAAGGAAATTTATATTATGATTTACCTCGGGGAAATGAAGGGGTATAGGTGTTGCAAGATGTAAACGTCTGTAGATGTGATCGTCTAGTGGTTAGGACTTTGCGTTGTGGCAGCAAGAACCCCGGTTCGAATACGGGTCACGGCACTCAAAACTTTTGCGATATATATTCTGTCTGCTCGTATAAAAATTAAATGTCTTTGATGTAATATTCCCAAGCTGGGCGTCCCTGACCCAAGCTATTTCTCACGAGTCTGAACAGACCTTTGTTTACAGTGACACTTGCCACTTAAATAAAAGCAGTGTATTTAAAACATTATAAGTAACTTTTGTTTGCTGAAACGTTTAAAATAGACCAGATCGAAATAGGCAATGATATATTACAGCTGCTGCATACGTGAGGATGATTCGAATCCAGGATGAGACATTTTCCATATCGTTCCTCAAGTTCCTCATTTGATAGTACTCTCTCAATTTACAGAACAATTAAAAATGTAAACCTATTTAATTCCCCAAGATAAGCATAGGCCTCTTAGCATGTTTGTCTTGCTCATACATGCTCTGACAAAAGTTTACAAATAGTCTTTTATAATTGAAAATAATCTTTCTATATGCGTGAAATACGCAGATCAGCTAAATCAGTGTTGCCTGCTGTTTTTATAGGGCGTTCTCGTCCTACGTCACGACACATAAATCGCCAAGTTATGAAGTTGAGAGTGCGACAGTTAAGGAAATAAACTTCTCACATCTTGTAGTGTAGCCGTGATCGTCTAGAGGTTAGGACTTTGCGTTGTGGCCGCAAGAACCCCGGTTCGAATCCGGGTCACGGCACTACATCACTTTTGCACTAAACAGACATTTTGATATAAGGACTTAATTAGAGGCATGTTATTTGTCTCAGACGTGATGGCGCTAAAGCATGTATTCATATATATATATTAGAGAAAGGAAAAGGAAATTTATATTATGATTTACCTCGGGGAAATGAAGGGGTATAGGTGTTGCAAGATGTAAACGTCTGTAGATGTGATCGTCTAGTGGTTAGGACTTTGCGTTGTGGCAGCAAGAACCCCGGTTCGAATACGGGTCACGGCACTCAAAACTTTTGCGATATATATTCTGTCTGCTCGTATAAAAATTAAATGTCTTTGATGTAATATTCCCAAGCTGGGCGTCCCTGACCCAAGCTATTTCTCACGAGTCTGAACAGACCTTTGTTTACAGTGACACTTGCCACTTAAATAAAAGCAGTGTATTTAAAACATTATAAGTAACTTTTGTTTGCTGAAACGTTTAAAATAGACCAGATCGAAATAGGCAATGATATATTACAGCTGCTGCATACGTGAGGATGATTCGAATCCAGGATGAGACATTTTCCATATCGTTCCTCAAGTTCCTCATTTGATAGTACTCTCTCAATTTACAGAACAATTAAAAATGTAAACCTATTTAATTCCCCAAGATAAGCATAGGCCTCTTAGCATGTTTGTCTTGCTCATACATGCTCTGACAAAAGTTTACAAATAGTCTTTTATAATTGAAAATAATCTTTCTATATGCGTGAAATACGCAGATCAGCTAAATCAGTGTTGCCTGCTGTTTTTATAAGGCGTTCTCGTCCTACGTCACGACACATAAATCGCCAAGTTATGAAGTTGAGAGTGCGACAGTTAAGGAAATAAACTTCTCACATCTTGTATTGTAGCCGTGATCGTCTAGAGGTTAGGACTTTGCGTTGTGGCCGCAAGAACCCCGGTTCGAATCCGGGTCACGGCACTACATCACTTTTGCACTAAAGAGACATTTTGATATAAGGACTTAATTAGAGGCATGTCATTTGTCTCAGACGTGATGGCGCTAAAGCATGTATTTATATATATATTAGAGAAAGTAAAAGGAATTTTTTTATTATGATTTACCTCGGGGAAATGAAGGGGTATAGGTGTTGCAAGATGTAAACGTCTGTAGATGTGATCGTCTAGTGGTTAGGACTTTGCGTTGTGGCCGCAAGAACCCCGGTTCGAATCCGGGTCACGGCACTCAAAACTTTTGCGATATATATTCTGTCTGCTCGTATAAAAATTAAATGTCTTTGATGTAATATTCCCAAGCTGGGCGTCCCTGACCCAAGCTATTTCTCACGAGTCTGAACAGACCTTTGTTTACAGTGACACTTGCCACTTAAATAAAAGCAGTGTATTTAAAACATTATAAGTAACTTTTGTTTGCTGAAATGTTTAAAATAGACCAGATCGAAATAGGCAATGATATATTACAGCTGCTGCATACGTGAGGATGATTCGAATCCAGGATGAGACATTTTCCATATCGTTCCTCAAGTTCCTCATTTGATAATACTCTCTCAATTTACAGAACAATTAAAAATGTAAACCTATTTAATTCCCCAAGATAAGCATAGCATGACTTGTGTAAAAGAACTCAACCGGCCACTGGTCATATATAGCCGTGATCGTCTAGTGGTTAGGATTTTGCGTTGTGGCCGCAAGAACCCCGGTTCGAATCCGGGTCACGGCACCCAAAACTTTTGCGATATATATTCTGTCTGCTCGTATAAAAATTAAATGTCTTTGATGTAATATTCCCAAGCTGGGCGTCCCTGACCCAAGCTATTTCTCACGAGTCTGAACAGATCTTTGTTTACAGTGACACTTGCCACTTAAATAAAAGCAGTGTATTTAAAACATTATAAGTAACTTTTGTTTGCTGAAACGTTTAAAATAGACCAGATCGAAATAGGCAATGATATATTACAGCTGCTGCATACGTGAGGATGATTCGAATCCAGGATGAGACATTTTCCATATCGTTCCTCAAGTTCCTCATTTGATAGTACTCTCTCAATTTACAGAACAATTAAAAATGTAAACCTATTTAATTCCCCAAGATAAGCATAGGCCTCTTAGCATGTTTGTCTTGCTCATACATGCTCTGACAAAAGTTTACAAATAGTCTTTTATAATTGAAAATAATCTTTCTATATGCTTGAAATACGCAGATCAGCTAAATCAGTGTTGCCTGCTGTTTTTATAGGGCGTTCTCGTCCTACGTCACGACACATAAATCGCCAAGTTATGAAGTTGAGAGTGCGACAGTTAAGGAAATAAACTTCTCACATCTTGTAGTGTAGCCGTGATCGTCTAGAGGTTAGGACTTTGCGTTGTGGCCGCAAGAACCCCGGTTCGAATCCGGGTCACGGCACTACATCACTTTTGCACTAAACAGACATTTTGATATAAGGACTTAATTAGAGGCATGTCATTTGTCTCAGACGTGATGGCGCTAAAGCATGTATTTATATATATATTAGAGAAAGTAAAAGGAATTTTTTTTATTATGATTTACCTCGGGGAAATGAAGGGGTATAGGTGTTGCAAGATGTAAACGCCGCCAGCTGACTTTGATGGAAGACTTGTGTAAAAGAACTCACCAATACCACTGGTCATATATAGCCGTGATCGTCTAGTGGTTAGGACTTTGCGTTGTGGCCGCAAGAACCCCGGTTCGAATCCGGGTCACGGCACTCAAAACTTTTGCGATATATATTCTGTCTGCTCGTATAAAAATTAAATGTCTTTGATGTAATATTCCCAAGCTGGGCGTCCCTGACCCAAGCTATTTTCTCACGAGTCTGAACAGACCTCTTAGCATGTTTGTCTTGCTTATACATGCTCTGACAAAAGTTTACAAATAGTCTTTTATAATTGAAAATAATCTTTCTATATGCTTGAAATACGCAGATCAGCTAAATCAGTGTTGCCTGCTGTTTTTATAGGGCGTTCTCGTCCTACGTCACGACACATAAATCGCCAAGTTATGAAGTTGAGAGAGCTACAGTTAAGGAAATAAATTTCTCGCATCTTGTAGTGTCGCCGTGATCGTCTAGAGGTTAGGACTTTGCGTTGTGGCCGCAAGAACCCCGGTTCGAATCCGGGTCACGGCACTACATCACTTTTGCACTAAAGAGACATTTTGATATAAGGACTTAATTAGAGGCATGTCATTTGTCTCAGACGTGATGGAGCTAAAGCATGTATTTATATATATATTAGAGAAAGTAAAAGGAAATTTATATTATGATTTACCTCGGGGAAATGAAGGGGTATAGGTGTTGCAAGATGTAAACGTCTGTAGATGTGATCGTCTATAGTGGTTAGGACTTTGCGTTGTGGCCGCAAGAACCCCGGTTCGAATCCGGGTCACGGCACTCAAAACTTTTGCGATATATATTCTGTCTGCTCGTATAAAAATTAAATGTCTTTGATGTAATATTCCCAAGCTGGGCGTCCCTGACCCAAGCTATTTCTCACGAGTCTGAACAGACCTTTGTTTACAGTGACACTTGCCACTTAAATAAAAGCAGTGTATTTAAAACATTATAAGTAACTTTTGTTTGCTGAAACGTTTAAAATAGACCAGATCGAAATAGGCAATGATATATTACAGCTGCTGCATACGTGAGGATGATTCGAATCCAGGATGAGACATTTTCCATATCGTTCCTCAAGTTCCTCATTTGATATTACTCTCTCAATTTACAGAACAATTAAAAATGTAAGCCTATTTAATTCCCCAAGATAAGCATAGGACTCTTAGCATGTTTGTCTTGCTCATACATGCTCTGACAAAAGTTTACAAATAGTCTTTTATAATTGAAAATAATCTTTCTATATGCGTGAAATACGCAGATCAGCTAAATCAGTGTTGCCTGCTGTTTTTATAAGGCGTTCTCGTCCTACGTCACGACACATAAATCGCCAAGTTTTAAAGTTGAGAGTGCGACAGTTAAGGAAATAAACTTCTCATATCTTGTAGTGGTGCCGTGATCGTCTAGAGGTTAGGACTTTGCGTTGTGGCCGCAAGAACCCCGGTTCGAATCCGGGTCACGGCACTACATCATTTTTGCACTAAACAGACATTTTGATATAAGGACTTAATTAGAGGCATGTCATTTGTCTCAGACGTGATGGCGCTAAAGCATGTATTTATATATATATTAGAGAAAGTAAAAGGAAATTTATATTATGATTTACCTCGGGGAAATGAAGGGGTATAGGTGTTGCAAGATGTAAACGTCTGTAGATGTGATCGTCTAGTGGTTAGGACTTTGCGTTGTGGCCGCAAGAACCCCGGTTCGAATCCGGGTCACGGCACTCAAAACTTTTGCGATAGATATTCTGTCTGCTCGTATAAATATTAAATGTCTTTGATGTAATATTCCCAAGCTGGGCGTCCCTGACCCAAGCTATTTCTCACGAGTCTGAACAGACCTTTGTTTACAGTGACACTTGCCACTTAAATAAAAGCAGTGTATTTAAAACATTATAAGTTACTTTTGTTTGCTGAAACGTTTAAAATAGACCAGATCGAAATAGGCAATGATATATTACAGCTGCTGCATACGTGAGGATGATTCGAATCCAGGATGAGACATTTTCCATATCGTTCCTCAAGTTCCTCATTTGATATTACTCTCTCAATTTACAGAACAATTAAAAATGTAAGCCTATTTAATTCCCCAAGATAAGCATAGGCCTCTTAGCATGTTTGTCTTGCTCATACATGCTCTGACAAAAGTTTACAAATAGTCTTTTATAATTGAAAATAATCTTTCTGTATGCTTGAAATACGCAGATCAGCTAAATCAGTGTTGCCTGCTGTTTTTATAGGGCGTTCTCGTCCTACGTCACGACACATAAATCGCCAAGTTATGAAGTTGAGAGAGCGACAGTTAAGGAAATAAACCCCCACATCTTGTAGTGTAGCCGTGATCGTCTAGAGGTTAGGACTTTGCGTTGTGGCCGCAAGAACCCCGGTTCGAATCCGGGTCACGGCAATACATCACTTTTGCACTAAACAGACATGTTGATATAAGGACTTAATTAGAGGCATGTCATTTGTCTCAGACGTGATGGCGCTAAAGCATGTATTTATATATATATTAGAGAAAGTAAAAGGAAATTTATATTATGATTTACCTCGGGGAAATGAAGGGGTATAGGTGTTGCAAGACGTAAACGCCGCCAGCTGACTTTGATGGAAGACTTGTGTGAAAGAACTCACCAATACCACTGGTCATATATAGCCGTGATCGTCTAGTGGTTAGGACTTTGCGTTGTGGCCGCAAGAACCCCGGTTCGAATCCGGGTCACGGCACTCAAAACTTTTGCGATATATATTCTGTCTGCTCGTATAAAAATTAAATGTCTTTGATGTAATATTCCCAAGCTGGGCGTCCCTGACCCAAGCTATTTCTCACGAGTCTGAACAGACCTTTGTTTACAGTGACACTTGCCACTTAAATAAAAGCAGTGTATTTAAAACATTATAAGTAACTTTTGTTTGCTGAAACGTTTAAAATAGACCAGATCGAAATAGGCAATGATATATTACAGCTGCTGCATACGTGAGGATGATTCGAATCCAGGATGAGACATTTTCCATATCGTTCCTCAAGTTCCTCATTTGATATTACTCTCTCAATTTACAGAACAATTAAAAATGTAAGCCTATTTAATTCCCCAAGATAAGCATAGGCCTCTTAGCATGTTTGTCTTGCTCATACATGCTCTGACAAAAGTTTACAAATAGTCTTTTATAATTGAAAATAATCTTTCTATATGCGTGAAATACGCAGATCAGCTAAATCAGTGTTGCCTGCTGTTTTTATAGGGCGTTCTCGTCCTACGTCACGACACATAAATCGCCAAGTTATGAAGTTGAGAGTGCGACAGTTAAGGAAATAAACTTCTCACATCTTGTAGTGTAGCCGTGATCGTCTAGAGGTTAGGACTTTGCGTTGTGGCCGCAAGAACCCCGGTTCGAATCCGGGTCACGGCACTACATCACTTTTGCACTAAACAGACATTTTGATATAAGGACTTAATTAGAGGCATGTCATTTGTCTCAGACGTGATGGCGCATGTATTTATATATATATTAGAGAAAGTAAAAGGAAATTCATATTATGATTTACCTCGGGGAAATGAAGGGGTATAGGTGTTGCAAGATGTAAACGCCGCCAGCTGACTTTGATGGAAGACTTGTGTAAAAGAACTCACCAATACCACTGGTCATATATAGCCGTGATCGTCTAGTGGTTAGGACTTTGCGTTGTGGCCGCAAGAACCTCGGTTCGAATCCGGGTCACGGCACTCAAAACTTTTGCGATATATATTCTGTCTGCTCGTATAAAAATTAAATGTCTTTGATGTAATAAGCTGGGCGTCCCTGACCCAAGCTATTTCTCACGAGTCTGAACAGACCTTTGTTTACAGTGACACTTGCCACTTAAATAAAAGCAGTGTATTTAAAACATTATAAGTAACTTTTGTTTGCTGAAACGTTTAAAATAGACCAGATCGAAATAGGCAATGATATATTACAGCTGCTGCATACGTGAGGATGATTCGAATCCAGGATGAGACATTTTCCATATCGTTCCTCAAGTTCCTCATTTGATAGTACTCTCTCAATTTACAGAACAATTAAAAATGTAAACCTATTTAATTCCCCAAGATAAGCATAGGCCTCTTAGCATGTTTGTCTTGCTCATACATGCTCTGACAAAAGTTTACAAATAGTCTTTTATAATTGAAAATAATCTTTCTATATGCTTGAAATACGCAGATCAGCTAAATCAGTGTTGCCTGCTGTTTTTATAGGGCGTTCTCGTCCTACGTCACGACACATAAATCGCCAAGTTATGAAGTTGAGAGTGCGACAGTTAAGGAAATAAACTTCTCACATCTGGTAGTGTAGCCGTGATCGTCTAGAGGTTAGGACTTTGCGTTGTGGCCGCAAGAACCCCGGTTCGAATCCGGGTCACGGCACTACATCACTTTTGCACTAAAGAGACATTTTGATATAAGGACTTAATTAGAGGCATGTCATTTGTCTCAGACGTGATGGCGCTAAAGCATGTATTTATATATATATTAGAGAAAGTAAAAGGAAATTTATATTATGATTTACCTCGGGGAAATGAAGGGGTATAGGTGTTGCAAGATGTAAACTGCTATATATGACCAGTGGTATTGGTGAGTTCTTTTACACAAGTCTTCCATCAAAGTCAGCTGGCGGCGTTTACATCTTTTCAATTATATAAGACTATTTGTTAACTTTTGACAGAGCATGTATGAGCAAGACAAACATGCTAAGAGGCCTATGCTTATCTTGGGGAATTAAATAGGTTTACTTATTTAATTGTTCTGTAAATTGAGAGAGTATACTATCAAATGAGGAACTTGAGGAACGATATGGAAAATGTCTCATCCTGGATTCGAATCATCCTCACGTATGCAGCAGCTGTAATATATCATTGCCTATTTCGATCTGGTCTATCTTAAACGTTTCAGCAAACAAAAGTTACTTATAATGTTTTAAATACACTGCTTTTATTTAAGTGGCAAGTGTCACTGTAAACAAAGGTCTGTTCAGACTCGTGAGAAATAGCTTGGGTCAGGGACGCCCAGCTTGGGAATATTACATCAAAGACATTTACTTTGTATACGAGCAGACAGAATATATATCGCAAAAGTTTTGAGTGCCGTGACCCGGATTCGAACCAGGGTTCTTGCGGCCACAACGCAAAGTCCTAACCACTAGATGATCACTGCTATATATGACCAGTGGTATTGGTGAGTTCTTTTACACAAGTCTTCCATCAAAGTCAGCTGGCGGCGTTTACATCTTGCAACATCTATACCCCTTCATTTCCCCGAGGTAAATCATAATATAAATTTCCTTTTACTTTCTCTAATATATATATATAAATACATGCTTTAGCGCCATCACGTCTGAGACAAATGACATGCCTCTAATTAAGTCCTTATATCAAAATGTCTCTTTAGTGCAAAAGTGATGTAGTGCCGTGACCCGGATTCGAACCGGGGTTCTTGCGGCCACAACGCAAAGTCCTAACCTCTAGACGATCACGGCTACACTACAAGATGTGAGAAGTTTATTTCCTTAACTGTCGCACTCTCAACTTCATAACTTGGCGATTTATGTGTCGTGACGTAGGACGAGAACGCCCTATAAAAACAGCAGGCAACACTGATTTAGCTGATCTGCGTATTTCAAGCATATAGAAAGATTATTTTCAATTATAAAAGACTATTTGTTAACTTTTGACAGAGCATGTATGAGCAAGACAAACATGCTAAGAGGCCTATGCTTATCTTGGGGAATTAAATAGGTTTACTTATTTAATTGTTCTGTAAATTGAGAGAGTATACTATCAAATGAGGAACTTGAGGAACGATATGGAAAATGTCTCATCCTGGATTCGAATCATCCTCACGTATGCAGCAGCTGTAATATATCATTGCCTATTTCGATCTGGTCTATTTGAAACGTTTCAGCAAACAAAAGTTACTTATAATGTTTTAAATACACTGCTTTTATTTAAGTGGCAAGTGTCACTGTAAACAAAGGTCTGTTCAGACTCGTGAGAAATAGCTTGGGTCAGGGACGCCCAGCTTGGGAATATTACATCAAAGACATTTACTTTGTATACGAGCAGACAGAATATATATCGCAAAAGTTTTGAGTGCCGTGACCCGGATTCGAACCAGGGTTCTTGCGGCCACAACGCAAAGTCCTAACCACTAGATGATCACTGCTATATATGACCAGTGGTATTGGTGAGTTCTTTTACACAAGTCTTCCATCAAAGTCAGCTGGCGGCGTTTACATCTTGCAACATCTATACCCCTTCATTTCCCCGAGGTAAATCATAATATAAATTTCCTTTTACTTTCTCTAATATATATATCAATACATGCTTTAGCGCCATCACGTCTGAGACAAATGACATGCCTCTAATTAAGTCCTTATATCAAAATGTCTCTTTAGTGCAAAAGTGATGTAGTGCCGTGACCCGGATTCGAACCGGGGTTCTTGCGGCCACAACGCAAAGTCCTAACCTCTAGACGATCACGGCTACACTACAAGATGTGAGAAGTTTATTTCCTTAACTGTCGCACTCTCAACTTCATAACTTGGCGATTTATGTGTCGTGACGTAGGACGAGAACGCCCTATAAAAACAGCAGGCAACACTGATTTAGCTGATCTGCGTATTTCAAGCATATAGAAAGATTATTTTCAATTATAAAAGACTATTTGTAAACTTTTGTCAGAGCATGTATAAGCAAGACAAACATGCTAAGAGTCCTATGCTTATCTTGGGGAATTAAATAGGTTTACATTTTTAATTGTTCTGTAAATTGAGAGAGTACTATCAAATGAGGAACTTGAGGAACGATATGGAAAATGTCTCATCCTGGATTCGAATCATCCTCACGTATGCAGCAGCTGTAATATATCATTGCCTATTTCGATCTGGTCTATCTTAAACGTTTCAGCAAACAAAAGTTACTTATAATGTTTTAAATACACTGCTTTTATTTAAGTGGCAAGTGTCACTGTAAACAAAGGTCTGTTCAGACTCGTGAGAAATAGCTTGGGTCAGGGACGCCCAGCTTGGGAATATTACATCAAAGACATTTACTTTGTATACGAGCAGACAGAATATATATCGCAAAAGTTTTGAGTGCCGTGACCCGGATTCGAACCGGGGTTCTTGCGGCCACAACGCAAAGTCCTAACCACTAGATGATCACTGCTATATATGACCAGTGGTATTGGTGAGTTCTTTTACACAAGTCTTCCATCAAAGTCAGCTGGCGGCGTTTACATCTTGCAACACCTATACCCCTTCATTTCCCCGAGGTAAATCATAATATAAATTTCCTTTTACTTTCTCTAATATATATATAAATACATGCTTTAGCGCCATCACGTCTGAGACAAATGACATGCCTCTAATTAAGTCCTTATATCAAAATGTCTGTTTAGTGCAAAAGTGATGCAGTGCCGTGACCCGGATTCGAACCGGGGTTCTTGCGGCCACAACGCAAAGTCCTAACCTCTAGACGATCACGGCTACACTACAAGATGTGAGAAGTTTATTTCCTTAACTGTCGCACTCTCAACTTCATAACTTGGCGATTTATGTGTCGTGACGTAGGACGAGAACGCCCTATAAAAACAGCAGGCAACACTGATTTAGCTGATCTGCGTATTTCAAGCATATAGAAAGATTATTTTCAATTATAAAAGACTATTTGTAAACTTTTGTCAGAGCATGTATAAGCAAGACAAACATGCTAAGAGTCCTATGCTTATCTTGGGGAATTAAATAGGTTTACATTTTTAATTGTTCTGTAAATTGAGAGAGTACTATCAAATGAGGAACTTGAGGAACGATATGGAAAATGTCTCATCCTGGATTCGAATCATCCTCACGTATGCAGCAGCTGTAATATATCATTGCCTATTTCGATCTGGTCTATCTTAAACGTTTCAGCAAACAAAAGTTACTTATAATGTTTTAAATACACTGCTTTTATTTAAGTGGCAAGTGTCACTGTAAACAAAGGTCTGTTCAGACTCGTGAGAAATAGCTTGGGTCAGGGACGCCCAGCTTGGGAATATTACATCAAAGACATTTACTTTGTATACGAGCAGACAGAATATATATCGCAAAAGTTTTGAGTGCCGTGACCCGGATTCGAACCGGGGTTCTTGCGGCCACAACGCAAAGTCCTAACCACTAGATGATCACTGCTATATATGACCAGTGGTATTGGTGAGTTCTTTTACACAAGTCTTCCATCAAAGTCAGCTGGCGGCGTTTACATCTTGCAACACCTATACCCCTTCATTTCCCCGAGGTAAATCATAATATAAATTTCCTTTTACTTTCTCTAATATATATATAAATACATGCTTTAGCGCCATCACGTCTGAGACAAATGACATGCCTCTAATTAAGTCCTTATATCAAAATGTCTGTTTAGTGCAAAAGTGATGCAGTGCCGTGACCCGGATTCGAACCGGGGTTCTTGCGGCCACAACGCAAAGTCCTAACCTCTAGACGATCACGGCTACACTACAAGATGTGAGAAGTTTATTTCCTTAACTGTCGCACTCTCAACTTCATAACTTGGCGATTTATGTGTCGTGACGTAGGACGAGAACGCCCTATAAAAACAGCAGGCAACACTGATTTAGCTGATCTGCGTATTTCAAGCATATAGAAAGATTATTTTCAATTATAAAAGACTATTTGTAAACTTTTGTCAGAGCATGTATGAGCAAGACAAACATGCTAAGAGTCCTATGCTAATCTTGGGGAATTAAATAGGCTTACATTTTTAATTGTTCTGTAAATTGAGAGAGTACTATCAAATGAGGAACTTGAGGAACGATATGGAAAATGTCTCATCCTGGATTCGAATCATCCTCACGTATGCAGCAGCTGTAATATATCATTGCCTATTTCGATCTGGTCTATCTTAAACGTTTCAGCAAACAAAAGTTACTTATAATGTTTTAAATACACTGCTTTTATTTAAGTGGCAAGTGTCACTGTAAACAAAGGTCTGTTCAGACTCGTGAGAAATAGCTTGGGTCAGGGACGCCCAGCTTGGGAATATTACATCAAAGACATTTAATTTTTATACGAGCAGACAGAATATATATCGCAAAAGTTTTGAGTGCCGTGACCCGGATTCGAACCGGGGTTCTTGCGGCCACAACGCAAAGTCCTAACCACTAGATGATCACTGCTATATATGACCAGTGGTATTGGTGAGTTCTTTTACACAAGTCTTCCATCAAAGTCAGCTGGCGGCGTTTACATCTTGCAACACCTATACCCCTTCATTTCCCCGAGGTAAATCATAATATAAATTTCCTTTTACTTTCTCTAATATATATATCAATACATGCTTTAGCGCCATCACGTCTGAGACAAATGACATGCCTCTAATTAAGTCCTTATATCAAAATGTCTGTTTAGTGCAAAAGTGATGTAGTGCCGTGACCCGGATTCGAACCGGGGTTCTTGCGGCCACAACGCAAAGTCCTAACCTCTAGACGATCACGGCTACACTACAAGATGTGAGAAGTTTATTTCCTTAACTGTCGCACTCTCAACTTCATAACTTGGCGATTTATGTGTCGTGACGTAGGACGAGAACGCCCTATAAAAACAGCAGGCAACACTGATTTAGCTGATCTGCGTATTTCAAGCATATAGAAAGATTATTTTCAATTATAAAAGACTATTTGTAAACTTTTGTCAGAGCATGTATGAGCAAGACAAACATGCTAAGAGTCCTATGCTTATCTTGGGGAATTAAATAGGCTTACATTTTTAATTGTTCTGTAAATTGAGAGAGTACTATCAAATGAGGAACTTGAGGAACGATATGGAAAATGTCTCATACTGGATTCGAATCATCCTCACGTATGCAGCAGCTGTAATATATCATTGCCTATTTCGATCTGGTCTATCTTAAACGTTTCAGCAAACAAAAGTTACTTATAATGTTTTAAATACACTGCTTTTATTTAAGTGGCAAGTGTCACTGTAAACAAAGGTCTGTTCAGACTCGTGAGAAATAGCTTGGGTCAGGGACGCCCAGCTTGGGAATATTACATCAAAGACATTTACTTTGTATACGAGCAGACAGAATATATATCGCAAAAGTTTTGAGTGCCGTGACCCGGATTCGAACCGGGGTTCTTGCGGCCACAACGCAGAGTCCTAACCACTAGATGATCACTGCTATATATGACCAGTGGTATTGGTGAGTTCTTTTACACAAGTCTTCCATCAAAGTCAGCTGGCGGCGTTTACATCTTGCAACATCTATACCCCTTCATTTCCCCGAGGTAAATCATAATATAAATTTCCTTTTACTTTCTCTAATATATATATAAATACATGCTTTAGCGCCATCACGTCTGAGACAAATGACATGCCTCTAATTAAGTCCTTATATCAAAATGTCTCTTTAGTGCAAAAGTGATGTTGTGCCGTGACCCGGATTCGAACCGGGGTTCTTGCGGCCACAACGCAAAGTCCTAACCTCTAGACGATCACGGCTACACTACAAGATGTGAGAAGTTTATTTCCTTAACTGTCGCACTCTCAACTTCATAACTTGGCGATTTATGTGTCGTGACGTAGGACGAGAACGCCCTATAAAAACAGCAGGCAACACTGATTTAGCTGATCTGCGTATTTCAAGCATATAGAAAGATTATTTTCAATTATAAAAGACTATTTGTAAACTTTTGTCAGAGCATGTATGAGCAAGACAAACATGCTAAGAGTCCTATGCTAATCTTGGGGAATTAAATAGGCTTACATTTTTAATTGTTCTGTAAATTGAGAGAGTACTATCAAATGAGGAACTTGAGGAACGATATGGAAAATGTCTCATCCTGGATTCGAATCATCCTCACGTATGCAGCAGCTGTAATATATCATTGCCTATTTCGATCTGGTCTATCTTAAACGTTTCAGCAAACAAAAGTTACTTATAATGTTTTAAATACACTGCTTTTATTTAAGTGGCAAGTGTCACTGTAAACAAAGGTCTGTTCAGACTCGTGAGAAATAGCTTGGGTCAGGGACGCCCAGCTTGGGAATATTACATCAAAGACATTTAATTTTTATACGAGCAGACAGAATATATATCGCAAAAGTTTTGAGTGCCGTGACCCGGATTCGAACCGGGGTTCTTGCGGCCACAACGCAAAGTCCTAACCACTAGAAGATCACTGCTATATATGACCAGTGGTATTGGTGAGTTCTTTTACACAAGTCTTCCATCAAAGTCAGCTGGCGGCGTTTACATCTTGCAACACCTATACCCCTTCATTTCCCCGAGGTAAATCATAATATAAATTTCCTTTTACTTTCTCTAATATATATATCAATACATGCTTTAGCGCCATCACGTCTGAGACAAATGACATGCCTCTAATTAAGTCCTTATATCAAAATGTCTGTTTAGTGCAAAAGTGATGTAGTGCCGTGACCCGGATTCGAACCGGGGTTCTTGCGGCCACAACGCAAAGTCCTAACCTCTAGACGATCACGGCTACACTACAAGATGTGAGAAGTTTATTTCCTTAAAGGTGCATCCATTGTGTTTCATAAAATTTTATTTGGCTTTAATACCTTCCAATTCACTACATGTACTGTCTACAATACAAAATATTCACTCAGGTTGCATATGTATCCCCAATCGCCAAATACATCATAATTACTAGTTTCCAATTAAAATTGAGTAACATCATTATGCAAGTGCAGAAACCGAAACTGCACGTCCAATTTACATGCACAGTAGTTATGTGACCTATTAAACATTATCAACTCAAATTTGTCTTCTTGTCTGTTATGAATAAGATTCCAAAATTACGTTTGACTCATTGACGCGCGCCACACGCTGTACATTGTTCGGTTTTCGATCAGAAATCACTACTTTTATCTTCACATCGTCAATATGCTAAGTCTACTATCATCAAAATGGTAGTTTTCGGAAACAGTTGGTACTTCTCGATAAAGTAACACCATTTATAACGTTTGCAATATGTGACCCCAAACAACACAATGGATGTACCTTTAACTGTCGCACTCTCAACTTCATAACTTGGCGATTTATGTGTCGTGACGTAGGACGAGAACGCCCTATAAAACAGCAGGCAACACTGATTTAGCTGATCTGCGTATTTCAAGCATATAGAAAGATTATTTTCAATTATAAAAGACTATTTGTTAACTTTTGACAGAGCATGTATGAGCAAGACAAACATGCTAAGAGGCCTATGCTTATCTTGGGGAATTAAATAGGTTTACTTATTTAATTGTTCTGTAAATTGAGAGAGTATACTATCAAATGAGGAACTTGAGGAACGATATGGAAAATGTCTCATCCTGGATTCGAATCATCCTCACGTATGCAGCAGCTGTAATATATCATTGCCTATTTCGATCTGGTCTATTTTAAACGTTTCAGCAAACAAAAGTTACTTATAATGTTTTAAATACACTGCTTTTATTTAAGTGGCAAGTGTCACTGTAAACAAAGGTCTGTTCAGACTCGTAAGAAATAGCTTCGGTCAGGGACGCCCAGCTTGGGAATATTACATCAAAGACATTTAATTTTTATACGAGCAGACAGAATATATATCGCAAAAGTTTTGAGTGCCGTGACCCGGATTCGAACCGGGGTTCTTGCGGCCACAACGCAAAGTCCTAACCACTAGACGATCACGGCTATATATGACCAGTGGTAATGGTGAGTTCTTTTACACAAGTCTTCCATCAAAGTCAGCTGGCGGCGTTTACATCTTGCAACATCTATACCCCTTCATTTCCCCGAGGTAAATCATAATATAAATTTCCTTTTACTTTCTCTAATATATATATAAATACATGCTTTAGCGCCATCACGTCTGAGACAAATGACATGCCTCTAATTAAGTCCTTATATCAAAATGTCTGTTTAGTGCAAAAGTGATGTAGTGCCGTGACCCGGATTCGAACCGGGGTTCTTGCGGCCACAACGCAAAGTCCTAACCTCTAGACGATCACGGCTACACTACAAGATGTGAGAAGTTTATTTCCTTAACTGTCGCACTCTCAACTTCATAACTTGGCGATTTATGTGTCGTGACGTAGGACGAGAACGCCCTATAAAAACAGCAGGCAACACTGATTTAGCTGATCTGCGTATTTCAAGCATATAGAAAGATTATTTTCAATTATAAAAGACTATTTGTAAACTTTTGTCAGAGCATGTATGAGCAAGACAAACATGCTAAGAGTCCTATGCTTATCTTGGGGAATTAAATAGGCTTACATTTTTAATTGTTCTGTAAATTGAGAGAGTACTATCAAATGAGGAACTTGAGGAACGATATGGAAAATGTCTCATACTGGATTCGAATCATCCTCACGTATGCAGCAGCTGTAATATATCATTGCCTATTTCGATCTGGTCTATCTTAAACGTTTCAGCAAACAAAAGTTACTTATAATGTTTTAAATACACTGCTTTTATTTAAGTGGCAAGTGTCACTGTAAACAAAGGTCTGTTCAGACTCGTGAGAAATAGCTTGGGTCAGGGACGCCCAGCTTGGGAATATTACATCAAAGACATTTACTTTGTATACGAGCAGACAGAATATATATCGCAAAAGTTTTGAGTGCCGTGACCCGGATTCGAACCGGGGTTCTTGCGGCCACAACGCAGAGTCCTAACCACTAGATGATCACTGCTATATATGACCAGTGGTATTGGTGAGTTCTTTTACACAAGTCTTCCATCAAAGTCAGCTGGCGGCGTTTTCATCTTGCAACACCTATACCCCTTCATTTCCCCGAGGTAAATCATAATATAAATTTCCTTTTACTTTCTCTAATATATATATATAAATACATGCTTTAGCGCCATCACGTCTGAGACAAATGACATGCCTCTAATTAAGTCCTTATATCAAAATGTCTGTTTAGTGCAAAAGTGATGTAGTGCCGTGACCCGGATTCGAACCGGGGTTCTTGCGGCCACAACGCAAAGTCCTAACCTCTAGACGATCACGGCTACACTATGTACAAGATGTGAGAAGTTTATTTCCTTAACTGTCGCACTCTCAACTTCATAACTTGGCGATTTATGTGTCGTGACGTAGGACGAGAACGCCCTATAAAAACAGCAGGCAACACTGATTTAGCTGATCTGCGTATTTCAAGCATATAGAAAGATTATTTTCAATTATAAAAGACTATTTGTTAACTTTTGACAGAGCATGTATGAGCAAGACAAACATGCTAAGAGGCCTATGCTTATCTTGGGGAATTAAATAGGTTTACTTATTTAATTGTTCTGTAAATTGAGAGAGTATACTATCAAATGAGGAACTTGAGGAACGATATGGAAAATGTCTCATCCTGGATTCGAACCATCCTCAGTTATGCAGCAGCTGTAATATATCATTGCCAATTTCGATCTGGCCTATTTTAAACGTTTCAGCAAACAAAAGTTACTTCTAATGTTTTTAATACGCTGCCTTTATTTAAGTGGCAAGTGTCACTGAAAACAAAGGTCTGTTCAGACTCTTGAGAAATAGTTTGGGTCAGGGACGCCCAGCTTGGGAATATTACATCAAAGACATTTAATTTTTATACGAGCAGACAGAATATATCGCAAATGTTTGTAAGTGTCGTGACCCGGTTTGCGGCCACAACGCAAAGTCCTAACCACTAACCACTAGACGATCACGGCTATATATGGCAAGTCGTATCAAAGTCAGCTGGCGGCGTGTACACCTTGCAACACCTATACCCCTCCATTTCCCCGAGGTGAATCATGATATAAAATTCCTTTTACTTTCTCTAATATATATATGAATACATGCTTTAGCGCCATCACGTCTGAGACAAATGACATGCCTCTAATTAAGTCCTAATATCATAATGTCTGTTTAGTGCAAAAGTGATGTAGTGCCGTGACCCGGATTCGAACCGGGGTTCTTGCGGTCACAACGCAAAGTTCTACACTTACACGGCTGCACTACAAGATGTGAAAAGTTTTTGTTTTTTTTTCAATAAATTTTTATTCGTTCCAATTGTTACATATTCAAACACACGAGTCAAACATCAAGGCATACAGTCGACTATGAATAGGTACATAGATGTTATTATACACATAATAATTAATTGCTGAAGATTGGGATGAGTAAATTCCATTTTTTATGGAATTTTTCAATTTCATTGTTTTTCTTTGAGATGATTTTTTCAACAGAAATTATTTCTTTTAATACCATTTTATAACTGTTGAATTTTGACTGTATTTCTAATATTACACAAATGGATATGTTTTTTGGCAGAGATAATGATTTGATTAAGTAATATATCTTGATGAAGTGAACCGAACCAAACCAAGTATTTTGTAATTTTAAATTTTTGAGTTAAAAAGTTATTTATCCAGAGTTCTTACTCATTCCAAAATTGTGTAGTTTCACAACATTCCAAATAAACATGACATATGCTCTCAGAAGAAGCCTTGCAAAAACTGCACAAATCATTGTCTATCAAATTCATTCTCAGTAATTCCTTTTTAGTATAAATAATTCTATGCAAAAATCTGTATTGAAAATCAAGAAGTTTAACATCTTTCAAGCCATATCTATAAACATTAAACACACTGTGCCAGTTAAATTCAAACATTGTGAACAGCATAGGAATGATTCTTGTCCCTTTAACAGTATTTTTTAAAGAATCAGGTAGGATGTGTAGTAGGTAATTATAGTCTAATATTGTTCCTCTTATTCTATAGTTTGATTGTAATTCATCAAAAGGTATAAATCCATAAATTCATCACATAAGTCTTTTACTGTCAATAAACCCTTATCAGCCCAATTTTTGATAATAAAGCATGGATTATTGTAATTATGGTTGAGCCATAAAGGTTCAGCAAGAATGTGATCAATACTGTCTGAATCAACATTAAACATTTTGCAATAATCATTTGATGCTACAAAAGTATCTTTTCAGTAAGGGTTTTCAATGTTGACTAATTTGTCAACATTGGCTCCATATTTGAACATTTTGCTATAAGGTATGTTAGAGGGATTATTATCAGATAATTTTTTACAGTAAAGTCTAAGAGTGGATACCTTCAGAGCTTTGATGAATACGTTTATATCAACCATACCCAATCCTCCTTCAGTCTTTAGTCGTTTCATTGTTATCCTTTTTATTTTATCATTTTTGTCATTCCAGATAAATTTGAAAAATATCTGTTCGAGAGATTTAATAAAGTCATCTGGCGGATTGGGCAAGGAACTGAAAATATGTACCAATTTTGAGAGGGCCAATGTTTTTATTACAGTAATTTTTCCTATCAATGTTAAATGTCTTTTTCTCCATACTGCTAGTAGTCTCTTTATATCTTCCAGTCTTTTTCTTGTGTTAATCACCAAAAGATCAGCAAGATTTGGGGTAAATTTTATTCCAAGCACTTCAAACTCTCCATTGTACCATTGGATATTCAAAGTTTCACATAGTATTTCCTTTCTGCCTGCCATTGAGCCAATCCAAATTGCTTTAGTCTTATCTATATTTATTTTCAGACCTGACATCTTGTAAAAGGTATTGATTGTTTCAATAGCTGCATATAAACTGTCCTCTGTACCATCAAGAAATAACTCAGTATCATCTGCATATTGGCCTAACTTGTATTCTTTATCATCAATAACAATACCTTTAATCTTTTCATTATTTCTTATCATACACCCCAAGATTTCAGCTACTAAGAGGAATAAATATGGAGATAAGGGATCACCCTGTCTACAACCCCTTTCATTTTCCAAAAAATTCAGATAAGTGGCCATTTTGTATCAAGCAAGAACTTGAATGATATGTAAGAACATTAATCCAGCGAATTATTTGCGAACCAAAACCAAATTTATACAGTACTGAATTGATGAAATCTTTTGATACTGTGTCAAAGGCTTTTTCAAAATCAATTAAAACGAGTAATCCTGGCATATTTCGTTCTCTAGTTTCAAACATTATGTCATATAATAGTCTTGTGTTTTCACTTATAGGTCTACCTGGAATAAAACCTGTTTGGTTTTCATGTATGAGTAAGTCTAATGTCTTTTTTCGACGGTTAGTTATACATGTACTTACAATTTTGTAGAGAGCGTTCAACAGAGTGATAGGTCTCCAGTTTTTTAACCGAGTTCTATCTCTATTTGATTTGGGTATGCATGTAATAACTCCTCTCTTCATTGTTAAAGATAGTTCATTATTAGTAGACACGTCATTAACAAATCTTCTTGCGGCCACAACGCACAGTCCTAACCTCTAGACGATCACGGCTACACTACAAGATGTGAAAAGTTTATTTCCTTAACTGTCTCACTCTCAACTTTATAACTTGGCGATTTATGTGTCGTGACGTAGGGCGAGAACGCCCTATAAAAACAGCAGGCAACATTGATTTAGCTGATCTGCGTATTTCAAGCATATAGAAAGATTATTTTCAATTATAAAAGACTATTTGTAAACTTTTGTCAGAGCATGTATGAGCAAGACAAACATGCTAAGAGGCCTATGCTTATCTTGGGGAATTAAATAGGTTTACATTTTTAATTGTTCTGTAAATTGAGAGAGTACCATTAAATGAGGAATTTGAGGAACGATATGGAAAATGTCTCATCCTGGATTCGAATCATCCTCACGTATGCAGCAGCTGTAATATATCATTGCCAATTTCCATCTGGCCTATCTTAACGTTTCATCAGACAAAAGCTACTTATAATGTTTTAAATACACAGCGTTTATTTAAGTGGCAAGTGTCACTGTAAACAAATGTCTGTTCAGACTCGTGAGAACTAATTTTTTTAATACAAGAGGAAACAATGATTTACGTGATCGTTTTTTCAACTGATCGCAGCATTTTCTGAAAAAGGTGATTTTCAATTATATGACACCAGTTGTTAACTCCGCCAGAACGTGTACGAGAAAGAACAGTAAAAGTATTTGAATAACAACTTCTTTTATGAGAAAATACACGACGTTTCGGATTATATACTCACTACTTCATCAGGTGGAATGTAAGGAAATAACAAAATTGGATAAATTTATATTGCGAATAAAACAATTGTGAGGAAACTCAACCAGGGAGATTAAATACGCATGAAAATTTATACAATGATGGTTTGTAATACAAACATGAGAAGAGTAATGCATGGTGACGATTTCAATGAAGATAAGGGAATTAAATGCTTGAATGTGTAAGTGTTGATTGGATGTAAGTATTAGGTAAAACGAGGGAGGCCACTTGGCTTTATTGAAATTGAAAATAATAATAATTACAGTTGATGGGTGTGAACTGTAATTATTGTTTATTCACAATTTCAATCAATCGATCAATAAATGGATGCACGTTTTATCTCCTTTCAACGAGAAATGATTGGGTTTTTTTTAATCTCTCGACAGAATCGCCGAAATAAGTGTAACAAAGTCATGCTGCATTTATTTATTCATAATCAAACAATAGTTGTCAGTGAACTAGTTATGGGAAAATGTTGATCAAAACACGACACGGTCAAGAAAGTGCTTCAGTAGTTAGACCAGGTCTTTATAAGGTTGTACAGAGCTGTGCCTGGACAGGAAGTGTCGTTCATGTCACGGTGACCTCTGAGCATGTAGCTCGACTTGATCTTGCCCTTGCTCACCCCACACGCGATCAGCCTTCTGAGGGTGTTCAGTGCACTGGCGTTAGGAACGTGGGTGTCGAACGTTCCGATCATGCAGAAACCTAAATGTAAATTCAGTTTTAAAAATGGAACGTTATATCACAGAGTATTGTACAGCTTGATTGTCTACAACAACCCGAAAGATGACGTTACATCATCAACCATCAGTCTCTCTTAGTAAGACAGAAATATGACAAAACGATGATTCAGAAGTACATCCAAGTCCACACTTGCCAACAGATTTACAGCTCGTTGACGTCTATTATCGCCATTTGTCCTGTTAATTAAGGTGATTCCAAAGTCTTTTGAATGTCGTTATCAGTATATGAACGTGAAACTTAATCGAAGACTTGTAGAACTTACACCTCACTGTTAAACATGGATTCATTCAAGTTTATACCATAGTAATTTTACTACCATATATCCATTGGAAACTTATATCTAGAGAACTTTGGAGTCTGTATTGCAAAAATACCCCAATGATGATATTTATATCTTCTGCGAAAGATTTGTTTGCTGATTATTTGAAGGATGTCTTCCTCAGGTCTGTCCACCCACAATCTGAAAGTGATCGTTCGGGAAAGTTACGTTCCATGTTCCTCACTCACGTCCAATGGTTGGTTACTGGAGCTGGAGTGGTCGTACCGATTAGATTTTACTTTTTACTTTTTACAATGATTTCCATGAAATGCTCGTTACAAGGTTCGTGTTATGTTCAAAAGAAGTAAAGACTTGCAAAAAGTACCCCAAGGACGGCATTCTTATCAAGTCATACAGTAGCGTACATAAACTGAACGGGTATCGTGAATCATCCTCCACGAGTCCTATCCGCCAGACATGCATACGACTCTAAAGTACTTGACTAATCGTCATCAAATTTGGTATACTCTCACTATGTAGATGCCTTGTTACCTTTATCGGGCAATAAAGTATACTTGTTATTCAGGTTGTTTCAGTTAAGTTTTATTTTTATGGCAACAAATTGGACTCGTCTTGTAAGAGTAGGATTTGGGCAGTAGCACGTTTTTTGCGCTTAAATAAGTTGATGAAATGTATGTGAAAAATAATGTCTCTAATAGTAAAACACCCTTCTCTTCTCGATAAAAAATGAGTGTACATGGTTCGGTAAAACCATGGTTATCGTTTTTGTAATTCGATTTTTTTGTCACAGACATAAACCCTCGCATTAAGAGAACGAAGATGAAACCGTCAGTCATAAGCTCCTCGGGTACTGAATGTGGTGCTCACCGGATTCCACAAGATTGCATACACATTGAAAAAAGTTACGTACCCCACGTTTGATAAGAAGGAAGAAATTATAATCGTTTGATATGATAGATTCATAATCTTGCAATTTAAGAAAGCAATTTCATTCAGACAGCGTTTCGCTTCTTTTGGGTATTTTCATTAATTAAATATCGATATTTTGGTGTCCTAAAACATGTTACGTTAACATTAATATTAAAATTAAAAAATGAAAGCGAATGTTGGTTATTTGAATGTAAGTAATTCCATTCTTTTAAGTTAACTAGACAAAGTTTAATATTTGTCTTTTAATCAAAAGTAACTAGTAACAGGACTATGAACCTTAAAAAATCAGAAATTTCGAAAATGACAATTTTAATAAAATAGGCTTTGTAACAACATCTCTGTAGCAAAGAGAAGCGTTGAAATACTAAAATGACGTTAAAGGAATCCCATATATTCCAAAAGTATATGATTATAGCCTTTTTGGCAATAATTGTCAATAATTGGTAAAAGAAAGGATACAATTCAACCACCAGTTGCTTCCTTATTTTGCAAGATAAACTATATGTTTCTGTGTGATAGTTAACCTGGGTTCTTATTCTCGATACGTTCGTCGCCTTACGAATTCTTAACTTTGATCGTAGCCCATGTGTTAAGAATGGGCTTAATAAGTTCGTAGGGTTTCGAAAGTTTCCAGAATAAGGGACCTGATAACACAAATGTTGCCTTTAACATCAGAAACCAAAAGTTTATCACGTAGTTGAGGCACAAGGGCAAACGTTTGTTTTTGGTAAAACAGCAGTACCCAGTACCACTTCAGTCTCAATTTCTTCAACTGTAAATTTGAGTAATGTTTCTTTGAGGAAATCTGTCACAATTTCTTTTTTTCTCGCGCGGAGAGTGATTAACTCAGCCAAATTAGCGCAATCCTCCTAAGTATCACATATTAGTTTTTAGTATTGGGGCTGCTTGATTTTTATCCATATGTATACGTAATACTCCTTACCGAGTCCAACAGAGTTGTAGCCCTGTGTGTGAGCTCCGATCTTGTCCCATCCTCGACCTTCGTAGGCGTTTCCGTCCTCTCCAATAATAAAACTGTAGCCTATGTCGCTCCAACCTGCAACACGCAAAAATTTAAGACATAGAAGTACTCAACTTATATTATTCCGAAGTTAATTAAATCGTAATCATTACGTGTTTAAAAATCTTTATACCTCAAGGCCTACAGTCTTTGAATCCAATTGTTTTTTCCGGGAGAACTTCCCTACGAAAGGAACAAGGGCCTTGCGATTCCTTTTGCGAAGGCCTTATACTGGATAATACCCTGCTGGGAGGGCCTTGAAGAGAATAATAACCTTCCAAGAGGGTATTATCCAGAAAAAAGGTACATTTCTTTGCACCCAATAAATTCTAAGTCCCATGAATCAATTCACAAACGTACATAATTGAACATTTAACTTTTATCCTCTACATTGAGTATTACATAATTTTAAAGTGCTTTTTTGAAACTCATATAGTAGTTCAGAGTTGTCTCACCGTGGTCGTCCATGTGGTAATTTTGGTAACCCCTGACTTTCTCTGCGCATGCGCTCTGGGTGTGACAACTTCCGCTGTCTCCGTGGTGAACAAACACGTATTTAGCTGGACCGGGCATGTAGCTTATGCTGCGTGGAGCTCGGGCACCCCAAGACGCCCGTGATACGATGTGAGGGCATCCACCAACATAAGTATAAATGTAAAGTTCTTATTTGTTTCACCAATAAGCTCTAACATAACTGGCACAATAACACAATGAGAGAAGCTAGACTGTATAATCTTAACGGAATATAGTTTTCCCTCTTCTTGGTTCTAAGTCCAGACTGTTTGCATTCGTAAAACAATATTCTCAAATTCTATATAGCAAAAGGTACATCTAGACTACTTGGTTGATACCTGTACAAAGTTTCAGCAAAATATGTTGAATAGTTTTGAAGTTTGAGACAGGAATGGAAAAGCCCGGACGCACAGACGGACAGACGGACGGCAGCTCATTTCTATATCCCCCGCCAACTTCGTTGTGGCGGGGGATAATAAAGGACCAAAAAAAAACAGTACATGAGCATATTTGCTTCCTTGACGATACAATGAAAATATTTTATATACCATGAATCATTACGGCCGAGGCCATGGTTCACGTGATCGAAGATTCATCTATATTGAACCCGAATTCGAAGTCGGTAACTATCTTACACACTGACAAAGGTAACTGTATCAAACCATATACTGAATGAAAACATATTTGTTAAAGTGCAGGATGTATTCCTTAAACGTTACTCCGCTGTTCTATGAAGCATCCTTACGTAGATTTAAGAAATGAAATGTCAAGAAACATTAACTTCTGAACACGAATAATCATATTACGTGTTCATGACCAAACCAGGCATCCACAATGATGACGATGACCATTTCTGTCCGTTCAATACAGCAATCAATGTAAGTTAATATAAAATACCCAATTTAACTCCAAAAAAAAAAGGCGCCAGTGTGTTGTGTCGATGTGATAGACGGCTTTTAAAGGTAACCTGTTTTATTAGATAGATACCACCAGACCAAGGGGACCCACAGGTGTCGCTCGTGAAGCAGCAGGCATTGTCATCCCCCGCACAGAGGGCACTGACGTAATACTTGTACTGGCAACACGACTTCTTTATACACTGACCCGTCTGTCCGTGTGTTGCGTCTACATGTTCAGTGCAGGGGTCACCTTAAATACAAACAGAATTAAGGATAGCCTTTACAAATAATCATTTTTTTTATCCGAGTTTAATCAATGTATTCATACAGACAATACTTTCAAGTGAAAATTGTGAAAAATGGTGTCGATGGGTCCTCTCATTGATAAGATATTAATGTTCAAAATGCGTAAATATTGGACTGCTGCAGACCTCATTTGTAAAAAAAAGTTAAATGAGTTTTCGCTCTACTGCGCATGTCAGAAGGTTTTAACAATAATGTTAAAAATGGAATAACCTTTTGCTTATTTTAACGATTATGTTAACAATTTAAACAATTCATATTAATGTTCTCTTCGGGGGCACTTTTGCGTTGAGGTATCCCCAATGACATCGAGATATCGGTATTAAACAAGCACTAGTGAAAAGGCTTATAAGCACTACAACGGATTACCAAACCACCGGATTTAAAACAACCGACAATGCTAAACTGGTAATATGGTGTTATTGAAATCGTCTCTTTCTGAAGCTATGAAATATTTTGAAATGGCACCAACGGGAAGTAGTCCAGTTCAGACGAACCCTGATCCGATGGTACACACAAGACAACCATTTTAAAAGTGTGATAGTCTCTATCATAGACCAAACAGACAAAAAATGAAACTGTAGATTTTCAGCTCATCAGACTTGAAAGGGCCCAAATGGGGTCACAGAGGTCACAACCTTAAAAACCTATTTTCATCTTCTTCTCCAGTTCGAAAGAGTCTAGAGAATTGAAAAGTTGTTTGCAGACTCCTTGGCTTATGGGGATTCTAATGTGTAAATTTTGTGACCCCGTGACCTCAAATAGTGTCACAGGGGTCAAAACCTTAAAAACCTATTTTCATCTTCTTCTCCAGTTACAAAAGGTCTAGATAGCTGAAAAGTTGTTTTCAGACTCCTTGGCTAATGGGGATTCTAAATTGAAGATTTCCTTACCTGTGACCTCAAATGGGGTCACAGGGGTCACAACATTAAAAACCTATTTCACTATTCACTGTATCTAGACTTGCTGAATAGGAATCTAAATTTTAGACTGTATTCATGGGGCAGGACTATATACACTTTTGCATTATTTCACTTGTATTACCTAGGAGGGCAATCATATCGCGATCGGGGTTGATATTTCTCAATATGATTCCACAAGGCAAATAGCACTTTGTCATGGTGATGTGACGTCATAAACTATGCCCGATGTTTCATTCTGAATGCGACGTTTTCAGCCTTTGCTTGAAAGTAAATTTTTGCGTATATCCTAAATTTGTTGTGACCTTGGTAATGAACAGACATCATATTCGCGTCCATGTTATACTGTGTTTATTACTTCCGTGTCTCGCTCTCTCACGGGAAATACCACTTATATCTTATTATACTTATATCTTGAATATAGTATTGCATGCACACTCATGTAATATCCTTTATTTTTTGCACACTGCACACGTGGCAGTGCACATATAAAACACCTACGTTAGATTCCACAACTAAAACAGCCAAATTGAGGTTTGCTAATCCAAATAATTGCTCATCCTCGCTTACCCAGGGTTTTATATATGCTTCGTTACTCTCAACTATATCACCCCTGGGACACTCACAGCGAAATCTATACTCTAATTTCCCGCCCATGGCCGGCGTGAGCCAATCAAACTGATACGCAGCTTGAACCTGCGAGCCAATGAAAATTTGTTTAACTCTCCTCGGTAATTCATTCAACATGGTCGACATACGCTTCAAGAAAGTGTGGGAAAGGTTTGGAATTGAAAAACTCAGTGAATTCTATCGAGCATTTTCATTGGTTACTGATTTCCTCACGCCGTCCACGGGCGGGTAACTTGAGTACAGATTTCCCTGAGAGAGTGTCCCAGGGCTGATCTAGTTGAGAGTAACGACCCATATATCAAACCCTGGGTAACCGAAGATGATATTTGCTAGACTTGTCCTTTTGGTTTATTTGGCGTGTTTACATATGATCATCTCAGGTGACAGTAATAGAATGAATAGTTCATGCATTCACGAACATTGATTGGCACAAATTTTCCAACATAAAAACAAATCTCTTCAGTGTATTATTTTACTCACCCAGCACTGACAATACAATGACACTCAAGCACAGAATTACCAACATGATTTACTGTAACGTAATGTACACAACAGACGGTGACTGGCAATCTCACCTGGACATATCCCACTATAGCTTGTGTAAAGTGACATCTGGTTGCTTATTAGCAAAATAAAGAATCTATTTTGGAAAATTCCTTTGCTCACTACTGTGTCTTAAAATCACATTCAGCATTTTCAAAACATGTATTTTGAGTTTGCCACGTGCTAAAACTATGTACTGATTTCAGTTCAAATGATTTTACTTAATTTGCATATTCATTCACAATCGCCAAATATATGCTAATTAGCCTACTTGTTTCCATTGGAAATCGAGTAACAGTAACAGAAACGGTAACTACACACGTGTCATCATGCACAGTAGTTATATGACCTATTTAACATTACCAAACACAATTGGTGTTGATCTCTTCTGTAGATAAGTTTCCGGAATTACGTTTGACTAATTGACGCGCGCCTTTGTCCTGTTTTCGATCAGAAATCGCTACTTTCACCTTTATATGTTCACTGTACTGAATCGACTAGCACTGAAAATTTTACACAACAGTAAAATCTTCTCGACAAAATTACACAAGTTATCCACGTTTGACATGTGTGACTCCAAAAACACTGGATGCCATTTTAACAACAATCTGTCGAGTGAAACAATATGTTCAAAGTATACCAGACACCATAAAGTAAAATCATGGTCTCTCGACAAAACTAATACACAATCTCACAGCCTGACGAGCGACTCACTTACACTGGGTACTATGGTTTTATCACTGCGTTCCACTTTTGATACATGTCTTGCTATATTTGGCAATGTTCCTGAAATACTCATACTAATTTAATATGGTTGTACTTTCATTGTGACGAAACACACATTGGAAATATAGTGGTCCTAATGAAAATGATTAAGATGGTAAACTGGAAATATGCCGGTTCTAATGAAAATGATTAAGATGGTAAACTGGAAATATTCCGGTTCTAATGAAAATAATTAAGATGGTAAACTGGAAATATAGCGGTTCTAATGAAAATAATTAAGATGGTAAACTAGACATAAAGCGGTGCTAATGAAAATTATTAAGATGGTAAACTGGAAATATGGGTGTTCTAATGAAAGGAATTGAGACGCGAGACTGGAAATATACTGGTTCTAATGAGGAGAATTTAGATGGTTAACTGGAAATATGCCGGTTCTAATGAAAATGATTAAGATGGTAAACTGGAAATATGCCGGTTCTAATGAAAATAATTAAGATGGTAAACTGAAAATATGCCGGTTCTAATGAAAATAATTAAGATGGTAAACTGGGAATATAGCGGTGCTAATGAAAATAATTAAGATGGTAAACTGAAAATATAGCGGTGCTAATGAAAATAACTAAGATGGTGAACTGGAAATATAGCAGTGCTAATGAAAATTATAAAGATGGTAAACTGGAAATATAGAGGTGCTACTTAAAATAGTTAAGATGGTAAACTGGAAATATAGCGGTTCTAATGAAAAGAATTGAGACGAATTGAGCTTTCCTTGTGAAAAGTATATTTGTAACTGGCGGTCCTAATCAAAAGATTTAGGACGTGAGACTTAATATATGAGGTCTTAATGAAAATAATTAAAACGTGAAACTGGAAATATAGCGGTCTAAGTGACAAGAATTAAGATGGTGAGATGGACATAGTGGCCCTTATAACACGAATTAAAGGTGAAACTGGAAATGTAGCGTCCTAATGACAAGAATATATAAAACTGGAAGCGGCCCTTGTGACAATAATTAAGACCGTCAGCTGAAAATGGCAGTTCTTACCACATGGATTACGGTGTGAAACTGGATATATAGCGGTCCTAATGATAAGAATTAAAATGTGAAAATGGAAATATAGTAGTCCCAATGATACGAATCAAGATAGCTGACTGGAAATATAGTAGTCCCAATGATAAGTATTAAAATGTGAAACTTCAAATATTGCTTTCCTAATGAAAATAATTATAACGTGGTGCCCACGTGTTTTTCATGTTATATTATAAGGAGAAACCATGATACCAAGGATATGGCGAGGTTGTGGACCCTGATAGGAAGGAAAAACCCGAGGATGCGTAGAGATAGAATGGTTTCTCTATATGTTCAACCGTTTTTTAGTGTAAAACAGGCTTTGTTATCGCGTTATATTGAGGATCCCTGGTAAATGGAGTCGTTTATAAAAATCCTTGTTTGGAACCTGAAAACCCTGTTTACAGCCGCGTATATAAGTGACTTTTGTACCGTAGAATCTCATATGCCTCGTTGGCGCAGTAGACTAAAGCGCTAGCTCACGTACTACAGGTCTTACTGGTTACGGGTTCGAGACGCCCTTTCTTCAAAACATTTGCTGTTCATAATCTGTCATATATTTGAGAATTCTTTAGTCTTAGATAGTTTCTTCACATCTTTACTTTCAAGCCATCATCTTTGCAAATATATCAGGGTGTACAATTATTGTAATTCCTCCTAACAGGGTTTACAATTGTCTTTGTAAACCTTCCTGGAGAGACTTACAATGTTGTAAGTCCCTCGTACCGGGTGATACGTTTTAGAACGGTCATTACAGTATCACGCTATATGGCTAGTAGGTTGATAATTAGGGAGCAAACAAAGTATTTCTATTTTATATCTCATTAAATTTCCTCGTATATATATACGACAACATGACCTGATTTATAAATTATAGTTGAGAGTTACACCTTCTTCCGCGTGTTTGCCACACCTTGGATTTATGAGACGTTATCACGACGAATTGCACTGGGAATGCACAGAAAATATAAACATGGACAACGTATAAGGATCCGTCGAACGTCCCCCGATACCTAAATGACACAACCGATGTGGGGAGAGAATATATGATACTGGTTGAGAAACGTGTGGGGAGAGAACGTTATGCGTTAGGAGGTGCTGTATTTTAAATTTTTCATTGATTGTGGTGTTACAACTTTGGCTGATGTTTGTTATGAAGTTGTGCCTGGTTTCTTAAAGGTTTCAGCCATAACAGAAATTGTCTATAATCATAGTCTTAATATATCAGATTCACACATAAGGTGTGCATTTTTTATTATTTTAAAATCTATTCCAAAAGAGTGGTTTCAACACATCTGCTCATACCCTACCATAACAAAAGCTTTAAAAGACGTTTGCATTGTTTCGGATAAAGGTAATATCCCTTCTAATCATCTAAATGTAAAATTTTGCTATTCTAATTTTATTTCTAATTTTTTTTTTAAACCAACTTCAATTGCCTTTTGGAATCAATATGCTCTCGACATTAATTGGTCCAGAGTTTGGACATCTGTTTTTCATAATGATAAATCTGCAGATCAAAGGGGTCTTGATTTCAAAATTTGTCACAATATTATTTATACAAATGAAATTTTTTTTAAATATGGCAAATCTGATACCAATTTGTGTCCTGTGTGTAAGGACGACATTGAAGATATGTTTCACATGTTTGCTTTCTGTGATGATTTGTATGACACAATCAATATTTTCCGTGATCTGTTCACGAATATATTTCGTGACTGTGGATACTCCCTAAATAATTTAATATCTTGGCTCATGTTTAGTTTTGACTCCGCTAAGGCAGGTGAATACTATGATTGCATTAATATTCTTGTCTCTATATACAGAGTATGTGTTTTCAAAAGAAGAGCTATTTCCTCGTTGCAAAATAAAAAACTCAATTTGGCTATTTATTTCAAAAACAGTGTAAAACAATATTTCAAATTGCTATATTTTCACTATCGCAAAAATAATCAATCCACGGTTTTCGCTAATAAATATGTTTACCCATTAAATATCATTTCTATTGGTGACAACGAGGAGATTATTCTCAAACATCCATTTGTATAATTTTGTATACCATATTTCCTCCTGTGATTGTGTATGTCCACGGACACAACTTTTAAACTGTACATTTCTCATTGTCTTTTAATTTGTAAATATTCCTGTGAATAAAATCTTATCAAAGAAAAAAAAAGCGCTAGCTCACGTACTACAAGTCTTACTGGTTACGGGTTCGAGACGTCCTTTCTTCAAAACATTTGCTGTTCATAATCTGTCATATATTTGAGAATTCTTTAGTCTAAGATAGTTTCTTCAGATCTTTACTTTCAAGCCATTATCTTTGCAAATATATCAGAGTGTACAATTATTGTAATTCCTCCTAACAGGGTTTACAATTGTCTTTGTAAACCTTCCTGGAGAGACTTACAATGTTGTAAGTCCCTCGTACCGGGTGATACGTTTTAGAAAGGTCATTACAGTATCACGCTATATGGCTAGTAGGTTGATAATTAGGGAGCAAACAAAGTATTTCTATTTTATATCTCATTAAATTTCCTCGTATATATATACGACAACATGACCTGATTTATAAATTATAGTTGAGAGTTACACCTTCTTCCGCGTGTTTGCCACACCTTGGATTTATGAGACGTTATCACGACGAATTGCACTGGGAATGCACAGAAAATATAAACATGGACAACGTATAAGGATCCGTCGAACGTCCCCCGATACCTAAATGACACAACCGATGTGGGGAGAGACTATATGATACTGCTTGAGAAACGTGTGGGGAGAGAACGTTATGCGTTAGGATGTATGACTTAGGTAACCATTTTGGGGAGGGAATGCCGAAACCATCTATTGTGATTAAAATCAGTTGATCAGTTGATCTCGTCATCACTAACGTAATTTCACAATAGAAAAAATTTCCATGAATATCTATGACTCTCTGAACATGTGTCCTAGTTTTCCAGTTGAGAGCTTGTCTCTCTTTCATGTGTATTAAGCCGTCCAAATGACAAACTGTTAATTTATGATAACCCTAATAAATGACGTTATCATGATATACAGCTAGACATTGCCGAAGCATGACTGCAGTGATTGCTCACCGTTTGAGCATTACAGTGGAGCTCGATGGTGCAGGGCGTCTACAACTGAATCAGTGAACTACTGAATCAATTTGTTTGTCAAGAAGATTGTATTGTTTAAAGGCGGAGGTGGTCAACATGCGGATATGTGTTTATTCCCTGTACATGCAGGCGGAGTTTGTGATGTAGTTACATAGTTATAGATGTCAGGTAAGTCTTGTGACGACTATCGAGAGTGTCCGCCATGTTGCTTTTGTGCTTACGTAAAATTAAAATAAAGCTATATCTTTACTAATTTTTTATATTTTAATAATAAAACATTTATCTTGATAGATAACAAATAAGTTACAAAAAATTAATCATTAGACCTACTCGTATCAACAAATGTCAGTTTAATGATCGTGCGCTAGCCTTTATCCAACTGCCAAAATGTATACCAAGTCATCAAAATATTACCCCCAGTACCATGTTTCAACTGGAATGTGTTAAAATTGCGTATAATAACATATATGTAAAGAAGAATGTCCCATCGAATTTGGTTTCCACAAAAATACCAAGATAGATCTCTCTCTCTCTCTCTCTCTCTCTCTCTCTCTCTCTCTCTCTCTCTCTCTCTCTCTCTCTCTCTCTCTCTCTCTCTCTCTCTCTCTCTCTCTCTCTCTCTCTCTCTCTCTCTCTCTCTCTCTCTCTCTCTCTCTCTCTCTCTCTCTCTCTCTCTCTCTCCATTTGAACAGTTGATACGTCGTGGTCATTCTTAAAACACATCGAGGTTGAACTCTTCAGATCGTTATAAGAGATTTGACCGATAGGAACAACATAGAGCAAAATAGAGAGCAAATAATATCATAAATGCCATTTTAAAACATCTTGAATAAACAGTATATAGTTTCTCTTACATTCACATTTCAGAAGATTTAGTTCTTAGAGTATTGGGTGTGTTCAGTAAGGGAAAGTACTTCGTATTGGAGTTGAAGGTGCGTTCTATATAAAGCGTCCAATCGATAAGAAAGGAGACGTTTTTATCATGATAAATACACCCGGTGACAGTACTATAATTCACAGCATTACAGTGCTTATAACAATGACTATCAAGAAAGGATATTGGAGTCTTATATCATTGGTTTCATTGAGCTGTCATTGATCTTGTCCGGCAGGACTCTTTGATGTGAATATAACAAATACCTATAAAATAAACACGAAACCGATCTGTTGAAGGCTTACGAAATTTGCAACATAGTACATACTGTCATTTAGATTAAAAAAACTAATTCGGATATAATTTGTAAATGAAAGTTTGTATATTGGGTAATGTGCAATTTTCACGCTAAAATATCGTTCATAGTTTTCGAAACTTCCGGCATTACGTAATAGACCAGTGCAAGCAAAAGGAAACATTTACTAATGTTTTACAACTGAATCAAACCTAAAAATTTATACACGTCATTAGATTAAACTTAGTTCACATATTCAACCTCTGTGTATTCCAGTCATCACAAGCCAGGACCATGAAAGCCGACAGTCACTGTTGCAAGATATTCGTGTTTCTTTTGATCCTCCTGCTCGACATTGCCGATCTGGTTTCTGATTGGCTGTTCTATATCGACGTCAGTATTGCTGAGGAGGGATTGGTCTATGGTCTGCCGGATGAGGCTGCAGTGATTGGTCTGCTAGTTTTCTCGATAATCGGCACAATAACGTATACCTTCGAGGTGCTCAACCTGGCCAGGCAGTTGTATGCAGGTAAATATTTAGTGCAGTTTGGTTAAAAGTGGTTGCACCGTCTACCTCAATAACCAACGGTCTCAAACAAGCGCCATGGTAAAGCAAACGTTCAATAATTAAGTGCCAGGGCCCAAATTTTCGAAGCGTTGTCATTTCTAAGATAGTCGTAAGCCAATGTTAATGTATACATGTCACTTACGACTATCTTAGGACCAAGAGAGTTTATAAATTGTGAGTCCTTGAAAAAAACAGTGTTGAGGCAATAAACACCGTACTTATTTGAGGAAATATGGTAGTATACGCATGAGCTGTGGTGTTCAAATTGAAACCTCGGTAATGCCTTATTGGTCCTCTAAATCATCGGCACAATAGTAAACACCCTTAGATGCTCAACCTTGACAGACTGCTATTTTTTCATGAGGTATTTAATCTGGTCGCATTATAACCTGAAATGAGTACCTTAGTTTTAAATTTCGGTTATTCATTGATTGGTGAGCAAGATATCACAAAGCGCTTCCTTGATACGCATTGCCTCGTTTTCAGAATAAAGCCATGTAACCTTGATTCAACTGAATGGTATTTGAGGTGTTTATAACAATGAACTTGGTGTCATTAAATCAACTTGGAGACAATGTCGATCGTATATAAATAACGTTCACCAGAGCAAATGTAACATTAGAGCCACGAGAACTCGTTGATAGTACTCCGACATTGCCAAACGACTGCATTCTGTTCTTGGCTATGAACTTGGCAATGGGGGTCTACTGGAATTTCCTTGATCGCTTTCTTTCTACAGTAGATCCTGTCGGAAAAAATATAATCAGAAGTTAGGTTAAAAGCATTTTCTAACACAAAAAATGTTCACTTATGTTGGCAAACCCTTTTATTGATAACAAATGTCCAGTTGTGCCTTGACGAACGTAGATAGGACTAATATGGGAGTCTCGGATAGTTTGAGGGATGACATCACAATTGCATATTATGACATCTAATTATTATATATGTCTGCAGGAAAGCCATGGCTGAATGTGGACCTGGTGGGGGCGGTGATCATGTGGATAGAAGACATGCCGCAGATCATCATCAACGTGTACATTGCTCTCTGCAGGGAGGACCCTATCTCCTTATTCCAGATCACCAAGGCTGCAGTCATCATATTCAGCATCATCATCAGGATCATCATCTCGCTTGTCAAATACTGCAGGGATAAAGAAGACGGTAAAACCACGTCATCACGCCTCCATGTCACATACAGAGTCTTCATCATGCTGGGCCTCTTTCTCACTTTCGCTGGCGCATGCGCAGTGTTTGTGTTCACTCAGACACAGCGAGATCTCGACGGGAACGTGATCTTTGAGATCCCCAAAACGGTTTTTGAAGATCGCTATAATGACGACAGGTACTTCAAGAACGTCAGCATCTACTTTCATCACCCCACGTTCGACGTCAATGAACCTGGAAACGTCAGTGAAGCCAATTGGATGAATTTAATAACCATCAACAGCGTTCGGAATCTTCCGGATAAGATCGTTATGTTTAGTTACGAGTACCAGAATACATCTACGGAGATCCGAATGGTATTATGGGAGAATGATGACGGTGTATGGGAGGCTGCAGAATGCTACACAGTGACCAAAACGGATATGGCTATGACGAAGGAAACGGATTGCGCAAATTTCCTGAGCCCCACTTCTCAACGTACATCAATTACCTTCAAGTTTTCCTTCACGCCTCCTGATCGTGTGTTCAGAAAGCTCGTTTTCGGGGACATCAAGTTTAACGCTAAATACAACGATCATAATGGATTCTGTGAAGATATTTCTGCTGAAAACATCACCGACAACATTGAAGCTGGTCTGGAGAACAGTATAGACATCACGGTCCACTACTACAGGAGTCGTGTTGGTCAGGACAACCACGTGGTCGTGACGTCAGGGGGGTCACGCTTCTATCGGGAGGGGGATCTTCTGGATATCACGGAGGTGTGGGCGACCGGCTGGAACAACTGTGAGACCAAGGGCAGTCTTGCTCCACATATAGATAGGACTGTAGATGCACCCTGTGAGATCAGATAAGATAGGGAAACTATCAATTAACTATGAACGTGTTATGACAATAATTATATTTTGTTGTGATAAAAGTTGTGATTTGTCAATTGATGATTTACCTGGCACGATTTTGAGATTACGGGGTGCTCCACATATAGAACGAGCTAATAAGGCACCATGTGAGCTTAGATAAGTTAGAAATTCGCATTAATCATATGACTTATACATAAGATGATGTGAAGACATGTTTATGTCAAGAAATTGTCTCTAACACACATATTCTAAAATGATCTCTCAATGGAAACATATTTATCATTTGTTGATATAAAGACATTTACGCAATCACTTGCAATACGAATTTAATAAGTGCAAGCGGCAGATATACAAAAATTTAAAACAACAATATGTACACTGCGCAGTGAAAAACATATCGAGGACAAATACCATTTTCTTCTGACCTCAGTCAGGTCACCTGACTGTCCATTGCCTGATTCAATACGTTAAAAATACATTAAAGGTTAGATGTAATGACAGATGGTCAAAATCGGATTCATTAAAATTGGATTTCAATTTGACAATTGCTCGATTTTAAATTTCTCAAATCGACCCAACTTATATACGGCTTTTTTATTTTAAAAAACCCGCCTAAATAGTAATTTAGCCCCGGCGACCCGAATGAAAATGCGGGGGTGTGATCCCTGAAGCGATGACTCCTGTGACGTCAATGGAGTAATCTCATTATCGGCGATAGTCATAATTCAACGTAATTTCGCAACATTTTGATTGTTAATTTCACTAACAAATCTTCAATAAAACAACTTAAATTTTCCATATATCCAATGTTTAGATATCCAACTAGGTTATTCCGCAGATGACAATTACATAATTATTGCATAAACATGTGTTTTTTGGCGATTTAACACATTCATAAATTCATCTAGCGGCAGTGATAATCATCATAAATTAATTAATGAGCGGAGCGGGTCCCCCACAGTCACGTCTTCAAAGCGGATCGCTATATTGTGCCTAATTTTAAACTTTTTAATAACTAAAGACATACACTGGTAGAGCATTGACAAAGTAACACATAACATATCATAAAACTTATAAATAATGAATGGCTTCAGTTCTCATTGTTTTTATTTTCAACAAATGTGCGCTCCTGTTTATCATGTTGTGAAATATAAAGTCATCAAAATGTTACCTTCAATAGTAACCATGTATTAATAACATATATGTGTAAACAGGAAAATCCTCCCGAATTTCGTTTCCACAAAAAATACCCCGATAGAACCCTCCTTTTAATAATCAATTGCAAGTTTATACTGTCTCGATTTTATGCTCAATTGATTCCGATTTATAATGTACCTAGAGGTAATAATCTGTCATTCTTGAGAAACATGCATTACACAGGATCATAAACGAGACTACTTTGCCCATCCAAGTACTGATTCAGTAATCTAAAGAGCATCACAATTCAAACGATTACATCATCTGGTATATATATTCACAATGCATTTTTTTTAGCAGAACAAATTCAATAATACTTTAATGTAAATAAACACTTCTTTTGCATAAAAATGCAGGATATTTAATCCACGGAGGATAGACACCGTGTCTCTTAAAGCCAACTAAACTTAATATTTGAAACATTACCTGTTCATGTTTCTGAAAAACACGGCTTTTTAGATAAAGTCGTTTTGAATTCTCCTTAACCAGGCGGGATAGCTAAAATATGTTTTTTTTCTGGATTGTTTTATGACGTCCTACAGCAGCGATGCGTCATCGATTTAAAGTCCATTATTCCGACAACACCTTGTACTAATTCGATATTTCATAAAATTTCACCTTTAATACCAAACTCTTTATTAAACATTTAAATAGCAATGCCAGTGCCCAGGGTGTGTTTGTACAGATATAAAATAGTATCATACTCTCATGGATGCAATATGTATATCTCTATTCGAGATATACCTTCATTACATACATGTGTACTTTCAAATTCGACATTATCAGCTAGAAATACTTTGTTAAACTGTGATTTGTGAAGTGAATTTTTCAACGTACACCCCCATGCTGGATGTAAATGTACTAGAAACCTCAGGCCTCTTCAGTGCTTGATTGGCTGATTGATAATTACAGTTAGCAAGTCATCAATTGAGTTCAGTTGACATTAATTTTAAAGCATTACCCAACTTCACACCAGGTTATACACGAGAATACTTGTCAGCTTTGTTGTACCAAGGAGACAATAGTGATCTGACAAAATGATATGAGTGGCCCAATGTATGTTCAGATCAAGTTATAATTAGTGACCTTCTTTGAATGAATAGCATTTTGGATACAATGGATACCAGAACAGGAATATTTTCTGGATAACAACTTCTTTAATGTATAAATACACGACGTTTCGGAGTATGTGTTCACTCCTTCATAGGAGAATATAGAATAGAATATGTGTCTTATGTAGTAACTTCGTCTGTGCAATCAGATTTTTTTCTATAAATTTTTGTTTGTTACCTCCACGTCTGATCGGGAGAGAATTTACAGACATGTATTTCCAGAAATGGTCAAGTGGCGAAATTTCTGTCCAACATTATATGAGTGGACACAAATTTACCCCAAAAGAAGAATTTGACTCAAATATTTGAACACATAATGCCTTATCGGAACTATTAACTGGTTAATGTTTTAAGCGTTTTACCAGATGGTGTATTATTATGTCAGTTCTTATATCCCGTTCAAAATCCAACTTCCACCTCCTCGTGGCTAAGTGGTGTGATGATGCTTTGAGTGAGAAGGGTTTAACATGCAAGTGAGTATTCTATAAGCTGGTTTCAGCGTGTGCGCAATAGACGTATAACATGATGCGCAATAGCCATGTTTGAGGTCGCAAAAGTTATATGGATGTGCGCAAAAGCAATGTTACCGTCAAGATCTAGGACACAGTGAGATTCATTGCTTTGGTTCCATATGGACAGAGCTAGTTTGAGTCAGCAGTTGTCACTGATAACATTCTTTGGGTCAAAATATTGGTCAAATCTTTCAACATGGCAAGAAAACGTTACGGTTTGTTTTGATACCGTATGACCTCATAATGACGTAAAGAGAAATATGTATTCAAAACAGAAATAATGAATTCTTCTTCCTTTGCAAGACATCGTGGTTTCTTTTTTCTGACTATTTAACTTATTTAACACTTAAAATAATAGTATCGCTGATCTCATCTCAGCTTACAAGCACAAGGCTGTGGCGTTCATGGTTACAGTATGTCAAATAATTTTTCGTTTGGTATAAAATACATATTGTGTCAAGCAAGTGTGCGAAATAGTCTGGCTACAAAAAAGTTTATACTTATGAGTTTCAATCTTGGTTTAAACTCTTAAACTTTCCTAAAACCATAGACGTGTATGGTCAAACATGAAGTTTAATTAACGGTTAAAGGGACACCGCGTCGAGAATAAAAATGAGTCTCATCTTTATCTTACTAAGCTGATAAGAGTGTCTGCTAACGAGTTACGCTTCAGTTCACTGTCCACATGCAGTAGTTTTTATTACCAATTACGTTCCATTGTCTGAAATTCAGTCTCTGTAACTTGTTAGCAGACATGTTAATCAGCACAGGTACACATGATCTGATTTTATTCTCGACGTCTCTTTAATATGTTTAATTTTTCCAAAATCCATGATACATAATTATCCTGAAACGTTGATTGTAGAAGCTACAGAAAGAATCCAATACCATTCACTTCTCATGGAGACACTTCGACTTGCTATGTCGTGTGGTTGTATCGCCCAGCGGTCACCTACTTCCTTGGAAGAACTGGGACGTATTTATAAATATAATGTTTCAAGCTATCACTCTTACAGATAAGAAGACCTATTCGTTACTGAGCCATTATCGGGACGACTGTCCAACCATCTGGGCCAGAGAAAACTAGGTTCCTACATAAGCACTAAGATAGCGGTAAGAAACTGTTAATGTAAGGTACACACGACTATCTTAAAGGGTGAGGTGAGGTGAATTGGGGTTTAACGCCGCTTTCAAGAGTATTTTACTTATAGCACGGCTGCTAGTATTGTGGAAGGGGGAAGCCCACAAAGTCATGTAGTTATGCATTGCGGTAAAACCTGCGAGCGTCGGCTGGATCTAGCGAACTATGGGTGGTACTACGCTGAAATTCAGTGTAACATTGCACCCAACCATTACTGCGTGAAGAACAGTTCTCTACTGCCCAAGTTGCCGCGCCCCTGGCGGGATTCGAACCCCGCACCTCTTGATCCGAAGCACAGCGCACTAACAACTGCGCTATCCCGCCCTATCTTAAAGGTACATCCAATGTGCTGTTGGGGGTCACACATGCTAAACGTTATAACTGGTGTTATTTTATTGAGAAGTACTCAATGTTACCGAAAATCTTCAGTTTTATGATTGTTGACTCAGTATAGTGACGTTATAAAGGTGTGAGTAGTGATTTCTGATCGAAAATCGGACAATGCATCGCGATTGACTCGCATCAATTAGTCAAACGTAATTTTGGAAACGTATTTACACCAAGCAAACACTTATTTGATTCGTATTCTACCAACTTCCAAACGCAAGGCATAACTCTTGCCAGTCTGCATTACTGGCTAATTTAACCCTTGCGGTATTTCCCTCGCTTTCTTGTGTCAAGATAGTCAATCGCTGCACAAGAAATGCATAGCGGGCCTGGATTTCTAAACACAGATTTCTTAAGGAAATACTGCAAGGCCTAAATCAGCCAGTAATGGAGAATGGCAAGAGTTATGCCTTGCATTGGGAAGTTGTATTCTACAAGTTGGGGTGATGACGAATAGAGACACTGATTGGATATACAGCTTCTTTATTCTTTGAAGGTGACGTTTCGACATTGATTGACAACGACATTAGAATGCATTTCGAAACGTCGCCTTCAAAGAATAAAGAAGTTGTATATCCATAAAATTGTCTCTATTCTTCAACAAGCAGAAAGACAAATTTGGGTTGAAATGTTTATTAGGTCATATAACTAGGCCTAATGTGCATGTGAATGGGACGTGAAGTTTCGGTTTCTGCACATGTGTAATGATATTTCTAGATTTTCATTGAAAACTAGTAGTTATGATATATTTGGTGATAAGCGATGAATATGCAAGTTACGAAAAATTACTTGAACTGAAATCAGTATTTGGCAGAATTAAACCCAAATAAAAATTTATGAAACACAATGGATGCATCTTTAAGAGAGCTTCGAAATCTAGACCCAGGGACGTCTTTCACAATGCAACGGTTACTAGGGTTAGCCTCAACTCCCATGTACAGTATTACACTAAGGTTGCAGTGTCGTACTATTAACTTGTTTTAAAGCAGACAGGTTGGGGCACAAAACATTTAACACTTGGGTTAACTTTGTACCATCCATTATCATTGCACTGAGCCCCTTTCACATGCACAAGTTTACTCCTGTGAGTATATTTACTTGTGGAGTATATATACTTACAGGAGTAAAAGTATTTTTACTTTGCATTCACATGGGATTTTATCCAATGGGAGTATATCTTAAATTTGCATGCAATTCAGACATCTTATACCTGAATTGACAATTTGGGCGAGAGAGAGAAGGGGTCTCACTTTATGGATTTTTATGAATTCATAAAAGCCTAGCAAAAAGTTTGATGATGAGTAGGCCTATGTATGCCGAAAAATGTCATTCAAATTACAATTTGGCAGCCAAATATCAGGGAATAGTTGGGATTGAATGTTTTTATCACATGCTGGCTTTAGTTTATTGAAGCATGTTAGGTGAAAAGTTATAATTTCACTCCTTGATAGGAACAAAATGTCCGACCTCATCATTGAAATAATTATTTCTGGATTAAAATTCTGTGTTTGAGGAAAATAACTGTGTGCATAGCTCTGACACTATGAAATCCTTTATTTTACACCTCATAGAAAAATGTGGGCTTATTTAATAAGACTTTTGAATTTGGGTTTACACGTTAAACTCTATATAATAAAAACAGCCCCCCTTTTACGCCATTTGTTTAGAAAAATATGCACTTTCAATTAGTTTTCGTCATGTTATAATCTCACATTATCTGATGCACCAAGTACTGTGCAATGAAACTGGGTCACTTTTAGCTGATGGGATATTTAAAGCAATTTAATATAAAAAAAATATTTCAAGAGATTTATATTCTTATCAATTTGGTGGGCTCAGTTCAGCATTATGTTAATATTTAAAGCTTTGAACATTCATATATTTGTAAATACGCATTGTATTTTTTATGTTTCATGGCTTATTTTAAAGGAAAATGTAATTGCAGTGACTAGGTATATGATATTGAAGGATATAATATGATGACAACATTCTGAAATGCAAACAGACATGGGTTATTGACCTCGTTACATCCTTTTACCTTTTCGACAATACAGGCCCCAGTAGGCGAGAACAAAATGTTAGCGATATTTTTTCTCTCTCAAAAAGTGGTGTGTAAGGAGGGGGGGCCTACGCCTCTGGACGTGTACCCATAACGTTTGCTCCTGGGAGTAAAAGGAAAAATGCGTTCACATGGCACAGTTTACTTATGGAGTAAATTTACTTAAGGAGTATAATACTTTTACTAGACCCCCTGAGGTGGTGTAAATATACTCCAGGAGCATAGATAATCCCAGGAGTATACCAGTTCACATGACACGTTTACTTACCGTCAGTAAATATACTTACAGGAGTAAATATACTCACAGGAGTAAACTTGTGCATGTGAAAGGGGCTATATATCCTTCAATATCATATACCTAGTCACTGCAATTACATTTTCCTTTAAAATAAGCCATGAAACATAAAAAATACAATGCGTATTTACAAAGATATACATTTTCAAAGCTTTAAATATTAACATAATGCTGAACTGAGCCCAACAAATTGATAAGAATATAAATCTCTTGAAATATTTTTTTTATTAAATTGCTTTAAATATCCCATCAGCTAAAAGTGACCCAGTTTCACTGCCCAGTACTTGGTGCATCAGATAATGTGAGATTATAACATGACGAAAACTAATTGAAAGTGCATATTTTTCTAAACAAATGGCGTGAAAGGGGGGCTGTTTTTATTATATAGAGTTTAACGTGTAAACCCAAATTCAAAAGTCTTATTAAATAAGCCCACATTTGCTATGAGGTGTAAAATAAAGGATTTCATAGTGTCAGAGCTATGCACACATTTATTTTCCTCCAACACAGAATTTTAATCCAGAAATAATTATTTCAATGATGAGGTCGGACATTTTGTTCCTATCAAGGAGTGAAATTTTAACTTTTTACCTAACATGCTTCAATAAACTAAAGCCAGCATGTGATAAAAACATTCAATCCCAACTATTCCCTGATATTTGGCTGCCCAATTGTAATTTGAATGACATTTTTCGGCATACATAGGCCTACTCATCATCAAACTTTTTGCTAGGCTTTTATGAATTCATAAAAATCCATAAAGTGAGACCCCTTCTCTCTCTCGCCCAAATTGTCAATTCAGGTATAAGATGTCTGAATTGCATGCAAATTTAAGATGTACTCCCATTGGATAAAATCCCATGTGAATGCAAAGTAAAAATACTTTTACTCCTGTAAGTATATATACTCCACAAGTAAATATACTCACAGGAGTAAACTTGTGCATGTGAAAGGGGCTTTAGACAGTTTTATTCCTTACTCAACAATCCCGTTTTAACCTATGCATTTTACATTGTATGAGTGTCTCCCATAAATCGCTGAGCGATTGGTTGTACAAACTAGTGAGACAAAAATAAACTAATCTCTCTGTCTATCTGACAGTATAGTAACACCATCGGTCAGTTCACTGCAGTGTCAAATAGTTATGAAATGTCAGGCTTAAACTCCTAGCACTACCTGACACTGTATTGACAGTCAGTCTCTGTAGAGAGATGAATGGACTCAAAATCATTTTTCGAACGTGTGACCGAAATTGCTTACGCCTGAAATTCGGTGAATATTATGTTAAGGAGAAAACATGACTCCGAGGTCTTCTGCTCTGAGAATAACCTGAAGGGAGGGATAAAGCCCCGAGGGCGTTAGCCCGAGGGGCTATCCCGACCTTGAGGTTATTCTCAGAGCAGAAGACCGAGGAGGAGTGTTTTCTCTAGCTTATAAACCGTCACCTATCAAAATTTACGAGTTATAGTTTCGGACGCTCAAAGGGCCTAATTCCTCCGCTTAGACCATTTTAAAAGCAGAAGACGAAGGAGGAATTTTTTCTTCCTATTTATAAACGTCAAATGTAAAAATTTACATTTTATAATTTTTGATTCCCAAATCGTGTTTTTATAAAGGGTATGTCGCCCTCGGTTGCGTTGTATCGAGGCAAAGACGGTATGACTATAAACGGAGTAATTCAACTACATTCATCATCTCGGTCTGCATAGCCGAGCGGTCTAAGGCGCCAGTTTAGAGAGCGAAGGGTGCCCGGTTCGAATTCAGCTATTTCAACTTGGAAATTTTAACTGTGTTTAATTTTCGATAATAATTGCTGCTTGTTGGCTATTGCGTTGCAAGTCTGAAAAATTATTCTAAGTGCATTTCCAGGTCTTACTTTAAAAAAAACCTTAGGTTCAGGTCTTACTTTCAAAAGTAAAACCTCATACCGGGTTATTCTCGGAAGTAAGACCTCATTAGAGGTTATTCCAAGAAAAGAAGATACCTACAAAACAACAGACAGAATCCGACCTAGGTTTATAAGACAATATCACCATCATCGTCAAACTCATTGCACAGTCTGATTAAAATCGACCTTGTTCCGAGGAATAAAATTTGCAAAATAATATATCTACCGGGATACGAACAGGTTCTGTAGATTCCTCGCCACAAGGACAGTTTGGCGTGAAAACCTCCGAACGATATGAGTTCGTATCCCGGTAGATGCACTATTTTGCACATTTTTTCCGCGGAATACCATGGGTTTTAATCAGACTGACTCATTACAGTGCATTATTTCGTGCGATTTCAAGTGCTGGATTAGGAGGACAAATCTTGTAATTTCAAATTTCATTGAGAACTCAAACTTAAAGAAAGACTTTATATCCCAACGATGCACAAACAAATTTAAGACCCATGATGTGTTATCACAGCAGGGTTTCGGTGATGAAATCAGATAATCAACATATTGATTGTAGACCATGCATGAGTTACAAATGAAATGGTAACGTACAGAATTCGAGGAAGTTGATACTTCAAACGACGCGTACTTCTTAAACTCATGTCTGGTCCGTCAGCTAAGAATGAAGATGGTAATTAACTTAGCAAAATATGGAATGTAAACCTAGTCATCAGGTGATGCTATTGTAGGATTAAATGTAGCCTTTGTTTATCAAGATGAGGTGTTGGTAAGTGTCAATTCAGGAACGACTGGCCGAGTTCATACTGTTGAAAATGCTTACCACTTTACTTAAAACAAGTAGTTGTCACTAAGGTGGCATGATCCCCCGCCGCAAATTAATACCTTTAAAGTTGAAAAATAATGTTAACATCAGCAAAATCGACAGGGCCCTGAATTTTCCCGCTGACAAGCTTTACATGTACATTAACATGTCGAAACAATTCAAAGTTCCGTTGTGATCTTGAGAATAATGTCAAGGTCACCAAAATCTAATCAGCCCTTTGTCTTTCCTTGCAGAAGTTATATATTTAAGATATGAAGAGAATCCAGTGAATGGTTTTTGAGATATCCGGCTGACAAGGGTAAAATGACAAAGTTTCGTTGTGACCTTGAAATGAAGGTCAAGGTCACAACAAACTGGGTATCGGACATTAAAGAGCTGTTATATAAAACTGGTTTTAATCATGTGTGGTATGAACAAACTGTTGAGTGTCCTTCGAAGTTTATAAGTGATTTTACGCGAAGACTAAAGGATATATACCAACAAAACTGGCTCAGTAAACTTACACTTTCTTCAAAATGTGACACTTATTTGGGTTTTAAGCCATATATTTACACTGAGTACTATTTATCATGTATTACCATTAAGAAATTTAGAGTAAGTTTATCACATTTCCGATGTTCATCTCACGATTTATTGATTGAAAAGGGCAGATATTTTAATATGAAAAGAGACGATAGATTATGTAAATCATGTACTACAAATGTAATAGAAAATGAATATCATTTTTTGCTCGTGTGTCCGTTATATTATAAAATCAGAAGACAATACCTGAAGTAATTTTATTATGTTCATCCCTCGTTGGAGAAATTTTCATCCTTAATGAAATGTAATAAGTATGATGTTATAAAAAATCTTGCAATGTTTGTGTACCATGCCATGAACATTAGGAAATCCAAATGTTAGTTATGATTGTCGACATGATTGCCATATATTTTGTATTTTGTATTTTTGTAAAATGTACTATAGGCCTGTGGCCTTTCAGTATTGAATAAAGATTGATTGATTGATTGATTGAACACTCTGTAGGAACATCACTCTCCCCATGATGAACCCATATGCAAAATATGAAAAGAATCCAGTGAATATAGTATTTGAGTTATTCCATTTCGTATGGACGGAGGGACGCAGCCGATTACTATAACACGATAATAATATTATAAATTTATGTAATGTATGACCATGGAACATCTGGCAAAATTGGGGATGGGACATAACCTTCTTTGTTTATATTCATTTATATTCAAATGTATTACGACTATTGGCCTGTGACCTTTGAGTATGAAATAAAGATTGATTGATTGACAGTTCATGCTCAGAGTCTTATTGCTCCAGTAGTCTTGTGTTAGCCTAGTTGCTGAATCATGGTTTAGGCAGTGAATATTGTTTTATAGTGTCATATCAATTGATATAATTGATAGTTAATTGATAATAAAAGATGAAGAAACAAGAACAATGAGTATGTTTGTATGAGTTTATTCCTATAGTATTTACATATTGTACAATACACAAGAATAGATGATCTTTGGCTTGAGGTGCCATGGTGCAAAAACATAACACAACTTCATGATATTACATTTTATAAAGACAGAAACTTCACCTAACCTGCCATGCAAGAGATGCATGCTACCTCACTCATTAGTTCAACCATACAAGCCATCTCCATGAATAATTCCATTCAATCATGCTATATCAATACACCCATATTCAGGATAAACGGTTACAGCAGATTAAAGCAACAATCAAAGAGACATGTCAGTGATCTTTTTCACAGCACAAAATAATCCTTCATTCAAAACAAAACAAAACAAATCCCCAAAGGATCTAACAACTTTTGAACTGTTTCAGAAGGCATTCTAGAAATTAAAGTGATAGAGTAAACCCTTTCTTAAAGTTTATTTCATTTCATTCACACATGAAGCCGCAGTTTTTTCTTTTGATACACGTTCTGCTGACCAACATCTGGTAATCACTCTCAGTGCCAACATTCCATTCAATGTTTAATTTCTTCAACTCAACCGATCACACACAAAAGCAACACTTTCTGTTCAAAACTAAAGAATCAGAAATCTACTGGACAAATCAACACCTCCCTCCACTGTGAACTTCAAAAAGATGACCTGAATTCACACCTGTCCTCCGCACCTGAGTTATCGAGATCAGGGTCTGTCTCACCTGGTCAAGGTAAGAAGTAAAGTCGTCAGTCGTCACAGACCCTTCACCTGCCCCTCAGGTAAAAAAGACAGGTGTAAAGACACTTCACCCTTCCTCAGCTCACAGCAAAGAGAGAAGAACATTTGTCAAATAGTCATCTGAATCTTCAATTTCAAACAGAACGTGACATGTTTGTGTGTAACAAGTTGAGCTTAAGAAGCTAAGTATTGATGAATGGTGACACTAACAAGAGATACCTCAGTGGCGGATCCGGCAGGGGGGAGGGGGTCGGGACAAAAGTGGATCTCTCCGCTTTTCCATTATAGGACCCCTACCCCCTACTCCCCTTAAAATTTCCTGGATTCACCACTGTACCATGTAACTAACACCAATAGGCCCTAACTCTAAAGAACAAGTACCGGTACCTTCCGTATAACATCAGAGATTCACAGAATTATGGGATTTACCACACGGTACAACCAAAAGTCTGTATCTCTCTCGGTAACATGAAACTTTCCTATGACAGGAAAATGCCAATGTTAATTTAACAGCCTTTGTCCTTCCATACACAGATTCTTAACATGAATGCAGGTTTATATTATTGAGTTGTTCTTTCATCAGCATCTTGAGGCAAGCATGTATTGTGTGATCTATCCAAGGGGCACCTCACTCCATGACATGAGTAATAATGACAATGTAACAGACTGGCAAATGTCAGTGTCTCCATCTGAAACAAATAAAATACTGTTAGAAGAAACTGGAAATATATCTCATAGAATGAATTTTCTCTTTGCAAGATTTCATACAACAAAATTTAATTATCTCTCTCCAAGTGAAAATATACTCAGGAACTAAACAGAATCTAGAAAAATGATGACAAGGCTACAATTTTACATTCCTTCAGAAATTCTGGCTATTTTTCATTTGATATAATATTGATATAGATTTTTTATCCAAGCACACCTTTATTTCCCTACTAGATTTCTATTATCCAGGCTGCATATCAAGCTAGACACAAAGGGAGACAACTCATACAGTACTAGGAATCGGACAAGCACACAACCCCAATGTTTGCAGACTTCCCCATAGGCCATTACATTAATTGTCGTGTAAGTCATTATGTCTTCTGGAAATTTTCAATATTTGAAATTTCACAGATCAAGAGTTGTTTAATGTCAGTGAAATAGCCATTGTACCAGATTGTGTATGTATTTTATCGTAGAATTTCTTAGTATTTGTATTCATACCGAGTGTAAAGTCTAAATGTTGTAGAAGGAAACTTTTTAATCACTATTTCTCAACTCATATCTTGTAGAATTGTAGAGGATGTTGGATTAGAAGGATGTCGGTGTAAGGGACTGGAGTGTGTTTATATTTCAACGAGTTGTGTAAAGGCTAAGAAAACTAAGGTAAAGGAGAATAAGGTGTTGAAGTAACTATTTTCAGTTCTAAACTCACATCTTGAGCACCTTGTCCTTGCCTCCACTGACCACTCTCTGACCATCTGGACTCCAGTCTACAGCATACACCTGAAGAGAAGAACATTACATTACATTGAGCTCATTCACCTTTATTTACAGTCTGGGCTAGAGTCTACAGCATACACCTGGAAAGTAGAACATTTACATTACATTGAGCTCATTCACTTTTTAGTCTGGGCTCAGATCTCCATGCTGTTGACAACTGTTAACCTGTGAGTGAGCCAGTAGCAGATCCAGGAAAGTGAGTGAGTGATTGAGTGAGTGAGATGAACATTAGATAAAGGGACCATGCTTTGAACCATCTTCCTCGCATTTTCTTTACTTTTTCTGTGCTTGTGAAGAGGTATGCTGTGCCTGAACTTCACAGAAAAGTTACGGTAAGGAAAAAAACAAGGCTGTTATGGAGACTGGCACAAGTTGTGACATGAGGGGGAAACTTGAGTTTGAATATAATTGAACTATCAGCAGAGGCATGGTTGGACCAGGTACCCATTCCTTACTTTACAAGTCATGGCCTACTGAAATAAAGCTAATTTCCAAACCTTTAAAGTCAATAGTTTTATTCCAAATGATTATCAGTGATTGTCAAAATTAACAAAATTACAAGTATTTTGTATATTTTTGAATGATACCTACCTCTAAACTTATATGCATTTCCTTGTTTGTTTACAAACATATAACAACAATCAATACCTTGATCAAGTCTAGAAATAGACATGTCAAACTTTTGAGTCACAGCAGTCGCACGAGCTAGCACGTGCAAAGACAAACTCACGCCCACAATCCCTCAGCCTAAGAGACCACTTTCCTTGAAGCATGCAACCCAAAGAAGCTGGTATCCGTTCCGTGGGGAGGTCCGGGCGGGTTACAAACTATAAGTTTAGAGGTAGGTATCATTCAAAAATATACAAAATACTTGTATTTTTGTTAAATTTCTTTCATTCACTACCTCTAAACTTATATGCAGATTCCCACAGATCGGCGGAGGGTAGGAGATCAGCTAGCGGTGCTGTGACTCAAAAAAGAGATCATGCCTTTAACCAAAAACCGAGGTCACAAGAACGAAGTTCCTGCTAAACCAAGTAATGGTAGGCTGGCCTGGACAGTCGTGGATTTACAACCGTTAACTGCCGAGGCCAACATAGGATTTCTCAGCGAGAAGGAGGAACTCCGTCCTTACAACCTCTTCAAATAAGAGTTGTAATTACCTATGCTACTGCTTGGATGACTGGACTGCACCGGCTGCGACGAACGGTCCCAGTTGGTGGAGGCCCTGGAGATCTGACTGGACATCCCTGAGGTAGAATGTTGAGAAGGTAGTCGAGGAGGCCCAATACCCAGCGGAGATGACGTCCTCAACCGAGGCAGAGTGCCAGAGGGGGGCTGACGTAGCCCAGGCTCTAATCTCATGTGAAGACACCTTACCATAAATCGGCGGAGTGGACGCAGATTTATGATAGGCTGCCTTAATCGTTTTCTTCAGCCAAGCTGAAACGGTGTTCTTGGAGATGTCCTTGTCGGAAGTAGGGAGACATGGAAGGAACAATCTATGCCTACCCCTTCTAAAGGACTTGGTTCTGTTCACATACTCCTTCAGGGCTCGAACTGGACAGAGAAGAAGATCCTTTTCCATGCCGTCTGAAATGGCAGCGGACAGAGCCGGAACAGAGAAGCATCTTCTTCCCAAGGGACCAGCAATGGACTTCTGGTTTTTGGCTACGAAACCGGGAAGGGTCGTTAGGGAAACAGACTGCCAGTTCTTAGAATGCGTCATGGTGGAATAGTCCAAAGCATGTAACTCCGAAACCCTGCTTGCGGAAGCCAGCGCCAAGAGGAAAGCTGTCTTCCAGGATAAGAACTGCAGGGAAACATCTTTAATAGGCTCAAACGGATCTGCGAGTAGAGCTGAAAGGACCACAGACAAATTCCACTTGAGCTGAAACTTGGGAGATTTCAGATCCTCTAACTGGAACGATCTAGCCAAGCGATGAATGGTCTGGTCTCTGGCCAAGTCGACACCTTGTAAGGCCAAGGCAGATGTCAAAGCTGACTTGTAGCCATCGATCGTCCCAGCCTTCAACTTCTTCTCTTTCCTTAGAAAGAGCAAGAACTCAGCGACGAGCGGAATGGAGATAGCAGCATCAGGCTGGAATTGCTGCTTCCACTCGGTGAATTTGCTGTATCTGCAATCATAGAGGGCAGAGGTAGAAGCTCTGAGCCCTCCACGGACAGCTTCTGCAACTTCTTGGGAGAACCCACTACTCCTGAGATTACGCTGGATAACCTCCAAGCGTGAAGACAAAGGGACTCGGGATTTCGATGAAACCTGTCGGACCTTGGCTGTCTTAGTAACTTTGGAAAGACTGACAGTTGCACCGGCGGATGAGACGACGCCGTCAACAGATCCGGAAACCAAGGACGATTGGGCCACGCTGGAGCAATCAGAATTATGATGCAACTGTGACGTCTCGCCTTCTCCAATACTGCTGGAATCAATGCTGGCGGAGGGAAGGCGTAAGCGTGGAGACCGTCCCAGCTGATCGACATTGCGTCTACGGCGAAGGCCTGAGGATCCGGAACTGGACTGACGTAGACCGGGAGCTGTGTGTTGAGTCTGGTCGCAAACAGGTCTATCATCGGGGATTCCCACAAGTTTGAGACCATCTTGAAGGATGTGGGATGCAGAGTCCATTCTGTTGACTGGATCTGGTTCGGACGAGACAGGTTGTCTGCCAGAACATTCAGATGGCCCGGAATGTGTCTGGCCCTGATTTGACAGCCGTTCCTGTCGATCCAGTCGAACAGACGAAGACAGAGGTCTAGCAATCCCTTTGATCGAGTGCCTCCCTGGCGATTGACGTAAGCCACTACCGTGGTGTTGTCTGAGGCCAACATCAGCTTCTTTCCCTTCAGCTGGTCCTGCCAGAACTGAAGAGACTTCAGAACGGCTAACAGTTCTAGCTGATTGATGTGTAGAGGAGCTTCTTCCAGAGACCAAGACCCCTGAATCATCTGGTCCATCAGGTGAGCTCCCCAACCCACACTTGAAGCGTCCGTCACCAGCAGAACATCCTGCATGAAAGGGACCAACTGAACACCCTGCAGAACGTTCTGGTCTTGCAGCCACCAACGAAGCGAGTGGAGAATCTCTGGAGGAGGACAACAAAGAGTCGAAAGCTCGAGCGATCTGACGGAGTTGATCCAAAACTGAAAGTGACGGAGTCTCAGCCTCCCCCTGTTGGTCAAATCCTGCATGCTCGTGAGCTTGCCCAACAGGGACATCCATTGCCTTAAGGTTTGTGGAGACTGAGACATGGAATGGATCAAATTCCGAGCGACCGTGACCCTGTCCTCCGGTGGTAGAACTTTCGAGATCCCTGTGTCGAAGATGGCTCCGATATACTTTACTCTCTGGGACGGAGTGAAGTCTGACTTCTCCGGATGGACGATGAAACCCAGATGTTCCAAGATAAAAACGGCAAGGTCTCTGTTCGTCTCCAGACCGCGATGAGACTGGTCTGGTAAGAGGAAGTCGTCCAGGTACCCGTGAATCCTGATGGACCTGGAGTGAAGAAAACTCAGGACCGGAGCTGTGATGCGAGTGAATAGCCAAGGTGCTATCGAGATCCCGAAAGGAAGAACCCTGAACTGGAACAGCCTGCCGTTGAGAGCAAAACGAAGATACTTCTGGGACGCTGGGTGAATCGGGACGTGGAGATACGCATCCCTGAGGTCTAACGAGACCATCCAGTCCGCTGGTCTTAGAGCCAGTTTCAGCGCCGGTATCGACTCCATCCTGAAGTGCGGAGGTCTCTGCAGGAAGTTCCGGTTCAGAATCTTCAGATCTATGATCATCCGCAACTCGTCCGTGTCCTTCTTCGGAACCAGAAAAACTGGAGAATAGAACCCGCGGGAAACCGTGGCCGGATCCAGTTCTATAACTGCCTCCTTCAGCAAAAGCTTCTGAATTGCGTCCTCTGCTGCCACCAAAGGACGACCAGAAAAATTAAAACGGGGCCCCTCCGGGATGAAAGTCGTCGGAGGAAGAGAATCGAAAATCAGTCGGTAGCCCTGGGAGACTACGGACAGGATCCAGGGGTCGTCTGAAACAATTGGCCAATTGATGGCAAATTGTTGAAGACGACCCCCGACCTGACCAGGAACTACATTCAACGGGAAGGTCGGGGGGCGGACAAGGGTTGATGACTGGATGGGAACGGGTGTTGGGTCGTCAAACCCGCTGCTGGACTCTGCCTCGGCCTCGTCCACCACTCTTGTTGGGAGTCGAGAACTTATCGTAGCGAGGGAACTTGTCAAAATTCCTCTTGGGCGTAGAAGGTCCCTGGTTCTTTTGGTAGCCTTGTTTCCTGGACGGAGTGGACGGCTTGTTCCTGGGAGACTGTCTCCTTCTGGGAGAAGCAGACAAGACAAGGTTGTGGATATCCTCATTCTTCTTTCTTTCCATCTCCTTGTCCTTGCGTTCTAAGGCCTTAGTCACTGAGTCCCCGAAGAGAGTACCTCCGAACAGAGGAGCCTGGTACAGCATCTCCTTAATCTTAGGATCTGTATTCTGGGGTAGCTGCTTCACGTAAGCAGACCGGCGAAGAAGAGTGAGCTGAGACTGGATCCAAAGCAGGTGTCTGTCCAGGTCGAGAACTGCCTCTCCTAGGGAGTCGAAGAAGGCGAACGCGGTGGCCAGAGATGAAAACGGAACTGAGGTGGAGCCAGTGGGAACCGCCGAATCCGGGATGATAGGGAACTGTCTGGCTGCGGTGGCGGCGAACCAATGGATGTAAGAGGAGGTTTGCATTGCTTTATGGACCGAAGTCTCCACTTCCCTCAGACGGGAATCATGCACATTAATCTGGTCCGAGGGTGTGCCCTTGCCCAAAAGGTATCTGAAGTTGTCGTCCAACAGGGTCTCCTCTGTACTGGCAAACTTCGCATTATGGGTCTTGTAAGGAAAAGACCTGTAAAAGGAGCTCCGGGCTGGTTGTTTATCAAAGGCCAGAGACCCGACCCTGTCCGAGAGTTGAGCCGCTAGCTGAGCCGAAGATTCTGGAGGAGGAAGAGAATTCGCTGGAGTGGCCTTCACCTTGGGTACCCCCCTGCTGATATCATTGTGAATAGGCTGTGATTGCGCTGGAGGCCGTTCGAGGTCCGGAAAGTGGCGGTAAACCTCGTCGATCTTGTCATACCAGCTTAACGTCGGAAAGGAAGATTCTTCTGAACCCCCTTCCTTCGACTTCTTTTGTGGAGGCTCTGGTTGAGGCCCGTAGAAGGAGATCTCCGGAGGCTCTGTTGACTTCCTTTTGGACTGCTGACGGAGCACCGAGCGCTGGCTGTCCGATGGAGTGTGGTTGACCTGCTTGCGGTGGACGTCCCGTTGGGTATCCACGGTGCGCTGGGGATCACCGGAACGTTGGTGCTCGCTGGATCCGTGCGGGTCCGATGCGTCCTGTGGTTCCATGGAAACCTGTGGGTCCACATCCTGCTGGTCCTTCCGTGCGGACCGCCGGTCCGTACGGGGCGAGGAAGAGGAGGAGCCGGAGTACTGGACAATACTGCTGTTGGGTACCGGCGTGGCTGGAGCGGAACCGCCGGGAGGGTCCGCACGGTTCGACTTCTTGGTCTTACGGGTCCCGTTAGCGGCCGTGCCGATGTCTGCCTGGTCCTGTCGCGGGATCGTAGCAGACTTGGGAAGCTTGCCCTTGGCCTTCTCAAAGAGCCTAGGGTCCCTGGAAGACGGAGTGGGGCGGCCCGAGTCGATGGCTGAAGGGGCGTCGATGGAGATAACGTCCTCTTCATGCTTCTCTTCACCCCCCTGCCGACCAGTTATGTGGGAGACTAAGTCTCGCCCTGGCGACGGGGGAAGCCTTTGACCCTCAGAACTCGCAGTGTCGTCCGCGAAGCCCATAAGTTTGTTCATCAGGGGCATCATGGTCGCCGCCATCTTCCGGAATTCCGCCAGGTCCGCAGCTAGGTCGCCCTGACTAGGGGGAACAGAGACGGTGGACGACTTGGACGAGACCTTAGCAAGGCTTCTCTTGCGGGAGGCGATGTAGGCGTTGAAGGCTGGCTCGTCCAGACTGTCACAAAACTCACAAGTTCGGTCCAGAGAGCAGTTCACACCATAACAGCGTGGGCAGTAGAGATGAGGGTCCAGCACCGACATAAACTTGCTGCAGCCCACACACTTCTTGGAGTTATTCATGATACTGTGAACAGTTAAGGAAAATCATTAACACACAGAAAATATCAACACACTGTCCAATCAATAAATGTAGAGGACGTGATAAATTATATATATGAATATATAAATATGTATAATGTGAAATTCCCGTACATAGAAAACTCACATAAACAAAACACAGAGATGGTTATATATATCAAAAAATATATATAAAGTAAGTGATGAATTAATATATATAAATATATATATATATATAAATATATAGAAATATAATTGTAGAGTAATGTGAAATTCCCGTACATAGAATTCCACATAAAAAGAAAAAACATTAGTTATATATAAAACAAAATATATATAAACACAACACATCATGTGGAAATTGAAGCGTCGTAAAATGACTGTAGGCGAGAAACGAAGCAGTCAACGCCCATAGAAAAAATCGATAATTGAGTCGACAAGCATACGGCCTTACCGAGCCCGAATACCGACGGAAATAAATCGAGGCAAATAAAATACCAAAAACATATTTAGCTAAGCATGAAATGGCTAAATAAGTATTATAAGGCATATAAGAATAAAAAATCAACACGAAAAATTTAACAAGATAAATTTCCGTGACGTGTTTGAAAACACGTGGAAGAAAGTCGCCATTTTAGAACAATCATGTTCGAGAAAAAAAGGCGAAATACATGAGTAAATAGGATTACAAACATGAAAAGAAGATTATATGGATAAATCTCACGATATCAGGATACAGAAACACTTGGGAGGTTTCGTAGCACAAGGTAAGAAACTTTTACACAGTCAAAACAGCAACGTCTTGACAGGTTGCGAACAACAAGGAAAGTGATCTCTTAGGCTGAGGGATTGTGGGCGTGAGTTTGTCTTTGCACGTGCTAGCTCGTGCGACTGCTGTGACTCAAAAGTTTGACATGTCTATTTCTAGACTTGATCAAGGTATTGATTGTTGTTATATGTTTGTAAACAAACAAGGAAATGCATATAAGTTTAGAGGTAGTGAATGAAAGAAATGTGGGTGTTTGCAGTGCTAGATGTATTGCAAAAAATAGAGCCATGGGCTCTGTAGCTCATCAGGATTTCATTGATTATTATCTAAGGTTGACTAAGTTATATCAAGTAAAACATTGTTATCAAGAAAAAAATAGGTTTTTTAGACCATGACTCCTGTGACCCAACTTTGGAGTCACAGGGTCACAAATCTACAATTACAATTTCACCTTTATACAGCTTTACATACTTAAGATAAACAAAAATTGAATCCCCATTGGCCAAGGAGTCTGCACACAACTTTTCAGCTCTCTAGACTTTTTGGAACAGGAGAAGAAGATAAAAATAGGTTTTTAAGGATGTGACCCCTGTGACCCCATTTGGGGTCATGGGGTCACGAAATGTACAATTTAGTATCCCCATTGGCCAAGGAGTCTGTACACAACTTTTCAGCTCTCTAGACCTTTTGGAACTGGAGAAGAAGATGAAAATAGGTTTTTAAGGATGTGACCCCTGTGACCCTATTTGGGGTCATGGGGTCACGAAATGTACAATTTAGTGTCCCCATTGGCCAAGGAGTCTGCACACAACTTTTCAGCTCTCTAGATCTTTTTGAACCAGAGAAGAAGATGAAAAAATAGGTTTTTAAGGATGTGACCCCGGTGACCCCATTTGGGGTCATGGGGTCATGAAATTTACAATTTAGTATCCCCACTGGCCAAGGAGTCTGCACACAACTTTTCAGCTCTCTAGACCTTTTTGAACTGGAGAAGAAGATGAAAATAGGTTTTTAAGGATGTGACCCCGGTGACCCCATTTGGGGTCATGGGATCACGAAATGTACAATTTAGTATCCCCATTGGCCAAGGAGTCTGCACACAACTTTTCAGCTCTCTAGACCTTTTGGAACTGGAGAAGAAGATGAAAATAGGTTTTTAAGGATGTGACCCCGGTGACCCCATTTGGGGTCATGGGGTCACGAAATGTACAATTTAGTATCCCCATTGGCCAAGGAGTCTGCACACAACTTTTCAGCTCTCTTGACCTTTTGGAACTGGAGAAGAAGATGAAAATAGGTTTTTAAGGATGTGACCCCGGTGACCCCATTTGGGGTCATGGGGTCACGAAATGTACAATTTAGTATCCCCATTGGCCAAGGAGTCTGCACACAACTTTTCAGCTCTCTAGACCTTTTTGAACTGGAGAAGAAGATGAAAATAGATTTTTAAGGATGTGACCCCGATGACCCCATTTGGGGTCACGGGGTCACGAAATCTACAATTTAGAATCCCCATTAGCCAAGGAGTCTGCACACAACTTTTCAGCTCTCTAGACCTTTTGGAACTGGAGAAGAAGATGAAAATAGGTTTTTAAGGATGTGACCCCTGTGACCCCATTTGGGGTCATGGGGTCACGAACTCTACAATTTAGAATCCCCATTAGCCAAGGAGTCTGCACACAACTTTTCAGCTCTCTAGACCTTTTGGAACTGGAGAAGAAGATGAAAATAGGTTTTTAAGGTTGTGACCCCTGTGACCCCATTTGTGGTCATGGGGTCACGCAATCTACAATTTAGAACCCCCATTAGCCAAGAAGTCTGCACATAAAATTTCAGCTCTGTGGAGTTATTGGTTCTGGAGAAGAAGTCGAGAAGAGAAAAGTTTACGGACGGATGGACGGACAGACGGACGGATGGACGGACGCCGGACACCATGCCATGCCATAAGCTCATCGGGCCTTTCAGGCCTGATGAGCTAAAAAGAAAAGCCTTTTTGGGACATGCACAAAAGCTTTGTTCCAAGGTGTTGTGTAAAGACGGCAAAACTGGATTCAAGGACGCAGAATGTATTTCTCACAATAATCGATGAAAATCTCTCACTTTGAGCTCTATAATTTTCAATCTTATACTACATACAGATAATTTCTGGTGATTTGAGGTTTAATTAATTTCACTTAACATGGCTAGTTTATTGAAGGGAGAAAACATCCAACATCAATGTGGTGAAATCATAAGCATTGGCTGCAATTAGCAAAGGACTGTGTATTATTATGTATCAGTGTATTATTGCACCCAAACCTTACCACATGAAGAAAAATTCCCTCCAGCAGACAAAGTTGCCAAGCAGTTGGCATTATTCCAACCCTGGACCCAGGGCATACAAGCAAACCACTGTACCGTCTTCCTTCTTGAATGTCTTAAACAAAACCAAAATATTTCAATAACACTCACCTCATCAGCATGTCCGGGCAGATCACACATGAGTTTCTGAGTCTTCATGTCCCACACCTTGAGAGTGGAGTCCGAGCTGCCGCTACACAGGAGTCGACTGTCCGCGGACCACGCAACCTGGTACACCCGGTTCACGTGACCTCGCAGAGACGCCAAGTACCTAGACAGAGATGGAGATCACTGCATGTCTGGTCTTTATGTGATTTCTTTCAGATAATGCTAAAGCTTTGTCAAGTGATGCCAGTGTGATTTTTGACTACTTTCAAATCTTAAATAAATCTTGCTTACTATGAGGGGGATCATAAGGTTCCTATTTTTCATACAATGCCCTAGGGCAAAATATATCTTTGTGATAGTGACTATACATCATTAAAGATATCATGACGTCAATTTTTGTCTATGATGTGTATTCAAAGCATGAAGATTTCTGTGTATTTCCTCAATTTCAGGAGCTCAGTAATAAATTGAATGTATATATTTGTGTCCATGTCACACCAAGTTTACGACACATACAACTGTAAAATACATTTCAGTGCTGTGATAGTATGACATGGACACTTATATAATATCCTCTAAACTGATAAAACTGTTTTCAGTGCATGTTTATTTCTAGAAAGCTAATTATTTTTCTCAAATAATTGCTAGCAATAAAGGCAGTTAAAAAACCCAGCATGCTTCATGCGTTAAAGAAAAAGATGACAAGTTAATATCAAAGCACTTACTTCCCCGTGCGACCGTCCCATATCTTGACGGACTTGTCGAAGGAAGCACTGGCAATGAGACGGGTGTCTGGAGAGAAGAGGACCTCGTTGATGAGCTGGGCGTGTCCCGTCATCCGACACACCGACTTCTTCTCCTCCTCCGGGTGCCATAGGAAGAGTGTGAAGTCATCTGAACCAGACACAAGTCTCTCCGGGGAGCTGCCCTGGAATTAGTTCTCACATCTCACATCTCACATTTCTACAAGGCATAACTCGCGCCAGTCTCCATCACTGGCTAATTTAAGCCTTGCCATATTTATTTTACTGTTCTGTGTTAGTGAGCTACACACTGCATCTGATAGTGTGCTCTGCTACACTAGCACAAGAAAATAAAAGAAATGCAACAAGGCTTTAATTAGCCATTGATGGAGACTGGCGTAACTTATGCCCTGCGGTAGGAAGTTGTTCTTACATATCTATACAACATTTCTTCTGATATACACCTAGCTCCGGGATAATGAACAAATCTTAGTTAAAGGGACATTCAGTATATTGATTTCTAATTGAAAACTGGACGATGAATCCTGGCTAAAGAAACAAGTGTCATTTAGTCAATTAGTTACAACAGTACCTTGTGCATGGATACGGCCCTTTACAAATGCCCATTATTATTATTATCAACTGAAAGTTCTGTTTGAGAAAAGAGGTTTACCCTTATATAGCGTTTATGTCCCAAAATGTTTTCATGTAAAATTTCAGAAATTTAAGAGCAAAAGAGGATCATATTGATGAAGCCTCACCTTTACAGCCTTGTACCTCTCTAGGGCAAGCTTGGACAACTCTTCCGCTGAAATGTTCAAGGAAATGTTGACGCTCATGTTGAATCAGGGTACATACAAAAATAGTAACAAATTACATATTTGACCATAAAAAAATGAATTGTGACAACAGTGAAATAAGCCTCCCGAACCTGGAACCTGTAACTTAGAAGGTGATTTTAAGAGGTTTTAATTAAGAGGTTTTGTAATTAAATTAAAAATGTAAGACTTTTGGGCTGGTTACTTATAAAGCTTAGTTCATATGCTGGAGAAAATATGATTTTGGTACTTCTGACAATTCTGTATTAATAACAACATATAGAAAGATATATCATACAAATATTTTTGATCAACTATAATTTGGACCAAGGAAACAAAAGTATGAAGGAAACATTGATTTACATGTCTATTTTATCTTAATTTTAGCTATGGATTCCCAAAACCTGTTTACGTCTCACCTAGCTACAATCAACTGGATTCAAGTACATATAAAGTTACAGGTGATAAGATTCTATATACAGGTCAGTTTAACATAAGAAAAACTCTGAGCTTCACTTTATAAGCCTTGGTATTCAGTAACCTACATTTCACTTCATCTGGACATTGGGCAATGGTATTTTGTAACCATGCATGTCAATCTATTAAAGGATATTAATCAAAGAATTTGGCCCTTTACTTGAGAATATTTTTCATTTTTAGGACAGCTATATTCAGCAGGTGGACAACAGTGAAATTGATCTGATATGTAAATTTTTTCCAAAGTGCAATGTCAACAGAAATCACACGTTCAGTAACCAATACACGAGATATCAGATCCCTGTGTAAACACACATACAAGGCTTTCCCTTTACTACTGTACTGTACACTGGACTTTGTACATGTTTATTAAAATTGTTTAACATTGAGATATCAAGTGACTTATCATAGGCGGAAAAATTAATTTTGAAAGAGGGGTTAACTTAATCAAACTGAGGGTAATCAAATTTAAGTGCAAAAGTTTGTCGGGGTTGGGGGTTAATCCCCTGAACTCTGTCTGTGGATCTCAAACTGCTTATCACTTAAAGAAAAACTACTTACAGAAATCAAGTTGTTAGATAATGAAATTTCTCTGACAAAATCTCTCAAAAAACAAATCAATGTATTTTACAACCACCTGTAGTACACCTGTAATTCATCTTGTGTTTGCAAAAAAGTATAATATTCATATATAAATAACACTAATTCTTTATTGTCCTCAATACATTGTACATTGGAAATTCATTTTGAGTATTTGCACCCGGCAGCCACGACGTTCAAGCTTTGTTCTGTCTTTATAATGCTGAGTGTCAAGCAAGGAAGCAACAACTCCCATCTCTTAACATCTTTTGGTATGATGCAACTGGGACATGAACCCCGGTCATCTGGTTGATGAGCAGACACACAACCAACAGAGCTACATCAACGGTACAATTTCACCCTTATTTAGGTTTTAGCATATTTTCCTAAATTAACTGACTTGGTAATAGATAAAACATTATAATTATCCACATTATACCCTATTTACAACACTCATGCCTAAATGTACCGGTAGGTATATCCCGACATATATTTAGGAACTTGTGTCGTACACTCATTTAATAAACTCTATTTATATCATTTCTGACACAAGCAAATGTCATTTTGTACGACTAAACACTTTTTAACATATTAAATGAAACATTTTGCAAAACAGAACTTCAGTAATTTAAAATTTCAAGTTTTCTTCAGAAAGTCCAACCATAATAAATTCTATGAAAAGTGGCTCATGTACCATTCACTCTTTGATGAGAAATCTTGATTTCACTTTTATGCAAGTATCAATCTGACCATTAATATTCATTTCAATCACTTTCTTTGTTATTGTTTGTCTACGTTGTATTTACAAATTATACCTATGGTATGGATGTGTGTATGTGTGTGATAGTGTTGTATCTGTAGTTTCTAAAAAATCCGAATCCATCATGTCTGTACTTTATTAAACATGAAGGCAAGGCCCTCCCACCTGATTTGTAACAGGAACTCGGAAATGAAATATTGATCACAAAAAAAAAAAAATTAAAATTTCATTATGACCAGAAAACATTTCAAGAAGTATAAAAGTAAATTTTGTGACTGTCTCTTTGAAAAAAACTGACAATCAACATCTTGAAATTTAAGCATTACAAAAGCCAACTCAACTTTAATTTTCAACTTCAGATGGATATTGGACGTCGAAATAATATACCTAAAGAACATCGAATTTGTAAATTGTGTAACTTAAATGTTAAAGAAGACGAATTTCATGTCATCTTGAAATGTACATTGTATAATGATATTAGGCAGCAATATATACCAAAGAAATACATACAGAACTGTAACTTTGAAATGTTCTGTATACTTATGGCGGACACTAATGCCAAAACTGTTCTTAATTTGTGTAAATTCAGCAAACATGCCATTTCTATTAGAAACGAAAAAACGAAAGAAAAATCATAAAATCATTTTTTTCGAATGTGTAAATTTCCATTACCGATGTATATACTGATGTATTATGTATGTATGCCTGAGGCCAAGAATACAATAAACTGAATTGAATTTTGATGGCTTTATATTTACAAATTACAAGATAAAAAAAATCATGTTTACATGTAGTCACTCTTAACAAAAAAAGATTACTGAAAGATATTGTTTAATTTAAAATTACAATATCTTTTCTTTATTTAACATACCGGTACATAACATCTTTGAGTGGCATTTTAAATTGTATTCTATATATCACAGTGATTTCTCCATTTTATTGATGCTTGAAAACATTACATGAATCTGTACCAAAACATCACAATCTCCGAATAAAATTTTCAACCATACACTTGTCCTTATTCAACATACACAGATTACAATATGATACAAGATGATCTAACACAATCCTAACTGTGGAAATGATGTCAACAACTCTGTTATCCAGATGACAATCTAACCATAGCGATGCTCTCAGCAATTGTCTCGTAGCGTCAACAGATTATGCAAGGAGACACAGGACAGATAATCTTATGTGTAAATAGACTGCGAATATAGGACACGTGTCAACGGATAGTGAATATCAATAACATGTCAGTAGAGTATATATATATATATATACCAGTCATCATAATTTATTTTCATTATTTAATAAATATATATGAATAAACAGCGAAACTTCATTAAATGAAGAACTGCAGTATTTTGCTTTTGGTTCAGTGCATGGTCCACCGATGTGCATTTTAGGTATATTCAAGTTTGCTGTATTTAAAATTGAATTTGTTTAGTTTTTTCTTACAATATTTCATGATGATTTTTTTTCATAAAGAGATACCTTTATTTTCCATTATAGTTTTTTGTAACACTTAATTTTTAAGAAATACTAGTTTTTGTGAATTAAGTCTGCTTGACTTCTGTACCAAACCGAAGGTCCTGTGCCGCATAACGTCCTGAACTGCTCAAGTGTACTTCTAACTTATATTTTGTTACATATTTCAGAGTTTTCATCATCTTTTTTTTTTCCATTTCAAGTTCATACAACAAACAAAGGCAGTCAAAACATCATCTTTGTGTTATAACAGATCTAAGAATGGTCAACAAGACAATTAAGTCAAAGAACTGATAGATTACCTAAAGTGGATTAGAGAGTGAGGCTTTGATATTTTATGGGCAGATTTTCATTATCTTGATAATCATGATAAACAAGTAATTGTCACAATTGTGACCATATCCCCTGCCGCAATCAAGAAGTGCTCGAAAATGAGGTCAAGATCACCCAAATTGGCTGATATCTGCATAATCCCCAAATGAAGACTAGTTCTAAATTTGAAGACACAGGTACCTGGTTCATGAAGATCGCGCCAACAACATTTTATCTCCAAAATGGTCATAGTCTTGCAGTGACCTTGCAAATGAGGTCAAGGTCACCCAAAATGACTGGTGTCCACAACTTCCCACAATGAGGTGAGGTGAGGTGGGGTTTAACGCCGCTTTCAAGAGTATTTCACTTATATCGCGGCTGCTAGTATTATGGCAGGGAGAAAGCCCGCAACACCATGTGGCTTTGCATTGCGGTGAAACCTGCGAGCATCGGCTGGAACTAGCGAACCATGGGTGGTACAACGCTGAAATTCAGTGTAGCATTGCACCCAAACCTTACTGCGTGTAGAACAGTTCTCTACTGCAGATAAAGTTGCCGTGCTCCTGGCGGGATTTGAACCCCGGACCTCTCGATCCGAAGCCAAATGTGCTAATCCCACAATGATGACTGGTACTAAATTTGACTCTAGGTGTAGTGGTTCATGAGATATGGTTTTAATCAGAAACGGGGCGGACGGAAGTATGTCAGGATGTAAGGAGCTGAATACCATGTCTTCCCCTCCGCACTTAGCAGCAGCAGGGTACAATTAGGGACGAGAGACATGAGATAAACAATGTGTGAGTAAACTAAACACAACAGAGGGTAACAATAACCACTAACTGTGTCATCACTGTGGTATGCTTATCTGCATTACATCATACATAAACAGTTTTAAATAAATTACATATCATAATCATCTTTTATCAATATTTATTCTTATATTGTGACTTCACAGACACAAAGTGAAATGCGAAAGACACAAAACAACCAGACATATTTGTCAACAGTACAATATGCAGTTTCATAAATAAAAATGTTAAAAATATTATGCACTCTTTATATGACAAGATAAAGATTACACAATCACAAGGCCGAGCAGATCTCATCTTGATGATAACGACTGCACTGCAAGGAAACAAAGAAAAGAGATATGAAACATGTCATATCAACTTTTTGTTTCCCTAAGAAGAAAATTTACAATTCAATACTAAATACTTCCTCAAGACAAAGAAAGACGAGAAATATTAATAATTTATTCCACACTGACAAATTCTAATGATAAAAGCTGAAATTATTGGTGAAGATGTGAAATGTGATATGTACGGTTCTTGATTCTCATATCGTTGTCATGTGAGGCCATTTATTTATTTATCCATTTCGGTTACAAAGCATGATATCGAACTGACCAAAACCGCTTTATCAGTATGATGGAGTATTTTGTAAACACGTTGACATATTGGAGATCAGAGCTATGAATAGGTGTATCCAACACAGGACCGTGTTGATATCTCTGTATTAAACCACCAACAGGTGAGAGAAGAGACATAACAAGCGTACACCTGGGCAAGACAAGCGTTTACCACAAGCTTACATAATGGCTGACCGACCTCTCTTTGTTTATACTTCGATGTGACCCAAACAATAAAACGGACAGATTACGTCAGTGCACGAAACTGGTTTCAAACAGAACACCTTTACCTCTGTGGAAATAGAGGTACGTTTTACCTGGGCGGCAGTTCAGGTGTGTTCAGGTGAGGATTTAACTTAGGGTCAATCAAAGGTGAGATTATTCAATAGTGGAGTGTCATTAAGCACTATTACCTGTGATTATTACAGCTTTAAAGACTCTTCACACTTAGCTGTTGATAATAGATTCTCAATTGCTGCAATAATGTCATAAACTTTATTGGTCTCCGGAGATCGTAAAATCTGTTATGGGTAATTCAGGTTAAGGAGCATACCGAGATTGAGGGTTTGAATTTACATTGGAAACTTGTATTAACACAGTGTATGAAATAATGTCTGTCAGACAGCACATAATAACCGTGCAATTTTTGGCCCAGGCTACTTTTTGAAGTTTTTCTTTTATTTTTCCATTTCAATTGACAAAATAGCACTTTTTAATTGACTATTTTTTAAGCTTACTTCATTGGTGATTAAGGTGATTGACATTTTTGAAACATCAAAATATACTAGAATTAATACACATATCAAATGAGTTTTTTAATATTGATACACCTGTGTATGAGCATGTCGGCCATTAACCAGATCACTTTACTTCGATTTTTTAAAGTGTTTTTTTTTCAATTGTTTCAAACCACTTGTAATACATTCATTTAAATAAAGTTTTGGTACAATAAAGTCTAAATCCTTTTTGGGATATTTCTCTTTCTTTCATTTTTTAAAATACTTTTTTAATTCTGTATCAGCAACTTTTCAACAGATTCTAATATCAATTTATTGTCAAGTAAGGTAGAATCAATATTGATAAGTGCGTATATACAAAATAAAGAAGTTGTACTTAAGAATTGAATGTCAGTTTGTGTGTTTGCACTGGAAAATGAACGATGTCAAAGCGGGATTCAAACTCCCGTGAACGAGGCGAGCTTACGAGTGCAAACACACAAACTGACATTCAATTCTTATAATTTCTTACGTTATTTTTCGTCATTACCTGTTCAATGAAACCTGTGACACTCATCATGCTGAGTGAAGCGTAATAAAATCTACTATGTCAGGGACACAAGATCAGAGTTATCCATCCTTTGAATGACGTCATGGCATGGAGGCCACCATTTGTTGTTTAATCCTCGTCAATATCATGTAAACAACAGTCGGAAAAGAAATATTTCATTACCACGACTGCTCAAATCCGAATCCCGTTAGTTCATAATGGTTAGATTGTGAGTATTTGCTTATCTAGATTGCATAATTTGTATCGGCCTGCGATCGTGAATGTCTTTCGGTTCTAGAATAGGCCTTGTGACTCGTTGAGTTCAACAGCAAACAGTTTAATATGCGCGATATTTTATTGAAATGTTTTATTTATTTTAACAATTAAGAAGGTAGTATGATATTGAGATTATGTTGTTCAATCAAATACGTCGGTAAATGGTAACCGTTTGAAATTTGCTAACAAAAGCACGCCAACAGTACCGTCGAACGTTCACACGACCTGAAAGCGTTCACACGAGTATGAACGATTTTCCAAGAGTTCATGGATAATGAACCTTAAAATTTTGATCACATGACCGCGCTCTCAACCAACCAACGTTCGGGAATCCGTGTAAACTTCAAAGTAAGAAACAAGAAAAAAGTGAGCATGGCTCACATACCCCCGTCATCCGCTATCCGTCCATTGAGAATTATAGATGTGAAGGTTACTATGTTTAAAAAAAAGCTTCAAGCATCATAATATTGTCCAAAATAATTTTAGGAACTGACTGTTATTACAAAATTTAATTCACCCAGATGTAATATTTTTCAGGTAACTTAATTTTTCCCATTAGGGCATCACACCGGTAATTTGAACCAAGTTCAATTACAGATTCAAGGGCTTTGAAATAATATTGCGAAACTGGACTGTGAACTCGATAAAGAGTATCATCTGGACTACCTACATGTAAAATTTCATTCACCTAGATGTAATAGTTTCCGAGAAAACTTGTCCCAATTGGAGCATCACATCTCTTTTGGTACAAAGTTCAATTTCGGATTCAAGGGCCATAACTCCGAAAAAAATAATATTTCGGAACTGGTTTTTAGAACTTGATGAAGAGTATCATCTGGACTACCTCCATATTAAATTTCATTCACCTAGATGTAATAGTTTCCGAGAAAACTTGTCCCCATTGGAGCATCACAGTTCTTTTGGTTCTAAGTTCAATTTCGGATTCAAGGGCCATAACTCTGTAAAAAATAATATTTCGGAACTGGTTTTCGAACTCGATGAAGAGTATCATCTGGACTACCTCCATATTAAATTTCATTCACCTAGATGTAATAGTTTCTGAGAAAACTTGTCCCCATTGGAGCATCACAATTCTTCTGGTACGAAGTTCAATTTCGGATTCAAGGACCATAACTCCGTAAAAAATAATATTTCGGAACTGGTTTTCGAACTGGATGAAGAGCATCATCTGGACTACCTCCATATTAAATTTCATTCACCTAGATGTAACAGTTTCTGAGAAAACTTGTCCCCATTGGAGCATCACAGTTCTTCTGGTACGAAGTTCAATTTCGGTTTCAAGGGCCATAACTCTGTAAAAAATAATATTTCGGAACTGGTTTTCGAACTCGATAAAGAGTATGGTCATGAGTACTCACAACCAAAATTTCATTCAGAATCACCTAGGTTGAACAGTATCCGAGAAAACTTGTCCCCAATTGAACACAATAAAACTAAGTCCAAAAAGTGACGTTTCCATTGAAAATTGTCTGTGCGCGATCAGAAGAACATGGTTAACATCTGTACAAAGTTTGGTTGATGTAGCTTTGACGGTTTTTGAGAAAATTGACCGGGCGGAAGGACGGACGGACAGACGGAATGACCGCTATATACCCCCGCTTACTTCGTAACGGGGGTATAATTATATGTATTTAAATGTTCTTCATTCCTCTAAACTAAACTCACACACAGGAATCAAATGAATGTATCATCATGAAAATCGCTGTTATCACAAACATAATGTTATTTATTAAGAAGGTGTAAAGATCAAGGAACATAAGTTAATGGATATACAGCAGTCTTTATTGCAATTAAATGCAACAATCCAGTGTAGATATTAAAGGGGCAGTAGCACGTTTATTTGCTCAAATAAGTCGATGAAATGTATTTGAAAAATAATTTCACCAATCGTAAAACACCCTTTCTCTCTTCAGAAAATCTCTTAAAAATGAGTGTACATGGCTCAGTAAAGCCATGGGAATCTTTTTTGTCATTCGAAATAATAAAATGTGTTCACAATAAAATGGTCGCCATACAATTTTTGCTTTATATGCAACACTGTTATCACTACTACGGATAATTGGTATGTGTTATAGGATGTTTTACCCTCTATAGTACATTTAAATGGCACAAACTATCATTATAAATAGGAAATTTGAAAAAATAAATTTAGAAAAAAACGTGCTACTGCCCCTTTAACACTGTTGGCATCTCATTTCAATAAAGAAGTTTCAAATCCATTAAGTCAAGTCTATAGAAGCATTGTTTCCATGTGACAATTGTGGTTATTTTACCATCAACCCCTTAACTTACAACACTAGCCTTGAAACTCAAGTCTTTTTTTAGTGTCTTGGGTAAGCGTTTGATCGATATACTGATCAAACAGATAACATTGTTAACTAGGACACGTCCTCGTTAATTTCCTCTCTATATCCCCCCGTTTCCTTATGAACATTGATTATGTTTTACATGTTGGTGATTATCAGTGTTATGACACAGTTAACTAGGTCACGCGTCGCTAGGTGGAGCTAGGAGGAGATAAGGGCGAGTTATGAGATTTATACACACGTGTCCACCACCCTACACTATATTCCACCTTGATCAGTCAGGATAAGTGAGGTCTGGTTGAAGTTATTGACAAAATAAGTCAATTTTAAAAAATAATATTAGTTTTGTTAATAATTTATAATGACAATATTTAGAATAAAAGTTACTCACCAAAATATTTGAATTTTAAACAAAAAAATCATGTTTATAAAGAGAGAAAAACGTTTAATGCAGGATACCCATGTACCCATACAGTTTTACAAATCTGACACTCTTTGTACATATCTGAAATCAATCCAGCAGGCTAAAGTTTAATGCTGGTTTCAAGAATATTTCACTTTTCACCCAGCGCTTGTATCAGTGTTGGGAGAAAGTCTGTGATGAAACTGTGGCTATACAGCTGGAACAAATGAGTGGGTGACACTGATGGAAATTTCAATGAATTATTGGACTGAAAAGTTAATTAATCTAGCCCAGTTCTCAGGAGACAGATTTGATGAGTAAATAACAGGAATGAAACCTTTCAGCTGATCAAGCTCTTCATACTACTCTCTCATTATTATCCAATATGGCAAAAAAGCTGTTACAGAAGTGAGGTGGTTTGGGTTTCAATGCTGCTTTCATGAGTATTTCAGTCATATCGAGGCAGCTGGTATTATTGCAGGGAGAAAGTCTGCAACACCATGTGGCTATGCATTGCGGTGAAACCTGCAAGCATCAACAGGAACTAGCCAACCATGGGTGGTACTGCACTGAAACTCAGTGTAGCATTGCACCCAAACCTTACTGCGTGTAGAACCAAAACCTTACTGTGTGTAGAACAGTTCTCTACTGCAGAAAAAGTTGCCTTGCCCCTGGCGGGATTCGAACCACAGACCTCTTGATCCAAAGCCAAACTCACTAACCACTGCGCTATACCACCCCCAGCTGTTTCAGAAAGAAACCCCAAAACTATCACGATTTAAGAGATGAAACTGTAAGTAATGATAAATAATTTACTTCAGTTTCAAGTATGGACCCGGTCACTATAACAAGTCCGAACTGACCTGAACTGACCCTAGTGAATAAGAGCATGTAATGTTATTTACTTAGTGAGGATTACAGCTTATATCAGCCTACTCTAGGTGATTTAATGCATGCATTCCTGACTAACACTAGCCGGGACTGTATTACTTATACTGTATAGATGTACAGTTTGTTTTATATTACTGGATACTATTTAGCATCAAAAGAAGAAAATGGGTTGTCATGAGCGCTGGGATGATACATGTGACTACAATCATTCACTCCTTGACTCAATGAGTACTTGAGCCGTACTACTTGTGAGTACTTGAGTACTCTTGAATAAGAGTAAAGGGTATATATATATAGTCAACTACATTTGTTTTATAATTAGACATCAGAAACAACTTTCAATCACATTAGAACATGATTACAACATATAACATGGTTATATTTTGGATAACACTACCTTCAATAGTACAAATTCTTGTACTTTTTCGGGCCGAGTCCCATGCGGGATTCGAACCCACGCCCTCAGAGTAAGGCAACTATCGCCAGCATTGACTGTACCAACAGCTTACCACACGACCATTTCGCCTCTGTACCAACAGCTTACCACACGACCATTTCGCCTCGACTGGCGAAATGGTCGTGTGGTAAGCTGTTGGTACAGTCAATGCTGGCGATAGTTGCCTTACTCTGAGGGCGTGGGTTCGAATCCCGCATGGGACTCGGTCCGAAAAAGTACAAGAATTTGTACTATTGAAGGTAGTGTTATCCAAAATATAACCATGTTATATTTCCTCACTATCTAAATGGCAAGTATTTCTAATGATTACAACATGTTTGACTCTGCTTTTATGTCTCTTTCATGCAATATTGTCGAGATCACACATCAATAATTGTTCAACTAGTTTCTAACAGTTTTGTGATACCACCATAAGCTTGTCTGTTTTATGTTCAAAGTAATTCAATTCTCAAAGATCTATGTTGAAAAGTAATTGGCTACACATCATTGCCTTACAGGTCACGATGTTGTTATGATGTTATAGAAACACCTGACATCTATTACAAAGGGAAACACAACACGACAAAGCAAAATGCTCAAGTGCATCATATATAAATTATATACCTTGATTTTTTTCCAGCTCATAGGTAATGATATCAAATACAGAGATGAAATTGCTTTATATTGTTGAATGCTTCCTCTATTCAATTTTACAATTGACTTTACAGTAGTGCTTTATATAAATCTCTTATAACTACATTGCTCTGTTGCAGGTATCTAGAGACTGAACGCAACCTACACCAACAATGAAGGAGATGAATGTGGCTGAGAAAGGGGAGACCAAACCCCGCAGGTCCAGCAAGTCAAGCAAGGTCAGCGTCGATGAAGTGGACGCAGACGAAATTGACGGACTCAAAAAGAAACTTGAAGAAAAGATTCGTCGTCATCGATATCTTCAAGTCATCATCTTCCTCGTACTTGTGGCGCTGGATATAAGTGATCTGGCTAGTGATTGGCTGTTTTATGCAGACGTTAGTATTGCTGAGCAGGGATTGGTCTACGGTCTCCCTGAACAGGGTGCTGTCATCTCTCTCCTAGTGTTCTCTATCATAGGGACAATAACCTTTATATTTGAAGCATGCAACCTTGGCAAGGAGATATTTACCGGGAAACCATGGTTCAACGTGGATCTGGTCACAGCTGTCATTCTCTGGATCGAGGATATCCCACAGATCACTATCAACGTTGTGATTGCATTATGTCGCGAGGATCCCATAAGCGTGTTTCAGGTTGTTAAAGCGTCTATCATCATCCTCGGAATTATTATCCGGATCATCATCTCTCTGGCCCGGTACTGCAGCAAGTCAAGTATAGCGGAGCTCAAACAGAAGACAAAGACCTCTCGGCTTCACGTCACGTACCACGTGTTCATCATGCTCGGCCTCATTCTGAACTTCATCGGCGCATGTTCAGTCTTCTTCTTCACCCAGACGCAACGAGATCTTAACGGCAACATCATATACGAAGTTCCTGACACGATTTTTGAAGAACGTTACCATGACGATAGGTATTTCAAGGATGTGAGCATCTACTTCCACCATCCATCTTTTGATGTAGTCGAACCCCAGAACGTCAGCGAGGCTAATTGGATGCGTCTCATCAAGATAAACAGTGTTCGCAATCTGCCGGACAAGGTTGTCATGTTCAACTATGAGTATCAAAACACAGCCACATCCCTAAAGATGGTTCTTTACGAAAACAACAACGGGAGTTCATGGGAAGCCATAGAATGTTACACCATGATGAAATCCACATCAAAACTTACCATAGAGTCAAACTGTAAGGCATTTCTAACAGGTGATCGAAACTCCATCATTTTCAAGTTTTCCTTCATTCCTCCTGATCACATATTCAGAAAACTGATTTTTGGAGATATCAAGTTCAACGCCAAGTTCAGCAACAACAAAGGATACTGTAAGGATATTGCCTCGTCCAACATCACCAACTTCATTGAGGAAGGTCTGGAGAAAGACCTCAGCGTGACCGTCCACTACTACAGAACAGATAAAGGAGAGGACAACCATATTGTGGTACCCACAACCGGAGACCCGGTGTTCTATCGACTTGGTGACTTCACAGATATCACAGAGGTGTGGCAGACGGGATGGCTCTACTGTGAGACCAAAGGAAGCGTGGCTCCACACGTGGACAGGAGTATTGAACCTCCTTGTGATGTACTCTAACATTTGGCAAGTCCTAACTCAAGGGAGTGTGGATCTACACATGTATAGGAGTGTTGGACCGCTTTGTAATGTGCTCCTTACATTTGATAAGTCTTAACTAAAGGAAGTGTGGCTCCACAAATATATAGGAGTATTGGACCGTTTTCCAAATTTGCTCCTTAACATTTGACAAGTCTTAACTAAAGAAAGCGTGGCTCCCGATGTGAATAGGAGTAGGAGATAGGAGTTTCAATCTTTAACAAAATACAACGAATATTTTAGCTCAGAACTAAAGTGTTGGGAAACAGAATGACAGCATATACTAACATTGGTACGTAATCTGAGGATACTGACGGTGTTGTACCTAACTGTGTAGTCCAGCATGTTTATATCTAGACATCTTTACACTGTATCCCGGTATGGTTCAACAACTTGAGGAAAGTCTCTGCCACAATACAAGTTTACAAGTAACTACTTGCAGTTCTTTATGGCTTTATAAACAGGGGATGGACAGATGAACAGTAGACAGGATAGCCACAAACATGTGAAGTTCTACTGGTAATTAACCTCCACTGAACAAAGGATCATCATATTTGATGAAGAGGGTAACATTGATCTAATCCTAATCCAAGACTGCAGTGTACAAAATAAGAGCCTTCAATACAGTCTAGGTCCTAATTCAGAAAGTCTAGACTAACGGAATAGGGAATAGCAAGACAAGGAAAATAACAAGTATGTTACAAGGTGTTGCATAGATTCAAAACAGGAAAAATATTTCTTGGATTGAAATTTTACTCTTTCTTTAATCCTAAATGTAAATAACAAAGAAAAGGTGTGATGTACACTTTAGATCATGAAAACATTCATGTAATAAAGAAAGGTTTGATGTTTGAGCATAGACACTCCTGACACTCTGCATGCACACAAGCTATGAACCTGTAAAGTGGTGGTTGGAGTTTTAATCTTTGATATATATAGCATGGCTCAGTTGCCTGATATCAGTTAAGTTCAGCAACAATGAGTATGGTTTACAACCAGATGGGTGACCCATGGCTGAATTGGTTTAAGAGTTGATTCCATGTCCCACATTGACACTTGAGTTGAATCTTGTGGAATGACATACTTGGAAATGTGGCCCTCTACCCAGCAGAAAACTTGGTACCTAGTATGATATGATGGTCACCTGACGTTGTGTTGTCCTCTGTCCTCTCGTTGACCAGAGTTATTTTGTCAACCACCGCTTTGGGTACCAATGAATACACTACACAAATGAACAATTAGTATCATTATGACGACTGGAATATGGGAACTCATTAGGCCTCAAAGAGTCCAAATTGAGAAACAGGGTATTTGTCAAAATGCTTCAATCATGATGCCATGTAACAATATGACACTCAGGATTAAATTCAATAGCTTATTTCTTTTTCTAATACAGAGGGTTGGACAAAAGGGAAGTCTGTTATAGTTTGGTGGATCAAATTTCTTCAGGAAACATGCGAGAACGTCATGTGAATGATTTGACAGTGTAAAATGTTACCAACCAAAGAGTTTGGACAAAGGGAGATAACTCTGTGAGAAGCTACTTTTTCATCTTCCAGAGCTACATTCAAGTTCCAATTTAGCTGTATTGTTCAGTCTTGTGGTTTGATTTTACATCTTGCACATTTAGTGCATGTGCAAAAACCAACCATTGAAAATGGATCATCAAAACGATGACATTAGAAATCAAAGTCTGCTAAATGGACAGCTTGAAATTATCCCCATGCATCTTTTGTGTGATGTCAAGTTTAATAAACAGGGTTTAAAATTATAGCTCAGTCTTAACCACATTTGTAAAGTTAGTGTTATTGTGTGTTATAGTTAGAGGCATTAAGCTTTAAACCTGTGTACTAGCTTTAAAATTAATGTCATCAATTTCATTGAGCACGTAAATATCATTGACCATTGTAAATTTATCATGATTTTGATAAAAATTTAAGATGGCTACTGTTAGTTTCATAACATTGTATTGTGATGCATTCATATTGATGCTGAAGATCTGTCTTCTTTCTTTGGCAACTATTTGTATGATCATCAGGATGTTTGTTCAAATTTTGTTTGAATCTATAGAAAATATTTGCCTGTTTAAACGTATTGTTCAAGTTGATAATGACAATGTTTTAAGTGAATCTTGTTGATCGTAACCAAATGATGTTCATCCTTCCATGATTAAAATGATTTGGTTCATCTGATTGGCCATTGGTTACATTGACCATGTTACAACTTGAAATCAACTGTGTCAACGTGATCAGGCATCAAAATGTCTGATAACACAGAATTCATTACAGAAGTTTATATAAGGATGGATTTTGGCCTCTGTCACAACTAAAGGTAGTGATTATCTGTGATAAATTTTCATTTAGTAATTTCCCTATTGTAACAATTAAATTTGAAAATATGAAGAACTTTTTCACACATAACTGTAAACATTCAGAGATCACGTCAGAGAACTTGCAGTGGATTAAAAGCTTGCAGAGTTTGAAATATTCACTTGTACTGGGTCTTGTAGTTTAAAAAATATCTAGCACTTCTCAAAACTTGATAGGCCCTGCAATGTGTAGTCAATAAGCTTTCTGACTACTTGCTCAACTGGACAGGCCGCTATTTCGAAAATTGAACACTTGACATAAAAGTTTACCCTCCTCAAGTGAGTGATTCAAAGTTTCAATTCTGTCTAGTAACCACTCATCCTCGGTTACCCAGGGTTTTATATATGCTCCATTTCTCTCCACTATATCACCCATGGGAAACTCTGTCAGCGAAATCTGTACTAAAATTACCCGCCCTTGGCTGGCGTGACGAAGTCAGTAACCAAAGAAAATACTCAATACAATAAGACAGAAATGGTCAAGGGAGATAACCGGTGACGGATGGCTAACAAAATGACCTCACATGCTTTGCAACAAAGTGATATGAATTGTCATTGGCTCACAGGTCCAAGCTGCATAGCGGTTTGATTGGCTCACGCCGGCCAAAGGTGGGTAATTCGAGTACCGATTTCTCTGTACTCTGATGAAATTTCTCATGGGTGATATAGTGGAGAGTAACAGAGCATATATAAACCCTGGGTAACTGAGGATGGTAACCACCATGCTGTCATCAATTGTAGTTAGACTGGTTTATAGTAGTCACTATCCCTGCCCTGCACTCACAACTAAAGTCATATTCTCATATGAATGTTTAAATCAATCAGAAGAGCAAACACAACTGTTGCATCAATAACAATGAATCATAAGATCAATCTCAATTTAGTCAATGTACCGGTAGGTAAGGGCTTAGTTGCATTTTATACTGGTTTTAGACATTAACACCTCTCATTTCTTTGCCTAGTAATATTCAGGTAGTATAAGATTTTGATAGAATCATCAATGTGTGCTATATTTACCCGAAAAACTTTGTTTCTTAGGTGATGGTATTCAAATAACTTATTTATCATTTTATGTCAATGAACAAACAGTGTGAAACAAGCATATAAGATTCACATTAACATTGTGCCATAAGTTTTTATGGTTCATTGATTAGTTTTTGTTACATGAGTACCGTAATTTTTGTGAAGTTCATTCAACATGTAACTTCAACATTTAAATTATCCACATAATAAACATCATTATATTTATTTGCCTCTTGCCTGTAATTACTGTAAACCAAGTAATTAATTTTGCCTTGAAACAAAATAATATTTAGAATTGGGATGCCTAAGTACAATGTTTTTTAGATCGAAAATAGTTATACAATTAATGAATATTGTACAACATATATTTGAAAAATATGCAATTATTCACTGTTGAAATATATAAAGCACAACTAAGTCTTATGGTGATATAAGCTTATCATGACATGAACTTGGACACCGTTTCACAAGACAATCTAGCTGTGATCGAACATAAAGAAAATATTCCAATGACGCGTGTTTAGCCAGCACAATTTACCTGTTTGACAGCAACGGAAGTTTGATGCCATCCCAGAACATGCCCATTAGACATTGTCAGAAAACATAAAATCTGGATTTGTTTACATAAGGAGACCCAGAAATTTTCAAAAGGGGGTTCACATATAGTAAAGGGATGGTGGAGTGTTTGTCAGATTTACCAGGAGAATAACTGAATTCCCTGAACCATCCCTCATCCAACGCCCCCTTGAAGCTGTCACTGGTTAATTAGTTAACTTACCGTTGTCTGTAACATCGCTGTGGACGATTTTAGCATATTTAGGGTCGAAGGCGCCGGTCCTAATGACATAGTCTGTACTGAGCGCCATCGTGTTGACCCAGTGGCTGTGTCCCTGTAGTGTCCGGCACAACACTCCCTGGATTAAAAATCTCAAATAGTTACAATGTCATGATATTGGAGTTCTGTTCACACTAAAAATGAATGCATACATGCTGATATCGATGTCAATTACCGAAACAATATTTTTTCTACCGGTAGTTTGCTGATAAAAATCCTATTGAAAAGTTTGAAAACTGATAAAAAAACAAGAGAATTAGTGAGCAAAGCTCACTCATGATACCCCCGCTTTTACATTAACATTGGTCAAAGAGAAATGTTTGAAAATAGCAAAAGGGTATCAATGTTTAAACTTTTGTATGAAAAGACCATAACATATATTATTAAAGCAGAGTAAGTATTACACCTCTAAGCATGTTTAGAAGTAAAAGTCAAAGTGGTTTCGTAACATTTGAACAACTAGAAGAGCATTTGCGGGACACCTGAAAAGCAGAGCAGCTCCGAAACTTTGGGTCTCGCCTTTCCCTGTTCCGCCTCCTCCTCAGCATAAATAAAATGGGATTTTTTTTGGACCAAAATTTGTTCATTATTCAAGTTATTCTAACAAGTTGAATCATCACTGGGGTCACTTTTCACAAGTTCGTTCTTAAAACCTATTTCTGATTTCAAAATTGGATCAAAGGATTAACATGGCCTGAACCAATATCTCATGACCTTGACCTTGACCTTAGACCTTCAAGGTCACACCATCACTGATTACTTTTCATTGTGTATAACAATCATGCAATGACTCAAAGTGTTCATTGTTAACATAAGGCATATTCACAATAGCATGCTTAAGTTGTGACCTTGCTGTGACCTTGACCTTTGACAGATTTTAGCGAAAACTTTTTCAAATCTTGGTCTATCTCCATAGTTGATATATACCAAATAAGAGCCTGACAGCACAAAAACGTTTGAAGTTATCATGTTTACAAGGATTATTGTAGTAATTAAAGCACTCATGACCTTGACCTTTGACCTTGAATGTGAACAGTTCAAAATCATTTACCAGATTTATAAGAAAGAAGCTATGTATATGAGGTGTTAATACCTTCTTGGAAACAAGTAGTATTTGAGTAATGAGCGGAACCAAAAGTGTGACCATAGACGCGCACACAAAGACGCTTAAAAGTGGAAAATATGAAAAAATAATCATGGAATCTGAGGGAAACATAGAAAAGGCACATCTAGGGACCATAAAGTGTACATGTATAAAGTTTCATAACAATTGAACAAGTAGTATTTGAGTTATGAGCGGAACCAAAAGTGTAAGCATAGACGCGCACACAAAGACGCTTAAAAGTGGAAAATCTGAAAAAATAATCATGGAATCTGAGTGAAACATAGAAAAGGCACATCTAGGGACCATAAAGTGTACATGTATAAAGTTTCATAACAATTGAACAAGTAGTATTTTGAGTTATGAGCGGAACCAAAAGTGTGACCATAGACGCGCACACAAAGACGCTTAAAAGTGGAAAATATGAAAAAATAATCATGGAATCTGAGGGAAACATAGAAAAGGCACATCTAGGGACCATAAAGTGTACATGTATAAAGTTTCATAACAATTGAACAAGTAGTATTTAAGTTATGAGCGGAACCAAAAGTGTAAGCATAGACGCGCACACAAAGACGCTTAAAAGTGGAAAATCTGAAAAAATAATCATGGAATCTGAGGGAAACATAGAAAAGGCACATCTAAGGACCATAAAGTGTACATGTATAAAGTTTCATAACAATTGAACAAGTAGTATTTGAGTTATGAGCGGAACCAAAAGTGTTCCGGACGGACGGACGCGCTGAGCGCTATATACCCCCGACTACTTCGTAGCGGGGGTATAATTACCACTGTATGTTTGGGAGGAGATATTTATATATAAATGACATATATCAATCACCCATATTTTCGAAGCTGTCTTAGTGCCAAGTTAGTCGTAAGTCAATGTTAATGTATGGCACTTACAACTATCTTAGCGCTAAGAGAGCTTCGAAAATATGGGTTCAGGCTGTTGGGTTCTTTAGATGCAAAGTGGAGATGGTAATGTGATGTAATGTTTAACAGTAGAGTCGGTCTATCAACCTTCTGGACATATGGCAGGAAGAATGCAATGCCATTGTGGCTAAACAACTTTGTAGTTTTCTCCATGACAGTAGGTCTAGCTTATAGTTGTCACCTTAAGAATAGCATGACAGAAGGATAAAAAAAAAAAAATTGTGACAATGAAATAAGGGAGTGTGGCAATAAAACAAAAGACTGTGACAATGAAATAAGGAAGAGAAAGACACTTACATCAGCAGCTCTCCAGACTTTGATGGTTCGGTCCTGTGAGGCGGTGTAGAGGAGGTCCGTCCCTCCCCACTTGACACAGGACACTGACTGCAGGTGACCGGAGAGGGTCAGCTGTGTGTGTCCTAGCACTGTGTCCCAAATCCGCACCGTACCGTCCTACAGAAACAAACCTACTTATTAAACAAGAGAAACTTGGGTACTGACTCGAACCAACCTGCAGAGGTTGCAGATTCGTTATTTTTAGGATATTTAAAAATACCTAAGTTACAAACTGTCATCAAGTAAATTAAAAACTTAAGGATTTTTATGCTAATGAGTACCCCAAGCGGGATCCCTTCTGAAAAAGAATTTCCATTACCCTTACCCTTTTTCCATTACAATCTTACATGAGATTCAAGATTCAAGATTTTATTTTGCACAAACATCTCATTTTGGCAAAGGACAAAACTAACAAAACAACAATCAACATATTTAAAAGAAAGAGGAAGAGACATGGAGAACACAATAATGAGGATGAAGTTTATGAGGAGTGGCTAGCCAATATTTGGTTTCAGCAGTGCATTACATCTAATACGGTACCACAATCAAGAATACATGATACCGGCAATAGTAGATTGATAACCACAGCCACTCAAGAAGAATTCCTCAAAACAAACAGTTGAGTGATGAGAGCTCTAACATGTTGAACGTCAAACTCTCAAAAGTCATAATGTTCAACCAGTTGGATCAAAATCCAAACAATAAGAAAGTTTGGAAGGGATATCCTAATATAAAATAAGGTCTGTCAGACAGCACAGAACCTGGTAACTTAATTTTGGCCTGGGCTTATAACTTTTTGAGGTTTTTCTTTAACTTCGCTGTTTGAATTGACAAAATATCACTTTAAGGCTAGCTACTTTCAGGCTTGTTTAATACACTGAATTTATCAAACCAAACTTGCTAGTGTCCATTAATAATGCCAATAATTCAAGATGTACAGATCATAAAAAGTGAAGGATAATAAAGTAAGCATATTAACATTAGGATTAGGTTGCTAATCTCACCAACTACGTGACCTTCCTTACCTTGGAGGAGCTGGCTAGAAATCTACACTCTGGATCTCTGTGGAGAGAAAAAGTTTAAATAAGTTAAAATAATCAGAGTTGAAATGAATAGAATTGATCTAAATACATCCTTTCAAATATAAGAATTATAAGAATCTGCTACACACTATGACTGGAATTTTCACAAACATTTACTGGTCATTTACCAGAGGTGTAGAGTATCAAGTTTATGCAGTTTTATAGGATTTCATGTCAAACAGTTAGTTGAAATTGACGCGAAAGTCTGTTCTCATTGGCTTATAAACAAAAACATCTGGCATTCAAACAGTCTTGGTAGGGTGAAACCTAAAACAATGGAGACATTGTGTACTGTCAATGGTCACAAATGATCTGAAAAAGAGTTTAATGGTCACTCACAAATGTAATGGTTTCCATGACAACCAAGTAATCCACTGTTTGTGTCCTGTTAGTGTGCGACCAATTTGTTCCCCGGAACTGGGGTCCCAGATACATATCTACAATAGACAATGTTGTTATCAATGAAGGTGACCTGAGTTAAAGGATGGTATACATATGGTTCCAATGGTTCAAGTTCCAATGGGTAAATATACAGAGAAAGATTTAATATTGAATTGCTAGTAATAATAAATAATCAAAGATTATTACACATTCAAGAAAACAGGACTGAATTGAGAGCATCAGATTTTAATATTCAAAATCTACACTCTCAATAAAACAATGTGTGTTATATTGAAGGACTTACTTCAAAGGTAATCTATGAATACTGCTTAACCAGACTCAAATTCACACAGTGTTCAAGACTTAATAAAGAAGTTGATCATCCATAAAATATTTGTCTTCTTCATCACACCAACTTCTAGAATGCCTCTCAAACAGTTTAGTGTTCAAGACTAGGCTGGGCTGGTCATTAATTGATATATAATGCTCTAGGGTCTAGAAGACAGACTATGTTCAAGACTTACCTGACTATTTTTGCAGCCTGAAGCTAGTTTCTTCCCATCCGGAGACCAGGCTATACACAGGATCCAGTGTCTGTGACCTTTACATGTGAACTGTGGGGTTTCTGTGGTGACGTCCCAGAATCTCACTGTGGTGTCCCCTGAACCACTCGCTAGGTATCTGAGGGAAGAACAGACACTACCTTACTGACAACACATTGACATAATAATAATAAGAGTACTTATAAAGCGCCTCATCCACATCACCAAGGGACATGCTCTAAGCGCATAATATATCATACAGTTAAAGGTGCATCCATTGTGTTTCATAAAATTTTATTAGGCTTTAATACGTTCCGACTCACCATATGTGCTGTTTACAGTGCAAATAAAGTCACTGGGCTTGCATATTCATCCCGAATCACCAAATATATCATAATTACTAGTTTCCAATTAAAATAGAGTAACATCATTATGCATGTGCAGAAACTGAAACTACACATCCCATTTACATGCACAGTAGACCTATTAAACATGATCAACCAAAATTTATCAGTTTGTCTGTTATAAATAAGATTCCAAAATTAAGTTTGACTCATTGGCGCGCGCAACACGCAGTGCATTGTCCAGTTTTCGATCAGAAATCACTACTTTTACCTTCATATCGACAATATACTAAGTCGACTAAGATCAAAATGGCAAACTGGCAACAGTCAGTACTTCCAGCTAGATAACATAACACAATTTATAACGTTTAGCATATGTGACCCCAAACAACACAATGGATGTACCTTTAAGGACTTGGCATTTGAAAGCAAGCAGAACATTGACTTGGTCATTAATTATGAGCATACAGATTTTGCATTCAAATAACACAAGACTTATCCTTTGAAATTCATTGAAAAGTCACTAGGCGGTCAGACTTTATTGCGATAAATACATCTTGGAAGTGCTACCAGTTTATATAATGGAAGCATACTTGTAACATCATACTATTTGGATCACACTATCACTATCAGTATCTGCTATAGTACAAATTCTGGTACTGTTTCTGGATGATTCTATCCATTCAGCCACTCAAATGAAAACTAACAACCGAGAGCGTACCAGCTATTTATACATTCAGTACCCCTCTGACAGAAGCATACTTGTTCTTACAGCCACTTATACGGTTTGTAGATATGCGAAAAATTGAGTTTAGAAAACATTTTGCAGTTAATTCCAAATAAGTTATTTCAAATGACAATAAAAGATTAAATGGGCTGATATAGAATTGAAATATTGATGCCAAGAATTAAATATCTAATTAGTCTGAAAACAATCAATTAAAGTGAATGATCACTGACCTTCCGTCTGGACTGAAAGCAACAGATATTACAGCATCTGCGTGACCCTCTATAGTGCTGGTGCATCGCGTGACTGCACGCACACGGAACACAGCTTGGGGTTGATAGATAATGTCTAACACCTGCTCCGTCGAGGTGACAGATACTTTGTTGAGGGTGTTCTGTAGGCTGTCCTCGATCTCGGTATCATTGATGAAAAAAGAATAGGGCGTGCTCTCATCCTGAAATAATTAATGATAAAATTATTATGTGGTTATTTGATATAGAAAATATGAAGCAGAAGACTTAACATCGGTGCATAGATTTGTATTTATGACAGAAAATAAAAATATTCATGGTTGAGCAAATATATTGATGAGATTTATGTACATTATTATTTCATGATTTTACAATATTCTATAGCTAACATCAAGAATAAGAATACTGGCTTCGCAGTCGAGATCTATTTGTCATAATGCATATTGGTCTCCTATGATATCAATCAGTCTTACACTCAGACTCTGAAGAAAGTATTAATTTGTAAAATATCACTATTTTATTAAACATTGAAAACGAGCCTATGAGAAGTGAGATTTTTTGAAAACAGGGGATTCTTATCAAAGTGTTAGACTTGAGATCAATAGACTTAGCAAGTTGTGAGATTGTTGCATGTTTTCTTGCATAAAGCACCACGAGGACAAGCAATATAGAGGTGCTCATTTTGATAATTATGGTGTAAAACATGAATTCCTATGTATAGGTTGGTCAGTAAGGAGTTAACCTTCCTGTTACTCACTTTCTGCAGGATAGCGTTGCAGACCAGCTTCAACTTGTCCGTGGTGATGTCGACGGGCAAGTCGAAGGGGGCACCTGCTTCCTCCCCAGTCTCACTCTTAAACTGGGCCAACACACGCCTCCCCACCGTCTCCCCATCCCCTCCCCCGGGGCCATCCTGCCCCATGTCCTCGCCGGTACTGAAACAGTAGTTCAAAATGAAAATAGTGTGACTATATAAAGCACTGTACTGTTTTGATAAAAAAGCCTTTCGGAAGCCTAAGGTTTTACCATAAATACCATGTCTATGTCATCTAACATTTCAAATTAAATTTTCTATTGGGGTTTTGTGTGCTGTAAACTTTTAAAATCCAACATAAAATCAAAATCTTGTCATTGTCAACAATTTTACGTTGATGTTACCATATTATAAAGCTGAAAATGACATGTACACATGTGAAAATTCGCAATCATCAGTGGCAGACCCAACAAAATTGCATACCCTGACAACAATTCTGTTGAAACATTGCTTGGACAATGAGTGTCCCTTTCCTTTTCCATACTCTATATGATTTTAATTTCACATATTTTTTTAGGATATTTGCCCAAGTTTCCAAAAATAGGAAAGATTATCAATATTCTGCTAAATTTCATGCAAATATGCATGTAAAATGATAAGACCCACGGTAATAGCTACAGGGCCCATTTTCCAAAAAGCTAAATTCATTTGATTCGTTTGATCACGTACGTAATAACTTTACTGCGTCACGTTTAGTATAAATCAATAGATATAATACTTTCGGTTACTTTGACACTGTCAAAAGCCGCTTGTTTCAATTTTCATGTTAATTGTTGTGATCGAAAACCGGACAAACGATATTGCAACACAGACACATTTGCCTTATATAGCAAGATTCAAAAGAAACTTTCATCGAACAAGTAGAGAACGAAAGGAAAGCTTTTCGTCCCTATTCATAACAGTACATACCTCATTTCAGAGATGTGATATAGTCTCTTATTTAAGCAACTCAGTTGTTGACGAAACACACGTGTTTACATTTGACATGAACCACGTGCTTCCGCCTAATGGAGCAATCATTACTATTGGTTCGTTATTTGGCAATAATTACTTTGTTAGATCATTGTTATGTGTAATCACCAACATACACAGATATAAATGAGGTTATAAGAAGAAAATATGATACTGAGTGTTCATTTTGAATCTCTATTACATAATTCCGAAGCATATTCACACTCAAAAATGATTACTCCCTTTCAAGGGAGCTAATTCCGAACGCAAACGGCGGAACGGTATCGAAAGTAAGCGCTAATAAAATATCCGAATCTCTTCCAAGGGAACATACCGGTATTCCGTTCTCCATGTTATATCGCACATCTGTCAGAGCTGTGTACCTTAGCTACGGTTATAGTAGCCAAAATGTTCTAGAGAGAATTCATATGTTGATTGTTAAACATTTATGTTACTGTGGCATATACTGAATTGTTTTCCATGAGTACATCATGAATCTCCTTTTACATAATTTTTTATGTCTAGATTACTTTTAAAAGTTGAGCAAGCTCTCACATATGGGCCACAGGAACTCGATATCGTAAGTGAAACATAGGTAAAACTTAGGTAAAACAAACCTACCCCCTATATAACATGAAACATAGGTAAAACTTAGGTAAAACTTTACCTATGTTTCACTTACGATATCGAGTTCCTGTGATATGGGCCTATGCACACATCTTTTCAGAAGGAATAGCTTATTCCTATGTTTTGAAGAAATTTTTTGCACGATTTACAGGGGCGGATCTAGACGGGGGTGACATTTTTCAAAAATGACCATTGAAAGCAACCTCAAAACAGTTTTGCACCCCCCCCCCCCCCCCCCTTTTTGCCATAGAGATAATACATTTACACGGTATATTCAGGATTAATTTCCCACTAAGCATCAAGCCCCCAACCCCACTGAAGGCATTTTTGAGGTCTGGAAAAGTGCACCCCCTGTTTCCCAAAAAGCTGTATCCGCCCCTGATTTATATTTTTTGGCAATATTCTTGATTTTATGGATTAAAGGATTTCACATAAAGCAGTTTACAGAAAAAAATCTACTTACCTACTAATTATAATAGTTATAAATTATATAATGTCCCTTTAGGTTTTTTTAAATATAGCTTTTTTACAATACTTTGAAATAAAAGTTTTTCAGGGAACTAGATATTTTGTTTTTGATTTTTAAAACTATTTTTGAAATAGACCCAATTCAAGTTTTATTTTATTACTAATTATTCATCATTCTTTTAGTCATACTTGTTTCATTACCTCAGTTGACCGGCTTTTCTGGAGATCTATCGCTGACCTCCAAACCGAGGATGTTGAAAGGAGCGTTGGCGTCATTCTTCCCGATGTAGTAATCGGCCACGTGTTCGATGCTGTCGAACTTGTAGAGAGAGGCGGCGCCCTGTGGATAGCCACGCCCACTTGCGTCGTTATGGTGGGAGTCGAAGACACACGGACGTCCAATGGGATCACGCAGAATGGCAGTAGAGAGTTCCCCGACAGTTAGGACACACCCATCGGAGGCGGAGTCGAAACATTCCTTGATTGCGGCTTCGAGTGAGAATCCATTTGTAAATCCAAGGATTTCTCGCTCTTCCTTAGTCTTTGGTTTTAGTACTCCGTGCAATAACTTGGTCCTTTGGACTCTGTAGTGTGAATTTTTAAAAAACATAAAGGTTTTTAATATTTTATTTAAAATTAACTTATTGTCAAACAAGAGTCACCAGAAGATGAGGAAGCAAACCAATCGTAAAATAAATTGTTAGAATCTTAAATTTTATCATTAAGGTTACATAAAAGTTTTAAAATGTTTCATGGGTATAGGCTATATGTATCACTTTTATTTGTGCGCGTGACAGCTTTTTACTGTCATTTGAAAAACTAAATTACGAATTTGCATTTTTGCTGAACTCCCAAATTAATTTGTCCTCCAAATACATGGGTCTGTAGGAACGGATGTGCTTCCGTTTTTCTATACTTCTACCACTTCCAAACTATATTTTGATGGAATAAATAAAATGTAATCCTCCCGCGTCATTACTTTTTCCAACAAAAAAAAAGAAGAAAAAAATCTTACCGCCGTCGTCAAAGAGAAACATTTAACACTGCATGTATTTATGCAGCCTAATACTCACCCTGTCTCAGGGTATAACGTACGCTAATGCAATTATGAAAGTTGCATTAACGTACGTTATACCATGAGACAGGGTGCCTAATACTTCCCTGAGTCCAGTTTAGATACGTGTACTCCTTCAATTTAATTAATTATTTTGAAAGAAAATACATTAATTATGTCACTTAACATTCACTAACTTTGAAATATGTTCTCGAAATAAAGATAATATAAACCCCCAGTGCCTCTCCTTTTAAAAAAACAACACACCTGAGATTTAGACATTTTGTATATGTTATAATGACCGAAGATCTCATAAAAAAAACCCCATAATATACAGGACAAATCAAGTTAGGGATACTTTGAAATTTCGAAATTATAAATACTGATGTGTTTATAACTTGACATATTATCAAATATTAATCATATAACATCTACTATACCGAACTTATTTTGTCCAGTATACATAATTTCACCTACTTGACAGGCCACTCCGATCTGTTGGTGCGTGGTAATTCCCGCAGCTGATCCAGGAATAGGCGTTCTGACTGTCCCTTCTTCCACTTGCCGTCTCGGAGCGTCCTGTGGTGGAGTCGATCCCCGTACACAACCACTCGGTCCACCATGTCGGGGGTCCACAGTGTTGTGGGCAACTTCTTGGCCGCCACGACAGCAGTAAAGGCCATAGAGGTGCACTGCTCGTTCAGGTGGCGAGACCTTGGGTTAGATATAGAACCACGTGTCACTTTATGGCAGTCTGAGAGTTAAAGGTTTTTTTTCGCGCAAATATATACATTAATGAAATGGATTTTAAACGCGATGTTATACAATTTGTTGCTGTTATACTTCGATAGAGGCACAAAACGTGTAAAACTATTCTTGAATGGCCACCATGCAGATTTTTGGCTATTACGTGACATCGTTATTACCACTATACAGATAATAATTGGTTTGTCTAATGCGACGTTTTACCTTCTAAGTAAATATAAATGACATAAACTACCATAATAAAAGGCTATTTTGAATTTTGAATGAAGTAGAATTTTAAAATAAACGTGAAACAGCTTCTTAATTCTCCAACGTAGTGATACCAAATGATCGAAATCCGAAAAAAGCACAACGACTGGCGCGTCATTTAAATAGTTTAAACGTAAATTTGGAAACTTATGAGTTATCTATCTTTACTAGAAAAAAAAACAAATTTGGGTTGATAATGTTTAATAGGTATCGTGTATGTTAATGGGAAGTGTAGTTTACGTTTCTGCACATGACATAGTATAAGGCTGTTGCTCGACTTTAATTCAAAGCGAATATACACATTGACTGTGAATGTTTGTTAATGCTCTCCGGCATTTAGAGGATATAATATTCCGACTGACTGACTGACTGAAAGTGCTTGATGCGAACATAAAATACCAATCGTCTCCCACTGTTTTCATCGCAAGCATTTAATATTGTGCCATTTCAATTACATTGCCAACAGAAATTAAATATAAACAGCTTTGCAAATAGGTCAATTTTACTATTCATATGCACACCTGGGCCGTGTTCAAGATAGGTTTCAAAGTAATCGCTCAATTAGCGATTACTTTTAAACCTCTCTTGAACGCGATTGCTCAATGTAGCGCTACGTAGCAAGGCGAGCAAACTTAGAGGAATTTGCACTGTGTCGTTCAAGAGAGAAGAAGCGCTCATTGAGCGCTACATTGAGCGATCAATGAGCGCTACGAAGCGCTTCATTTTGTTGAACCGCCGGATGATCTTTCTTCCAAAGTCGGCTGCTGGCAATTAAAGGTATATCCATTGTGTTCTTGGGGGTCACATATTCCAAACGTTATTTATGGTGTTACTTTATCGAGAAGTACCGACTGTTTCTAAAAACTACCATTTTGATGATAGCCGACTTAGTATATTGATGGTATGAAGGTAATAGTAGTGATTTCTGATCGAAAACCGGAATATGCATCGCGATTGACACACTCCTATGAGTCAAACGTAATTTTGGAATCTAATTTATAACCGATAAAATTATAAATTTAGGTTCATCATGTTTAATAGGTCATATAACTACTGGCATGTAAATGGGTCGTGCAGTTTCGGTTTCTACACATGCATAATGATGTTTATTCGATTTTAATTGGAAACTAGTAATCATGATATATTTGGCGATTGGGAATGAATATGCAAGCTGAGTGAATTTGTTTGTACTGTAAACAACACATATGGTGTCCAGGACCCATATTTTCGAAGCTCTCTTAGCGCTAAGATAGTCGTAAGTGCCATACATTAACATTTACTTACGACTATCTTATATTTTATATATTTTACGCACTTAAATTATTAAAAACGCATTTAAAGAAAAAAACTGGGAGTACAGATACGCAGGCATTTTCTTTAGAACCTAATACAATCATAATACATATCGTAATGTACGCAATAGTTTGGAAACACTAGCGTATTTGAACAGAAACTTGCCACCATTTGATATCAAAGCTCTACATCAGTGTTTTAACCGATGCCTCTCTTGTTTTAGATTATTGGTCATCAGAACAATAACTCTCATAAAAACTCTACAACAGTATTTGTTTGTGTAAAACGAAGCCTCCTCAATAATGTTAGTTGTTTTACTATCACCATGTAAGTTATCAAACTGTCACTGTCAGTCGGTGGTCATAAATCTTTATTTTTGAAAGAATGTGTAACAAGCTAAGAAAACAACATTAAATTTTATTTATTTAATTTTAGACAATTGTTTCATCAGATTGTCATGCAAACGTGAAAGAATGAAAATAAGTCTAGATGTCTAATTATTCTGTGAAATGACAGATACAATTATTTCGTTTACTCTTTCCAATTGACATGACAAAAAATATTTTAAAAATTAAAGAAGTACATTAATTGCTTTCAACATCTTCAATACATGTAAGATATATGTTCAATAGTAAGAATAACCTAATCATATAAAATCTCGTGTAGTGTAATCCAATTTTTTATATAAAATACCCAATTGTCAGAAATCGGAGGAGTACCAATTTACTGAATACGCAATCAAAATCGTATTTACTCAATGGTAACAAAAACAAGCTTAAGGGGTAAATACCAAATAGGTCTAAAAATTATCTGGAGTACTGCGGTGTGTTGGAACGTATTAAAGCCAAATAAAATTTTATGAAGCTCAATGGATGCACCTTTAAGTGCAAGTGATATCAAATATGTCAAGTTTTGCTTTTTAAAACGAGTGTAACACATGATACTTACTAGGTAATATTGTATCTCTGTACACAATTCTGATTTTCGACTTGCAGTGCAGTAGGGTCATGACATTGTGACGTCTTCATAAGAATTGAATGTAAGTTTGTGTGTTTGCACTGGAGAATGAATGATGTCAAAGCGGGATTCAAACTCCTGTGAACGAGGCGAGCTTGCGAGCATGTTCACGTGAGAGTTGAATACCGTTTTGACATCGTTCATTTCCCAATGCAAACACACAAACTGACATAAAATTATTATACTTTCTTACGTTATTTTTCGTTATTATCTGTTTGATGAAACCTTTGGCGCTCATCATGCTGAGTGAAGAGTAATAAAATCTAATCTTTCAGGGGCACGACCTTTGAATAACGTCATAACATGGAGGCCGCCATTCGCTGTTGTCTCCTCGTCAATATTATGTAAACAGTAGGAAAATACATATTTCATTACCATGACTGCTCAAATCCGAATCCCCTTAGTTCATAATAGTTAGATTGTAAGTATGTGCTTATAGATTGCATAATTTGTATTCAGCCATCGATCGTGAATGTCTTTCGGTTCTAGAATAGGCCTTGTGACTCGCTTAGCTCAACTGCAAACAGTTATGCGCGATCTTTTATTAAAATGTTTTATGTATTTTAACAACAATTGAGAAAGTAATATCATATTGACATTATGTTATTCAATCAAAGAAGTCGGTTTATGGTACCAATTGGAAACTTGCTAAAAATAAAAAATCACGATCAATCAGGAAAGACGTTCACACGACCTGAAAGCGTTCACACGAGTATGAAGATTTTCCAAGAGTTCACCGATAATGAACCTTGAAATTTTGATCACATGACCGTGCTTTCAACCAACCAACGTTCGGGAATCCATGTAAACTTCAAAGTAAGAAATTATTGCATCATAGCATTGTGGTATCGCCAGGTTTAAAATGTCACACACTTATGAATCATATGATTGATGAAGTTATTGTGATGCAATCAAGGTGATGATTACTGGTTTGTACTAAATCACAGGTGAAGTTTAGCGCAAATATGTTGCGCAACAGAGATGAACGACTAGTTTTCAGGAAAACTGGTCGTTCATCTCTGTTTCGCAACATATTTGCGCTAAACTTCACCTGTGACTAAATCTACAGTCAAAACTTTGTCTGATTCTCCCAAGGAAAAGAGAACACGAAGGTCGTGCGTGGAAGGTGTGCTGAGCTTGGATTTTAAGATGGAATCTTCGAAGAGGAGGGGTTTATCCAACTTATACTTCGTCAGAAACGAATATTTAGACAATGATTTCGTTTCATATAAATTGAAACAAGACTGTTTTCTTTTGTATTTATAGGAACAATGGATGATTTTATATAACTTTTCATTTTATGCATATTTGTTTAATTTGAAATGTTGCAAATATTTACGCTTGTGTTAATTAAAGTAGTGCAAAATATCGGAAAATATATGTCTTTAATTACTTGAGTGATAAATGCCCAGCTGGTCGTTGATCTCTGTTGCGGAATATATTTGCGCTGGCTAAACTTGGCCTGTGGTCAGGGCTTGTATTTTTTTTTACCATTGAAGCTGTAGTTGGGGCACATTTCTGAGTGTCATATCGTAAAAATATATATACCCCCTATTTGTGATTAAGTATGAGATATATAAAAAGTCTCTTGTTGGGTTTTGATAAATAACTACGGTAGCCTATTCATAATGAATAATGAAGCCTTTAGGCGACGTCTCAAAAAGTTTATTTACTGTACATAATGGCCGTGGCCGGTCGATATTCCGCCTACACATCGTGTGAAATGTGAGTATTTAAAAGGTAATACAGGTAACAATCCATAAAACACCCCGACAATTCAATCTTCTTTAGAATCGGGTCGATGCCGTACTCGAATTCATCATCAATGAATCACGAAAGCACGCCAACTGAAAACGAGGCTTGTTTTGTTTTGTTATGTACAACTTGATGCAAGCGCACGGGATCCACGTGCTCAATCGGATACTCTAAACTAACGTGCAAATGAAACCGACTAGATCAATTCGTGCTACCCTAATTTCTGGCAGGGAATTACTATGCCATGAAGTCACGCAAGCTGAGTGTATGCTTTCAATCAATCATCATTAACGTAACGTCCCGTTACTAGCTACATCTGTGATTTGATTGGTCAGTTATATACGGCTCTGACCCATTCCAAAGCGTGAGAACTCTTTTCACAATGGCTCCTGAAGGCGTGTATGCGTTGTCATGACGACACAATATTCATGTCGTCAAAATAATTACACTCGGTCCTTTTAAGTAAATGAAGCGTGCGAAATCTAAGATAAGTCGAAAATCAATTTGGTAATTGTTACAACTTGCATACATCGCTTCTGTAACAAACCTTGATAAAGCAGTAATTGTTGGGAGGGCAATACACATGGCTGTTGTCCTCAACATGGAATTATACTTTCGATTTTGTGTTGGTGTTAGTGAGTGAAGCCATGTTAACATTGACTTCACTGAGACAGGATACCAGTAGACCTACGTGGAATAGCGGTGATGAAAAGAATCCATCCCCGAGATTGTAAGTATAAATGATATGTTGTCACTGATAGACATATATTTAGCCTAGTTTTAGTTTTGGTCGTGCTAAACTGAATTGAACTGAGCCTTTATTGAGCACGCGAATAAATCACGCTATGCAAAAGGCATGCAATTTGAAATAACCGGTCTGAAAACTGTAACTTAACAATATTTAGGTAAAAACTCAATCCATCAATGTTGAACAGTTGATGCAATTTAGCCTGTCGGACGTATATTCATGTCATATATGCACATAACTAGTTATGATATCTCGGGAAAATATATATTCTTTAAAGCAAGCGAGCACGCATATCCCAAAGTAGCAATTATGTACCAGTATATGAAATTCATTGGATCTCAAATAGAGTCCAAATTTTAAATTTTCCGGGTTGAAAACTAAATAAGTCAAATACTCATCAATACGAAGCATTCAATGTAGAATCTCTTAAGTAGTACTTTAGTACAGTCGGGGCCTTGTAGATCTGTATATATGCATGAGAACCTGAACCCTGAGCAGGAACTGTGCAGCTCTACGTATACTGATATTAACCCTGAGAATCTGAGGACAAGAACCCTGAGATTTTACAGAAGAACTTTCCATACAAACTTGAATTCAAAACGCTAATAGCTTCCAAACTCCTGGCATACCTTCGAACCCACATTGGGATATTCCTCTGACTGAAATGACCTTGAACAGTCTTGGAAGCCTGTGGTCTGGGGTAGTCCTTATGAGTAGGGAAGGGGTACGGGTGGACATGACCCACCATGACAGAGATGAGGTTATGAAACTTCTCCACGTATTCCTCAGTGTCGTGCACAGTGCGCGTGCACGACTGACTCCTCTTGTACGGGGTTAGTTTCTTCCGGTCACGCACTTCTCGGCAGTCGACCTTGAGCCGTCTTCCACCATTGTTCCTCTCTAGAATTCGGACCTGTCGTCAAAAACGTCATTTAAAATGAAACTATGACACAAATCATATCTTGCACATTCAAACATTTACATCATGCATTTATAATTTTTCGTATTACATTTATATGTCCTTGGAGAGACAATTTTATATAACTATTTTCAGAATCTTGTAATAAGAGAATATTTTGTACATGTCGCGCCCAACATGATTTTTGATTAACGTTGATTTGAATGGACAGTAATGAACATATGAAGAATTCCAATTCCAAATGAAGCGTGAACTGAATGATAAAGGGATTCATGAAGACAAAAACTGGTGTCTGCCATCTGGGGTCGCTGATAGTATGGGTACATGGTTCGAATTTCTCAAGGGCTCGATGTAAAAAATTACTATAATTAATATTCTTGCAGACAGGGTAATATTTCTGTGAAAGGCTATAATTCTAAAATGCAAACACACGTGTTGCATCTATTGCTTTCTCCTATTGCAAAGTAAAAAGACCCAGACTGTCCTTAAAACAGATAGTTTAAAGGGGCAGTAGCACGTTTTTTGCAAATTTTATTTATTCAAATTTCCCATTTATAATGATAGTTTATGTCATTTATATTTACTTTAGAGGGTAAAATATCTTATTACACAAACCAATTTCCCGTAGTGGTAAAAACAGTGTTGCGTAGAAAGCAAAAATTGCATGGCGGCCATTTTATTGTGAACACAATTTATTATTTCGAATGACAAAAAACGATTCCCATGGCTTTACGAACCATGTACACTCATTTTTTAGATTGATTTTCCGAAGAGGGAAGGGTGTTTTACTATTGGTGAGATTATTTTTCAATTACATTTCATCGACTTATTTCACGGGAAAAACGTGCTACTGCCCCTTTAATCATTAGTTATCTAGTATACAATCTAAATAAATTTAGATCAACTTTTTTAATATTACGTTAGGACATTCTATCTAAATTTGTTTAAATTGGCAAGTTTACAGACGAGTTCTCATGAACTTTAAGTAATCGATAAGTACAAAAACATTTAAGCATTAATTTACTATCCAATTTGCCCGCATATCTACAATAAACCTAAATAGAGTCACAAATGTGTCTTTTTTTGGTCAGGCTATTAGTGTATTCATTTGCCATCGAATCATCGATGAGTAATTAGTAACCACCTATGAAGTAATCGAAGTGAAGTAAATCAAAGAGTAAATTAACTTTTTCATGAATAATCAATATGCGAGTAATCATTAACTGAAAGCAATCGACGAGAGGTCAATATAATTAGGGGCAACATGTGAGTAATCAATAACTAAAAGTAATCGATAAATAATCAATAATTAGAGGTAATCGCTGATTGATTACCTTAACCTCTAAGGGGATATCCTCGCGCTCTGTGTAGTGTTTTCTGTAACTCTCCGCCAAGTGGCTTGTGCTGAACGAGTTGATTGGCTTCACGTCACGTGACCTCTTAAACAACTTCCGGATTGAATATCTGTGAAGAAATGTTTCAGAAATTCGTATAGGTCTAATTTTGGTTTTAAAATTTAAAATGTGATAATTAAACCAAAATTGATGTATGTATCTGCTAGTCAAAACAGAATTTGATTTAAAGTAGTTTTAGTTTGGACCACTACTACTGGGTGTTAAGTTTGATGACAGGTTACATTTTTAGCTCATCAGGCTTGAAAGACCCGATGGCCATATATGGGCTTATGACATGGCATGGCGTCCGGCGTCCATACGTCCGTCCGTCCATTCGTCCATCCGCAAACTTTCGCTTTTTCCACTTCTTCTCAAGAACCAATGACTCAACAGAGCAAAAATTTTATGTTCAGACTCCTTGGATATTCGGAATTCTAAATTGTAGATTTTGTGACTCCGAGACCCTAAATGGGGTCACAGGGGTCACAACCTTAAAAACTTATTTTCATCTTCTTCTCCAGATCCAATAGGTCTAGAGAGCTGAATATTATGTGCAGACTGCTTGGCTTGTTTTGTATCAATTTTGTAAACTTACCCAATCTCACGCAAGTCCAACTTCTTTTTTCTTCGAGGGGATTCCTGGAAAATAAAATAAAAGGAAAGTCAGTTATTGAAATCTGCATTTGAATAAATAAGGTTTTAAGCACTTAATATTTACATTTACATATTTTAGACCGACGGTTTGAATTAAGACACAAACATGTTATGCTCGATAACCATGAGGGTTATGGTAACGTTTTTACTTGCTAAGCTGTATTAACTTTAATCATAAAAATTGTTATTATGTTGTTTGAAACTCTTAAGAATGTACTGTAATTAGAAACCAGTCATTATCAAAAATAATTAATTTTCATGTGAGTATTTTTGGAGGATTTTACCCCAAATAAAAATGTCAACAATGATTTTCATGGAGAAGTAACCCATTTAGGGTCATTTAGTAATATATTTTGCTTGTTATCCTCGACATTCATGCTGAATATCTATCATTCCAATCACCAAAACATTGTATCATGTATATAATATTACACATATATTTTCAAAGAAATTATTCCAATTTTCTTTCATTTTTAAGGTTTTTGACCCCCAAACAGACAGTTTGTTCAGCTAACAGCATCAATGACCATTAGAAATATGAAATGGTGCATAATCTATCAGTCTAATAACTACAAAAGTGTATTATGCAATAGATATATTTTAAAATAAATTATTCCAATTTTCTTTCATATCTTAAAGTTTTTGACCCCAAAACAGACAGTTTATTCAGCTAAGAGCAATACTGACCATTATATAATTATGTACGGGTCATGGTCTATCATTTTAATCTTTGCCAAAGTATATTATGCAACATATATCTTATAAAATAAATTAGTCCAATTTTCTTTCATTTTTTAAGGTTTTTGCCTCCAAAATGCATTTTGCCAATGGTTGATTTTGGTTGGGGTTTTCATGACTCATCAGCACTGTTACTGTGACCATTTAAACACAAAATGTGTCTATTATCGAAGATGTCCGGATTTTTCATAATTTCTACAAATAATCCTACAAATGAATCGTGATACTCGATAAATATGAATAAAACGCTTAGCTTCCATCAGCACATTGTTAAACGTTCTCTGTGGAATGTGCCATGTGTTTTCAAAATAGTTTCAATTAAATTAGCTGCTTAAACTTAACGCACACACAGTTTCAATACTGACAATGCGTATATGAGCAACGATGTAACAAATGAAAGCTTTATGGACATGTAATTCAACTTAACATAGCTAACTTTTCACTTGGAACATTTATTCATTTCATAATGAATATGATATTGACATTTTAAGTTAAATCTAAATCATACACACAACGTTTTGCACATATACAGCTTTGGAAACTTCTCCCACTAGGAACGTTGCTTTACAAGATAAAATAGTATATTTAATAAACAAAAATAATATCCACTACCTAGTTAACACTTACCGAAGTGACTGTATCGTGAAAAAACATATCGGTAAACATCTTCCACTTTTAATACGCCTAAACAACAGCTATGCTCTTTCGCATGTTCACTCAAAAGGCACGCAACAATGACTGTGACGTCATAGAAACGTGACGTTATACACATCACAGGAAAGGAGTACTTACAGCGCGCTGCTACATCGATGACAAAGTACACGTGAAATAAGAGGCCTCCGTTCAGTCACCTATATTTATATTGTGTATTTAGAGTGCAATGTTTATTCAGATATATAGAAATGCATATTCGTTGCGCAAGCGGCATTGCGAATTGTTTACACACGCGTGTGTGTCTGATGCCGCCATTAAAGATACATCCATTGTGTTTCATAAAATTTTATTTGGCTGAAATACGTGCCAACATACGATATGTGCTGATTTCAGTTCAAATAATTTCATTCAACTTGCATATTCACCCCCAATAGCCAATTATATCATAATTACTAGTTTTTAATTAAAATTGAGCAACATACATGTACAGAAACCGTAACTACACGTCCCATTTACACGCACAGTAGTTATAAGACCTATTAAACACTATCAACCCAAAGTTATCTGTTTGTATGGGGAAAATAAGATTCCAAAATTACGTTTGTCCAATTGACGCGCACCACACGCGGTGCATTGTCCGGTTTTCGATCAAAAATTGACACTTTTACCTTGATATCGTTAATATACTAAATTAAGTATCATTAAAATGGCAACAGTCAGTACTTCTCGAAAGATTAACATCATTTATAACGTTTGGAATATGTGACCCACAACAACGAAATGGATGTAGGCCTACCTTTAATAAAAGTGTGCTGACATTTCGTCGCTCTGTTTGTCTTAAGTTTATTGAGGTTACACTTACGACCCATAGCTTGTAAGACGATTGTCAACCGATTACTAAGTACCTAGTGCTAACAACGAATGTTGAAAGAACCTCAGCGTTGAATTTTTTGTTGAAATATCTTAGGCTTTCGCTGAAGATTTGCCTGCTATGAGTTGTTGGCATATTATAGTGGTCCAACGTTGATTACCTATCGCCGATCGATTGTTTTTTATGCAATAAACATAGGTTGAAAGGTTAGCGACCGCTTAACATCGAGATGCAGAGTTTGTCAAGGCGCAATAATGACCTTCACCAGTCGCTAGACATTTGGCAGACGGTACTCTCGCGTTGCGGAACGTTAATTAGGAAGCGGTTATTATCACGTTGGAATTATGATTTTGTTTGGTCAGTCAAAGTGCAGCGATCGCTAGTCACCTACTTTTCCCCACTTCACTTGTACGTTGAAGCTGCCCATGAGAGCGCAACTTTCAAATGCAAGGCAGAACTCTTGCCAGTCTCATTACTGACTGATTTAAGCCTTGCAATATTTCCCTCGCTTTGTTGTGCCAAGATAGTGGATCGCTGTACCTGAAATGCATAGTGGACCCGGATTTTCAAGCACGTGGATCTTAAGGAAAAACAGTACGCAAGGCCTAAATCAGCCAGTAATGGAGACTGGCAAGAGTTGAATTGGGAAGGTGGTGAGAGCGTGGCATTGTCTTAACAAAATATATATATTTCAGATATCATGATTCAAATTGAACTACTATCTAAGGACAGTTTTCATTATATCATGTAGTGTGTTACAATACAACAATGCAACAATACGCGTTTTCAAACTAAACTTGAAGAATGAAAATGAATTTACATGTTATTGATGTTTGTATATGGTATGATATATTCAACACTCCCTTACCAATTTTGAGGCATGGGTCTATTGATATTTTAAGATAATACCCACACTGAGCATGTAGCTATCATAATGAAATTTGCTATCAACCTAAGCCAATCGTCCTGATAACATATATATCAATATAGTTTATAGTCTAGAAGAATAAACAATTACCAATTATTGATAAAACCATTTTTGTTAGCAGACTATACGGCTTAAATGTATGACAATTGCTTGCAATACAGTGTTCATATCGGAGCCAGACAGCGCCTAATCTAATATTGGCCAGCTCCATTGGTTCACAGGCGTATAGTCTGTCACACACAATGCCGGTATTTAGAACATCCTACACGATGCAGACATCCCAATTTACCACTTATTCGTAAGTAGGGAAAACGTCGATGCCGTTATTGCTAGGTCAAGTGCGCTGTCTTGATAAGTAAACAAATCTGTTGGAATATGACATATTCATCGCGTCCTAAACAGAAACCTCAGTAGCTGATGGTGTGACCAGAGTAATGGTCAGTTTGTATCCATTGGTCATCTTTCTTTCAGATCGGTCAGACTTGTAATAAATAAATAAACTATAGTAAACAACTATTTATATAGCGCCTTATCCAAACCTCAGGAGCTGATGGTGTGACCAGAGTAATGGTCAGTTTGTATCCATTGGTCATATTTTTTTCAGATCGGTCAGACTTGTAATAAATAAATAGATTAGTAAACAACTATTTATATAGCGCCTTATCCAAAGGTCATATAAAGCGCTGTACAAGTCAATGATAACAAATGATAACAAGTTTATTGTCACTCTGGGTAATATTTTTTGAAGAGACGTGTCTTCAAATTTGCTTAGACACATTTCAAAGATGGGCAAGTTCTCATGTCAATAGGCAGAGTATTCCAGGGAGTAGCGGTGCAGAGTTTAGGATCCTATGGCTCGCTGTGTGTGGAGCACAGTGGTGTAGTGGTTAGCATGTCTGCCTCTCACGCCAACGGCCCGGGTTCGAATCCCGGTGGAGACAACATGCATTTGTGACCTGGGTCTTATACTGTGTTGGGCAAGGTACTTCATCCACATTGCACTCAGTTCAACCAGCTGGTCAAATGGGTACCTGGACATGGGAAGGTATGCACCTACACGGAGCGCTTCATAGGCAGCACCGAAAGTATGATTCCCTCAGGGTAATAATTGTGTAGCGCCTTGAGCATGCATTGTGCATGGATATGTGCGCATTATAAATATACTGTTATTGTTATTATTATCTCCAACTTATGCACGATTGCAAACAGTTCTTAACTATATTCCAGGAGAAAATATACTAATATACTAAACGCATACACCTTAGTTGGGGGTGACGTAGATCAAAATGTTTAACACCATGTGCCAACACTCACTCACTTCTGCCAGACAAATGGTTATTTCTATGTGTATATACCGCAGCAGTGTATACTTTAATACGTTTTTATAACTCGCTTGAGGGCAAGCTCATACCATATTCATTGATTGTGTCTGAACCAAATTTGTTATCGGAGTACGTTTGGGATTCGAACCCGTGACTTGAGCACCCGCGGGACTCCACTGAACTCCTGCCCTTCTTCTACTGGTAGTGTAGTTCTGGGATACAGTTATTGGTTCCGGTAAGTATATAAGTCTTGTAATCTGTCCAACTTGCCAGGAAATGGTGAACCGTAAGAAATATTATCACTCGAGATGTTGAATGTGCGACTGATGTCATTCATAAATATATGGACATACGTATTCCATAGGTAGACTGAAAGTTGAAGTTATTCACTGTAAACAGGTTTTGACAATAAAAAAGTTGCAGTTAGAGACAAATGTATAATATGTCAATTTGACAACCGATAACTGATTAGGTTATCATTTAGGAGATAAATCCATTCTGTTTTATATTTTGGGGTTGTATGTTGTGCATTTTTTACCCCTAAATTTAATTTCAAACCGAGCTTGCGAGTTGTGATTGTATATTGGGTTATTACACGTGAAATCCAGATATAAAGTGTCTCTGAAATGGGTATACTTTATATGCTTGTCATTAGTTTTGAATGGTGTTGGTATTGGATTTCACAATGGCATTTTCGGATGCAAGCTCGAAATCATGCTCATTGCATAACTTTATATTATAAAGTTATATTTCATGCCCAACTAAATTCTTGTTCATGCTCCACTCTCTTGGGAGTATATGACTACAACTGTCTGTCTAGTTTCCTTTCACATTTGTATTCAAGTCCAAACCAGCTGGCTCTACATTTTACTGCTGGGTAAAATTGGGTGTTCAGTTTCAAAGCAATGATAAATACCTGTGACTCCGCCACATTTACGTTATCCATGCTTGTTAGCCGTGAACGTAAACATACAGCTTTATCAAACAATGCCAGGAACGCTACTGTGACGTCATCCATTATGACGTCACAGTTGAAATAGCTTTATGTGAATAAAATCCATCGAAAATATAGAAACCAAACTTTGTGTTCTATTTCATAACAAGATAGGCTTACAGCACATTTGACGAACTCATTTATATCGGGTAATATATTGTGAACAAACATCCTGTCTCATGCCGCTGAGGGTATAACGTACACACGCTGTCGCTCCACTGGGTTTAAAAGCTGTACGATGGTACCGTACCTCTGACCCAGGAATTATGTTAAAACTGACAACCAATGACAGCGATTTAAAGGCTAGTGGGCAATATAAAGATGGCTTGGTAGCACATGATCTTGCCACCTCGGGTTTTCATAGATGTGAAAACGTCTTCACAAATATGCAGGTGGTCAAGTACCTCATTCTGCGGAAGAGTGGAATATCGAAATCTAACTGCTGTTTGAAAGGCTCTCTGTGGTTGGCTGAACCTTCATCGGGAACCATCACGATGAAACTATTGTGTTGGCTGAAACATTGGTCACATCGTGCAGTTTTGAGTGGGGTTTTAATCCAGGGTATGAAATTAAGTGGAGCCATAGCGTATACGTTACACCCTGATACAGGATGTGAACAAACATGATGGCCATATGGAGTTGTTACTTTACTTCGTTTGTTCAAGTGAAATGAAAGTTGCATTTGATAAAGTAACCAGTTTCTTCTGACCAAATGCATCATGCATTCACGTTTTTTTCATTTTCAAAATCACGAGATGTCAATCGCCAACAATTGAATATTTTGAAAAATAAAGTAATCCAAAAATTTCCTGATAATAATAACTTCGCCCACTTTAATCACGATTCTTACTCAAACTTAGTATCATCAAAGGAATTCTTCCAACGGCGATAAATGTCACATATGATATAGAAACACAATAAAAGTAACTTCACTCGTATCATTTTCAGTAATCCAAGCTATATCTCCCACGCGTCGCTTCTTTTGCTGTGTTAATTACTCTTCGTATTTCAATGAACGCTAAACCTTCACATTTGATTATTTAAATTATTTTTTTTTAAATCGAGAATGCACGATTCGTGAAATGAAATATCATACACTATCCTAAGTTATAAATCACACTATCGGCGTAGGACTATGACTATGAATTAAATATTGTCACAAAGTGACTGTGGTACTCAGATAAAACAAACTATTTGGTTACCCTCAAGAATTTATTACAAACGACAAAAAGGAAAATAAAGTTACATGGATAACACAACGCATGGACGTAGATACGGTGTCATAGGTCTCGGTACCTGAAAGGTAAATGATATAACTAGCAAGCTGTGTGCTCCAGTGCCATGCAAAACTTCAGGTGCATTCGTGATGTTAGTCAACTCCGATTAGCGTAGGGACAGCTGCAACAGAAATATTTCATATGAGTTTACATGAAAACGCCTATGACATCGTATCAAACAAAATAATAAAAAAAACCTGCACCTAACCTTTAAACTATATGGGTCAGGATATATACATAATTATTTTCGTGATATTCGGACACATTTTAGTGATTCTTAACGTTGATTCTCGTTGTTTCTGAATAAATGTGCACGTGAAAAATTTCATATGACAAGTTCAAACACTTTCGATTCTCCAAAATTGATCCTTTTAGGGCGTCCTTTCCTACGGAATATATACATTCAATACCCATCACTACAAATATATTATATATACATTATTCGTTGGACCAATATTTTGCTATTGTAGTCTTATAGTTTACCAGCTCAACATCCCAATGGCCTTGGTACTAGTGGCAAACAATTACATGATTCTTCATTTTGGTCGATTCTTATACTTTATAACTGTTTGGTCTAATTATACAAAATGGGTTATATGTAGAGTAACCAGCGAGGTACGAATGATTAGAGTAAATATGCCCTCGTTGAAATAATGTTAAGTCCCTCGACAAGGCTCGGGTTTGTTCATCTCGGTCATATTTCCCACAACCATTCGTACCTTGTTACTTGTTTTCTAAATAAAAACAAGTATACTGCGAAAAGTTTTTTTGTTGTTGTCTTATGATGTGGTTTGATGTCATCAATGAATTATTTTTTTCAATTGATAAATTAAATTAACCAAACGTATTTGCTTTCAATGCTATAAAGGCAGATTGTCATATGATGGCTTTCTTTTTACAGTTGATGTTTCTCGTATTATTCCAATAAGTTTGTGTTCAGTTGCAATGTTACGGCTGCTTAGTAAGATTAATGTTGTATTTGAGTTTGACTATTGACAGTGATAATTAAATAATGACATTGTGCCGCGAATTATGTACCTGTTAAAGTGAATTACAACCCCGATTGGTATGGTATTGACATTATTGATTATCGTATTGTTGTTATAGTAATGGCCCAATTTCTCTCTGATAACCGAGTATTTTGTTCTGTATCCAACCGTTGTAGGACCTAACAACCCAAAGGAGGAGATACAAGCTTCAGGACAAGTAGCTAAATGACCACACTGGTGTCAATATGGTTAACGTTCTCGATCGTTGACGTATTTAATTAGGGATATGTGTTATTTTTGAAATAATTATCCTTTTATTCATTGACATACTGATGAAATATCAATCATAAAAATGAAATAGCCCTAACTTATTTTATCAGTATGTCAATGAATAAAAACGATCATTATTTCATTGAGAGTTTTCCACTTAGTTCGTTTACCCTATTACTACGCATTCCCTGCAAATGTCTGCTTTTTCAATCCTTGATAAATACTATAGTCTTAACGTCTATAGTAAAATGTATTTGAATACACGTTTCACGCATGAAACGAAAATGGATTTAAGTTACCGTTCACACGCCCTAAATTAATTATGGGGGCAAAAAAATGAATATAAATATTCATCCAACCAATTAACTGAATCTCAAACAATCATTCCTTTGTTTACTACCCATTACGTTGCCAGTTCCATAACAAACACTCGAGCACGCTCTTTAACTAATGAACTGTGTTTGCACTTCGCCGCTGTTATCACACCTGATAGCCAATATTCCTACACTTGTCTGGTGATTGTGTTATTTACGGATCGATGCGATCTATACCAGGTAGCTAAAACATGAAAAACAAACCAGCAAAGGGGGAGGGAGTTAGCAAGAGAACGATCCGATTGTGTAAGTTGATGCAAGATGCATCTTGAGTAGGATTTTGTATTCATGATATTTTACCTATCTCAAGGGTTTAAAAAATATGATTCCAATCTGTAAAAAAGTATTTTTGACCAAAACCAAAATGGCCGCCATAATTGCCGAAAAATATTCACAGTCGTGTCCTTCTAGATTGAGTTTCTGATATTCAAAGTTTGGAAAGCTTACGTTTTAGATATTATTTAGATGTTGTGATTAAGATTATGATTACGATTTGATAACAGACTGAACATGTTTGTTTTTAGGAACCTCAAAATGGCCGCCATAATCACTCCGAATAGCGGTAGACGTGCATGATTTATCACAAGCCGTGACTGTATCGCTATTGATACGTTTTTAAAAAAAAAACCTGACTTGTTTAGACATTTGAGAGATGATCCTAGTCTAAAGACCAATCTTGGAATCCCCTGGCGTCCATAGTGAAGACCGATTTACAGTTTTCTGAAAGAGTATTTCAAAATACGGACACGATGATGGGTCGTTCTGCAGTAGTGTTGATTCCTCCGTATGTACATATATTGCGTAAAGTATATAGTTGGTTAGTCTGAATGTTTTAAATTACAAGCTCAAGTTCACACAATAGAGAATGCGTCTCTTTTCATAAATAAAACATTTCGTAGACTCATATGTATTTCTGTCATTCTATTTTATAAGGGATTTAAAACATTAGAACTTTTATGCCAAAACTTACTGTGACAATAAGATAAATAAAAATATGATAATAATCATTTCCGTCATTGTCTCCAAACAGAGGCAGTCTAATTAACAGTTGACCTCGTTCCGAGGAATAAAATAATGCATCAACCGGGATACGAACAGGTCCTGTAGATTCCTTTCCACAAGGTGTGTGATCTTTACCAGTTTGGTGCAGACAAAACCCAGTCACATAGCTGACCAATCACATCATAGTTTTTAAACGGGCGCCGTTTTGAAACATTCGGAATCATAATTCGTAAACACGTCATGTTACGGAAACCGACGAGAGTATCGCTGTTAGGGGTTACTTGCCCCTACTTGTACCTAAAGCTTTTGTTGGACATTCTGTGATTGGCTACCTGAATAGCGTCAGAACATACGAGCCTACGGCTGATATCAGAGGGTTTGGTGAGAAAACTTCCGAACGATATGAGTTCGTATCCCGGTAGATAATTTTTTGGCAACTTTCATTCCTCGGAAAACGGTCGATTTTAATCAGGCTGTCCACAGAGGGTACTCCCATGCGGATTTTCTAGCGTAGTTTTACTGATGAATTATGTAAATGTAAATAGATTGTGTGGAAATAATTGTAAATTTTCAGAAACAAAGCAAGTCTATGTATATATAGTTCTCTCGCAACATGGTTTATGATTGGCGCGATTCTCTCCTTTCAGTTCGCCATCTGTCAGGTGTGAAGTTGTGAATTAGTAAGTGAGATTGATTGTTTTAGTAATCGTGACGAGATTGTTATTCTTATTATGACCAGACATGACTGTCACGGAAAACGAATAACCTATGACGTTTTTTGTTAGCGTCAAAAGGTGTTCAAGGCAAGCAATCAATACTTAGATTATTGCGAATTAATTTTAAACTTTTTACAATAAAGTCGTGATAATCTTTTAAGTCAATAACAAAAGGGTGTTTTTTTTATGAAAAACGTGTCATTTCATTAAATGGATTGCTTCCTTTCACACTCACGTACCAATGCAATCCGAAAAACACCCTGATCTAAAACTAACTCAATAAAATGTAACTCCTTGAATAATCGCCCGGCGATTATTAATTTCAAATACCCCGATTTCACCAGGTGTTTATTGAAGGCAGGCGAATGTTCTTATCGGAGCCATAATATATATATGTGAAATTTTAAGAAAATCCTGACAAAGACTTCATTGCAGTATGTTTTAAATTATGAATATTATAAACGAAGTGCATGTCACGAGGTTAAACTTCGCATAAATATGCTTATGCCGAAATTATTTTTGAAAAAGTGATAGTCATTTATTTACATTTACCCCGGCGATTATTCAAGGCAGGCGATTTTTTATTTCAAAGAGGGCTTAGACCCGGCGATTATTCAAGGCAGGCGATTGTCCAAGGCAGGCGACTTTTCAAGGATTTACGGTACTTCATTTTGAAAAGATTATTATACCGCGCTAAAGTCGACAACTAATGTCGAAGTCACATCATTATTGCAAGCCGAATGTGAGCATTTTTAAAGATCTGTTTTAAGTTTTTAAAAGATCACCCTGTCAAGTCATTAAAGTCCAGCAAAGACTAGATTACTACATTTATGATTTTATAAATATACAAATATGATATGCCACTAAGAGACGAATATACACGGAATACATATCACAATTGCTTGTTCACTTTGGTCTACAATTACACGGGTATTGGTATAACAAGTGTAGATACATTATTGATGCGTGATATAGCTTGTATATGCCTCTGGCATGGTGCTCGATCAATAGTCTACAGCATAAAGACGAAATAAGAAAATATTTATTATTAATACATCGCCGCCTTTATGCCTATATCATTCGATACTACAAAGCATGATGCAATGAGGTAAATGGATATATATATATATCTGTAGACTAAATCGTCAAAGAATATATTGGATGTTAACCTTAAAACAGAAAATATACTTATCACGATGTCATCTATGTTTAAGTTTAATGATTGTGTGTGTGTGTGTGTGTGAGAGAGAGAGAGAGAGAGAGAGAGAGAGAGAGAGAGAGAGAGAGAGAGAGAGAGAGAGAGACAGAGACAGAGAGAGGGAGAGAGACAGAGAGAGAGAGGGAAAGAGAGAATGAGAAAGAGAGAGAGAATGAGAGAAGGAAAGATATAGAGAGAGAGAGAGAGAGAGAGAGAGAGAGAGAGAGACAGACAGACAGACAGACAGAGAGAGACAGAATGAGAAAGAGAGAGAGAATGAGAGAGAGAGAGAGAGAGAATGAGAGAGTGAGAGAGAGAAAGAGAGAGAATGAGAAAGAGAGAGAGAATTAGAGAGAGAGAGATAGAATGAGAGAGAGAGAGAGAGAGAGAGAGAGAGAGAGAGAGAGAGAGAGAGAGAGAGAGAGAGAGAGAGAGAGAGAGAGACAGACAGACAGAGAGAAAGAGAGAGTGAATAAGAGAGAGAGAATGAGAGAGAGAGAAAGAGAGAGAGAATGAGAGAGTGAGAGAGAGAATGAGAAAGAGAGAGAAAGAGAGAATGAGAAAGAGAGAGAGAATTAGAGAGAGAGAGAAAGAGAGATAGAATGAGAGAGAGAGAGAGAGAGAGAGAGAGAGAGAGAGAGAGAGAGAGAGAGAGAGAGAGAGAGAGAGAGAGAGAGAGAGAGAGAGAGAGTCGGGTTTTGAATAAATGATTACTCCATGCTCCACTTTATTTGTCGCGTGTATCGGCGAATTTGATAAAACCTAAAAAATAGAATTCGAGCCAATAAGCGCCCGGGGGTAGGACCCCTTAAATGTTACTAAGGGCCTGGACCCTATTACAGGAAAAACGTCCATTGAACGCCCCACAAACCTGGGTGTGCCACGTCCCCATAAACCTGGGTACACAACGTCCCCACAGCGTTTTGTCTCAGCTGGGTAACCTCAGCACAATAAAACAATACCATTATGTATCGTATGTAATCTAACAAGAACTTGCACGGTGTCTATATATATCCTCATATTCTTGAAGAACGAAAATCGTTTTCACGGATTGCCTGATCTCTACACGAACCCCTCTCAAATGAAGAAATCATTTCTTTGAATTGTTCCAAGCCAAGCAAGGCTAATAACTCTGTTATGCGATACCCTTCCCCGGGAGCTGATTAATAATTAATGCTGTCTAATTAAGGTTCACCTTGGAGTACGCTTGCATTAAACAAGCATAATAAGCGTTTCCAATATCCCTTTAGATCTCCAAACCAATCATGGACAATGTCGCTGGGCGTGGTTTAGTACGGATATCTCTCCGTGACCAGAGTGCGTTGTGAACACTTGTGTTGCAAAATATGCCCCACACAGACATATGTGAACGTCGAAACTTAACTAAATATCTTTGTAGGAGTACGATAAACAGGAGATAAATACTAAAAGGTTTACTTTCCATAGACAAATATTGCAAAATATCACTATATAGTTTACGGCATCAATACATCCCACGTTGAACTGTGCGTAAAACAGGAGGACGCGTTGATTGGTGGACGGTTCCAGCGTGGGAATACGTGGTACGGCGCGGAAACATTTCACCGGATTCGAACTCGGAGGCAGGCAGTCGGGAGACAGGGGACCACCCTATGCGGGGCAGCGAGGTTTGGAAGCGAACCAAGCACCGGACTGTTTGGCACCGTGGTCAAAGCAGAAGCTAGTGTCTACGGTTGCCTAGACAACGTTACACATTATGGTACCTATGGAATTGCTGTGATCAGACGTCTTATAGTGGGTGCATTTAACACATTAACAAGAGCAGGTTTCGAGTGGGTCGAAGGTTCGTCTGCGTGGGGGATAAAATGATAGAGGGGGAGAATACACTATGGACGAGAGCAGCGCCAACATGCTAACTGGTACCACGTCTCAGGTAGGTCTGTATTTACTGTACATGTCTTACTCCGGCCTTTGCCTTCGCGACGCTATTAAAATTCGATTAAGTTGGTGCTGTGATCTTACAGACGCCATGTGATGTCTGAGACGGTCTTGCTGTACTGGACACCGAACTCGCTGCAGTGTGATGAGACAGTAGGGTACACAATATCATATGAACATAGCGAGACAGAAATACATTATAGAAAAATGTGCCAAATGGGTTCTCTTCATAATTAATCTAGGAGATGTCTACTTTTAGAATGTCCGTCTGCCGATTGAATAATTAAAATAAAAATGGCCATTCAGCACATTTTTGACGTGGGAGTTCACACAGTATTCTTATCTGTGTTGAGACCGTGGCCTACATACATCCGAATTAATCCCGTCTGTCTTTTGTTTCATGTTTAATTTGGCTGTGTCTCCGGCCGCCTCATCTAGTCTTGTGAATTCATTTAGCATCGATTTATAATCGTCTAGATGACAAAGTAAGTGTGAGAAGACAAACAGTTTGTTGAGGAGGAATATCGTGAGATTGGGGATGTTTTGAGGAACAGACGCGACGTGATGGTATGGAAGGTTCTCAATCGATAGATTTGTCTGCGACCCGTCTAGGACTCAAGGCCGTTCCTTTCAACCGTCAAATTTACATCCACTTAAAATCTGTCAAACTTAACCCCCTCACCGTCAAGCACATATATATGGTATACAAGGCGGGATGAAGGAGATCACTTCACGTTCGTTAGTGGTTAAACATGAGATGCTTTGTTACAAAGACAAGTTCTAGTTTCTGGAATATTGATCGGCGAGAAAATACCATTAAAAACAATATCGTGTAGTGTAGCCTGGAGATCAGCGATATGATCAATGGTACTGTCCACAATGGCGTAGTTGAAGTGGCATGGGTGGTTGATCCCCAGTGCCCCACGTGTTGCATGACTCTCGGTGACTGTGGCGACTGATTTGGTGACTGTTTTGTGACCAATTTTTCTGTGACTGATTTGATTTCTTACTCTTTGTGACTGATTCTTGGTAAATGAATTGCATGATGTATTTGGTGTCTTGTACTCGGGCTGAATTCGTGGTAGATATCCGGTGACTTATATGTGACGATTTTCAGTGACTGTTCAAAGTAACTGCATCTTGGTTTCTGCTTCTTAGTGACTGAACTGGTGACTGGTGTGGTTGCTGACTGATTTGTTTACTGATTCCCGCGCGACGACTGTGGTGACTAAATTAGTGACTGAATCGCGGAGACTGAATGTACTAACTAAATTTGATTGCAGAATAATTGATGGCTGATTCTTGACAATTACTGATTTCAGTGAATAAGGTGACTGAATCACGGAGATTTAAATCATGCGATTTCTATAACCGATTCTTAGTGACTGTTTTTTCTAACAGCTCCTAGGTGTCGAATATTGAATCAGTGACCAATTCATAGTGTTTGTTGTGACTGATTTTAGCCTCCTAATACATGGTGACCGATATTTCGTGTGAGAGAAGCCATGTGACCGACTCAGTGTTGCTCGGCCTACAATCAATGAAAACAAGTTGTATCACGTTTCGACTCCTCCATTTTAATGATTTTTGGTGTTGTCATGTTGCCGTCGGAGCAGGGGAAGTGAATGCTGAGCTTGTCCTGTAGTACCCAGCCAGTGCCGGACAAATCGACACGGCGGAATTAGGTAGATGAACTCTCCTGCTAATCAACACATCAAAGAGGCTCGCTATGCCGTGGGCAGTTTTTGTAATGGCGCGAGTCTGTAGCCTTATAAACCTGTTTTTCTTTCCCTTCAGGTTTGAGATGGCTCGTGATGGTTTTTTATGTTCTAATTGGTCCTAGAATGGGTAGGGATTTACGTATCACAAACAGTTGTACGGTGCATTGCTTCGTTCTAAATTTGGTTTTCAAAGTGTGTTAATGCTGAAGGGAGAACATATTGATGTTGATCTAAAGTAAAATACGTCTTTGGGAAGCATTTCAAAAGAAATTCTGGAATTTTTATAGAAAGAGACATTGATATATATGAACCACAGGGTCTTGTATCGCTTAGGAACAGCGTTAGAAAGACACGTACACGCACCCCTAAAGATCATAAACTGTCACTATAAATGATTTTGTATAATCATATTGAAAAGTCTAAAGGTATATATTGGACACAAATATTAAGCGATATTTTGAAATTAAAAAATTATGATAACTGATTTATTTATTACTTGACATATTAATAAAATACTAACCATATAACTTCCCATATCCCTATTGTGTCCAGTATTTGTATTTCTAATGATGTTTCTGAGCGATACACGCCCCTGTGATATGAACTACGGTGTATTCTATTTATCCTACAATGCATGGATATATGCCGTAATATGACGAGATGTAAATAATTTTCCTTGGATAATAGATTTTCAAAACTTCATCTTCCTCAGAGATGAACAAATCCACACGGTAGTACCCAGACGCCGCGTGGATCTCTCAGAATCTATACACTAGCTATTGCGGTTACACTTGTACACGATCAATCAGCCAACAATCGTAATAGCCTTCATTGAATGTTGTCTATTCAGCCGATTCATGGAAAAAAATGCTTAAATATTTTATAAGGCTACAAAGGTTATGCTAATGTAATGAATTATTTCTTGAACTATCCAGAAAAATCGAAAATTAGGTCGTTAACTAACGAGGGGAAGATGTGTGATCACGAACAGGTCCCAACACGTGTACAGTTCTTAGTGTCATGAAGGGTATAAACTACATTCAACCGAAATAGTTTATTTCCTCAGCACTGACGGATACCAAATTCAAGGTTGGGTGTCCATGGGGTAAGGGGTTCACTTCTTGAAAGTAACGGGGTCACCTTTAAAAAACAGGCGGAAAGTTCGAATCCGCTGACTGCTTGTTTATAAACCAAGGTCCTGCTGTCACAAGCTTTAAAGGGTTCGTAGTACAGTATAGCGCTAACAGATGCATTAACCATAATCTTGCTGTAGAATCGGGGAGATGGACAGGAATCAAAAGAGTAGAGAGAGTATCCAAGTTATGTATGTCAATACTTAAAGGTGCATCCATTGTGTTTCATAAAATTTTATTTGGCTTTAATACGTTCCAACTCACCACATGTGCTGTCTATAATACAAATAAATTCACTCAGCTTGCATATTTATCCCCAGTCGCCAAATATATCATAATTACTAGTTTCAAATCAAAATCGAGTAACATCAGTGTGCATTAGTAGAAACCGAAACTACACGTCCCATTTACGTGCACAGTAGTAATGTGGCCTTTTAAACATTATCAACTCAAATTTGTCTTTTTGTCTGTTATACATAATATTCCAAAATTACGTTTGACTCACTGACGAGCGCCACAGACTGTGCATTGTCCGGTTTTCGATCAGAAATCACTAATTTTACCTTCATATCGTCAATATGCTAAGTCTACTATCATCAAAATGGTATTTTTCGGTAACAGTCGGTACTTCTCGATAAAGTAACACCATTTATAGCATTTGCAATATCTCACCCCCAACAACACAATGGATGTACCTTTAAAGGACGTGTCCTTGAGGATGAGATCCATTTTCTCATCACTTGCCCACACTGCAGTATATTCAACATCATCTTCCAAATGAATCAAATTTATAATCATAATGAGTCATGGGAATCGGCCATTACTAGCCAAATATATATTTAAGGTTTGTGAAGCAGAACTAGCTCATCAACGAATTAAAGGGAGATAACTGAGTTGACCCTGTATTGTTTGAATGTGTATCACTTGTGTTTGATGATACCATTTGTCAACTGGAATCATTTTCTACAGATCCACTGATCTATATATTATCAATTATGTATATCACTGTTAAGTTTGTTTTTCCGTTGAAGAATTTGTAATGTTTGTATCCTGGGTTTAAGGCCCCAAATACTGAAATAAAGAACTTGAATTTGAAAAAGTACAGTACGATAATACAATTTGAAATCTGAGCACAATGAGATAGACATGGTAACTGTTCAGTGAATGGAGACCCAACAATTTAGTCTTCCATCAGATCATCGAACTCGAACCTGAATGTATCATTTTAGATTTCCCTTCGACATAGATAATACACCGTAGGCCTATATATTGAGACAATTAGTACAACATATTCAGCATCATAGTGGTGTATTTGTTCGTGAAGGAGAGGATTGGGGAAAAGAAGATGCATCTTTATGGAGGGGTAGGGGAAGGCGTCGGACTTTACCTTTGTACTTATACTTAAGTAAGTTACTAATAACATTGATGACTTCTAATTAACTTTAATATACACCTTTATTAACCGAAGAGACACACGTGTAGGAGAGGCTTGGGGGAAAGTTGGTTGGCTCTTAATGCGGGGGAGGTTATAGAAATCCGAGTTCACCTTTGCCCTTGTGCTTAAGTGAGAGAATGTTAAATTGATCAACACAATTAGAATAGCCTGATGTTATTAGATCGCTACAAATATGTCATATGCCCCCCCCCCCCCCCCCCCCCCCCCCCCCCCAAAAAAGGATTTGTTACTGGTTTCCGCTCGCATCAGTTTCAAACCCACGCCTCAGGTCTTTATTTCTAGGTTTTAACATATGAAAGGGGAAGATTACTTTAATTCTTTAGCATGGGTGATATATTTTTGACCATTTGGAATAGTAACACATATTTAAGAGGGTTTGTGTTTTTTTATATAAAGAATGTCTAAATTTGTATTTTAACTGGTAAGAAGTTTGTATAAAATGAAATTTATCTCTTCCTTCGAAAACAAAAGTTTTTTTTATAAATGTTTTGGGCCTAGACGTATAACATGAGGAGTCCAGAAGACAGCACTGCAGTATAAAGTGAAATAGTTTATAATAGTACAGGAAGAACTAGTAATCACCGGCCCATTGAGACACACGATCCAGACACCGACTCGAATACGTCAGAGTTAAGCGGAAATGTCTCGCGAGAATTAGAGGGCGAAGAAAGCTCTCTGGCCATCGTCTTGCTTCTGAGTCACCGGTCAATATCTCAAGACCAGGGGTCAGCCTTCAGAAAACAGACGCAGCAGTTGCTAATTCATCTGTCCATCTGTGAAGTCCAAAGGTCCGAGAATCTATTTCTCGGCTTAATCGTTGATTTATACTCTTGGGGCTGCTAATATTCCTCAAACATCCGAGGTTAACTTTGAAGACGAAAGACATAAACTTCAGTTTGACATGTCTCCCAATGGCTTTAGCGTAAAGAAATGCATACTACGATATAAGTATGGATTAGAACGTAAGCATGTGCACTATCGACTTAACACTTCTGTTTTATACATTTAACATTGTTTAAATTGATTATGTCATGTTGGTAAGGTACACATTTATTCATGAGGAGCACATGGTACATGTATTACACCACTCGTCCTTTTTACCATCTGAAAAATGTCCTGACAACATCAGAACTGTCGAACGACTGGCCTCTTCGTGAAAGTCCGATTTTCCAAAGGTAATATATACGCTTTTGAAACAGCAAACGGTAGCTCATGTTTGTCAGAAAAGAGGAATAAGACACATGGGCGATAAACTCAATACATATTCGTCTCGTAAGTATGGGCTGCGCAGTTACTAGATCCTCAATATCACGCTTTGAAAATAACGGTCTTTTCTTGCTATGTCATAACTGGATAACTCTTCTCATAATATTGACGTAAGACTGGCAATATATCGCTCAAATAATATATAAAACAGCTTTTGGTGCTGCTAAAGAAACACATAGGGTGATGTTTTGCGGTATTTACAATGACATATTCTGAATTGCACTTTCAATTTTAACAGCCATTGTATTATAAGACGTTTCTGTCTGACAAGGGGAAGGGGTGGCGGAATAATAAGAGAACACGAGAACCTGAGTTAGAATTCTGCAACTTGACAATTTTGCATAGGGCATATTTTGGTTGCAAAATGTATGTATGGCGCGCCAACCATTTCAACAGCGTGGTAAAAAGATACCGGTATAACGTGGCAGGTTTTCTTTAGTCCCGAGTCAGTCTACCTTACAACAACGACCGATTCTAATCTTTTAGTTCTGCCTCCCTAAGGTCCCATGGCAATTCATATTCTCAACAGTTCCTCAAATCTGGTATTTGAAGTGTGGTAGGTGACAACAGAACTTACATTTGAATTATCTGCTGCGCTAAATGATAAGGAAATATATACCAATCTCCGATTACACTCTTTACATGTGTCTGATATACAACGATTTGACCACATTCAAATAGATGACACTGATTAATCTATCGTGAAGACTCGCTAATGGTAAGGAAGCAAGGTTGACCATTTCATCTACAAGGACTTATATACAATCATGTAAGTGTTAGAAGCATCGTTTACCCATCTCTCTAAATGGATGAATATACTAAGGATAGACGGTTAAATCAACTCATTCTCCAGAAACGCACAGGAATACGTATTGCATGTATGTATCATGTTGAGCTACACCTGCTGAGATATTTTCGAACTTTTTCATATTTTTTACATAAGCGCTGTAGTTTTTGAATCCGAAACGTCTACATGCTAAAACAGGGTGTCTTTCTTGAGTACAGACAATTGCAGCACGTAAATTGCAGTACGTTTATAATGATGACGTTATAATGGGATAACTGTTGAGGAATAACTTAATTCAGCAAGTGTTGATGAATACCCGTGTGATTCTTTTCTGGATTAAAGTCGTTTCTTTGACCCATTAAAGTCTAAGAGTTCTGTTTTTGTATTTTTTTCCTGATCCGAAATGTACCGCATTAACATCTATATGACTAATATACACAGTAAAAAAAAGTTAAGCACCCCCATATTAAAAGTTGTATACCATTTTGGATTTTATGATCATGTTATTCAATTCGATAGACAGGCCAAATATGGTATTCTGGATGGGAACTGGTGTGGTTTCTGTTATGGAACGGTTCTCACGAACGGAGCTATTGGCATGCATATCATGCAATCCATGATTTCAGCAAAATGCAGTTTCACCCTTCGACTTACCATGGCTAAATAAACGCCTTTTACGGCTTCAATGTCAGTTCAATACACAAAATTCATGAACAATGCCACGAAGGAAATTGTCAGAGGCTACGAGATGGCAAATTATTGGACAGCATTTAGCAGGTTTCTCGTACAAGGACATTGGGAGAAGAACTGGTTACCACTATTCGGTCATCAGTCGTTTAGTGAGGAAACATGCCCAAACTAACCATGTTCTCGATCGACCACGTTCCGGAAGGCCCCGAGCTACCACATTGCAAGAGGACAGGAACCTATTGCGTCATCAACGACGTCAACCGTTTGCGTTAAGTACCGTCTTGAAACAAGCCTGGCTACCCTATAGACGTATCAGCAATCAGACGGTGAGGAACCGCCTAAAAGCAGCAGGTTTAAGGTCTCGACGTGTCATCAGACGTCCAAACCTTACTAATCGTCATAAACGGGATCGTAGGATGTGGTGTGGTGACCGGCAGCGTTGGAACCTGAGGTCATGGAGACGTATCCACTGGTCAAACGAAAGTCGCTTCCTCCTCCATACCGTTGACGGGCAAATCAGAGTTTGGAGAGTCAAGAACAGTCGATACACACCAAGGAACATTCTTCCAAGGGTTCCATATGGTGGAGGATCCGTTATGGTGTGGGGTTGCTTTTCTTTTGATTGCAAGTTGGATTTGGTGACACTACAAGGCACACTTACCGGCGCCCGCTACATTGCAGAATTGTTGGATCCAGTTGTGATTGACCATTTTGATGATCACAGACTTGCAACTCGACCCCTGTTCATGGATGATAATGCTCGGCCTCACCGTTCACGAGCTGTGACTCAACATCTGGAGAACAATGATGTTTCTCGTATCCCCTGGCCAGCATTGTCTCCAGATTTGAATCCCATCGAGCATGTCTGGGACAGGATTGTTCGACGTCTACAGAGAAGGAACCCTGCTCCACACAATCTAAGACAACTGGAGGCCGCAGCAAATCCCCATGGAAGAATTAAAGAACCTTGTCAGGGGTATGCCCAGAAGACTGGCAGCAGTACTTCAGGCACGCAGTGGCAGCACACGATATTGACACTAAATCGTTCCTAAGACAATGGCACGGGTTATTCAGTATGATTCTTCATGTTCAGCCGTCAAACTGGAAATGACAATACATTTACGAGTCTGTGTTTTTCACCATTTTTCCAGTCAATTTTTGTTTCCTGTTTTTGGTCATTTGAAATCTCTGAAAATTACACAAAAATGTCACCGAATAAAACAATTAATTACACTTGCTCCTAAAATTCGTTTTTCTCCTGTGAGATCTTTAGTTTTGCTTAATGGGTCTCTGAAACATACCGCTATAAAAAAAGAAGAAGGGGGTGCTTAACTTTTTTAACTGTGTTTTATATAATAACTAAGGTCGATTCGTAAGATCGTATTTAAAGCTTTTGCCTCAATTCCGTTAAAACTAAAGTTTGTTTTAATATGAGTTCACTATAGTGTGTTGAATGCAGACTCGACTGCAATAATTGGTTTGATCCCTTTGGACATTGGCTTATTCGTCAGTTCTACAACTCCAGACAACTGCAAGCTAATGTTTGATATATATATACCTATGTTGGCCCGAGCCTCGTGTATTCTATGTATCTTCTGTGTACGACAACAACAACACTTCTCACTACCCAGGAGACAATAGCTAGCCGCGCCGTAGACACTTATATCTCCCGACATCCACAAGTATATATACATGATATAATGCTTCTGTTGATGTGTGCCGCCTGTACTGTACATACATTATAGACATCGAGACGTGTGGCTTCCTGAGGGACAGAGACTGAATCGTATTGTTCCTAACTTCAAACACCTGCTGTATATTCTGTGCATATTCTCATTGGCATTTTGTGTTGTCTACGGCACCAAACACATCCACGACGATAAAATAGAAAGTGCAAAATGGTGAATGAATTCCGTACATTTGGTAAGATGGTTTGATCTACGGGTTCATTTGGTCTCCGCCGCTAATGGTTGCGATACTGAAGGCGTTAAACAATAACTCACCCATTTGGTCTATCGTTGATGCAAATTGGTCTATGTTTAGGTTGATTGAGTAACGTTGATAACCTGCTCCAGATGCATTCCATATACACACCAGGTGAACAGGATATCCAAATGTACTCTAGAACCTCTTTAAAGATCCTCTTTAATACTTAATGTTATGATCTAGCGAGCCTATTCTGAATAGATATACCCTAACCCAGACTCACTAGATCCATCAATAACCTTCATCCACATGTCACTGCCCCAATGTATTTCTCAATCATCATTCATAGCAGGGTAATAGAATGCCATGAATATGTTAGTCAAACATTATTTATATTTACATTATATACATCTTGAGCCAAGAACTCATATCAATGATTTCATTCAGTAGGATTCACATGATGTACTTCTTCAGTAGAGAACTGTTCTACATGTGCACGCAGTAAGGTTTGGGTGCAATGCTACACTGAATTTCAGCGTAGTACCACCCATGGTTCGCTAGTTCCAGCCGATGCTCGCAGGTTTCACCGCAATGCATAGCCACATGGCGTTGCGGGCTTTCTCCCTGCCATAATACTAGCAGCCGCGATATAAGTGAAATAATCTTGAAAGCGACATTAAACCCCAACTCACCTTGTTGTTTTGGGGTAGTTTGTAATTAATATATCAGTAGCAGTTTTGTTCAATGAGAATGCCTTAAGAGACATACAGTCAGTATTATTACAGTCAGTACTAAGTAGATATGATATGTTATGCACTTCTAGTGCTTGAACTTGTTTCGAATTTAATCAAAAGTTTCTTCTGTGAAAAATAATTCCGCAGGAATGTATCGCAGTTTTAATGGTAAATCGTGTTTGGAATGGTTATCTGATAGACACTAAGAAATAAAACAATGAATAAAAGATGTAAGTTTAAATCCAGGATTGTATTACCATGATTCATTTAGTAAGTATTAGTGAGCTATAACTGTCAACGTGCTAAGTCAACGATATTTCCCTCTTGTTATAACAATCAACGTGCTGATTCAGCGATATTTCCCTCTTTTATAACAGTCAACGTGCTGATTCGACGTTATTTCCCTCTGTCTGGATGTTATCATCGCGTGGAGGCGGGGCTGTATCCTGAACTTATTCTCAGATTTCCTCTGGTGTGACACATGAATCCAGTGCAAAGTGAATGAAGTCATTATTACATCTCACATTAATATATCGTGTATAATAATATATTGATATAGAGCTCGAACAAGAATGCTCACAGGCGCTTCATATAGTCTTGTAATGTCAAACTCTGACACATGACTACATTATTTTAATGATAATATTATGATGTGTTGATGTTTAGGTTTTCGTTGAAGTTCACGTCTTTCTTGTTTAAAACCCAGGCTCGTTGTTGGTATCCTAGACATAGACAAGACGATGGTCGAGACTAATATGACTATATGTATAGTGTTTCTATAATGATTTGACGAAATGATAAACTTCCACAATTTGTTGGTGCAGAGGAAACGAACTAAAACTAACGCCTATTCTACCATGACATGTTAAAAGCCTTGCTTTTGATTGATTGGTTGATCGTCGAACAGAAGTTCGAACACGATTTTTGTGAAAGGCGATTTACCCCGTTTGAGTTAACATTTTAAGGGCAAACATTGAAATAAACCTTCCTAAAACAGTTAGCTTTTCATTCACGCGTTCGACCCCGACTGATATCAGCAGCTATCGAATCTACGTTCAAATCACTAAGAATTAAAAAAATCAATAGGTTTATCTCCTAATCGTGTAACAATGGCCAAACAATGTAACGACCTTGTAAGACGCGAATACGTTTAAAACGTAAACGGATCATGACAGATCATTTAAGTAAAATAATACGAGATTATTCATTTGTTCCAAAGTCACTGATGGATTGTTGTATTGTTCTGAGATGACTCTTTCCGATTTTTCATTTTAGTTCACATTAAGATTCAGGACGATGAGTCAGTATTATATCCTAACCAGATTCATATTTCCTGTGATACAGCATGAAAGTTAAATGTAGAGTGAATATGTAAGCTATAAGCCGGAAATGTGCACTCGAACCACGTGTTGTATACAACGTGGGATAGATAGTCAGTTTGACTGTTAACCTTGTATGGCGTTATATGCTTCGTATTTTATTTCACGAATCAGAGGTTGCCTTATATACACCATTTTCATCCCACAGAGGTTACTCCATTTAGATTTCCGATTCTAACCTCTGTTGTTTACGCTTGAAATCGAGGGCAGAAAGGGAGTGTCCTGATTGGTTGCAATTGAATCTAGTTGTGCAATCTGCGACGCCGTCGTAAAAGTGACATTTGCCAATGACACGTCATAATGATAAAATAAACGTATGACAAACATTTTCTCGATAAATGTGTCTTCCTCGTAAAAAGCTATTGGATTTTGTGAAAACTATTTATCATAAACATGCTTATAAAGAAGACCAAATCAGAGACAAATACCAAAAACAGTTCATGCGTGTTATTTACATCAGACATATTCGAAGGACATATGCTAATGAGTAATACCTTTAAGAGTCAAATGCCTAGATCTTTGAAGTCACTCAGTCGACATGGCCACTGAAAGATTAGCTTTCATTGGTTAAGAAGCAGGGATAAAGTATGAGATTTCGCTTTCCTCCGCTATGGGATTTTGCTTCTGGTCTCAATTTCAAGCGAAAAAGAACAGAGGTTAGGATCGAAAGTCTGAAGGGAGTAACCTCTGTGGGAAGAGGATGTGTACACAAGTCTAAGAGTTTATTGTATTTTACGGGGTCATTGGGCTCATCTCATCGGAACTTCGCTAGATCGTGTATGTATACCGTACATAACAGGGCAATCACCATTACGAACCTCGATGAGCCCTATATTGCATTTTAACAGGCGATACAAGGGTCTGTTTTTGTGCCGTATAAGATGCAAATTTTGGAAAACAAGTGTTATACATCCACACGCCCTTGCAGTTCAAGTTACATAACTGTGTGAGCAAACTTCTCTAAACATGCGCGGTTTGTGCATTGACTCCTTCTAATGTTTCATTTTAGTTCACATGCAGATTCAGGATGACAAGTCAGTATTATATCCTGAGTTAGATTTATATTTCCTCTGAAAGCCAAATGTAGACTTTGAGTGAATATGAAAGTTAAAAGCCCCAAACCGGAAGTGTTCACTCGAATGACGTGTCATATACAACGTGGGATAGATAGGAACATTGGTTGAGAACCTTGTATGGTGGTCTTTACTTCGTATATTACTTCTTGAATCAGAAGTTTCCCTTGCACTTACAAAAGTTAATGTTAATGCAAGACAAGCATAGAAATACTGGGATGTATCAGTGAAATAAACTGTATATCAAGCTACAGTGAAAATAACTTATATATATACTGATATGATTTGACGTAGCAAAATGGCTTATGAAGTCAAAGTGCTACTGTGGTGAAGGGATGTTCCTAGCGGTCGCTCAACATGGAACTGTCCTGTTCTGGCGTAATTAGAAGGATAACATCATATAATAATCTCGTGAGGTAGCAGATATAACCTTTCTACCTCACTCGATGAGACAACTATGGTATAAGTCAAGACAAGACAAGACAGATATCCTCTATGTATTTTACGGGGTCATTGGGTTCATCTTATCGCCATTTCGCTAGATTATATCGCGCACAACAGGGCAATCACCATTATGAACCACGTTATGGCCTAGCCTATATAAATAGTACATTTTAACAACAATACAATCTTCTTGACCAATACCATGTTTATCTCATCGAGTGAGGTAGAAAGGTTATATTTTATATAAGGTTTTACATGTATTTGTCAAGAAAAGACAAATTTTCTATTTATTATAATACCAAATCCTTGCATATTCACCGAAATCGACTTGCATTTAGCCTGTCGCCTCAGCAACAATGTGACGTCATGAACGTGTCATGATGTCGGAGCATTGTTTTATGACGTAAGGTCATTGTTATATCAGTCACTAGTGACTGATAACACGTTCGATTGTTATTTTCACTTGTGACTGATAACACGGTTTATTTTCATTGATAGATCCCGACATTTCACATGCAATCATATAATACATGTTTTATATCTGCACGCTCATGCTACAGTTCAGGTGACACAACTGTGTACACTAACTTACTGCAAGCATGCGCGGTTTGTGCTTTGATACCATATAGATACTTAAAAATGTAAATGTTTTACTGATAATACAAACAATATCCACTCGTTTAAAAAAAGCAACTTGATCTTTAAATGATCTCTATAATCGAAATAATGATTTGCAAAATGTCAATTCACTTATTGTTATGAAGATTGATAGCAGTAAACTATATCGAAGCTGTGCTCTTCCAAACATCTTGCTTACTACTTACAGTTAATGACATGAACTACCGGTTGATCGTTGCATGTTGGCCGATGTTCGCGAACGTTTAGTGCAATCAGTCAGTGATTCATTCCAGGTTTGTCTACATCAAGTCACAATGTCACATCGTCATTCAGTCTGCATTATAAATAATTTACATCGAAATAATTCCAACAACGTCATGATTATAAACATTGGCGTCCATAAACTGGGCATTTTTAATCAATAGCTGTGTTGCTTTTACCATGACAGTTCTTAAAGCCAATGACTTTAGGTCTAAATCAGGCCTGCTTGTCTGAAGAAGGAAAAACTCTAAATAAAACGATATTTCGTGCGAAAGAATTCAAGACACGAGTGTACATGTCTGCAAATCGATTACCTGCCTCGTGGTCGGTGCTCTGCGAGTGACGGGCGGTATGCTGGTGTAAATACATATTAATGGTGCCAGACAACATAGTATGAGGGTAATTTCCCTGCAGTGACCCAATTCGTCTACGTGGCTAATAAATATAGATAATCAAATACGTGACGTTTTGTCTTCATTAAGTTGGCCTGTGCGGAATACTTCCAGACAATCAGATAGACATGAGAGACAAGGTACCACGCTCCATCTAATCTTCTTCCTAGTGCAATTATTACGTCATCGTCAACTATCTACGAATTTTCATTTTACGTCATTAAGTTGATTTGACCAACTTATTTGCTGACAATCGCATAACATATCATCGACATACTATATAACAACATGCTTCTACATGTAGGTTTCCAAAATTACATTGTTATTTAAGGTCAACGAAAGTCGACGAATGCTTACTTTCCCCATCTATACAACTAAATATCGTCATAAGCATTTGTTGCATCCTTTATTCAACTGATACAGATCTGTTCCAACAAGGTGTGATGTGTTGTTCAACTAGGTCGATTGGGTAATTTTATACGTATCACGTATTTGACCTTATAGAGCAGAAATAGGTATTGGCGTTGGAATATAGTTACACGATAAACAATTATATTTGAATGAAGTGACTGATTAGCTGACCTTCAAATCCTGATATATATAAATGAGGCAACATCAACGGTCCAGCCTTTAGTCATTTTCTGAATACCTATATAGACTGAAGGTACTATAGAGACGATCTAAAGAACAGTATACTGTAGTACTTATTGTCGTTTTCGTTGACCTGATTAAGTCTTTTAATTACGTTAACGATCAATGTATGATTATTTTCTCCAATCTGTTGATGACACAGATAAAAACATCTGAAGGTTCGCAAAGAATGAGTCCCTTATTTGTCCTCTGATAAATGTTATGTTAATTTCTGTGTCTGAGCTGCGTGGGTGTTTATTTCAGACAGTGTCGTCTTGATGGGAGTCTCAGAATCTAGTGAAGTCACGTTCCTTGTATAGAGGAACCGTTCCAAGACATTATTGGTTTTACTCGCACAAACATTATTGGTTTTACTCGCACAAACATTACTGACGTTACTCACATACATATAGAGGATACTAAACGACCTTCTATTTAATACCATTTTTATTAAACGAGTTAATGATTTTGTATAAAACGAGCGAAAGCGAGTTTGATACAAATCATTCACGAGTTTAATAAAAATGGTATTAAATAGAAGGAAGTTTAGTATTCTGTTTATTACTCGCTCGCCTATAATCCAGCGAAATAATCGACATAGCTCTGAAACTATGATTCCCGCAAGTTCGATACCACTGTGACGACGTTACTCCCATTGTGACGTCATAACCTCGCACTATTGTGACGTCATACGTGCGACAGTATTACACTAGTTTAATATTGCCGTATAAATATTACACTGCAGTATCTTACACGGGCGAGTAATAAAATACTGATGTAACTCGCACAAACATTACTGGTTTTACTCGCATAAATATTACTGACTCTACTCGCACAAACAGCCCTTACTTCATTAACACAAACATTACTGGCTTTACTCACACACATAATACTGGTTTTATTCTTACAAACATTACTGATGTTACTCGCACAGTCACACATTCCTTGCTTCACCTACACATACATTACTGACCTTTTGCTTTGTTTTTATAGGCATTGCTTGCTTTTCTCACATATACATTGCTAGCTTTCCTTACACAGAAATTACTGACCTTATTTAGGTATACATTACTTCCTTTTCTTACACCGCCATAGCTGGCTTTAATTTCGTTTTAGTTACACATACAATACTGGTTTTACATTACTGACATTGCTGACTCACAGAGATGATACTTGCTTTACTCTCACAGGCCTTGCTGGCTTTATAGATAGTACTTGCTTTACTCAAACAGGCATTGCTGGCTTTATAGATAGTACTTGATTTACTCAAACAGGCATTGCTGGCTTTATAGATAGTACTTGCTTTACTCAAACAGGCATTGCTGGCTTTATAGATAGTACTTGCTTTACTCAAACAGGCATTGCTGGCTTTATAGATAGTACTTGCTTTACTCAAACAGGCATTGCTGGCTTTATAGATAGTACTTGCTTTACTCAAACAGGCATTGCTGGCTTTATAGAGATAGTACTTGCTTTACTCAAACAGTTATTGCTGGCTTTATAGATAGTACTTGCTTTACTCAAACATGTATTGCCGGCTTTATAGATAGTACTTGCTTTACTCACACATGCATTGCTGGCTTTATAGATAGTACTTGCTTTACTCAAACAGGCATTGCTGGCTTTATAGATAGTACTTGCTTTACTCAAATAGGCATTGCTGGCTTTATAGATAGTACTTGCTTTACTCAAACAGGCATTGCTGGCTTTATAGATAGTACTTGATTGACTCAAACAGGCATTGCTGGCTTTAAAGATAGTACTTGCTTTACTCAAAAAGGCATTGCTGGCTTTATAGATAGTACTTGCTTTACTCAAACAGGCATTGCTGACTTTATAGATAGAACTTGCTTTACTCAAACAGGCATTGCTGGCTTTATAGATAGTACTTGCTTTACTCAAACAGGCATTGCTGGCTTTATAGATAGTACTTGCTTTACTCAAACAGGCATTGCTGGCTTTATAGATATTACTTGCTTTACTCAAACAGGCATTGCTGGCTTTATAGATAGTACTTGCTTTACTCAAACAGGCATTGCTGGCTTTATAGATAGTACTTGCTTTACTCAAACATGCATTGCTGGCTTTATAGATAGTACTTGCTTTACTCAAACAGGTATTGCTGGCTTTATAGATAGTACTTGCTTTACTCAAACAGGTATTGCTGGCTTTATAGATAGTACTTGCTTTACTCAAACAGGTATTGCTGGCTTTATAGATAGTTCTTGCTTTACTCATACTTACATTGCTTGATTTACTCACAGGCTAGCTTACCTTTTTTACTAAAACAGACATCACTGACATTCACATACATCTATTTCTTGATTTACTCATACTGACAATACTAACTTTATTTTCTAACTGTCCGTGACTCTACTTGCACATATCTCACCGACTTCACAACTTACACTAGTTTCTGGTTCTACTTACACATATATCACTGCCTGTGATTCGGTGTCAGTACTAGCTTTTTATGCTGTCGATACTCCATTACTTACATAAACAAGCAGATATAACTAGCTGTAAATGGCTTAATTTACTCAAGAAGACTTTACTGAGTACATACACATAGTGTACAAATTTTATTCGCACTGAAATTCGTGGTTATGTCACACATGCATATATACACACTAATGAATTTACTAGCACATACAAACCCTCTTTAAAATTCACGTACCTTTCAGTATCAATCAATATTTGCCACTGTTTTAAATGAAATAAATTAAATCAACAGAAATGTCTTAAAATTGTTTACTTTTTTCGGTTTGTCACATCCTTTCTTTACCGTTTCCCTAATCACAGATATAGTTGATGCTATAGGTCAGATGAGTCATATGTAGTTCAACTGTTGAAATATTCACGATAGTTAATCTAAAACAGGTTATTATGCCATTTCAGAAAGATTTAAGAGCTGAAAAGAAGTCTTTTCGCTATTAATTCTCATTTTAATGAAACCTTTCAAATATACTGCAAAATTGTAATAATCCTTCAGATTCCCTTACCAATGTTTTACTGTACATGATCTGCCGTGGTAAATATTTAGAGAGCAGTTTTAAATAGGACAAATCAATCATCAACACGATGCATGTTAAATTCCATGTCGATGACATCATCAATGTATTTTGTATGCCGAAGCCTCTTTTATAATATGACTGCATAGTAAAGCATACTGATAAACATGTGTCGACATTTTCTTTCCGGGTTAGATATTTAAAAACAATGAGGATGATATCGAAAATTAACATGAATTATATATTTAACATATCATATATTTTATCATATGAAAATACCCACAGACTTCACATTATTTGGTTTCAAAGTATTCCAGTTGTCAATAGGTTTAAGATTGATTTTCAATTCATGAAAAGAAATATAGTCTTGAAAAAAATCACTTCCTGAAAATAATTCCATAAGTTCAAAATAAAAGAAACAGTTAAGTTTGGAAATATGGTACAATCGTCATCAATCACTGAGAACCCAGCTACAAGCAAACTGATTTGACCTAAACTTTGTCTTCACTAACGAGATATAATTATCTATTAATTGGACATATTTGGACAAGGGAAAATGTCAACTGCTATAATTAGGTTTGTATGAATCAGTGATGGAGACTAGTTCCTGTTGTATATTCACTCGTCTGCGGCCTGTCTGTCTAACCTCCGAGCTGTCTCCCAGTCCCCACAGTGGTAGTAGTGTGAGCAGTGTTTGGGGTAGTCAACAGTGTGTGGGTAGTGCATACAGGTAGTGCACACGGGAAGTGGTGACCAAGGAAAAGTTTATACACTATCCACACCTTGCTTCGAGATAAGGCCCATCGATAACCCGTATAGATGTAATTCGTCTTTCAGTGTGTAAGCACATGGACGTTGGGCTATGGCAACCTCAAACGATGACAGATGATTTTTTTTTATGACAACGTCTTCATCTTGCTTCAGTTAAACACTCTCTAGCTCCGATTGTTCACAGACCTGATACAATCGTCTCTCAGTGTGTAGGAGACCACATAGGTCTCCTCACACCAGACAAGGAATATTAAGCCCATAAGGAAACCGAAAGCGATGACAGAGGAAATTTCTCTTTATGACAATGTCCTCAACTTGCTTCAAGTGAAGGCTAAGGTCACGTGACATCCTGTTTGGAATTGTGTTTTAGTCTGTCCGCTTTGGAGGTAACATGAATCGGTACGTATAGTGTTTTCCTAATGCCGCTCTCACTGTTTGAACCTTGTAATCGCCTCTACATCATTTGAACATTTTTTTCTTTAAGGTGCTGTAATTGACATTTAGGGGCGAGTGTACACGTATTCAAATTCAAACAACACATGTTACATTCAAAGCAAACTGTGTCCTCGAGTTTGAAAACAATTACCCGATTTTAAAATACCAACTAAAACGTTTGAAATCTAAACCTTTATATCATTTCAAGCAACCGCTGTGACGTCCCCCTTACATAAGTGGCCTGGTTTAGTATAGAGCTGTTTGGGTATTGGTCTAGCTGTTTCTGACCGTCTGTCTTCCCCGGTGAAAAGATCTATCACTCAGACATCAGTCGCGAGTCTCCACGTCTCCAGCAACCACAAGTGATCGGACAGACGTCTGGGGTTAATTTGATAAGAAGATGAGACTGGCTAGTGTTAAAATGTCGCTCTCGCCTCGCCTGCCTCACTAAAAGAGAAAGGTCGTGTGTAGTCTGGGGTTGGGAGCGGGAGAGTCAACTGGCTTTGATTGACGGCGGTAGATGGGTGGACCTTGCTTACTGTAATAGACTAATAGTCTTCTCTGTGTTCCACACTCCATGGTAGACTGGTAGGGCGGAATCTATGGCATATTGTAATATAAGGATAATACACTGCGATATACTGATCTAGAGGCGGCCGTCTATGGCATAGTGTGATATAAGGATAATACACTGCGATACACCGTGATAAGGCGGACCTCTATGGCAAAGTACAATATAAGGGTAATGCACTGTAAACACTGAAACAGTGTCATATTGTAATAGAAGGAATGTACACTGTGCAATAATGTTGATATGCTGTATTTGACGAAGGATATTCACTAAAATACTATTGGATCTGGTTGGAACTATGTAATAGAAGGATACAACTCTGTAATAACGGATACTATTCTACGAAGTTTTATTGTTCCTCTCTAATAGATTGGTGGTGCAGTGGAGGAGATGGAATTCATACTGTAAAAAGAGGTGACTGAGAAGCTCTTTCAGGTGGATGATAACGTGTTTGGTGTACTATGATAGGCTGGACATAAAGGATGGTGATACTAAAGTAGGCGGATGGTGTGGATGAAACACTGCTGTAAATGTTATATCAGACAGATGATATATACTCTCACAGATTGTGATATATCCTGATATATTATGGATGGTTGAACCTAAGTAATGTACTTTGTACTTACATAAACGCTCATTATGGATGATCATTGAACTACACTTGTATGGATGGCTGATATACTCTAAAGGATTGGTGATCTGTATCTGGACAACTCTCACCAACTGAAGATGGAGAAGGTCGAGTACCCGACAAAGAAGACGCATCGGCGCTCTCTGGAATGCGTGTAGGTTTCATCGTGTAGTATTGGGTTTGTGGATCGTGTAGTATTGGGCATGTGAATCGTGTAATATTAGGTTTGCGGGTCGTGTAGTATTGAGTTTGTGGATCGTGTAGTATTGGGCTTGTGAATCTTGTAATTTTAGGTTTGCGGGTCGTGTAGTATTGGGTTTTTGGATCGTGTAGTATTGTGCTTGTGGATCGTGTAATATTAGTTTTGCGGGTCGTGTAGTATTGGGCTTTTGGATCGTGTAGTACTGTGCTTGTGGATTGTGTTGTATTGGGCTTTAAGATAAAGCCTGTCCTCACACCGTTACATTTGACACTGAAAGCAAATCGTGTTCAAATTGCATTGATGTCACCTAGTTCGTTTGTTTCCGGTTTCATGGCCACTGTTGTGCACCCCATTCTAAGGGCATATAAACAAACGTAAGTGTTTGTTGTCATTAAAACCATTGGACATGAAGGCACCGTTCGATTTTACAGTCAATATAGCATCGATGTAGGGTTAGTGTTTTAATTATTTACAGAAACGTATGATCACCTCAGTTTATAGAAATATATTACGTGTAAACCATTGCTATTATCTATGCCAGACAATTACGTTCATTCCTCCGTAAACATAGCAAATATAGTTAAAGTAGTATTATAACTCGCACTCGATGTTTACAAACAAAGGCTGAGCTAGTTTATAATAAATATCTAGTGAATGTATAGATTTTTCTACATGAAAACTGCATGCTATATTGATTATGTTATTGTGTAATTGAGTTGCCTGAATGACATCTGTACACAATACAAATATTTTTCCTTACTGTAAATGTTGCACGAATTTTATTTTGCGTAACTCCCACGTAAAGTGTAACATACGTCAGTTTGTGTTGATAGTGAAGTGTTCATTATCGATGTCAATGGAGAACTGCGTGCCGTGCACATAACATCATTTTACCATAGTAAATATCATGGATTGTGTGACTTTAATAAAATATACACTATTCATTTAATCAATTAGTGTTGTAGCGGTTACACGTGGTAATTATTATACACCTGGTGATGGAAAGTAGCCACTCCTCATTAATCTAAGTAAACAGAGTGTTTACATAATTGATAATAACTTGCACATTACACATAAGTGATACATACTTTTGTTTCTAAAACACTCAATAAACATAAATTTTTCTGGATTACCAACTTCTTTAATGCAAGAATGCGACGTTTCGGTGTAAGTATATTTCACTCTCTGGGATGTTACGATGTCGTAAAACATCTCTCTACAGCGGAAATATGACGTTTAAGTGCATGTGTATAGGTATTTCCTATTAACCTTCTATTTTGTGGAGGTATATTTATGCTTATAGACGTTCCAATTTGACCGAGTTTGTATATTGAACTTCTTATGGAATCGCCACTCATCGATACATGTCTGTTTTTAAAAAAATCATGACCCACCGCCAACATACATGTTCCTGGACAAGTTTCAGTTTCTTACATTTTCAGTTCGATGTTGTCTGTATTATCTGATACACCGCCAACACGATAATACAATTACCATACGATATGTGAGTGGGTTGTCGTAATATATATGAGAACACTTGACTATGTAATTATGTAAAAAATATAATCAGACCCTCTCATACGTTCCGGTGGGCGGACTATATATAATATAATTCTGCATACTGTCATTATATGTAGGATGCTAGACAATGTCGCATGTCCTGAAGATACGTTATCTATACCTTGTCATTTATGCAGTCCAACCATCGATTTAGCATCCTCTCCCTCTCCCAAACCTTCAACAGACGCCGAGATATAAGTTCCATTTATTTTCTTTTGTATCCTTTTCCAGATAGACTTTCATCTCGAGAATATTCGAAAGCGATTTTCAATTGGCTATATCAAAATTGATTTTTTGAGAAATCCGCTGCGAACTAATCTAGCGATGGTTTTGTCAGGTATAACAGAACGCTCCAAGACGGGGCCAATATTCAGGCGTGAGCTTAGGAACAAATTGTCTGGCTTTTTTGCTCAGTTTTGCTGACTCATCAAAACGGTCTTCAATAACGTCTCTCTGTTGGCAACAAGAAAAGATATGTTTTGCACTCGTTCCTATGTTTTAGAATTTTGGAGAATATGTGAAAGAGAATTTTCCAAGGAACATAACATTTTCTGATAATCTATTCGTTTAGAATTTTCCACAGCTCGTTTACCGATGTTTTGGACATTTGAGTATTTCTTCTACTCTTCTACTACTCTTCTGCGGGTAGGACATCAATATTATGTAATAATTCAAGATGTAAATGATTCTAAGGTTTTCTTTTGTCTACTTGAATTCACTTCCATTTAAAAAACGACATGATTGAGAAAAGACATGTCCCCATAATATATCAGCAAATATTTTCTTTTAATTCTCCACTTTAATTCGAATACGTGTTTCTACAATTCATTATGTTTAAAATGACATTATTTAGTCATATAATTTTGTTTGTGACAAGAATATATTATTACTGTAACTTAATACAACTAATTTCAAAATGTAGTATTTGTTTATCATTTTAATTTTTCAGTCCGAGCTGTAATTTCTTTTAATGAAGAATGATTTGCACTCAATATTAACTTATATATTCATTATATATTCATTAATGTTTCCAAAGGTTTGGAGATAATTAAGAATTAACACTGATCGATTGGAAGGGGAATACCATACGAAGAAAGAATATGTCAAGTCTGTCAATATCATGTTAGTCTTATTTGTCCAGTTTATAATTCTGTAAGAACATTATATCTACCTAACAAATATCTAACGAGTATTAACATGTATGTTTATTATGAATTACTACCATATAAACATACTGCAGTTCATTATAACTTAGCGCAATTTGTAACATTGTCACTCGTAAAAAGAAAGACAAATATTGATGTTTAATCCCGCCATATTATGTATCTATGTATGTTCAGGGGCCGATGACCTTTATATTGGAATAAACAAAATAAAAGAAGAAAAAAGGTAAATGAATAATGATAAGTACAGAATGAAAACTTGTTCCTTGTAAGCTGCGGTTAAGCAGAACACCATTGACAACATCAATAACATCAATAGCATCGTACATTACTCTCGCAGCTATTTATGTCTATAGAGCAGACTACGTACAATGGTTTCCAAATATACGTCTATATGTCCTTAAAACTGGGACAGCCTATAAGTGAGTTCCGTTGTGACCAAGCGAGAATATCTAAGAAGAAGACTAACAAATATAGACGCGTCGATGTTAACCTGCAGAGTTCAGTTACCGCTGTAGAAGACGAAGAGTTACAGAGTTCGCTTCATCGTAGGCAGTATACAGTATATATTCTTTGTAAAATGATTTTCTAAAACTATATTCACGTGACATCTATACAGGCATAAGTAGTGGTCAAAACAATGCTAAATAATGCGTAAATCTCTCTACGCAAGGAGTAACTCTTGCCAGTCTCCATTACTGGCTGATTAGTCTTGCCGTATTTCCTTAAGTTGTTGGTGCGAGGGAATCAGAGCCCACTATGCTTTTCAGGTGCAGCGATAGGCTTTTTAGTACGGTAAAGTGAGGGCAATACTTAAAGGCTTAAATCAGCCTATAATTGAGACTGGCAAAAGTTATGCCTTGCGTTGGGAAGTTGTATGTGATATGACAGTCAAGGGGTTACATGAGGACGGATATATGGCGGAAACTTGCTGATGTGAAACCAATGATTCAATTGTTTAGTTTAATGCTTATTAATATCCACATCAGGAGGAAACGTGATGTATGACAGACACCGGGTATTAATGAAGAGGAGCGGAAACAGTCCAAAACGTTAGTTCCATTGAATGCAATATTCATATGTTAAGAGAGACCTTCACTGCAGTGTACACTCTATGGCAGACAAGGGGTTAATCTGGGAGGACACATGGGCTGAACCTCCTGACTGTGTTTTCCCTTGAATATAATTGTGGAGTCTGGAACAGTGATGTGTGGTTATGGGCTGTCAGGAGGAGTAGTAGTCATACAGTAGACACTCTTATCATGGGCCAATTATTTCAGGGGCTATCATATATACATGAGACTGTGGGCTCCATTGCCCACGTACAGATCCATCGATATAGTGTGCATGGAACTGAAGGTGTATACAGTATATGTTTATACATACAGTGGTTTTGCTATTGTCAAGGCATTGACTATCTACGTGGATACAATATGGGGACAGTACAATTGAAACGTGTCAATGGTTCTAGCAATGTTATATTTGTTAACTATCTAAATGTCAATGGTTGTTTCAAAATGTACGTAATTTTTCATTCATACATAAATATTATTTCCTCTCTGAGATTTTGATTGCATCGTTATGGATAAAATCAATTGTTCATGGTAACTTGAAAAACGAAAATGCTGTTTCTATTTTTGTATGAAAGACGATTACGTTTACCAGAACAAAATATGCATTATGTCATTATCGTTGTTGTTTATAAAGGGTACCGTTAAGTACAACACGTGTATACAACATGTGGTGTATAGATTGGCCTATTCATTTAGTTGCTGTAACGTAAACTACAACACGATTGTAGCGCCTATTGAGGCCCCTGAAACTGACAACGACGAACTGAAAACGACTTACCAGTAATTTTCGGATTCAGTTTGTGTCCGACTCTGATTAGATTAACTTAAAGCATACATCAACCATCAATGAGTATATTTGTTGAAGATATGCATTAACTGGCCATGAATGTTATAGGTGTCATTATATGAAGTATTTCTTTGGTGGTCTCAAATCTGTGATGCAAAATTTAATTTTTACTAAAATCGTAATACTGAATGCTGACACTGATAAACAAAATATGATTTTATGGATAACAACTTCTTTATTATGAACAAACACAATGTTTCGGTGTAAATGTTTACTTCCTCATCAGGTGAACGAATAAGAATAAACTAGTACCCAGAAACCTTTGTTCTCAATAAATCCGCTGTGAAATATTATTTCTTTATGAATTCCACTTATAAATGGTCTCCAAATGCTTTAACACCGACATATCTTCACATGAAGGAATCTTGATCTGAATGGTAAAGCATGATAAAAGTTCGATGAGCGATGAATCATGAACTTTATTTCCAATCTTAAATATAGTTCACTATGACCCGGAAGGATTACCCGTCTGGGACGCTGAATCATGCATTGTTTTAATCCGATTAAAATAAACGTTGCCCTCTGTATTGCACAATGTTCTTCTATAGGGATCAGTCATTGCACAACCTTGCATCATGACTATTTCTAACTTTACAAGTCATATTATTGAACGGACAAGTTCCACGCACACAGAACCTACTAGTTTCTAATGTGTTAAATCTAGACTTTCTAAAATTAACTTGTTTGCTAATTTTCGTTATTTATTGATTAGCTTAGGTTAAGTATACCATTTTTGGAGATATATATCACGTATAGGCACCCTTTTCCAGTTGATAATGTTTTCAACTAATCAGTTTTAAGAAATGAATACGTTGTCATGGTAGTAAATAAGTGTTTTGGAGACTGGTGACAGTCTGATATTGCGTGGATCTTTATCGGATGTCCATGGCCAGAAACTGACAAATGGCATGTGTCAACTCATAACATCGTATTGGGAGGTAGACAACATAATGTTTCTGTAGTCATACATGTTCCCTCATTAATATGATATTCGCCTTGGCAACATCCTATGTTAGTATGTCTATAACATTGTTTCCTGTGGAGTTACAAATCTGCTGGAATAATTTCATGCGGAGTTACCATATCTGCTTGAATATTGATTCTACCTGTTGGTACTAGCGGTGTGTTTGAGGTCTTGTGATATGCTGGCCCGGTGACTTCTCCGCATGTAAGGTATATATGTTCATTGGAATCTTGATTTGTATCTTCATCTCAATGGGTCTCCATTCTTGATCAGATTGTCTGCCAGAGATATACTTGTATAATATTGGGACCATTTCTTTTCATGTCTGATTATAAGAAGCTTGATAATGTTAAAATTGAGCATGTCATATTCAACCACGCGTATATATTCTCATAAGGTAATAAAGGATTTTAACGTGAACTTTAATGACGAGTTGTTCATGGAGATTGTTTACCTTGGGCTTTGTCAGTTACACTTCCGGTTGCAGGTTAAACACCTATTTACCATGACTGATTTTGAAAATAAATTAGTTTGAATTTGTCATATCAAATTACAATCTTAATTCTGTTTATTATGCCCTAAGATCAACGGAGTTATATACTTATAATGTCCCGGACTTTCAGAAACTCGACTCTTCTGGAAGTATATTTATGTCGTATCACTCGATGGCATTGTTCGTTACACATGTCGTGGGCCTTCTTATAGAACTTTATATAGACGTGTCCTTCTGCATGTGATAGTTTATACCGTCTAAAATGGTCATCCTTAAAGGGACAGTAGCACGTTTTTTGCAATTTTTTTTTCAAATTTCCCATTTACATAACAGTATATGTCATTTATATTTACTTCAGAGGTTAAAACTTCTTATTACACAAACCAATTATCCGTAGTGGTAATAACAGTGTTGCGTATAAAGCAAAAAATGCATGGCGGCCATTTTAATGTGAACACATTTTATTATTTCGAATTACAAAAACGATTCCCATGGCTATATCGAACCATTTACAGTTAATTTTAACTTGATTTTCCGAAGAGAGAAGGGTGTTTTACTATTGGTGACATTATTTTTCAAATTCAATTCATCAACTTATTTGAGCGACAAAACGTACGTGCCACTGCCCCTTTAAAATACATTTTGCTGGAAGGAAAGCCAATTTCTATGGATAGGCAACATCTTTATTTCAATGAAAATGAACCGGTCTAGATACTTACAACGTTATAAAACAACTAATGGATGTGGTAATTGAAAACATATAATATAAACATAAACAAAAATATGTTAATATCTACACCAGAACGTACATTCATTGAACTAAAGAAGTTAACTTGAGTTCCCTAAAACTTTTCTAAATAATTTTACTTAACAACTTTCCCTGTTTCAGATTATATGTCAGTATGCCAGCGGATGTGCAGAGAGCGTTATACACGGACAGCAAGATAGAGCATTCCAAGTGTTCGTGCTTTAAACTGACTATCATCGCACTGACCGTCTTCTCGTTGATGATAAGTATTGGTGTAATACTTGGCTACTGGGTCTTCAGAATATTCAACAAGGACGCTGCTGATTCACAGTTTACAGTAAGTAACACAGATTATTACACGGAAAATGGGGTATATCACTTTTAAGACACGAGTGTATTGTTTGTGTGTAATAATTTATTTTAAAATCATGTTATTGATTTTTGTCAGAACAATACACTCTCCATTGCTCGTTTGGTTTCCGATTCAATACGCTTTGAGATAGCACAATGCAATTCAGTGGTATATAACTCATAGTGAGCTTGGTCCAACCAATGCTCGCCGGTTTCACTGCAATGCAAAGCACCAATTGCATTCTTCAAACGTTATTGCATTCTTTCTCCCTGCATATATTTATAATATTCGCCTGATGTAAGAGGATTATACTGAATGATATTCTAGACAGGAAGTCACGCGTGTGGTTCGCATAGTAGATTATTGCTGTAATCATCACGTGAATGATAAACGTACGTTACTACAAGGCGTTGAAAGTCCAATGTCAAATTACAATTTGACATTGTTTCATTTTGGAAATAGTGAATCATAATGTAAACATGTTAACAATGCTTCTCAAACCACCTATTGTTCAAAGATTGCATGATGATAATATCATGTTCCTGTACTTTGTCAAGTTTTCTTTTTTAAACAAATAGTTTTCTCTAAATGTGTTGTTTCCTATTATAGCGTAATAAAACAATTTGCCCACATCTTGCTTTTCGTTCAATATATTATGATAATGAAGGTGTAATGGCAGAAGCAGAAGATGAGGAAGAAAAGTGACAATATATTTAACAGTGTTATTGCTAACATAAGTACAAGATAAGAATAGGAATTGAATGAATAAACAAGTTATTCAAGATCGTCAAATGATGACAAGATGATGAATACACATACCAATCTAAATTTGAATGAGAAAGTGAAAGTAAACACCTAATGGTTGGTTTCATAGTGTCATGTTTATGCATGGGATTGCGGTTTCCAATTGCGCTGAAAACGCTTTGGAACTCATATACGAGAGATCGAATATGATCATCGAGTATCATATATCAGGAAGATTATGAAGTCTAGTATTTCAATATCAGTTAGTAACACTATATGTACAATTTATCTGACCCTAAGCAAAACGTTTTACCAGATCGAGTATGAAGGTACCGTAAATCCACAATAAAGTACCGGGTCTCTAACAAACACATTTCCCTTAGTTACTGTTCAATAAGGAAGTACTAGGTCTCGAATAACATCCAGGCCTTTAATACACTCACAGTGTGTCATATGTTTACCATGGAGATTCCAAAGCAAATACCAATAGAGGATATATTTCTGTTGAAACTTTTAAGCGCTGACTCTACCAATAAAAGTTTGGCCTCCGCTGAATTAATAATTCCCCTAGTAAATTTTAGGGGAAAGACGGTAATTGTTTTCATTGTTCAAATATATTGGAGGTTCAATATCTCCTTACAAATTCTACTTCCATTTCATATCATTTTCAGAAATTTTGATTTAATGAGAACGCACTATCTGAATTTCGTTAATACAGAAAATATGAAATATGTTGTTGAAAACATATATAATATATGTTTGTGGTCTCTGATAATATACAACCATTGATAAATATACAGATAAGCACAACTAAGGGTTCACGTCTTCAGTAAATTTGAACAAACCATATGCATCATATCTGACGATTAGCATTTTCCTGTAGACTAGCAGATAAAACTTAGCACGTAAAATTATACATTGAGAAGAAGCCATGTACACTAGCAGATAAAACATAGCACGTATAATCTTATATTGAGAAGAAGCCATGTACAGTAGCAGCGAGTTGGATACAAGCTGTAGCTCGGGTAACATAGAACTAAATGGAATTAAATACACTTTGAACTGTTCAAAATTTTCATATTTTTTATCTTTGCAGACAAAAAGACTAGTATACGATAGAAGCGATGAAAATGATGGTAAGTAAATCGTGTATATCGTTATTTGATTGAACTAATTATTAATTAGTTAAAAATATGTATATAATATGTATATACGCATACATGTAGTTATCTTATCAATTAACTTGACATCCCTTAGGAGATTCATGGTCAATAAGCTTAAAGTTGTTCAAGACCGTTATTGCTATGAAATAAGGAGTTTTGTATTAAATGACCTGTAAAACCATTGTACACCATAGTGTTGAGTTTTATGGTTGTCGATATTATGAAATCAAATGATAATATAACCTTTTGGGGTTATACAATTTCTTTATTCAATGTCGCTAAATTTGATATATAAGCATTGCCCTCACGTTTCGAGTTTTATAAGGGCATTTAGAAATATAAACTGTTTGAGAGGCATTCTCGAAGTTGGTGTGATACAGAAGACAAATATTTTATGGATGATCAACTTCTTTATTAAAAATAGCGACGTTCGGAATAGATCCTTATACCGTTATCAAGCATATCCATAAAATATTTGTCTTCTTCATTTAGAAATATGAAAAGTAATACGTCTTGAATTCACAATGAAGAAGTTGTTATCCAGAAATCTTGCTTTGCTTGTTCATCAAATCCTCGAATGCCCATCAAATATGATTACTGACATGTGCTGTGGTGTGTGTTGCAGCCTGGGTTGTCATACAGCGGCGTGAGAAGGGAGACGTCAACTTTACACGTACCTGGGAGGAATACAAATATGGATTCGGGTCAATATCCGGGGACTTCTGGTTCGGAAATGAAAATATACATTTACTGACCAAAAAAGGTATTTAAACAATATTCAAAGTATTTTTCAACTTTCACGATTTTGACAGCTACATTTACCAAATACTGCGTTTACACTAGAACACACTGGCCTCAATCGATTTGAACGATTTTCGGAAATCGTGACTCATCTTGTAAAGCGTGAGGGATCGTAGATCCAAATCGCACATTAATCATGCTTAAAGTGAAGTAACACGTATGGTGATTTAATAAGGAATATTTCAGGACGTGGCACTGCCTGTTGGAGTATAGATATCGGCATAGATCGTAATGGAACGTGTAATAGCACAAAGTAGCGCCATGTAGCCCACGGGCTCATCGCAAAACAACGTGATGAAGCGTGGATATAACTTCCTTGGTGGAACCAATGGATGAACCTTTTCCCTGGCATGCTAGCAATATTGTCATAATCGTAGGTCTTTATCTATTGGGAACTAGATGTTTATGAACGTCCAGAAACGTAAGTCGTAACAAATGGTAAATCGTTATAATCGTGGAGGAATCCAACAGACTGTTAGAGGATATTAACATTTCTGGTTATTGTAGATACCCATTCCTACAAGAACGTGACATATCATTTTGGAGTGGATGCAATTTGGAAAAATCTTCAATAAGGGGATTGAACAACAAGTTTCGCGGCCTTGAACATGTTCTACGAACTTGGATCGCATCATATCGAAGCTTTATCGTGGCCTAGAGTAAACGCAGCCTAACTTGGGGCACATCACGTGATCTGACTCTACCGTGAAACCATGGTTGGACTATTATGCTATCTAACGTTTACTAACATTAACCGTTTATGGAAGTCTATTCATAGTCTGAAAAAAAGTTATGGTTATTCGAATTAAAAGAGAGGGAAAAACGGAAAAATGAAACCGGAAGTTGAAATTTATTATGGAAATGCTCTGGGTGGGCAAATTCTCGTGTCCACCTTGTCAGATCACGTGCTAATAAAGAGTTTATTACAAAAGAGGAAAGCGATTTCATCGCCAGCTGAAACGAACGGCAGTCTGGTATTTGTCAAATGTCACAGACCGTCTGAACTGAAAACAGACACGTTTAGCACATCACGAGAATCAATTGACCTACAAACCTGGTACTCGCAAAATGGTTGAGTAAGCGATTTTCAGATGAAGGATACGCTAACTCCTGCCCTATAAAGTTGACATGCGTCGACTAGAAATTAAGATGAAATGCTTTTCTACCATTTAATCATACAGATTAGGGCGATTGTCGTTTGATGAGGTCATTCTGGTGCGTACGTTGAAGCGAACGAAAGAGATTTATGACAAAATAAGAAAATATATTTTAATATTTAATTACATACCTGTGTATCCTCACTTCCCCTCTTCATCTTTATTTTAGAATGCAAAGTGTTCATTTTCAACGAACCTTCCTCTGGGTGTTTATACAGGAGTTAATACTTATTTACGGTGACGTCCTAAACGACATGACGACGTACAGTAGTGGGTAGTAGAATCTATGTGTATTTCTAAAACCAACTGTCCAAGATCACATATACTGACAGTGCCGAAGAATGATTTAATAAAAAAAAAATAATCAAAAGCGAAGTCTCGCCAGTGAGCCTTTTCATTTTAGCGTCGATGAGTCACTGTGTATTCCGAAGATACGTTAGCGCATAACGAACTCTACGAAAATCCAAAAGGTTAACGCTGCCGAATCTCCACTCATCTAAGATTAGACATGCCAGATTCAAGTCATTTCTTTCTTCTAGAGCCATTTTATATCCCTCTTAGCCCTGTGCATGATTGCACTATTTGGAGTGTATCCCTGTTCGTTTGTCTTCATTCCACGACGAGACTCGTTCGTTCATGAAAGGTTCAGGGAAATGTTTCATATAATTTCTTTGTTACAGGATACAACCGATTAAGGATACAGCTGTCTACGTTCGATGGCGACGTGTTCTTCTTCATCTACGACAACTTCAGCGTTAGCGGCGAGGATGACTTCTACCGTCTACAGGTTTCCGCCTTCAAGCCCGGGCTGTACGGGTTGCTAGGCGACTGTATGACGTATCATGACGACAGCAAGTTCAGCACGTACGACAGCGATAATGACCAGATGGAAGGGAATTGTGCGCAGTGGTATTTCGGAGGGTGGTGGTATGACTTCTGTCAGGAGGCCAACCTTAACGGGATCTACAGAACCGGGGATGAATACACGCCAGGGGAGATCATTTGGTGTTTTATCAACAAAGAGAGAGGCATCAAACATACCAAAATGTCCATACAGCAGAAGGAAGTATTATAAGCTTTGATGTGAAGAAATGTAGAAGAATGTCAAGAGAAAATCTCAACCGAAAAGTAAAGGAAAATTTAACATACTTAAATGTCTAAAGAGGAGAATGAAATAGTCTTGGCCCTGATGTCTCCCGAGTACCTCAAGAGTAGGGAATCATCTATACTGAACTTTTTATACAGCAAAAGTAAAATGCTCAGATGTGACATTGAATCCATTTTGTTCCAAAGTGTAAAAGCATACCAATTTATCTACACAACAATATGAAATCATATGTTCTCAGATCTCTTCGTATAAAAGATATGTTGGAGGTTAATATACACCAAAATGTCTTAACATCAAACGAAAATCATGTAGATTTCACTCAGCATGTATGAACAAAGACATTTAATCGCTTTGGAACAGAATAACATACCAAATGTCTTTAAAAAATGAAGGAAATCACAATTCAAGTCATTATCTCATCGAAGTTCAGTTATAGGATATTTCATCAATTAGACCATGTTTTGGGGTTGTCATATGCAACTTAGGTAAAACTTTCAGCTCATATCTTCCTGACATGATCGTTCAGGGATTTCATTGGTTTAGACCAGAATTTGTAGACATAACTTAGCAAAATGTTTAAACATCAAAAACAAATCATATGAGATAAGATCTCCCCGGAAAGCTCGTGACTGGACATTACATCGACTTGGACCGGAAGTCCGGAAGTTTGAGGATTTGCAGATGCAAAATAGCGTGATTTTTACATCAGGAAAGCTCTGCAGGAATACTGTGATGGGTGGAAAATGCACCAGCGCCTATTTTACCTATACATTTTCTACTGAGTGTCTTGTGAAAGGTTGTCTGTTTGTCTGTTTTTGTTCTCCTGGCGGGCTCGAAGCTGATTGTGATATACCGACGGCGGCTTACGTCAGATAGAGTGGATGGTATGTTTACTGATATGGTATTTTTGAGATGCACAATAATATGAATGGGGCAGATGTTTATGATATGTTGTTGAACTGTTCCGTTGGCGACCATACTGAGATGGTTAATGAGCTAGTGAAACTATTATGCACAGATATGGACTGTTTGTTTCTTGTTATGATCTTGGTCAATTGTACAGTAGTTAGAAATGATATACACTGAACATGTTATGGATCAGTTAAAACTGACGTGATGAACTGAGAAACAAGGTGGAATTGTACTACACTGTATGACGGTGTATGGTGGCGACCTCGTTGACCCGACTATATTCAGCTTGAAGTGAAGAGGACCACTTTGCAGTGACACCGGTTGTTCAGATGACTTGCATGGCCGTTTTCGAGGCAGTTGGCTGGATGTGATGTAGACTTTATATCGATGATAATAATATGGACACAATGAAGTGGCTTGGTCTATCTCAGTGAAATGTTATTGCAATGGAAAAGATACTGGAATTGACTTTGGAATCGTAAAGTGAAGAAGACGTTGGTAACAGTAAATGATATTTCTGTTGCAAAGAGTGAACTGCAAAGAATCAGAGAAGATGATGTTGCTTTGGTAACAGTGACATGTAATGATCGTTGTCTTAAGTGAAGGAACATCAGTGTTAAACCAGTGGCAACGAAGGTTTGAGATATGTTGACGGTGACAGCAGTAAAATGATTACGCACGTTGACAACCGTGAAGTGATTAGAATATGGACTATTACCTTTGAACCAGTGACAAGGAATGCATGTTACAGCGTTGGAACAATGTGGATGTTGACAGCAGTAACATGAATATGCAAGTTGACAATCTCGAAATATTGAGAACATTTAATATTACATTTGTACAAGGAGCTGTGTTTGCAATTCTGGAACAATATGAACATTGACATCAATAAAATGAACCTGGACACGGGCTGTTACGTGTGATCAAGCGACAAGGAGCGTATTTTGTAATTCTGAAATGACATGAACATTGACATCAGCGACGAGGAGCGTATTTTGTAATTCTGAAATAATATGAACATTGACATCAGCGACAAGGAGCGTATTTTGTAATTCTGAAATAATATGAACATTGACATCAGCGACAAGGAGCGTATTTTGTAATTCTGAAATAATATGAACATTGACATCAGCGACAAGGATCGAGTGTTGCAATTTTTTAACAATATGAACGGCGACGAGATGAATGATTATGAACGATGATAACTGTGAAGTGTCAGGACATTGTTAAAAACTCCTCGTGATATGTATCGAAGTTGTTGATATGGAAAGTGGTGATCTATCATTGTTGTTGATAGTTGATGTCAGTAAGGCAAAAGTAGCATGTGCCGATAGAAGCAGGACCCCTGAAGATGTTTTATGAACATTGGAAACAAGGAAGCTTTAATGAAAATTAAGCTTTTTGGTGAAATATAGTGAAATCAAATTTGTTTTAGATTAAGTTTACATTGCTGAAATAACAGGAACGTGTTGGAAACTTATGTTAACAAGAGGTTGATGATATATTGTTTGCAAAATAGGGAAATGATATTGAGTTTGATATCCGTGAAATGTTGATATATGTGGAACACTTAAACAGTAAAGTGATATGAACGTTGGCAAATGTGAAATGATACAAACGTTGACAAAGGTGATCATTTGAACGCGATCAAACAATGACATGATTTTGACAACAGAGTAATGTCAAGGACGCTGTGAACAAGGTGAGCTTGCGGATCGGGTGTTGAAGGTGATCTTGCTAGATATAGAAGTGATATAGCAATGGCAATAACGAACAGTTCAGGGTTGCAATAGTGACATGACATGGGCAGCATTGATGTGTGTAGATTTGATAACTCGGGGTTCATTGTTTGTTTGGCTTGGTCGTGCTCGGAGATTGTTCTTGGTCAACGATATGTTTTGCTCAGTGAATGGTTCTTGATCAGCGATTAGTTTTGCTCAGTGAAATGTTTTTGGTCCGTGATTTGTTCTTCTCAGCGAGTGGCTCTTGATCCGCGATTTGTTCTACTCAGCGATTGGTCCTTGGTCCGCGATTGTTCTTCTCAGCGATTGGTCCTTGGTGTGCGATTTGTTCTTTTCCGTGATTGGCTCTTGATCAGCGATTTTATCAGACCACTGATTGGTTCATCTTTATACCCAGCGCACGTGCACGTGCTCAGGTGGTCGTCTTGGTGTTAATGATGTTTGTGTGTTTGTAATCAGAGGTAGTCTGGAACTTATTGCCTTGATTGTATCAAATTAACTGGACAGGCCGAGGTCCGGTATGAGCGGAGGAGGTCGAAGACTTATGTGTCTTGCCTGCCAGAAGGATGACAGGGGTATAATTAGCAGAGAATATATGGAGAGAATGGAGAATATGGAAGAAAGCGTCGTACTACACGGAGAGAAAGGGTTGTTGTCCGCATAAGTTACCTCGCCGATCCCTCGTATTTTTACACTGAGTATCGTTTTGTATATACATTCGTTCTGTGGCTATCGTTCATTGCATAGCTAACATTCAGTTGTGGAGGGTGGTATGAGTCTCAACCTACATGCTTTGAACTACTGTCACATTCGGGCTTATTGCGCCATTTTACACATTCATGTTTGTATGCACTTGGGTTCGAATCCTTGGAAAGACTATACCTGTTATCATTTTGTATTTTACCTTTAAACTCAAATATCTATTTCACATGTAACAATAAACTGCGATTCCAAAAATTTGAAGAAATCGAAAAAAGTTATTTTATAACCCGTTTACCAATAGTCAACACAGGGATTCGAACCCGTGTTTGTATGGTTCTTGTTTATATGTCGTGAGTAGTGTACGCATTTCAACAATTCTTTCATCTAGGGGCGATAAATGTTTTCATTTTAGAATTTAGCTTTGGTTTAGAATCTTTACCTGAAAGAATCTTTGCATATTTCATTCATAACATATGTTTGCTCAGTTTCGCGGTTCGAATCCAATTTGAATGATGTAACAACTATATATTGTAGTAATTATATTTTCTAAGCTTGAACTATAATTATGCAAATTCTGTAGCATTAATAAATGTTAAATTTAGAGTTAAAGACAATTGATAGTAAGAGATAAAGTAGTAGTTTCTTTCTAGAGTCTTTACTGTTTAAGAACTGTGATCTAAAGGGTAATTTATAAATAAAACTAACAATAACTATTCCGTCTTTGTTGTTCTTTGAGCAGAAGAATGATAAATGTTTTTATTCTATATTGCATAATGTATTTAATTCAAAAGAAGGACATTATATTATGTTATCCCTAGTTGTACAATAGAGTTGAGAATTTCAAAGATTTGCGGAAAAAAACAAATTTGCATTTTGTCAAAAAATGGTCCTTGTTGCCGTTCAAAAAACTAATCTCCTCGTTGCAACAAGTCGTAATATATTGGATACTGGTTGACATGAACCCGAACAACATTTTGATGAAAAGCAGTCATTTGTTATAAATGAGTCATAAGTTAAAAACGACGCTGATGCCATGATCTAACAGAAGATTTTCAGACCACGTGACCTCTGACACGAAATGTTGCATCAAGTTGAATAGGTAATATCTATCAAACATTTCCACTCAATCGTTTACTTTGAGGAGTGCTGATGCAACGTAATGCAATATGTATACTGTTTATTCGACACACGTGTGATAAGGTACAAAGCAGCGACTCTATCTGGTACACTAGATTGCGTGTACATTATTGAACAGAGTTCATCAGTACCATTCATGCCGTCTTACTCTCAATCCGTTTTGCATGTCTTGTAACCTATCCACACCGGGGTATTAAATAATGTACAACTATGCACCAGAACCTATTGCACAAAACCCAAGCTAAGGTGGGCGTAACTTAATGTGTTTATTGTTGACAACCTTAGCGGGCTTTGTGAACATGGTTCCAGTCTCGGAAGTGTGTCACATGTGTGAAATGTTACATAAATCCGTGGATTTACATGCTTGATTGACTCAAATCAGTGCATGAAAAGGTTTTTAAAATCCTTGAAATCAACATGCCTTTGATATCATTTATCCGTTTTTAATTGTTAAAAACACTCCAGAACGAAATCGGCAAAACATTTAATGAAAAGGTGCAAAGACAATTCGATCAAATCCAAATCCAAAATAATCTGTTTCAATATCTATGGATGAGCCAAATGTATATCAAATTTTACGAACAACAACCAAGAACCAAGTAAACCAGGTAAATGTATATCAAACAAAGACAGGAAAAGGTGTAAAACAATTATTCCCCCAAATCCAGATTACACGCGCATCGTTTATCTCAATTATCTTTGAATCTCTTACTAGTCTCTCCTCGACACAAACTGGTACTGGGAAATGAATCTGACCATGCCCTTTATTTTCGTAAAGCCGATCATGTTGGCTCAATGAAATGGCGTTGGTAAAGGCTCAGGCAATGGCTTAGTGAACGTGAGAATGATCGATTAGGCCCCTTGGACTCAGACGAACGTATCGATCTGATTGATCGCTTTAAGACTCTGTCTCATGCCTGGTCGGTCGGAGTAACGTGCCGGCTTGATGGGCTTAATGGGGAGTTGGCAGACAATTATTGACAGATTGTTTACACACTATTTCGGTATTAGACTGTACGTTTGGTCTCATCTGATAAACCAGGTGTGTCTAAGATTAAGGATGTCTTCAACATTCATAAAGATGCTCTGAATGTGATAACTGTCACGTTTGAGAACTTAGTACCCTTATGGTAAACATACTTATCATATTATCATATTTGCACATGTGAATAGATCATTTCCCAAATAACCTTTGTTTCTCTTAATTCATCGTCCGAGACAAATAATACAACTGTCTTCACTCCGCATTGCATGAATACAGTGGGCAATACAGAAAATATTACACTCCAAAATAACCCCATACATCATGTGAGAACCAAATGCAATTTTTCAAATGAAAATCGGTCTATCCGGGGCAATAAACTAACACTTTTCATAGGAGAAATTGTCACACCATTTCGGTGACATCTTGGTTGTGAGTTTACTATAAACTGCCAGTCAGTGTTTTTCATTATGTTTGATTTGGCTTTGTTACCAGCCAACATACCATTCAATGAGTGCTGATTGACGTTCGAAAAGTTTCATTTAACTTACATATTCATTTACTATCATCAAATATATCATATTTACTTATTTCCAATGAAAATCCAGCAACAGCCTTATACAACCGCAGAAACCGAAACTACACGTTCGATTTACATACACTATTAAAAATTACCAACACAAATTATGTTGTAGAAATTTAAATGTTTTAGGTTTAACTAAATCACGCGCGCCAGTCAATTTAAAAGTTTCTGTTCCTTGGTGACATTTAATAGCATACATGTAAAATCGGCTTTAACCACATCGAATTGCGTCTCCAAAAGAGTAACATCGTCATATTCTCAGTCTAAACACTGCAGCAACATGTTCGAACCTACTGTGTGGATTTAGGAACCTATTCCAAACCAACTTCCTAGTATGTTGCAGTCAGATATGTCAACTGTTGTTTTGTGAAGAGGTACTGATATATACTATTGTAACACAATAAAGGTGTAAAGTCGTGATGCTTGATCGCAAAACTGGATAGCTAACCCCGTCTGGCGCTCCAGTTAGTCAACGTAATTTTGGAAACTTATCTACAGCAGACAGATTTGAGTTGAAAGGGTTTATAAGGTAACATCAATGGTAGATATGTAAATGGGATGTGCAATTCCTGCTCCTGTCAATACATCAGGCCGTATTTTAATACTTGTACTGTCCATGTATATTTGACATTTGGGTTTGAATAAGTATGTAAATCGAGTGAAATAATTTGACCTTAAATAAACACAAAACGCGTTTTGGTACTCAAAGGTTTTAAAGAAATCACCCCTGAGACTACACTTCATTGTTTGAATATTATTCTTGGCCGAACGTGTGGACACTGTCCAGTGTTGATTTCTAACAGAAAGATGACCACTGGCCACTGTATGGACAATCTTCGTATCGATTTCCTATACTTTATGTTATTCTGTGCTGCATACGCACCCACGGTGTGTAGCACTTCCCGGAAATGGGAAGTAGCTGCTCTCCTTACTTCCATACGCCATCAAACATCGTCTAATTATAAGTTTATTGACTCCATGGTCAGTTCTGATTTGCAGTGGATGAAATGACCACTGGAGAATTCGTTTAATGATTCGTAAATATATGTTCTCCTCGTTATATACATGAGCAGTGTCATATACTCTTCAAATCTAGTAAGACACTACTTTCTCCATGAACAAAAGAGATTGATAACCGTTAAATTATAACCAAATTGATATCATGGTCAGTTACCACTTTTGAAATGTTCTTGGAGAATTTGAGAAGTGTTATTATCATTTATTAGTCTATATGTGGTTCCAGTCTGCATAAAAATACTTCAAAACAACTTTCACCAACACTCTTAGAACAATGAGGTCTGAATAACAAAAACGCTGTATCTTGTTAGTGTTGAGCTATAATATGACGGATGTCCTCTGGACTAATGGACAGTGTCCGTATTGATTTCACATATCTTTGTGTTCCATATACCAGAGGTTGGCGGCTCTTCCTGTAAAAGGCCACTTGCTCTAATTCCATTAGCTATTATACTCAGTCTAATTATAACTGTATTGACTCGTCGGTCAGTCCTGGTCAGTTTTGATCTATATTGGAAGAAATGACCACTGGAGAGCGACTGTATTGATTGCTCAACTTTGCAGCAAACAACTGCCCGTGCTGATTCAATTAGCGCTAAAGTCTTGTTCTCACTTCTGGTCAGTGGCGTATGACCACTGGTCAGTGGCGTATGACCACTGGTCAGTTTATTTTATAAATAAGACCCAACATGAGAATATCCCAAACTAAGAGTATTAAAACATATTTTCCATATTCAAAATTCAACGAAAGATCGGTCCTAGCTCAATTTAAAAGATGAAGTTGAAGCAGTGATATTTCCTCAATTTCTAAATCCTGTACGCTCTCTGACAGCCTGTTCCCGACACCATGTGTTGTTGCTGTGAAATATTCATGGACAAACCTCTCATTTTCACCTCGTGGTGTGGAGAGGGATCATTGATTCCTGATGAACTTGCTGACCGGTCATCTGATTGTACAGCTGTTCCAAACCTTCAAATGTCGAACTCTTCTAGTGCCTAACTTCAGATGTCGAGCTCGTCTTGTGCCTACCTTCAGATTTCGAGCTCGTCTGGTGCCTAACTACAGTTGTCGAGCAAATCTGGTGCCTACCTTCAGTTGTCGAGCTCGTATGGTGCCTAACTTCAGTTTTCGAGCTCGTCTGGTGCCTACCTTAAGATTTGGAGCTCGTCTGGTGCCTAACTGCAGATGTCGAGCTCGTCTGCTGCCTAACTTCAGATGTCGAGCTCGTCTGGTGCCTACCTTGAGATGTCGAGCTCGTCTGGTGCGTACCGTCAGTTGTCGAACTAGTCTTGTGCCTACCTTCAGATGTCGAGCTTCACTTATACATTCGAGTGTCGGGCAGTCACCAATGGTGCAATACAATGTGTCGTTTAGCTTAATCGTGTTATTAAATGTGTTTTCTTCCAACTGATATATGAATACAATTATAATATTAAACCTTAAATTAATGTGTTTCCCCTTTATTAATTTGCTAACTTGAACCAACTGTCAGATATGGTTGGGAAACATGGAGGTAAAACATTCCACTGACTGTGCATTGCTCATCATACATGCTGTCTATAAAAACGTTAACATAAAAGAGCTTATGCAAGCTTTCATATGATATTATAGAAAGAAGTTACATAACGTAATAATTGCATGTCAACTTCGAAAGGCCTCTGAAGAATATTCATTGTGTTAGTACAAAAGTACAAAGGTGCAATTTATAATAATAATAATATAATAATAATAATTCATTTATATAGCGCCTAGTATCCATCTATCTAGTTGCTCATTGGCGCATATGAGGTTGACAGTTTGAGAGTTAGTTCGTATATGCAGTCCTGAACAGGAGAGTTTTGATTTGAGCTTTGAAGTTAGTTTCATATGAGATCGTTTTGATTTCTGGTGGTAAACCGTTCCAAAGTTTGGGTGCAGCGATGGAGAAAGCTCTGAGACCCAGCTTACAAGTGGAGACTGGCTGACACAACAGGAACTGATCAGAGGAAGTTAGAGTTCTAGTTGGCTGATACACACTGATGAGCTGCTTGAGGTAGAGAGGGCTGCTATCATTGTAGAGGGCTCGGTGAGTCAGGAGGAGAATTTTGAAGGAGATACGTTGTTGAACTGGTAACCAATGAAGAGCTTGTAGAACTGGAGTGATGTGTTCTGTGCGTCGTTTACGTGAAATCAATCTAGCCGCAGAGTTCTGAACTCTCTGCAGGCGTGACAGTAGCTTAAGAGGGAGGTTGACAAGAAGAGAGTTGCAGTAATCGAGGCGACTGATGACCAGAGTTTGCACTATTTACCTACATTTGGGATGCAAATGTATACGATGTGACTTGCACGTTCTAATACAAGCGTTAAAGTATTATTTTGTATGACTTTTATTCTCATTCATACACCATTTGGATATAATTTGTATTTTTAAAAAAAAACAATAACAATAACAGACTTCGTCTAGACATAAAAAATGCTCATCGATGACGCGAGAGGTAGGATTGAATGGACGGGACATGTTCGAACTTTAGATGGTTTCTGAAAACTTTACTTGTCCGAAAGACCAATCTACAAAGCTCCCACTAGCAGCATGGAACGTTTAACACTGCTGTTCTGGTTAATGTCAAAACACTGACCTGGAGCTTGGTATTCTTGTCCATACCGTTAATATTTGTCAGTATAGAGTTTGAACAAGTGTAACCAATAGCTTTAACATGCCAAACTATTTAAAAAGTGCTTCAACTCAACAACTGACGTTGAAAACATGACGCTATATAGGTAGACAACCAAAACGATTATTAGGTATATCATTTCAATTTATCACATACGGAATCATTCTCTTCCCACAGAGGTTACTCCTATCCTAACCTCTGTTGTTTTACGCTTGAAATCGAGGGCAGAAAGGGTGTGTCCTGATTGGTTGCAATTGAATTTAGTTGTGCAATCAACGACGCCGTTGTAAAAGTAACATTTGCGAATTACACGTCATAATGATAAAATAAACGTAAGACCAACGTTTTCTCGTTTAATGTGTTTTCCTCGAAATATGCTGCTTAATTTTGTGAAAAGTATTGATCATAAACGTGCTTATAAATAAAGAAGACCAAATCAGAAGCAACTGCCAAAAATAGTTTATTTGTGTTATTTACATTTGACATATTCGAAGGACATATGCTAATGAGCAAGACCCTTAAGAGTAAAATGCCAAGATCTTTGAAGTCACTCGGTCAACATAGCCGCTGAAAGATGAGTTTTCATTGGTTTAGAAGTAGTGATAGAGGATGAAGTTCAGTTTTCCTCCGCTAGGGGAATTTTCTTCTGCTCTCGATTTCAAGCGAAAAACAACAGAGGGTAGGATCGGAAATCTGAAGGGAGTAACCTCTGTGGGAAGAGAATGATACGGAATGAAAATAAGCAAATTTCAATTGGTTTATTTTGTTTGGAAAATTCTCCCTATGTAGTTCACTATCGGGTGAACGATAACTGGAACCTCACTGTAATTCGAGCTTTATGGACATAGCTTGCCCTGGACACTGGTCAGTGATGATTGATAACACAGGACTGACCCCTGGTCAAGGAAGTAATAGTATACTCCATATCGATTGGACTTCATCTTTCCAGAGACTTTTATGCCCCTTGACAGTATAGAATAAATATTCAATTTAGAATCCTTGGTGAGAGAGAGGTCGCCGATACAATCATTCTCAGTATATACCAGGTTGTTGAATTAGATTTAGAAATGGTAAAATATTTATTCTCAATATAGAAGGTTGTGAAATTAGATTTTAAAATTCTAAAATATAGATTCTAGATATTGAGAGTTGTGAAATTAGATTAAGAACTTCTAAAATATCCAATCAAAATAGACAACACTGAAATAAGATTGAGAACTATTCTTCCTAAAAAATAATAAACGATGTTCAATTTATAAATTTAATATAATTTAATATTAAAAATAATTATTCTCAATATTAAACGTTGTGAATAAAGTATCAGACAGATTATTTCTAAAATATATTTATCCATTTACAATTCTCTAAATGTGTGATCCTTTTAGAAAATGAATATAGTAAAACGAATTAGGAATCGCCGCTCTATAAGCATCAATATTCTTATCATTAAATATGACATCGCCACATCTAAGATGGCCATATTGCACAGCCGAACTTGCACAAATTAATAATTAAATAAATCTAATTTCCCCTGACTATTTGCGTGGCCAGTGACAGTGACTTTGATCTTTGGTGGACAAAATGAATCACACTTGACAATGAAACAAGTTTCACATATGCTTTGATTTTAGATTTGATTAAAAAGTTAGATTTATATATCAAACGAAATCAATCAGATGAGACTGCAACAAACTGAATTAGGATATGAAATCATATAACATGTTCTTATTAAACTCGAAACGGATATTTTAGGAGTCAATATTTTATCTGTTATTAGCTGTAGAATTATTTTGTTTAATGGATTTGTATTCGTCAGCATTTGCTTTTATAATGGCCATATAGTCTTCGGTGTCGTGCTATGTTATTGTGACCGAAACATATAGCAGCTAGACCATCCTACGAGATCGGTACTGGTCAGTTTTGATATATGGTCAGCGGGAATGACCAGTGTTCCTTCTGGACATAGGTACAACGTTAAGTTGCCCACATGTCGGTCAAACCCATCGATCTTTGCTTGAGGAGTTTCAATTTCCACACTGACGTGTCCGAGGCCTATTGGGATTAATTACCTTCAGTGCGCCATAGATTGGAGATACTCGTTTGGACGATGTATACTCTTAATTTAATCCTGTACACCAAACTGGAACGTGCAAGCGGCCATCTTGAAATTACTTTCAACGGAGTATGGAAATATTGGTCAGATTAGTTTTATCTGAATGAATTGGCCACTGAGATAACAATGACATACTCCAATAATTATGTGTTTAAAATCCCACGTCACACCACAAATTAAAAGATGAGTATATTTTTTAAATTGAAATCACGTCAGGGTCTTTATTTTGGAAATTATGAATTTCTCTATTTTGTCTACCTCGTTACCCTCACACAAAGATGATGTTAAGTAAACTAGCGATGTGATTGGACAACCAGAAACTACTGAGAAACCTCACTTATTTTAAAACATAACGCACTTTCATGATCAGTTGTTAACGGTTCTTTCCCTTCAATGTAGCTCACAGAATTTCTGCCACGCTAGTCTATGATGAGCTCAATTGAATAGGGACACCACGTCGAGGATAAAGATGAGATCAGATTTATCTACCTATGCTGATTAGAGTGTCTGCTAACGAGTCAGAGACCTCCAAATTCAGACACTCTTATGTAATTGGTAATAAAATCAACTCCGTGTATACAGTGAAGCGAAGCGTGACTCCCTAGCAGACACATTAATCAGCATAGATAGATAAATTTGATCTCAGTTTTATCCTGGTCGCGGTGTCCCTTTAAGTAGAAGAAACACTATACACGTTAAAAACTTCAAATGACGTCAGTTTTATTTTTGGAGGAACTCGAATTTATGTCATGATCTTTTACCTCCCTTTGCTTCGATGCCGGATATCCATTTATCTATATTGTCTCTATAATGAGATCTCATTATGTGTCTCCTTCTTCGGAGTTACTATTATTTCTTGATTTCAATAGAATGTTCAAATGCTTGTTGAATACAACCTAAAAACAAGCATACTTTAAGTGAGGTAATCTTGTGGTGCTTGCTCTGAATTTTCATTTTGCAAGTCTTTGACCATTTTAAAATATGAGTTTACCCCATTGTTTAATATAGCACATCGCCGAGTTGTCTTTCATCAGTGTTATATTGAACATGCCATAATGCATTGATTCGACTGAACAGATTCTGTGATCAGTCGTTGAATGTTTATACACTCGAGGGCTGGTCAGATCCTTTACTCCTATATAATTTCCAGATATTTCCTTTTATTTCAGTATTATAGTTTACATTTATAGATCAGTGTTACGATACAACATTTTTATTCTCAATTTCAGTAACTGTGTGATCGCAGCAGGTCTATTTTACATATCGGGATTAGTATTTCATCTTGAATTTATATATGGGATTGAGAACCGTGCTGCTATCAATGTTTAGAAAGTTATCAAAGTTATTTTTCATCAAAGTTATTTTTTCATCTAAGTCAGTTATTTTCATCAAAGTCATGTTTTTTTCAAACTTTTCCAAAAAATCAGGTTTTTCTACAAACTATTTTATTTGATCAAAGTCAGTTATTTTTCAAGTTAGTTTTTCAATCAAAGTAATTTCTCTCACAAAAGTCATTTTTCATAAAAAAACATAACTTTTTATATTATAAAATAACTGCATGGTTTATATCCTAGGTGGCATTTGTCCTAGGTGGCTTTTGTCCTAGGTGGCTTTTGTCCTGGTGGTATTTGTCCGAGTGGTTTATGTCCGGGTGGCTTTGGTCCGGTTGGCTTTTGTCCTGCTCCCGATAAAGCCTCGTCTCACATCCCGAGTGGGTTTTCCTCTGTACCCACGCTTCTAATTGACTAAGACACGTTTTCCCAAACCTGAAAAAATATAATTGTGAACATATGTTGTAGATGATGAAGACTTGAAAGAATTTGACAAGGACTTCAGAATGGTTTTATAGACGTGAACATGAACCAGTGAAATATTGATGTAAAAACATTACTGCAATATATGTATATCATGGGTAAAAATGAAATATGCAATCTCGGAGGGTTCGTTGTCTATGTTGGGCCTTGAACATTCTGAAAACTCACGTTGGCTACTTTTTCGTTTTTGTAAGCATAGACTAAAGGACTTCATTTACTTCCAGTAAACCAGACATGTTCAATTCCGAGGCGTGTATATGCAATTAGTGCTAATTAGCTAACCCATTTGCCTTCTGGTCCTTAAAATAACTAGGCACATCACGCACCCCTTGAAGTCAGCAATCGAAATCGTGTGAATCTCGTCTCTGCAGACATGTTGTTCTCCATACAACTAGGTTTGGGCGCAGTGGCACCTTTAAATGGAATACAGTTTAACACATCTCGCTTGTTCGGCGTTCTCAGCATTCACTGAGTCCAAGCATCACCATCGTCTTGCTTGATTTCTTCCTCCAATATATTCGCCAATGGGAAAAGGGAAAACTGTATTCAGGTCGCCTCGAATGTGTTTCTTCTTGTATACATGACAGAGTTACTTCCCTTGGAATGATATTCGGCAACTGTATTTAATCCTGTTTAATTTTCAAGACTGTCAAAACGTAAATATCAAAGGGTTAAACTGGATGGAAATTCTTAAACCGGTTGTGAATGCCATGTAAGTGATAAAGATAAAAAAAAAAACATTAACACGGAAATACTTTTGTTATCATATGTTAAAGATGCATCCATTATGTTTCATCAGTTTTATTTGACTTTAATACCTGACAAAATACATATGTGCTGACTTCATATCAATTAATTTCACTCTACTTGCATATTCATTTCTAATCGCGAAATATATCATAATTACTAGTTTCCCATGAAAATCGAGCAACATCATTAAAATATACATGTGCACAAACCGATAATACACGGCTAATTTACTTGCACAGCAGTTATATTACCAATTGAATATTATCAACCCAAATTTGTCTTTTTGTCTTTTGTGAATAAGTTTTCAAAATGACATTTGACAAAATGATACGCGACCATCGCGGCGCATTGTCCGGTTTTCGACCAGCAATAACTACTTTGAACTTTATCGTAATTATACTGAGTCGACTGTCATCAAAATGTTAAGTTTCGGCAACGGTCAGTATTTCTCGATATAATAACATTATTTATAAGGCATTGCATATGTGACCCAACATGTACCTTTAAGTATGATATATAACTCTTCTCATGACTGAAATATCTGAACCAGAAACATTTAAAACGTACAATATTATGATGTTACTATTACTATCAACAATCGCCTTCGCAGGAATTTATTAATTCTCAAAATGAAACACGAAATTTCCTGTATATATTTGTCGCGAGTCCTGGCAACAAATAAACACGTGACGATGAAGATGTATACACATTTATTCTGTAAAATGAGAATCACACAGAATAAAAACGATACGTAAACATGAGGTGTAGTCGAGGGATGCAACAACTCACCGCGGTCATGGCGTGACAGGAAGAGCAGATATGAAGATGCCTACCCTACATCAGGGAACAGGTAATGCGCTAATCTGACATTTAGACTGTTGAAATATTGAAACGGATCCCCTGTTTTCAGGTTTCTGAAAATCCAATTTGTGATAGGCTTCCTTTCAATATTTAATAAAATGGTGATATTTTAGGGAAAATATTTGTTTCAGAGTCTGAGTGTCAGACTAGCAATGCACGAGATACTACGTTACGACCAGAACAAGAGTGAGAGAAGAAGCAAAATATATGAAATGCATTTATAAAATATAATACACGCAGTGACATAGTGCTAGTAAGTCAGTCGACAACACAATTGCAACATTTACTGATTTAAATGTGTCAAATATATTGGATATTAAACCCAAACATTGATGGTCCCAAATCAAACAAACGCATATTAGTACGTTTTTGATTAAACGTAATTATTTATACTTACCTGTTGACTAGACCTACATTTGTACTTTGCCTTACCTCCTATAGGTAATGCTATTTCAACCTTAACACAGACGAACTTGAAGAGTGGAGAAGGGGTGCGTAAAATCCCTTATCCAAGGGGCGGTAAGTCTAGGTGGTCTCGTGACGTCACTACCTGTTCATGTCACTCTCCGAAAGTCCCAAAAGGCAAGACAGACCAAGAGGGGAGGATGGGAGGTCTAGTCAACAGGTAAGTATAAATAATTACGTTTAATCAAAAACGTACTATTATTTAAATACCTATCTGTTGACTAGACCTACTTTGCCTAGAATCCCACCGCAAGGAGGCGGGTCAGTAGATACATGGTAGTGACGAGACCAGCGACTAGCCCTGAGTGTAAGCTAACCTACGAGTCCTCCACCCTGTGGTGAGGACAAGGTAAAGCCCAGGAGATACCATCTCTACCGCTTAGCGGATCGAAGAGATAACCCTGCCACTCAACTTCCGATCAACACACTGCCCCCCAAACCCCAACAGGAAGGGGGGTGTTAAAGCGAAGTTAAAGAAAAAACCAACAGACACGAGAGCTAGCAATGTAAACAATGTTTATTTACAATGAGCCTTAAAGCTCCTAAGGGGGTTGACCCCTTCTTGGTCTGGTTGGGGGGACCACCTTCGCCTGAGCGAAGATCTGTGGACCCAGCCTAGAGATGCCTTCAAGATCTGCTGTTGAGGCATCTCGTAGGTAATGGTTGGCGAAAACCTCTGATGAACGCCAAAAACATCCTGCCATGACATCCGAAACCGCAATGTTGCAGTGATACGCCATCGTGGCTGATACTGCGCGGATCTCATGAGGGTTTGAACGCGAAGACGGAGGCAAGTCAGCGGCATTGTACGCATCAATGACCGCCGACCTTAGATACACCCCCAACGCTCGCTTATCTAGCTCCTGGCAAGAACAGACGACGCCTGCCATCTCTCAGCCTGCGGGTACGCTGCGTGTACACCCTCAAAGCCCTTATCGGACACAGAGAGAGATCCACCTCTCCTGAGTCAGAACCCAGAGTCGGGATAGAAAACGTACGGCCAGCTTCATCAGCTGCCTGGTTCTTACAGACAAGGTCGGGCGCCAACCCAAGAGAGGCCGATCCCCCCTCCCAGACCTCAAAACGTAGAAGGTCCGCCTGCAAGGCATGGATTTCCGAAATGGTCACCAGAAAAATTACCTTGATGGTGAGAGGGAGGAGGGGTACGCCAGAGAGCGGTTCATACGTATCGGAGCCAAGATGGTTGAGCACATTTGCTAAGTCCCACTCAGGGGGACGAATCTTCGTTCTGCCGTCCACAGAGCGGAAGGTTTTAATGAAGGCCCATGAGGACCGACACAACTAACCCTGGCAACCTCTTACCGAGGTGAGGTGAGTTAGGGTTTAACGCCGCTTACAAGAATATTTCACTTATATCGCGGCTGCTAGTATTACGGCAGGGAGAAAGCCCGCAACACCATATGGCTATGCATTGCGATGAAACCTGCGAGCAACGGCTGGACTAGCGAACCATGGGTGATACTGCACTGAAGTTCAGTGTAGCCTGCACCCAAAACTTACTGCATTTTCTACTAGAGACAAAAATGCTGTGCCCCTGGCGGGATTCGAACCCCAGACCTCTTGATCCGAAACCTAACGCGCTAACCACTGCGCTATCCCGCCCCCTCTTCCTGAGAACGGAGAGGATAGCAGACATGTTGGTATTAAGCGATGACGCCTTAAGACGCCTGGTGTAGCGTAGGTATACTAATTACTCCGCCACCTGAGGAAGTGAGGCCTCTGTCAGGATGAAATCTCTCCGAGCACAGAAGGAGGCGAAGACCTGCCACTGGAAAACCCTGAGGGTTCACGCGTAACCTTTTGCTTGGCCTGCTGAGGAGCAGATCTCTCCGCGGCTGAATCGGAAACAGGTTCCTGAAGCCTTGGCTACCTACATGGGAGACATAGGTTGGCAATTGCCGAAAGGGAGAAAAAAAAACCCGACTTGACCCGAAGTAGTGCTGAACTCTTCAAAGACGAAGCAATGGACTTACGAATGACTGAAACATACGCCCGGAAACCTGAAGACGATAGAGTGACACACTCGTTACACAGTTCCTTGCACTTCATACAAGGCAAGTCCTAGCAGACTTCCTACCTCTGCAATTACAAAAACGCAGAGTACATAGTGAAGCAAAAACGGCGGTAGTAGAGTAACTAGGTGAGTGATAGTCGAGACCTTGACGAGACCATCCAGTCACTAACAGGTGACTGACAAACGAGCCACTGACGCGTGTAAGCTAGAGGAGGTGAATGACACTCAATTCACTTAACAGGTGAGTGACAGACGAGTCACTTAGCAGGTGAGTGACAGACGAACCACTAAAGCGTGTAATCCAGACTAGGTGAGTGACACTCAAGTTACTTAACAGGTGAGCGCCAGGCGAGCCACTGACGCGTGTAATCTAGACGAGGCGAGTGACAGTCTAGTCACCTAACAGGTGAGTGACAGCCGAGCCCCTAACGCGTGTAATCTAGACGAGGCGAGTGACAGGTGAGTGATACTCAAGTCACTCAACAGGTGAGTGACAGACAACAGATGAGTAACAGGCGAATCACTAACGCGCGTAATCTAGACGACGTGAGTGACAGTCTAACGCATGTAGTCTAGACGAGGTGAGTGACAGGTGAGTGGCACTCACATCACTAAACAAAAAAGTGATCTTGAGGAAGTTTGCATTAAGCAAACGAAACGTAGAAACCTGTAGATAGCTGGTTTTAGAGTAGGACACATCTATGTTATCCTAAACAGCAGAGTGACCGGCGATTCCCTATCTCGCGTCATCCAGACGAGGTGAATGACAAACGAGTCACTGATACGAAACACCTAATCAAAGCAGTGTAAGAACTCAGTTCCGACACTAAGACAACAACCCTTCCGATAGTTAAATACTTCAACAACACCTAGAGTGTATACTCACAAACGTAGATAACGAGACGCTTGAGTGAGTAATACGCAAGGTTGAGACGAGTCACTCAAGTCAAGTCGAAACTCACCTAACGCGAATGATAAGCAAGTGACAGGCGAAAAACGAGTGACTGGCGAGGCAAGCCACTGGCGAGGCGAGACACTGGCGAAGCTTATCACAGGCGAGACGAGGCGCGTCAACGCAGAGTCGAGCCTATATGGCGAGTCGAGTCTCAATGACTAGCGAGGCGAGTGACTGCCGAACCGAGTCACTGGCGAGATGATGCGAGTCAAGAAGAATCGAGCCTAAGGCGAAAGGTTGGCGAAGCGAGTAACTGGCAAGGCAAGTCACTGGCGAGGCAACGCGAGTCAAGCTGATTCAACTCGAAGGTGAATGACTAGCGAAGCGGATGCTTGGCGAAGCGGATGCTTGGCAAAGCGAATGCTTTGCGAAGCGAAGCCTACGAGAGAGACTTCCCCTTCCCGCGCGGGAGCTAAGTCCCCTTCAGAACAAAAGGAAACCTTCCTGGCTGCCGACGAATGGGGTCCCGACACGCTGACCTGACTGAGTGGTACCTCCACGAACGAAGCCATCTCCGACAGCCTTGGGACTGAGTCGATAACCGGCGGATCCTCCGACAACCCCACACCCTCCGCATCCAACACTATATTGATGAACGGAGGGTCCGAGACCTCAACGAAGCGGACGTCACGCTCCGCCGAGTCTAGCGAGGAATCCTGGGTGGGCGACACCATCGTGACAATACACATAGGGGTGTGAGAAACCCGCGAGGAGGCAGCGGACCCGGATTCCCTTGAAGACGTGGGACGCGAACCCTGAGACACGCAGTCCGCATTGGGTTCACGATCTAGCTTAGTAGCGGGGATCGTGAGACTAGGCAAAGCCAGCGGACCCAACCGAGCATCCAGCAAAGAAGAGACCCTGTCCTTAACGGACGCAAGAAGGAGGTCCGGATTGACTTGGTCAAACCTATCCTTCTTGGCCTTCTTCTTCTTGCTCTTTGGTGTGGAGGGTCCGCTGACCTTAAGTCTCAAAGGCGACATACGCCTGTCTGGCGAAGGAGGAAGCGACGTACAAGTCTGCGGACGAGAACACAAACGCGAAGGGGGAGAGAGCGAATCTCTCCACCCCTAGCGGAGTCGGAAGAACCCGCCGACTCCCTGTTGAAATCATCCGCCTGTTCCGTAAGTACAAAGTCTACCGCCTCCTCGGGAGACCAGTGACGAATGGAAGAGTTGAATAACCGGCGAATCACTGACGCAAAACACCTAAGTTGATCTAATTACACAAAGCGAGAGTCCGCAGATGAGAACGTGAACGCGAACGCGAAGGGGGAGAGAGCGAATCGGAATTCGGATAAGAGGACGCACGTTTCTGAAGCGAAGCCCTATCGGCCACGGACTTGCGAATGGCCGTGACATCCCTCCTCAATTCGTGCAAAAAGCGGAGTACATGGCGGAGCAGGCGAAACACTAACACACGTGACGTAGACGAAGGTAGTGACAGTCGAGTCACTCACGCAGGAGAGCGAAAGACGAGACACTCGCACGCTTAGCGTAGACGAGGTGAATCACTAACGCGAGACACTTGAGTAGCGTAGCGTAAGAAAGTTGAAAACAAAGGCTCTGAACTCAAAGAGAACAAAGTCAATATCAAGCCCTCCGCAACTCGCGCAAAAAAACGGAGTACATGGCGGAGCCGGCGTTACACACGTGACGTAGGCGAAAGGTAGTGACAGTCGAGTCACTTACGCAGGAGGGCGAAGGACGAGACACTCGCACGCGTAGCGTAGAAGAGGCGAGTCATTAGACGAGTCGAATCACTAACGCGAGACACTTACGTAGCGTAGCGTAAGAACCAACAAACTCCTCCGATAGTTAATCGAGAGAGTTGAAACAAGGCTCCGAACTCGAAGAGGGCAAAGCCAATATCAAGTAATGGTTAGTCAAGATAAGTGACTGGCGAACCAGCTTACACTGACTAAGATAACCACTTACAAAACGAGACTAATCAAATATACAAACCAAAGGCGAAAGACTAACGAAACGAATGACAAGCGAAGCGAATGACAGGCGAACCAAGTCACTGGCGAGACGATGCAAGTCAAATCGAATCGGGCCTAACGCGAGCGACGAGCCTAAGGCAATAGACTGGCGAAGCGAGTGCCTGGCTTACGCGAGGCACTGGCGAGACGATGCGAGTCAAGTAGAATCAAGCCTATGGCGAATGACTGGCGAAGCGAATGATTGGCGTAGCGAGTCACTTGCGAGACGAAGCGAGTCAAGTTGATTCGACCTAAGGCGATAGACTGGCGAAGCGAGTGACTGGCCTAAGCGAGACACTGGCGAGACGATGCGAGTCAAGTAGAATCAAGCCTATGGCGAATGACTGGCGAAGCGAATGATTGGCGTAGCGAGTCACTTGCGAGACGAAGCGAGTCAAGTTGATTCGACCTAAGGCGATAGACTGGCGAAGCAAGTGACTGGCCTAAGCGAGACACTGGTGAGACGATGCGAGTCAAGTAGAATCAAGCCTTTGGCGAATGACTGGCGAAGCGAATGATTGGCGTAGCGAGTCACTTGCGAGACGAAGCGAGTCAAGTTGATTCAACCTAAGGCGATAGACTGGCGAAGCGAGTGACTGGCCTAAGCGAGACACTGGCGGGTAGATGCGAGTCAGTAAAATCGAACCTAAGGTGAAAGACTGGCGAAGCGAATCACTGGCGAGACGAAACGAACCCCACAGATTCAACCTAAGGCGATGGACTAGCGAAGCGAGTGACTGGCGTAAGCTAGACACTGGCGGGTAGATGCGAGTCAAGTAGAATCGAGCCAAAGGGGAAACTGTCGAAGGGGGGTCCGCCGTGTAGCGAGTCAAGTTGATTCGACCTAAGGCGATAGACTGGCGAAGCGAGTGACTGGCCTAAGCGAGACACTGGCGGGTAGATGCGAGTCAGTAGAATCGAACCTAAGGCGAAAGACTGGCGAAGCAAGTGACTGGAGAAGGAAATCACTGGCGAGACGAAACGAACCCCACAGATTCAACCTAAGGCGATGGACTAGCGAGGCGAGTGACTGGCGTAAGCGAGACACTGGCGAGTAGATGCTAGTACAGTAGAATCAAGCCAAAGGCGAATGACTGGCGAAGGGTCCGCTCGCGTAGTGATAAGCTAGGCGAGTGACTGGAGATGCGTAGGTAGTTGATACGGAACAAAGGCGTATGACTGGCGGACGCGAATGACAAGCGAAGCAAGTCACAGGCGTATGGCGAAGCGAGTCAACAACCAACAGTCGAAGGTGACTGGTGGAGGGTACGCCTTACAAGGCATGCGAACCGAAGCAGTCAATGAAGACAGGTGAGAGAAACACAAAGACACGAGCTGCACGTGCAAGGCAAGCAGCTACCTCTCGGGCGGCCACACATCAAGCACATGTCAACAAGGCCCTTGTACCCCAACACCTACTAAAACAGATTGTTAAACAACCTGCTAACGACGAATTGTAGATATAGCAGTTGAAAATATCCCTCAAAATAGTAAGAGATAGCTAGCAAGTTGGCAACAAAAGTCGCTAAAAATACCCAGTCTCAGAACAAAACAAACACGTCTGTCTTGCTCTGCAACTAATAGGAGAGTGACATGAACAGGCAGTGACGTCACGAGACCACCTAGACTTACCACCCCTTGGATAAGGGATTTTACGCACCCCTTCTCCACTCTTCAAGTTCGTCTGTGTTAAGGTTGAAATAGCATTACCTATAGGAGGTAAGGCAAAGTAGGTCTAGTCAACAGATAGGTATTTAAATAATATAAGATTTACCCATACTTTTCCGAGTGTATCGAATGATACCCTACACTTTTCACAACGGGGAAAAGTGTTGGGTATCATTTGATACACGAGGCAAAGTATGGGTATATATGTCTTATACCCCACTTACGGTCGAGTGTAAGCGGATACTGTTTCATAATATTTCTAAACGAATACAGCTGTAAACAAGCTTGTGCACAACCTAAATACGGCCTCGTCTGTGACAACGCAGCCTGTGCTGCGTTGTATGGTTACCAATGTTTGGGGCTCGAAATCTAATTGATATGGCCCAATGACGGCATTGTCAACGCAGATGCACGTGCATCTTGCTGAAATGAACAGCTAACGCTATAAACAGCATGGCTAATGTCAACGTGGCCAAAGTTTAGAGAAAACAGAAACAAATTTCAGTATGTTAAGACATTTTGCACTCAAAATTAAATTACATTCTTATATAAAAAGAAAAACATAAATTTGTGATATTATTTCACGCATTATAAGAACCTTATTCATTTGGTCATGAAAAAATGTTCAGAGTTTCAACTGGCTTCGTGTAGTAATGGTTAGGTCGTTCGGCCAGAAAGCAACAGGACACCGGTTCGATCCCAGGTTCCTTACATGTTCATTTATAATCTGACGTTTTATAAAGTATCATCACTTAGAATTTGGAAATTTAGAACATTGACTACATTGTTTCTCAGTTGTTAAAAAGTGTAGGTATATTAGAAAAGTGTAGGTATATCAGAAAAAGTATAGGTATATCAGAAAAAGTGTACGTGTATCGGCTAATACACCTACCCTTGTAACAAAGGAAATCATAGCAACGAGACCGGAAGTGGGGTATAAATACATTTGGAAGGGTCTTTCACTATATATATTAAAAAAAAAATAACCATTAATTGACGTGACGTAAAGGGTCAATTGTCAATCAGGTTTTTTAGAACATTGAATAGAATAACGATATTTTAAGCTTAACGATGTAAGAAGGCTTAAAATCACACGAGGAATATATATATATATCACTATTTTAATGATTTCTATGGATATTGTCTTAACATCCTAAATTTCTCCAATCAACCCTAAAACAAGAAAGTTGAGTATTTGTCTTCAAAAAGGATACACGTACATCTATTATCAACATATACGCTTGGGCAATAGTGTGCTAAATCAACTCAAGCGCCTGTAAAATGTTCAATTATATCATTTCAAGAGGAATCTTAGAAACGTATCTACTGTGAGAATCGCATCTTATTGCATGTGTTAACTCTGATATCTCGAAGCCCATTGCTCCACACCATTATCTCTGATTGGTTCGATATCCCTATTTCTACGGAGTTATCTGTTAACAATGTTCGTTACTCCTTGAAGTATTGGTGCGAGATCTCACCACTGGTCCTGAGACAAACTGTATCATACAGTTGCTGGAAGCCAAAACAATAGTCACAGTGGCATATTTGAAGTTGAAGAGGTATGTATTGTTACCAACCTCTCAATAAAATTGATTGATAAAACAGTGCACGTTACAGCGAAACGTCACATGAGTATGAGTATTGTGTTGTCTAAACTTATGTTTCTTACACTAATGAAGGCCTCAGTGACTGGGTCGAGGGTGTTCTTGATGGTCTGGTCGACAAAGGAGGCAGGGTAATTATTGTAGTTGTGTATTACAAGATGTGTACATCAACCTCATCTGATGTATAAACACTGTAAATCATTCTCTCTGGCTTCTACTCAATATGTGTACATCAAGCCTATATATATATCTACTGTAATAACAACTCAAAATCTTCTCATCCTCCTCTATTGTATACACACTACTTGTATATAAACCCTGGGAATTTGGTCATCTGTACCACCTGCTTGACAACGACATTAGTATCTATGTCGAAACGTCGCCTATACAGAATAAAGAAGTTGTGTATCCATACAATTGTTCTTCATTCTTCACTAATGAAGGGCTCAGTCAGCGTGGGTAGGTTTACCGCAGCAGTAAATTGACGGGACATACATTCACGTAAAAACCGTGCTTGTGACTTCCTGTGTCTGTGTTTTTAGTCCCTTTGTAGACGAGGCTTCTCTCAATTATTTCCGATATTATGACGTACATGTGTCACCATAATATTTTAAAGGTGTTTGAAGATAAAACAATGACGCTCTAGTTGTTGCTGTGAGTTATTCATATTCCCATATAGATTCTCATTAGAATATATGTCCATACAGTCTCAACGCGGGTCACAAACACATCTACATCAGAATTAGACGTTTCCGCAATGTAGACTGGAATATTGTCATCTGTTTAGAATTTCCCTGAAAGGTCATCTCAGACGCCTTGTCGTTCAACATCGTGAGGACATCAACAATGTTGAGGTTCCGGAACTGGGAGATGCATTCCACAAGGAGTTTGATGAAGACACTTCCGCTTGACGGATCCCTGTACGAGACGTAGCCGTCAACTGTTGACATCGCCAACAGGAAGTCAGCCTCGTTTGGGATGGACTCCGCAGGCTTTTGACTCATTTTCAAGCCATCATGTTCATATCTCACTGACTTGTGGGTAGCGTTTCCTCGACACGCCTGGATGAAGAAAATCTTGGGTTTGCCAATGAGTAAGGGACACTCTTCAGCAGTGAACACTTTGGTTATTTCGGACATGGCAACAACCTTACCATCTGACCCATAAACAGCCCCTGATGTTCCATGAGACATTATAAAGCATACAAATGCTTTGTGGTTCTTCTGCTGGGGGGCTGACGCGATCTTCTCCAAAGTCTTCGTCAAGTCCGATGCGCTGAGGTTCTCATGAATATGAACAAGAAAACCAAGAGACTGAAACAACTCCTTCACGTTCCTTACATCGTGACCTGATCCATCTCTAGGAGACATGACGTCAAACTCAAACGTTTCTATATTGAGAATCAGACAGATTCCTTTCTCGTTGCCACTTAGGTCGTAGGCGGGAATACCGTCATAATCCTCCGACAGAGCAAGACTAGCCACTCCAATGGACAAAGTATCCGGATCGGGAGCTCTGTTGGTAACTTGGATGTCAAGGATAATTTCTGCCGTTCTTTGTATGAGTGTGTCCAGCTTCTGTCCAGTTATACATGACACTTCCATGTGACCAGAATGCCATCCCATCCTTGAAACTCCAGGTACGCTTGTTGTGACCTTGGCCTCCTCTGGTGCATCAGCCTTATTGCCAATCACAAAGAGCAGGACGTCCATCTCGTACAGGTCCATCAGCCACTGGTATTTGATCTCCTCGAAGGACCTGCGGCTGACGACATCATACATCAGGAAATATACATGATGAGTGCTCTCTTTAATCCTTTTCAACTGGTGCTCTCTGGACCCAGTGAGCTCCTGAACGTCCAAGATGAACGCCACGTTTTCATCAAAGTTTACTCGCAGTCCTTTGACATTGCAGGAGTTCCTGATCTCAAAGCTACGGAATTGGTTCCCTTTAATTAAGTATTTTATAAGTTCTGATTTTCCAGCATTTGATGGGCCGATCACGCCAACCTTTAGAGTTTTTATTAATGGTGGCGTTTCTTGGTTTCCGTCTGTTTCAAAGAGGTGGCGTTTCATTTTGACAGAAGACATGCTGGTTTTCTTGCTCTGGGTTTCTTGCTCTGAAACAAGAAAAAAACCATCTAAATATAAATCTAAATATTATTATAACATGTGTGTTGAAGGTGAAACCATTTCTTCTGTGGACCACTATCCTGTTTTTTTACCTTTCTGTTATGTATTTATTTTTATTTTTTATTAAAAAGAAAAGTGAAATATCTGTTTATTTACCTACTTTCCCGGTCTTGTTTAAAATTAAAAAGAATATATATTATTTTATATTGTATTGCATTATATATGTATGTATAAATATATATATATATATATATATATATATATATATATATATATATATATATATATTCCTGCAACAAGGTTATTGATCAGCATTTTGTGTTTTATTCTCAGGGAGGTTAACATAACAGTGATTATGAGGATGAAGTTTAAACATGAAGGAGGAAATCGGCGTTAGTTATTCTTTTAACTACCATTTAAATTTATCCTGACTGTACACTTGAACAAACACCCAATATATACCCAATATATATAACAGGGGATTAGGCCTGATCGAAGTACATAATATAAGACATCCTCATTCACAGTCTAAACATTAACCATGTGTTACAATTGCACACTGGACACCTGTATGGACCTTTATACTAGTTTTATGACCTGTTAAACACTTCAAACAAAGGTCTGTCTTTTTATCTGCTATAGATAACATTTTAATAATACGTTTGACTATTTGGTGTCAGCCAGCCACGGTGCATTTCCCCCCTTTTGACATTTAAAAAAAACCCAAATCACAACGTATACCTTAAATACTGTATTGCCACTGTACTGGACTGAACCGATTAGAATTAAAGTGGTACTTGTCCCTAAGAGTCAATACCTGTTGATCGAATAACACCATGATAACGTTTGACAAATGTACCACCAACAATATAATCAATGTCAAATTAGCACATGCGAAAGATAACAGATTATTCTAAATATACATTATACAAACTGTCAGCCAAAGGCAAAAATACATACCTTTCGGTTTGTGTTAGTATATCAATATATACGTATATTAGTCTCCACGCTATATATATTGGCGACTTTAAACTTCCGTCTATGGGGGCTTCATTATGTAGTGCGCATGGCAAACTATTTCTAGCTGTTCCGTTTCTATGGAAGCTACGGCTGATAAGCTTGACCTAGATATTTAGTCCATCTCACACAAGGAAGTGTGAGCTGCTAGTGGGAAGGAAAACATAGGCCATGCATTCCCATACATTTACCGGGCTGATAAAATATGGTCAACACAATGCGACATCTTTTAATTATCAGATGCCCTTGCGTCCCTGGGTATCAGTAACTACAGGAGCCAGACCCTAAATATATATATCAAAGTCAAAAGTGTTTTGTATATGTATATATATGTATACCTACCTATCTATAACACATATATAGGTATATGTACATGCATATTTACGGCCTGGTGCCTATGTAAACGAGAGACAGTAAAACAGTATGTGAACGTGATCCTCAGCAATTTGTTGTGAACTTTTCGTAAAGCAGATGATAATGTATGCTTCAGTCATTCAATAACATATGGGGTGCCAAACGGGACATTAATCGCTATTTAGTAAGCTGGTTAAATCAAATTAGTAAGTTTACTAATTCAGGCAAATATTTAGTAATCTTACTAAATCAAATTAGTAAGCTTGAGAAAAACGAGAGTATGGCGTTTTGCAAGTGATAGTGAGCAATATGTCTATAAGAATAAATTAATAGTACATGTACATAAGCTAATATATGTCTTTATAATAAATTAGGTGAGATTAGGGTGAGGATTAGTGTTATTGTGTTACCACAAGTTTGATGATAAGTTTGATCACATATGATGATAAGGGAGGTTTTTACAATAAGTTTCAATGTCATACCTGTTATGCAAACAATGTCTAAAAGATTGAGATTTTATTTAGAGTTTAGATTTTAAAACCTTATATGAACAATTTGGCTAATAATAATTGTCAGTACACAATACAAATTATTAGGCATAAAAACGACAAATGATGTTGTTAAAATCTTTAATCGTTTTTATGCTTATGTATTGTGTATTAACAATATTTATTGTTTTTTTTATGCTGAATAATAACATGTTTTATACTGAATAAAGTCATTCTCATGTTTTTTCTTATTGTTTGGACCAGTCCTTTAGTTCGGAAAGATAACAGTGTAGTCCACTTCAGTGCAACCTATCATAACGGATATTGTTTTAACCCGTCTGAAGTTTTAGGAGGTTACAAATATATATGTAACAAATACGTTCCCCTTTAAGGCGCTTTAGCACGTTTATCGCAAATTTTATTTTCTCAAATTTGCTATTTATTATAAAAGTTTATTCAATTTATTGTTATGTTAGAGGGTAAAACATCACATTTCATGACCCGATAAGCCGTATCCATAGAAAACGGTTATCAGTATTGAAAGAAATGGTGCGACGTAGAAACCGTCGTGTGGAAGTCTTCATTGTAAAAGGGTAGATTTGAGGTCTCATGCCTCATGGTTAACCATTGTATCATGGTGCCATATTAAAACTCTACTTTGAGTGTTTAGGTATCGCTACATCAATGAGATCACTTACCTTCGAGCGGCTATTTTAATGTGAATATCTTAAAATGGCCTCTCGAATTGAAGGGAAATGGAACCGTATGGCTTAACCGAACAATATACATTCGTTTTAGAACTCTTTTTATTGATTCGGGAGTATTATGCAGTGATTGATCACAGCAGTTAACCTTTTCGTGAGGTCATTTTATTTCAGTTAGAAAAACTTGCTACAGTGCCTTTAAACATACTGACTGAATTCGTTTTTGTAAATATATCTCTTCTGTAATCACTTTTCGAATTTTTTTAGAAAATACCCCGGGTTATAAATACTTCGTAGTTTAATTCATTAAATAACCCCAAACCTATATACTGTTCATATCACTATCGTTACCACGTTGATAACCACTGTCGCCAATAACCAATGTTACGCCAAAGAACTGGACTTTTTTATATGCACGCTATGAAAAAACACACTATCGTTCCTTTTTGGTAGCATGTTTATGTTGCCTATCTCACATTTACTATAGTAGCCCTCCAGGTATTGGATTCCTTTTTTGAAAGGCAGCCACTTGTTAGATTTTAGTCTGGAAAAACCCCTCTATTTATAGAATGATGGAACACCCTGACACGTTCACACTAAATATAACGCCAAGATTAAATTTAAAATTTGCTTTGGGGAAAAGATTCATCAAGCAGTTTTTACAAATTCAAACTAAATAAATCATATAGGATATTATTAATAATTGACCATACTTTACAACAAATAACACGTGAAAGAGAAGAACAGTACACACAAACTTTCAATGAATCAGAAGGTAGTCGTTGGACGATTTGAATCAGTTAGTCTCTTCAACCCTTATCACAAAAATAAAATCTCCATTACACAAGCTTCAAACAAATATCACGGTGCCTGAGTAGATCTGATACCGCAAGGAACATTGATTTGACTATTTTGGTGACTCATGTTGCGGTTGGCACACCATGGATAACAGCGCGGTTGAATCATTTGACCTCATCGGATTTTGAACTTTTCATAAATAAAATAAATTAATTCAAAGCTGTAAATGATCACTTAGTAAACATGAACGATAAACATACCTTTGAAATTCACAGAATTCATCTAACGACTGGCTGAAGGTACATGTACAGTTCACAGGTAATGCTAATGTTATACAATTGGTCTTGTGATCAACTGGGTTTTACCTGTCTTAGAACAAACATCTCAGCTCTATTGATAACATGTTAGCCGTCTCGACAGCTATAGTTGGTGTGTATTTACATTTTACACCTTGTTACGGCGTAAGATGTAATAAACGCGGTTAGATGTAATACTGCGGTAAATTGTAATACAAATGCGGTAAGGTGTAATACACTGAAGTGCGGTAAATTATAATAACATTTATGAAGAGGTTCATGTTGATATAAATATAACCGTGTAGAGATCTTGTGAGTGGCATTCGTCAAATAAGACAAAGTGATTACCGTATGTTAATGACCTATTAACAAAGCCCTTTGTTTGAATGGGGTTCTATATCAACGTTTTCTGTACATTCCACATGGCTACATGGTTTGGCAAAAATTCAACTAAGGTTATATTATCTTAACTCTATAACCATTATTAACGGATTTAGTTCTGATATCAATACAGGTACTCATTTGGTACTCAATACGTTCAAGTGCTTTTAAAGTGTCTCCAACTACATTTTCTCTGTTTCTGACCCAATTAAAAGGTCTTTGGGTAGTTAAATATATTGAATAACAAGGCTCAATACATGATGACCTATCACCTTGACATATACTATTGCAACACGTCTTCACCAATGTAGTACTTGTTTCTGATTAATTTAAATGTTAACCTTTAATTTGATCTCGCAAGTGAGTTTACAATATTATTTTAGTAGAAAGACAATAATATTCATGGATGATCAACTTCTTTATTTCACAATGGCGACGTTTCGGTATAGATCCTTATACCGCTATCAAGCATATGGATGAGATGAATGCACTTGTATGCACTTATTTCGTATTCAGTACGTTTCATTGGATTACTCTTGAGTAAAGTATTGCATACATAATGTATACTTTTTTGACGCTGCAAAGTTTACTTATACGTCTGTCATGCACTCACTGCAACCCACTGGTTAAAGTAATAGCCTTGGATATTCTCCTCTTGTCTATGCTATTCCTGTATTCATTTGTCTTACATATACATGTGTGACAATTGTTGGACTGACTTATTTTGCATTTACTTTAATTTAAAATGAATCGCTTGCATTATTTCTGTTTAATGCCCAGCATAATCTCTGTGATATATAACTGATAACCAAATCACGACTAGAGTATATTAGTACCAAGGTAATACATATTTGACTTTGTCGTTAATTATATAAGTTTTGTCTGCTCTAATGACGAGCAAAGAACTAAGTAAATGTTCTATGTTTTGTGTCACCGTTCAATCGTGGTTGATTTCAAGGGTAATTTTTAAGTGACTTTGCAAGACCATAATGATTGATAAAAAGTTTTGTAACTGTGTAATGAAGAAGTTGATATTCAGTCTAAATAACTATCAATTGATCCATCAAAATTTTTTCTATCCATAAAAAACCCACACAGGTAAAGCAATGAATATATTTCTTAGACAATTCGTTCAATAAGAAATCAGGATTCTTATTTTAAATAATGCAGTACGATATTAAATTAGATTCATACAAAACTAGGCTTGTTTCATCATTATAAGTACTGCAGAAATAAAGGGACGACATGTGTTATAAGTTATGCTTGACAAGTCAGTCAGTTTGAAACCATTACCAATGTTAATGGAAACTAGAAATAATGACATATTCAATAAACGAACATAAAGATTGTTGTTCAGTATAATCTAATTTCCCATCAGAATAAAAAAAACTATTAACCAAAAAGAAATCTGATTCGAGAAATATTTTTGACAAGTTAAGAAAAAAATGTTTAAACATTGTTTAAACCTATGGTAATTCAGAATAATATGAATAATAATTTTTCACAATTTCAAACCATAAGAAATGCAAGCCACTCCAAGCTTAAATAAACATAGCATTGTTATAATTGGGCTCATTGTGATCTGCAATACGACAAATTCTTGTAATTTTTAGAACAAATCCTACACCCTGAGAGTCAGACAACAGTCACCAACAATGATAGTATCAACAGCTTATCCACCCGGCCACATATACCCCTCGGAAAAAGCGATGACCAACAACCAGTACTTAAGCTAATTTTACATTCAGTACCCCTCCGATAGAGGTAACACGGCAAAACTCCTATGGTATTATAAAACGGTGAAATTTCTATATTTGAAAAGGGAAAAGGTAATATTGCAATATTCAGATTCACTGTCTCGACGTTTGGACAGCCAGTGATGATTATTGCATTCCGAGTCAAAGGATATTGATTTTTATTTTGCAAGAAACTCGTTCTACGACAAACCCCCCAAAATGGTATTACTGCAGAAATTGAGATTTGAAATATAAAATACCTTCGTTTGTCATTATCAAAATGGCGTTTTTTCTAATTTATTCAGCCTTGGGAGCTTTACCACTTTACATCTATAATAGTGGTCGCTGATTTTAGAAATATCTTAGTACTGGTTATTGGACCTCGATTTTGTCGAGGTCTCTGTGCCCAGATGCATAAGATTTTTGGACAGTCAGTGCAACGATTGGTGCCTGACTTTCAGGTTGTGGCTTCCATATTCTTGTCCATAACATGAAAGAATTTATGATATTGCAGAAATAAACCAACATTATTTTCCAATTTGCATTTGAAAATATCATACTTCCTATAAACATTTTCAATGAACCTCAAACATATGCAAAACATATAATATAAAATATTTCGGGAAAACCGAAGGTGTTTATCCAAAATTGAACTCTTTAAATTCCTTGAAAAATGTAAATGATACACATGTAAATATAATTATTCTAAATCAAACCATATTTATTGATTGTCTAATCCAAAATAACCATTTTGAAAATAAAATTTTATCTTGCCGTGATCAAAACCTCTGACATATAAATAGCATGTTCGAATCGAAGATCTATCACTTAATTCCCCCCAAAATACCAAAAATAAATTGTGCCCTCGTTACAATGATTAATAAGGATACTATTCTCAGAGAGGGATGACCAAATTAAGAATAATGAAACAAATTATTGCACCTCTTGTGATTTAACATACTTTATGAAATGCGCTGATTGTGGGGAAGAGAAAACATGCTATTGTTTATCTACTTACTCTCCCTCATGTTTGTATTGCAAATCCTCATTGTATACCATTCTCATGCTTCACCCCATCATGTTTGTATTACAAATCCCCATTGTATACCATTCTCATGCATGTTAATCTCCCTGATTGAGTTTGCTCACCATTGTTTTGAATGCAATATAAATGTACCATATTTTGTTATTTCCTTACATTCCACCTGATGAAGGAGTGAGTATGTACTCCGAAACGTCGTGTATTTTCACATTAAAGAAGTTGTTATCCAGACAATCTTTCTGTTCTTATGTATACCACTTCTAAATGCCCTTCAAAGACCTAAATATGTATCTGTTGATGATATAAACCTTTTCATTTGTAAGGAGTTATCGGCAATGGAAACGAAGGATTCTATTTTACAAAAATCATAACGATTCGGAATTTTATGTCAATCTAACTGAGCTTCATTCTTTACAAGATAATATTATATACGACGTTTTTCTTTTTACGGGAATTGTCTGTGCTTTTTTTCATTGCTTTTCACCATTATTTTGAAATTTGGTCTTGTGTTTAGCTATCAGTGAAGTTCGGCAACAATGGCTCGCCGCACGATTCGTTGCCCGCATCATTGCTGAATTAACTGAGAGTTTGAAGGATGATTCCACTGAGACATTATTTGAGAGACTTTTGGTCTCCCCCCTTGGCAGGTGACTTTGTTCAATGGTGCCTCTGTTCACCCAGCAGTAAGTGGGTGTAAGATGAGGAGTTGAGTTATATCATGTCTTCAGAAGGCAACATGAATTTTACTTTTCAAGACATTATCTGGCCATATTTCCGAGAAACACGCCTTTTCAGAAATCATCGTTTTTTAATCTACTAAACTAGATGAGATAGGTGAGTCAAAAATAGCTTTTTGGATTGTTTTATGACATCCTGCAGGAATGGTGCGTCAACAAATCTAAGTCAAAGGAGGTTGTACATGAGACTGTACATTTAGTGGTGGTTTTCCTCTATACCCACCTGATCTGGTTCTAAATGAATTCCACATTGATTCTCCAACCTGAAAAAAAACCCATATCTCCGAAAATCATTTTTTTGGGTAATGAAGACTTGAAAACTGTTGTAAATGTATTTGACAAGGTCTTAACATGATGGTATTCGAGACGTGAACCCATTTGTCTTCTGGTCCTTATAATAGCTAGGCACATCACGCACCCCTTGAAGTCAGCAATCGAAATCGTGTGAATCTCGTCTCTGCAGTGGCGTTGATCTCCATGCAACTAGGTTTGGGCGCAACGGCACCTTTAAATGCAATGCAGTTTAACCCATCTCGCTTGTTTTTAGCGTCACTATCGTCTTCCTCCAATATATTCGCCAATGGGAAAAGGGAAACTTGTATTCAGTAAATGTATGTCCTTGTTCTTATATACATGCCAGAGTTACTTCCCTTGGAATGATATTCGGCTACTGTATTAAATCCATTTTAATTTTCAAGAATTTCAGACAGACAGACAGAACAGTTTATTTCTCAACCAACCAACGGTGGTACATGAGAATGAGAATATATACATACATAAATAGTAATAATATACATGGCAAGTGACTGGACATGGGGTTACTTAAACAATTTAAACAATGCATTTAGAAATGACTTCATATTCTTTAAATGCTTAGTAGATTTATTGCATAATAATGTCTTAACCATAACTTTCTATATATTTCTTTATATTTGGGACAAAAGATACAAGAATATCAAAGGGTTTAAATAGATGGCAATTCTTAAATTGCAATTGGTTGTGAATAAAGATAAAACTTCAGTAACCCGGCAACATTTTTGTTATAATATGTTAAGTGTAATGTATTACTCTTCTCATGACTGTTAAATATCTTAACGAGAAACATTTTAAATGTACAATGTTATACTGTCACTGTTACTATCAACTAATTACTTCAGGCTTAAAGTGAAGCACGCGGGTCCTGGTAACAGATTAACCGTTGATGATGAAGTTGATTAACATTGTTTATTCTGTAAAACAGAATATAGACGATACGTAAAGATGATATGTAACCGAGGGATGTAACAACTCACCTCGGCCATGGCGTGACAAGGAGAGAAAATCTGAAGATTCCAGCTCTACATTACAGAACAGGTAATGCGCTAGTCTAACACTTAGAATGTAAGAATATTGAAACGGAACTGAAAACCTGGTTTCAGGGTTCTGAAAATCCAAGTTATCATAGGGTTCTTTTTTATAAGGGTTTAAGACAAGTGATGCATGAGATACCACGTCACGACAAGAGCAAAAGTGAGAGAGAAAAAGCTCTCGTATTGAGCCTAAAATAACGAAGCAAAATTTACGAAATACATTTGAAAATACATCCAGCGACAGGGTACTAGAAATCCAGTCGAAAACACAATTACAACTGATTTAAATTTGTGAAATATGAATCTATGATCTTTTTATATAATTATTTACAAAAAATATGATATAAAATGCAAATACATATACAACTATATATACAATATTATGTATACTATATATATCAAACATATACATGTATGTCATTATATCCTTGCATTACCTATATAATATAGTCCTAATATATTTCTACAATAAAATAAAACTTTCAAGATCTACACTGCAATAGGCTAAGACGCTATATAAATCTAATTGTTTTTGGTTTCAGAAAATAGGGTACTTAAAATGTGTTTGAAAGCCTACTCTATCATGCGTTCGAACCCAACCGCCACTAGTTCATGTGTAAGAAAGAAAATATTATTTATCGCACCCTTTATCAGATATGTGCAAGTTTCCGCACATGACACTGCGCGACTTCCCGTATTTCGTGTTAACAATATTACACACTCGCTCTTTTAATGAGTTCTATATATGACCAGGCGTTATGACAACACATCCTAAATATCTCCAATCAACCCTAAAATAAGAAATTTGAATATCTTCAAAAGGATACACGTACATCTATTATCAACACATACGTTTGAGCAATAGTGTGCTCAATCTACTCCAATGGAAGCGCCTGTAAAATGTTCAATTAGATCATTTCAAGAGGAATCTTAGTAAACTATCCACTGTGGAAGTCGCATCTTATTGCACGTGTTAATTCCGATTATCTTGATGCCAATTGCTCTGCATCATTATCTTACATTGGTTCGATCTTCCTATTTCTGAGGAAGTATCTGTTAACAATGTTCGTTACTCCTTGAAAGTATTGGTGACAAGATCTCACCACTGGTCCTGAGAGCAACTGTACAGTTGCTGGAAGCCAAAACATTAGTCAAAGTGGCATCTTTGAAGTTGAAGAGGTATGTATTGTTATCAACCTCTCAATAACATTGATTAATAAAACAGTGCACGTTATGGCGAAACGTGACATGAGTATGAGTATTGTGTTGTCTAGACTTATGTTTCTTACAATACTGAAGGCCTCAGTCAGCGTGGGTAGGTTTACCGCAGCAGTAAATTGACGGGACATACATTCACGAAAAAACCGTGTTTGTGACTTCCTGTGTCTGTGTTTGTAGTCCCTGTTAAAGCATCAGCATTGTTCCTCGGTAATCGACGAGGCTTCTCTCAATTATGTCCAATCATGACGTACATGTGTCACCAAAATATTTTAAATGACTCTCTAGTTGTTACTGTGAGTGAACATGATGTGCAAAACGTTTGTCATATTCCCATATAGATTCTCATAAAAATGTATGTTCATACAAACTGAACACGGGTCACAAACACATCTACATCAGAATTAGACGTTTCCGCAATGTAGACTGGAATATTGTCATCTGTTTAGAATTTCCCTGAAAGGTCATCTCAGACGCCTTGTCGTTCAACATCGTGAGGACATCAACAATGTTGAGGTTCCGGAACTGGGAGATACATTCCACCAGGAGTTTGATGAAGACACTTCCGCTTGATGGATCCCTGTACGAGACGTAGCCGTCAACTGTTGACATCGCCAACAGGAAGTCAGCCTCGTTTGGGATTGACTCCGCCGGCTTTGGACTGATTTTCATGCTGTCGTGTTCATACTTCACTGACTTGTGGGTAGCGTTTCCTCGACACGCCTGAATGAAGAAAAGCTTGGGTTTGCCAATGAGTAAGGGACACTCTTCCGCTGTGAACGTCTTGGTTATTTCGGACATGGGAACCTCCTTACCATCTGACCCATAAACAGCTCCTGATGTTCCATGAGACATTATAAAGCAAACAAATGCTTTGTGGTTCTTCTGCTGGGGGGCTGACGCGATCTTCTCCAAAGTCTTCGTCAAGTTCGATGCACTGAGGTTCTTTTGAATACGTACAAGAAAACCAAGAGACTGAAACAACTCCTTCACGTTCCTTACATCGTGACCTGATCCATCTCTAGGAGACATGACGTCAAACTCAAACTTTTGAATGTTAAGAATCAGACAGAATCCCTTCTCCTGGCCACTTAGGTCGTAGGCGGGAATACCGTCATAATCCTCCGACAGAGCAAGACTAGCCACTCCAATGGACAAAGTATCTGGATCGGGAGCTCTGTTGGTAACTTGGATGTCAAGGATAATTTCTGCCGTTCTTTGTATGAGTGTGTCCAGCTTCTGTCCAGTTATACATGACACTTCCATGTGACCAGAATGCCATCCCATGCTCGACACTCCAGGTACATTTGTTGTGATCTTGGCCTCTTCCGGAGCATCAGCCTTATTGCCAATCACAAAGAGCAGGACGTCCATCTGGTACAGGTCCATCAGCCACTGGTATTTGATCTCCTCGAAGGACCTACGGCTCACGACATCATACATCAGGAAATATACATGGTGAGTGCTCTCCTTAATCTTCTTCAGCTGTTGATTCCTGGACCCAGTGAACTCCTGAACGTCCAAGACGAAGGCAACGTTCTCGTCATAGTTTACTCGTAGTCCTTTGACATTGCAGGATCCCGTGATCTCGAAGCTACGAAACTGGTTTCCTTTAATTAAGTATTTTATAAGTTCTGATTTTCCAGCATTTGGTGGACCGATCACGCCAACCTTCAGGGTTTTAATGAATGATGGCGTTTCTTGGTTTGCATCTGTTTCGAAGAGATGGCATTTCATTTTGGAAGAAGACATACTGAATCTCTTGAAGCAGTGGCTTCTGATATCCTGAAACAATGAATAAAGGGAACTCAGTCTTTGTAAGTACATTTGTATGCAGCTGTTCGCAAAAACGAGTGTCCTCTACCGTGGACCACTAATAGGTGTCCTACCTTGCTAGTGTGTAGTTTAGAACAGTACAATTATAAAACATGATGTGGGTTGGCTCTGTTAAAACGTTATGTGGGTTGGCTGCGTTTAATAGATCATATAATTAGTATTCGCGTAAAAAGACCGTGTAATTTCGATTTCAGCGTACACGTATAAGCGCAGGACGAAAGGGGGTGGAATCCATCTTCCGGATCCGCATAATTATGGGGGGGGGGGGGGGGGGGGGGGGGGGGGGATCCAGGGAGGCGGATTCCACTCTTTTTCCACCCGTAAAGGTCGTTGCTCTTATCGCAACGAAACATAAAAGTGACATATAGCATGTTTTACCAATTTATTTAGGCTTTGACAAGTGCCAAAATATAATATTGTTGATTTTAAGGAATATTGTGTGTGTTGTTGGATTCATATATGTCAAACGTTATGATGTTATTACCGACGTGGTACTTCGTAAAGGGGTTTCATAACAATCTATTATGACACATATGTGTTATAACACCTTCAAGTAATTTGATTGGCCAACGATGAACTTTGACACTGCCTGGAAAACTGTATTCATTCATAAAACGAACGTGAATTCATTCATGAAATTACAAGTGATTTACGATAGCATAATTACTATTTTATTACATTCTTCATGAACTCGTACTCACCGCAATGATTGATTATAATGAATAATGACTAGAGTAGAACTAATAAGCACAACGTTGAGAATGCAGCAATAGTTTTTGTTCTCTGTCTTACCGTTGGGATTGACACCTACAACGAAACGCTATTCTCATTCTCATTCTCGCGATGAAAGCAAGTCAACGTGCTCGTAAGGGTACACGGTGACTTTATACTCACAAGACTAAAATAACCGAAAGGAAACTTTAAGGCATTTCAACGACGATTTTAGTTTATAACTTACATTTAATGAGGTTGATTTAACATGTTTACACATTCCGACGACGACAAACATGCGAGTGGCGGCCGCCATGACATGACGTTATTCAAAGGACGGATAACTATTAACTCCTGTCATTGAGAGATTTTATATTGCGTACGCTTAGGTGTAACGTGTGTGGTGACATTGTGGACTTGTTTGGGCAGGGGTTAATACTCGCGTTGGATCCCTTTCTTTATTTATTAGCATAGGGTGTATCGTATCGAAGTATTGGACCTAGGTTTAATGCTGGTCGATACAGTACACTCAACCGCAAAAGAAACGTCACCATACAAAACGAAAGATAAGTCAATCCACGAGTGAAACAAAGATACGTAATGTCTTCAGACGCCAAACTAAACTTGAAATTTCAAAACATTATCTGTTCAAATTTATGAGAATCACACGTTTAAAAAATCGTCTTTTTAAATCTCCTTAACTAGGCGAGATTGAAGAGTCAGAAACAGCTTTTTTGCTTGTTTTATCACGTCCATGTCCAAGGAGGTTATTTATGTCGACTACATCATTGATTGATTAAAATTCTGCATTTTTTTAATTTTCAAATTAAATGCCATACGTTCTGGCGAAAAAAACATTTTGAAAATGTGATTTCAGCACCCAAAGTGTTTTTGAACTAACATAAATTAAAAGCAGTATTTTCTGATGCATAAAATTGTGAGTACTTTTTTTTTTATTAAACATGTATCTATCGAATATATTTGAAATGAATATTCTGCGGCAGCAGTATTTTTTCCCCCACTGTTGAATATGTATTCACGTTTCTTTTGCGATTGAGTGTATGGTGACGAAATAACGTGAATGTCGTGAATGCTAATCGAAAACTGGACAATGCACAGCGGCTGGCGCGCCTCAATTAGTCAGAACAAGGAATTAGATGGCTGTGATATACGTCTTTGGTCAGAAGTTGTTTTGGAAACTTCGCTTCAGCAGACTATCGATATACACATGTGGCCTGGTAGTTTCAATAGGTCATATAACTATTATACATGTAAAATATGAACAGTGCATTCGTGTAAGGCCGTTGACATATATTTCGAGATTATGGATAATATGTAAGTTGAGCGAACTTATTTGAACTATGAGTATTAGTTTGGTTTGATATCCAATATGTCTATTTTAGATTGAAGTCTGGAAATACCCCTCTATATATATAGAACGATGGAACGCCCTGACACGTCCGGCCTAAATATAACGTTCGACCTAGATTGTGTAAAACGTTCACCAAACACTGCCAAATAAAAATAAAATTGTACAATATATATTACTATTGAACAAGTTCGTAACGATCATTTTCCATTGTCATAATTAACAAATGAAACAGGTGAAAGGTTCTACAAACTTTTAATTAATCATGGGGTAAATGTTGAACGATATGAATTGAATATGTATGTCTGTGTCTTCAAATCTGATCACAATTATAAAATCTCCCTTTACCATATCTTCAAAGACACCATCTAGCAAATATCATAGGTCCAGCGAGAAAAGCTATTAAAAACTAATGGGTTTACTAATAATGCGGTTGGCGTTAAAATCGGCTTTAAACGTCATCTGACCGTACCTGATTATGAAATTTTCATAACCTAAATTAATCGTTTAAGGTTTTAAAAGATCAATGAAAAAAGGTACAAGTTGAGTGAAACATACCTTCCCACTCACTCAATCCATCTTTCGACTGGCGGAGGGTCCAGGTTTAAGTGACAGGTTATGCAATGTTATGTATAGAATCTACTTTCTCTTTCCTTGTAATCAATTGGGCATTACCTGATCATAACACCTGTCAGCTGCTGATATGAACAACTTTGCACGTCATACTTGAGGAAGTCAACTCTACTGATAACACAGTAACCGACTCGATATAGCTATAGTTGGTGTCTGTTGACATTGCACTTTGTATATCTCTCACCGCTATTTTGTTTATTTACAACAGGAGTATAGTTTTAAATAGGATTTGCTTCCTGTGTTTTTTTATATTTCTATTCATCATTATTAATTTCAAACATTATACCTTTATAAAAGTATTCATTCCTGGCTTTTCCTATATATGATTTTCAGTAAAGGCTATAAGAAACTTGATATGTGAGCAATATGCACCTCGGTGTGTTGAGAAGATCATGATTGATTTCAGAAGAACGTAAGCATTATATTGGGAAAAGAGGGTTGACATTAGTTGTAGCTTAAAGGGGCAGTTGAACGTTTTTTTTTGCAAATTTTATTTTTACAAATTTCCCATATATAATGATAGTTTATGTCATTTATATTTACTTCAGAGGGTAAAACATCTCATTACACAAACCAATAACGGTGTTGCGTATAAAGCAACAATTGCATGGCGGCCATTTTATTGTGAACACAATTTATTATTTCGAATGACAAAAACGATTCCCATGGCTTTAAAGGAACCATGTACACTCATCTTTTGACTTGATTTTCCGAAGAGAGAAGGGTGGTTTACTACTAGCGACATTATTTTTCAAATACATTTCATCAACTTATTTCAGCGAAAAAACGTGCTACTGCCCCTTTAAAGTAACAATAGACTTTCGCCGTCGTTAAATTTCAACTGTGAATGATTCGTACTTTAACAATCTGTTGGAACATCGTCGTATTCATAATCAACGTGGCGTTCTTTTTTATTCCTTGGGTTAGAATTTATTGAAATATACAGACTAACGCCATATTCACGAGGAAAAAACATTTTGAAAAAGTGATTTCAGCACCCAAAGTGTATTTGAACTAACATAAATTAAAAGCAGTATTTTCTGATGCATAAAATTGTGAGTACTTTTTTTTTTTTATTAAACATGTATCTATCGAATATATTTGAAATGAACATTCTGCGGCAGCAGTATTTTTTCCCCACTGTTGAATATGTATTCACGTTTCTTTTTCGGTTGAGTGTATGGTGACGAAATAACGTGAATGTCGTGAATGCTAATCGAAAACTTGACAATGCACAGCGGCTGGCGCGCGTCAATTAGTCAGAACAAGGAATGAGATGGCTGTGATATACGTCTTTGGTCAGAAGTTGTTTTGGAAACTTCGCTTCAGCAGACTATCGATATACACATGTGGCCTGGTAGTTTCAATAGGTCATATAACTATTATACATGTAAAATATGGACAGTGCATTCGTGTAAGGCCGTTGACATATATTTCGAGATTATGGATAATATGTAAGTTGAGCGAACTTATTTGAACTATAAGTATTAGTTTGGTTTGATATCCAATATGTCTATTTTAGATTGAAGTCTGGAAATACCCCTCTATATATAGAACGATGGAACGCCCTGACACGTCCGGTCTAAATATAACGTTCGACCTAGATTGTGCAAAACATTCACCAAACACTGCCAAATAAAAATAAAATTGTACAATATATATTACTATTGAACAAGTTCGTAACGATCATTTTCCATTGTCATAATTAACAAATGAAACAGGTGAAAAGTTCTACAATCTTTTAATTAATCATGGGGTAAATGTTGAACGATATGAATTGAATATGTATGTCTGTGTCTTCAAATCTGATCACAATTATAAAATCTCTATTTACCATATCTTCAAAGACACCATCTAGCAAATATCATAGGTCCAGCGAGAAAAGCTATTAAAAACTAATGGGTTTACTAATAATGCGGTTGGCGTTAAAATCGGCTTTAAACGTCATCTGACCGTACCTGATTATGAAATTTTCATAAACAAAATTAATCGTTTAAGGTTTTAAAAGATCAATGGAAAAAGGTACAAGTTGAGTGAAACATACCTTCCCACTCACTCAATCCATCTTACGACTGGCGGAGGGTCCAGGTTTAAGTGACAGGTTATGCAATGTTATGTATAGAATCTACTTTCTCTTTCCTTGTAATCAATTGGGCATTACCTGATCATAACACCTGTCAGCTGCTGATATGAACAACTTTGCACGTCATACTTGAGGAAGTCAACTCTACTGATAACACAGTAACCGACTCGATATAGCTATAGTTGGTGTCTGTTGACATTGCACTTTGTATATCTCTCATCGCTATTTTGTTTATTTACAACAGGAGTATCGTTTTAAATAGGATTTGCTTCCTGTGTTTTTTTAAATATTTCTATTCATCATTATTAATTTCAAACATTATACCTTAAAGTTATTAAAGTATTCATACCTCGCTTTTCCTGTATATGATTTTTAGTAAAGGCTATAAGAAACTTGATTTGTGAGCAATATGCATGTCGGTGTGTTAAGAAGATCATGATTGATTTCAGAAGAACGTAAGCATTATATTGGGAAAAGAGGGTTGACATTAGTTGTAGCTTAAAGGGGCAGTATAACGTTTTTTGCAAATTTTATTTTTACAAATTTCCCATATTTAATGATAATGTTTGTCATTTATATTTACTTTAGAGGGTGAAACATCTCATTACACAAACCAATAACGGTGTTGCGTATAAAGCAACAATTGCATGGCGGCCATTTTATTGTGAACACAATTTATTATTTCGAATGACAAAAACGATTCCCTTGGCTTTAAGGAACCATGTACACTCATCTTTTGACTTGATTTTCCGAAGAGAGAAGAGTGGTTAACTACTAGCGACATTATTTTTCAAATACATTTCATCAGCTTATTTCAGCGAAAAAAACGTGCTACTGCCCCTTTAAAGTAACAATAGACTTTCGCCGTCGTTAAATTTCAACTGTGAATGATTCGTACTTTAATAATCTGTTGGAACATCGTCGTATTCATAATCAACGTGGCGTTCTTTTTTATTCCTTGGGTTAGAATTATGGAAATATACAGACTAACGCCATATTCACGAGGAAGCTATTATTTTTACTTACATTTTATTTACCAAGTGAGCACCTACGGCTGATTTTGTGACTTGTCGTTTTCGTTAACGGAATTCTTTCTTTAATTGCTTAGTTAACATTCATTTTAGAGGAATTAAAACAAGAAACTAAAGATATTTTGGAGGGGAGAGGTGTCAGTGCTTGAGAAATAAATGAACATTTCAGTCCCTTTTCCTGTCAACAACATTGATGAAGGAAATTTTTATATTAGAAGTTGAAAGAACGAGACGTTTAGAGACAGAAGGAAGAATGTAAAGCGTATGGACACGGGAAAGGAATTTGTGATTATTTGAGAAAAATATATTTGAATTGTTAAAGGGGCAAAACCATGTTATGTCCAAAGTTATAAATTGAATTATTTAATTGAGAATTATCAACTTTAACCGAAAATATCCAGTTTAAAGTCGATCAGTTCATTATAACGAAAATACAGCTATTCAAAGTCGTGTTCATGATCGAAAACCGGACAATGGACCTTGGCTTGCTGCAGCGCTTAAGTCAAATGTAATTTTTGAAACTTTAATAAAGTAGAGTTGAAGACAGATTTGCTTCTATAGCGTTTAATATGTCTTATAACGAGTACATGTGTGAGATAGAGTCATAGTTGTCGGCTACTATACATGTACATGTATGAGACCTTCCTTGGTTTTCATTGAAACATATAATATATTTGATTTATCCAATGGGCGGTTAAATTCCCTTTGATGTTTTTGTGACGATATATCATGTATCAAGAAAAGAGTGGTTGTATCTATGACGTCACGTATTTATCAGCCACAGTTATTTTAAACCCTCTGATAGGACGACCGTGGAGAAGCAGGGCGGTCGAAGGGCGGAGCTACAGACACCTGGCTGGCGACCTTGAGTAATTACAACATTGTTGCAAAACCAGATGAGATCAAAGGGATGTATGTCGCTCAATAGAAAAACAAAACAAATGTCACTCAGTACCCTTTTAATGATAGAAACTATCAAAAAAACCCTTAAAAAAACACCATTGTTTTTAAATCGTCACTAATTAACACGAAGGCAATCAATCCAGCGGAAAATAATGAACAGTCATTTGGGGGTGATAATTAATGTTCACTTGACAATTCTGTATGTTGATGAACATGTATGTAAGAAGAAATTCCACATGCCTCGAAAACACCAAGGGAAAAGGGACCTGCGGGACTGGTTCCAAAGCCCGACTGACTTCCTGAGGTGAAACGGGTAAACCATCTCTAACAGCGGATTTCCCCAGACTGATTATTAAGCGCGAAAGTCATGTCACGTGACAGGCGCATATTTGTCGACCGTTGCCCATTGGATAAAACAGATACATGATTGACACAAGTGGGTGTATACAAAATATCATCTCGCTATCACTCACTCGGGGGCTCCGCCCCCTCGTGAGATGATAGCTCGATGATATTTTGTATACACCACTTGTGTCATCATGTATCTATTACATATTAAGCATTTGGGGGTGAATATGAAAGTCGAGTAAGAAGATAATACCTAAACCAGCACCTATTGTAATATGTTACATTTTAGAACCAAATAAAATATCATGCAAAACTGATCATGCATCTTTAAGTAAAATGGAAACTTCAAACTGAACTTATATATAGTAAAAAGAGACGGGGTCATCTAGACAGACTGGCCTGGATCTACCAATCGGTTATTCACAAACCAATAAGACGCTGCGAGATCAACTCGGCTGGAAGCGCGTGTAAAATCTCCAAAGACGCACTAATAAAGTAGCATCCTCCTGTTTCCTCGCTTGTTGCAGTTTTATGCTTTTTCTACGTCTTCACGTAAGAAACTTTGAAGCATTACCTTTGGGTTGTTTTACATGAAAACAATTGTTAAATTATCTTCATATTTAGTCGTATTTTATTGGATAACGTTTAAATTTAGTTGTATGTTCTGAAAATTTTGTCTATGAAAATGAATTATATTTCCTACGTTTGAAGGGTGAATTAGAAGGAAATTGTTTTCTCCTAGCGGTATGTATGACGAGAGTTAGTTGCCCCGTGAGGTGGCGCTGTTTAGAGTATATACATGTAAGGGTTGGTCAGTTTGAAATGGTCATTCTCGCTGAAAGTTCGCCACGGCCGCTGTACAATGTTGTTTGTGTTATTTTCTTACTTCTATGCGTTTGATAGCGAACTGTTTATATGTTGCAAGTGCCCGGTATTCTGAGAGACATGTCAGAGGGACATGTTGTGTGGGTACAGCTCGGCTTGGGAGTCTTGATAATACTCTGAGTAGCAACTGAATGCTCTGTTTGGCTGAAGAGCCATTATAATACTTCTAGTCACAAATCTTTGAATTAAGATATAACTATTTTCATATCATTGCATATAGTTAGGCTGGGGAGTCGTAATAATACTCTTATCCATATATTGATATTATAAACCTAGGTCGGATTCTGTCTGTTGTTTTGTAGGTATCTTCTTTTCTTGGAATAACCTCGATAGAGGTCTTACTTCCGAGAATAACCCGGTATGAGGTTTTACTTTTGAAAGTAAGACCTGAACCTAAGGTTTTTTTTAAAGTAAGACCTGGAAATGCACTTAGAATAATTTTTCAGACTTGCAACGCAATAGCCAACAAGCACCAATTATTATCGAAAATTATACAAAGTTAAAAAAGTTGAAATAGCTGGATTCGAACAAGGCAACCTTCGCTCTCTAAGCTGGCGCCTTAGACCGCTCGGCTATGCAGACAGAGATGATGAGTGGAGTTGAATTAATCCATTTATAGTCATACCTTCTTTGCCTCGATATAACGCAACCGAGGGCGACATACCCTTTATAAAAACACGATTTGGGAATCAAAAATTATAAAATAAATATTTATAAATAGGAAGAAAACATTCCTCCTTCGTCTTCTGCTTTTAAAATGGTCTAAGCGGAGGAATTAGGCCCTTTGAGCGTCCGAAACTATAACTCGTAAATTTTGATAGTTGACGGTTTATAAGCTGGAGAAAACACTCCTCCTCGGTCTTCTGCTCTGAGAATAACCTCAAGGTCGGGATAGCCCCTCGGGCTAACGCCCTCGGGGCTTTATCCCTCCCTTCAAGTTATTCTCAGAGCAGAAGACCTCGGAGTCATGTTTTCTCCTTAACATAATTTTACCTGTATATAGGTTAGGCTGGAGAGCCGTTATAATACTTGCGTGTATGAATATATATGCATGATTCCCTGATAGTTGATTCCATATATTGCTGCATGTACATACATTCCTCGGTAAAGGGCATTGTGGCTGCTGAGCCGTTATAATACATTACCGTGATGTTCTGTCGGTGGCTGAAGAGTCGTTAAAATACTGATATATGATATTATTTGGTAACTTTGTTGGATTGGAGTTCAGCAAATACTGTATTGCTGAGTTGGAATGAAACTATCTGCTGTAGACCCTCCAGTATAATGTTGTAGCACACGTTGAGGGAACACGGTTCCAGAGTTTATTTATGAAAGTTTATCTCTGGTTTTACGTGTCGGGCTTCAACAACGGATTCATATTATGATAATGTAGTATGCCCTGCATATTTGAAGTGTTGTCAGAGTGACATGGAATGAGACTGATTGTGGATGTTAATAACTACGGCCGCCGTGCACACTAAGCAGCGTGTCCCAATGTTGAATATGTGTTGTGTTGTTATTGAGTGAAATGGTGTTATGTAGGAGAAAACGTAACAATAAATCAATTAAATTTTAAAAACTTAGGATCGAAGCTCTCGCAAAAGAGCTTTCACGGTCGATAACTCTGATTTCTTCTGGTTGCAACATGCGTTTATTTCCAGCTACTATTGTGAGTATGTTATTCAGGATGTTTACAATTCTTTATTCTTTTGAAATAGGTTTTTCTTTACAAATCTACAAAGACATCTATCTACAAGTGGATGATCAGGAAATGATCTGGAAATACATGTGAAAAGTGTTAGGTTCTGGCGTTTATCTTGTTCATCAACACTGCTAATTGCCACAGTATATCTCACTGAATTCAACATTAGTTATAATATTTCACTTGAATTAAGAGCCAATTAAGAGCCTCGGAACATATAAGTTCAAACATTGGCTGGATATATCATGTTTTGTGCCTGTGCCTGCCAAAGTGAGTATTTAACGAAGCGTCCATAAAATAACTGTCTCTGAGCCTCTAATAGAATCTACAAATGTGTGATTAAAACAGTAAATGACTTCAAGTAATGGATATAAACATGGGACAAAATCTGATACAATTTAAAGGTACATCCATTGTGTTGTTTTGGGTCAAATATTGCAAACGTTATAAATGGTGTTACTTTATCGAGAAGTACCGACTGTTACCGAAAACTACCTTTTTGATGATTGTCAACTTAGTATATTGAAGATATGAAGGTAAAAGTGGTGATTTCTGATCGAAAACCGGACAATGCACAACGTGTGGCGCGCGTCAATGGGTCAAACGTAATTTTTGAATCTTATTTATAACAGACAAAAAGACAAATTTGAGTTGATAATGTTTAATAGGTCACATAACTACTGTGCATGTAAATGGGACATGCAGTTTCGGTTTCTGCACATGCAAAATGATGTTACTCAATTTTAATTGGAAATTATTACTTACGATATATTTCGCGATTTGGGATAAATATGCAAGTTGAGTTAATGTATCTGTATTGTTGACAGCACATGGGGTGAGTTGGAACGTATTAAACCCAAATAAAATTTTATGAAACACAATGGATGTACCTTTAAGAATCTCAATCAAAATCGGCAGACCTAAACTATCGGGCAAAAATAGTACTCACCTCAGTTGGTTTCGATTAATTCAATATTAAAAAGAAATCAAATGCATTTGACTATGGCAGTAGTGATGAATTAATTGGTGACTTCTGTTAAATTTTAGTTAAATATCTTTGTTTAATGACGACATTGGTACAAAATGAAATTTACACCAACATGATGTTAAAATACTGTAAATGTGTCAGGCACATTTATTAATTTTCACATAGAATATGTCTTATATGTCGATGAACAGTTGTGTATCATCAACAATATTTTTTGAATAAATTAAAAATTTGTTCTTTTTTTAAAATAAGACATGTAGAAGTATTCTTTGACTGCTGACTAAACACCTGTACTTTTCAGTTTTATGATTATCAGATTATGACATCAAAAACTTGAGATATTTGCAATTGAAAACAATACATATGATAAAATCAACAGCAGTGTGTACTTTCTTTTGCTTGGCGGTTTACAATTAGCAGAACTAGACATGATGACGTAACATTTAAACACGAATGCAGAAACTACATAAGAATACATGAAGTACATACGAATACATGTTCATTACTTCCACACAAGAATACATTACGTACACACAAGATATGTTACGGACACACACAAAAAGTGCCCCACAAAAATACACGTGGTACACACGAATACCTGCATTACACACAATAAGTTACACTATGAGAAACACACGAATACATGAAGTATACACAAGCGTAAGAGTATATGAAATATACAAAGGAATATACATGACGTTCACATCAGAATACATGCATTACACATGAAAAACAAACACGAATACATGAAGTACACGCGAATAAAAGAATACATGGAGTGCATACGCGAATACATGTACATTACGTACACACAAGAATAAATTACGTACACACAAGGAAATATGAGATGCACAAGAATTAATGGAGTACTCACAAGAATTCATAACGTAGGCTACACATAGATGTTATCGTGAGAGTGTGTTTGGGATGGTCAATATCCTAAATTACGAATGAAAGAAACACGAACATGAAAACTTCTATATGTATATCATGCAATGTCATTCTTCATTCAAAGTTCAATTGAGTTGCTTACAGTTAATACAATTGTGAATGCAAATGACAGGTCGCGTAACACACGGAGTTAAATTGAAAGTCAGTTTGTTAATTATCCAGTCCCCTTAATTTACACAAGTTACATGCATGGAACGGTGACAATGGATATGAGGTAAATGAAAATGTGAGTCTAACTATACCTGGGCTACCAGTGAGTAATGGTTTGCATGGCAGATTTCATCTCGAGACTCGCGTGTTTTGGCACTGCTTTAGTGCTTGATCATGATACATGATACATTTTGCCACATTAATGCAAATATTTGTATTTTTTCAAATTTCTGTTTATGAAATATTTTTGAAGATATCCGTTATTGAAGTCGTTGAAGCATACGTGTGACGTTATTGTAATTTAAAAAAAAAATTCGTCACTTGTTCTATATATAAAATATCTGTTGGCTTTATCCTGTTGCGAACACCATCCTTTATATGATAAACAAGAATACATAAGGTACACACACAATTACACGAAGTACACAAAAACACATAGGAATACATGAGGGCCACACGAATACATTTTTTATTAATGTAAAATTCCACGCAACTTTATTAATAGTTTGTATTCGCGGCAAATTGATAATGTTTAATACACAATTCAAAAAATGTTTTGTCTGTAACCATGACAATTTAAAAACCGAATCATAAGCTCTAAAAAAAGAACTCTAATAGTTACATCCGCGAGTGATGCCAAGTATGAAATTATAATATAACATGTTTGCCCAAATTCATAAAATGAGACATTACAACAGGAACTTGTTGTCATAGTTAAAAGGAAGCTATTTTATGTTTGTATGTATTCATAATGTTGTATTATAATATGCAATACATTTCATTCAAAACATAAATTTCACTTTGTCGAATTCCCATAAATATAATTTCATAGCTAAACATAATTATTTTGTGCTCAGCATCTTGTTATCTCTCAGTGTCTTTTAGATCGAAATTGAACGTGAGCTAAAGTGAAAAAATATAGAAGAATAATTTCGCTGCTAAACAAAATCTCTCAGTTTTGTAATGCCAAATTATTGAATAAAAGTGGATACATTGTGATATAGATACCAACTTGTCATCGCTACTAATGCAAAGACATAATCATCATTGGTTGGACTACTCCACACAATGGAATAAAATTCGTTTAATATAATCTGCGGAACAAGGAATTGATTCACTTGGAGCTTTCAATTGAGCTCTTGTGTCTTGTTGAAGTACGAATTTCTGTTTTAGACTGCCTAACTGAAATAGCACCGACCTGTAATGGTAAGAAGTGTACAAATAAAATGTTCGAAGAAATTACGATGATTTAATCAGATTCACAAGCATGCTTTCGACCATTACGGGTCTCATCAGGTGAATGACGTTGAGTCGGTTGATGCGTCATAAAGTGTAATTATGACGTCACAATACATTGCATAGATACAATGCATAGACATAGATGTACATTGAGAATGACATTACATTTTAGAATTGAGTTTTGGCTTATATTTATTAATAAACAATAATTCTTTTTCTGACAAGCAATCAGATTCAGTTGAATCAACTTTGTATATCGGAAAAAACCCAGAATATTAGTTTTTCCACATAGTACATATATAAACATGTATTTAAAGAGAACAAGTGATCGATGGTGACTTTCATCATGACATAAACTCGACGTGACTAGCTAACTGCTTATAGTGTCATCGGATAGAAAGACAAATTCTTAAAGATTATAAACTTCTATTATGTTTAGCTGGCATGTGTGTCCAATACAAGTGGCAAAATCAAAATATTGTTAAATCTGTGATGCGATGAGAGACCAATACAAACACGCGAAACACAATCAAAGAAGAAATTGTTGAAAGGATTGCTCCCCGTCTTAAACCACGCTGACAATTGTTCTCGCTACTTGTATAAAACCACAAAGGCTGGAGGACATTGCTTGCATGTTGCTAAAGGATGGACGACAATCTGTCGTGAGGAGGGAAGTGCTACCAAACCGACGTGCTAGCCCGAAGACTGGAACCATCATCATAAAATGGGGATCGGGGGTGGGGTTATCAACGGGTAGAAAAGGGGACGCCGATGTTCATGTGTCATCGTACAAGGAAAAACTCATTTTTCTCTCCTCTGGAGGATCTTCGTGCTCGAAGACTGTGGAATTATCACATCTGTGCCCTGTTGAAACACAAGAGGGAGCAAATGATGTGGCCAAACCGCCGTGTTGTCATCACTTCATTTGTTGTGGCTGTCTGAGTCGGCTTCTGAGGAACATTGCACACAACAAATTGCAGAGCCTGGATACAGCAGATGTGGATGTTGAAGCATTGATGATGTGTACAGACCGGGAAATCATTCAAGCCGAGAAAAAATAGTTTCAGGAACGGCATTTCTTCTGTAATATGCCTCCTTTCACCTTTAGTTCTACGCATGCGCATTCCCGGTCTCGATAGTCTATTCAGATTGAATTCAACATTCTGAATTGAAAGTGTGCGCCGACATATCATCAGGCCTACACGGATCAGACGGGGGGCGGGGCTGAGGTCCCGCAAAGCGGTTAGGCAGTGGTGACATTTGACCCTTTCTGACTATTGTGTTTCTGCATAAAGACTATTTTGTTTCGAACATTAACGATATCAAATACTTATCATGAATGACATTTAACATTTGGCAAGTCATCAAACATATGTAGTCCATAATTTATGTCACTGTTGAATTAGACTTGGTCTGTCATAGACATGTATGTACTAACTTTATGAAAAAGAAGACGCTGCAATGACTTATTTACAGATTAAACATTTGACAAAATGTTAAAGGTCCAAGTAAAAGCCATGGTTTTCCAAGAGCTAGACTTAGAGTGACCCTTGAATGTTTTTCTCTTGTGTCTGGATCGCAGCTTAATGTGAATAATGTGAAATGTTCACAAGAAGGTAAAAGGTATAATGTGATCAAAATTACGTTTTCTAAAATAACAACAATAATGTCATAAACATTTCAAATTTGATTTACAATTTACTGCTATATAATTGTATTTGGCATCTCGATTAATCTCAAGTTTTGGACAAATTTAGCCGGCGTCACGTTCGTTTCATCCATATCTATGCTGAGTCCAAACCAACTGTTGTAGTTCGATGTATTGATATATACATATGGCTATATTTACTGCTAAACTGCCAGGCAAAAGTATAAAGTATAAACCTTAGTTGGTTTTATCAAGTTTTCGACGTGGTACTCTAAAACTGAAACTTGTATGCCTTCAGTCATCAATCAAAGAATACCTATATGTCGATTTTAATTATTTTTAAAAATGAAATTTTAAATTTAAAAATTCTTCAAAAATTAATTTTGATAATCGACAACTGTTCATCAACATATAAGACATATTTTATGTGAAAATCAATAAATGTGCCACATTCTGTACACATTTACAACATTTAAACATGGTAAGGGTTGGTGTAAATTCATTTCTTTCCCGTGTCTACATTAAACAAAGATATTTGAACTAAACAATAACAAATCACCAATTCATTTATTAAAACAACTGCAGATAATTGGTGTTGTATCGTGTCATAATCAAATGAATCTCATTTCTTTATATTGAATAAATAGAAAGCAAATATTTTGCCTGGCAGTTTACATCATTGCATATATTGAAATGAACGCAACAAAATGAAAAAAGCCACAAAGTTTAAAGGTTTTGTAAAACTCTTATAGTGAAGAACATTCCAGGTAATTGAAATTATAATATATTCATGTAGTTACTTCAAATTAATTCAAAAATAGATTTACATAAAATAATCACTTGTGACATTTCAAAAACTTAAGCACGTATCCAAAACTGCAAATATTTTCTCGAATCTACAAGCATATAACAACACTTACTTATAAGACGTATGCATGTATTCCGTTCATGTATTTCAAAAATCAAAACTGTATTGCAATAATTGTTTTTCAAACTCAGAACCGGTACCAAATGCCATTTATAATTATGTTTCTGTTATGTTATTTACTTATTTTGTTAGACCATTGTTAGATGACATCAGAAACCAACGTGGACTGTAAATGTTTACATCATTAAAGTGAAATATATTATTATTTGAATATCAAAATATTTTGTTGTCATGTAGGGTTTGAGATATTTCATTTCACAAATTGAATGGGTTGTTAAAATTATAAAATGAAACATATGAAGTAAAACTTGTAAATTGTTGTAATTTTCCCTGTGTATGAGTGTGTGAGTTTTAGTAGAAATAACATGCCCATCGTTATAGACGACCGGAGCTGCTTCGTCAAATCAACACAACTGTTCTTGGCTGTCAGGGGATTGAAGGGACATACATGTAGACCAGTTTTGAAAGGTCGTTATACACAGTAAAGTAGTCTTATGCATGCATAATTATCATTTATGTTGTGTCATATAATCGATGTTAATCAGTCGTTCACATTCGTGTTGAGAACGTCGATTCACATTAATTAACTTGTGTTTAATTAAGTTTAGACCCAAAGGTGTCACTTGCTTGATAACGATATTGACTTTTATTTAGGAGAGTTAGTACATCAATACTGATTATAGAAGTTATAGATCCATAAAAAGTAGTCTTCGCTCGTCATTACCGTACAATACTTTCTAGAAGAATGCCAATGAACGATTCCAAATACCATAAATTCGGTCGCTCTAAGATGGTAAAGTAGTCGAACACTTAGACTTTAGAAAAATAATGTTAATAAATATCTGAAAAACATATTGAAAAGAAATATTGAAAAGCCTTTTTTCTGAAAATTCAATTTCTTACAGTCTCCTATATTCAATATTTAATAAAATGGTGATATTTTCAGAATAAATACTTTTTTCAGAGTCTGAATGTAAGACTATTGGTAAAGCAAGGAGCAACATCCAATAAATGTATACCACAGTCGCACAACTGAAACCTTTTTGTGAACAGTAAATATGATGCTGCGGTACTTTTTTCTCCTTTCTTTTAGTTTTTTTCTCTTTCTCTTTGAAGGTTCAATAAATACCGTACTCGAAAGATGTTTTGCAGTCTAAAGTATTTCCTTAAACTGTAGCCACATCCCAACAGTGTGTTCCACTGGTAATGGTTGGAGGCACAGAACTATCCTCTTGTATATGTTTTCAAAGTATGTTTTCTCCTTAACATAATTTTACCTGTATATAGGTTAGGCTGGAGAGCCGTTATAATACTTGCGTGTATGAATATATATGCATGATTCCCTGATAGTTGATTCCATATATTGCTGCATGTACATACATTCCTCGGTAAAGGGCATTGTGGCTGCTGAGCCGTTATAATACATTACCGTGATGTTCTGTCGGTGGCTGAAGAGTCGTTAAAATACTGATATATGATATTATTTGGTAACTTTGTTGGATTGGAGTTCAGCAAATACTGTATTGCTGAGTTGGAATGAAACTATCTGCTGTAGACCCTCCAGTATAATGTTGTAGCACACGTTGAGGGAACACGGTTCCAGAGTTTATTTATGAAAGTTTATCTCTGGTTTTACGTGTCGGGCTTCAACAACGGATTCATATTATGATAATGTAGTATGCCCTGCATATTTGAAGTGTTGTCAGAGTGACATGGAATGAGACTGATTGTGGATGTTAATAACTACGGCCGCCGTGCACACTAAGCAGCGTGTCCCAATGTTGAATATGTGTTGTGTTGTTATTGAGTGAAATGGTGTTATGTAGGAGAAAACGTAACAATAAATCAATTAAATTTTAAAAACTTAGGATCGAAGCTCTCGCAAAAGAGCTTTCACGGTCGATAACTCTGATTTCTTCTGGTTGCAACATGCGTTTATTTCCAGCTACTATTGTGAGTATGTTATTCAGGATGTTTACAATTCTTTATTCTTTTGAAATAGGTTTTTCTTTACAAATCTACAAAGACATCTATCTACAAGTGGATGATCAGGAAATGATCTGGAAATACATGTGAAAAGTGTTAGGTTCTGGCGTTTATCTTGTTCATCAACACTGCTATTTGCCACAGTATATCTCACTGAATTCAACATTAGTTATAATATTTCACTTGAATTAAGAGCCAATTAAGAGCCTCGGAACATATAAGTTCAAACATTGGCTGGATATATCATGTTTTGTGCCTGTGCCTGCCAAAGTGAGTATTTAACGAAGCGTCCATAAAATAACTGTCTCTGAGCCTCTAATAGAATCTACAAATGTGTGATTAAAACAGTAAATGACTTCAAGTAATGGATATAAACATGGGACAAAATCTGATACAATTTAAAGGTACATCCATTGTGTTGTTTTGGGTCAAATATTGCAAACGTTATAAATGGTGTTACTTTATCGAGAAGTACCGACTGTTACCGAAAACTACCTTTTTGATGATTGTCAACTTAGTATATTGAAGATATGAAGGTAAAAGTGGTGATTTCTGATCGAAAACCGGACAATGCACAACGTGTGGCGCGCGTCAATGGGTCAAACGTAATTTTTGAATCTTATTTATAACAGACAAAAAGACAAATTTGAGTTGATAATGTTTAATAGGTCACATAACTACTGTGCATGTAAATGGGACATGCAGTTTCGGTTTCTGCACATGCAAAATGATGTTACTCAATTTTAATTGGAAATTATTACTTACGATATATTTCGCGATTTGGGATAAATATGCAAGTTGAGTTAATGTATCTGTATTGTTGACAGCACATGGGGTGAGTTGGAACGTATTAAACCCAAATAAAATTTTATGAAACACAATGGATGTACCTTTAAGAATCTCAATCAAAATCGGCAGACCTAAACTATCGGGCAAAAATAGTACTCACCTCAGTTGGTTTCGATTAATTCAATATTAAAAAGAAATCAAATGCATTTGACTATGGCAGTAGTGATGAATTAATTGGTGACTTCTGTTAAATTTTAGTTAAATATCTTTGTTTAATGACGACATTGGTACAAAATGAAATTTACACCAACATGATGTTAAAATACTGTAAATGTGTCAGGCACATTTATTAATTTTCACATAGAATATGTCTTATATGTCGATGAACAGTTGTGTATCATCAACAATATTTTTTGAATAAATTAAAAATTTGTTCTTTTTTTAAAATAAGACATGTAGAAGTATTCTTTGACTGCTGACTAAACACCTGTACTTTTCAGTTTTATGATTATCAGATTATGACATCAAAAACTTGAGATATTTGCAATTGAAAACAATACATATGATAAAATCAACAGCAGTGTGTACTTTCTTTTGCTTGGCGGTTTACAATTAGCAGAACTAGACATGATGACGTAACATTTAAACACGAATGCAGAAACTACATAAGAATACATGAAGTACATACGAATACATGTTCATTACTTCCACACAAGAATACATTACGTACACACAAGATATGTTACGGACACACACAAAAAGTGCCCCACAAAAATACACGTGGTACACACGAATACCTGCATTACACACAATAAGTTACACTATGAGAAACACACGAATACATGAAGTATACACAAGCGTAAGAGTATATGAAATATACAAAGGAATATACATGACGTTCACATCAGAATACATGCATTACACATGAAAAACAAACACGAATACATGAAGTACACGCGAATAAAAGAATACATGGAGTGCATACGCGAATACATGTACATTACGTACACACAAGAATAAATTACGTACACACAAGGAAATATGAGATGCACAAGAATTAATGGAGTACTCACAAGAATTCATAACGTAGGCTACACATAGATGTTATCGTGAGAGTGTGTTTGGGATGGTCAATATCCTAAATTACGAATGAAAGAAACACGAACATGAAAACTTCTATATGTATATCATGCAATGTCATTCTTCATTCAAAGTTCAATTGAGTTGCTTACAGTTAATACAATTGTGAATGCAAATGACAGGTCGCGTAACACACGGAGTTAAATTGAAAGTCAGTTTGTTAATTATCCAGTCCCCTTAATTTACACAAGTTACATGCATGGAACGGTGACAATGGATATGAGGTAAATGAAAATGTGAGTCTAACTATACCTGGGCTACCAGTGAGTAATGGTTTGCATGGCAGATTTCATCTCGAGACTCGCGTGTTTTGGCACTGCTTTAGTGCTTGATCATGATACATGATACATTTTGCCACATTAATGCAAATATTTGTATTTTTTCAAATTTCTGTTTATGAAATATTTTTGAAGATATCCGTTATTGAAGTCGTTGAAGCGTACGTGTGACGTTATTGTAATTTAAAAAAAAATTCGTCACTTGTTCTATATATAAAATATCTGTTGGCTTTATCCTGTTGCGAACACCATCCTTTATATGATAAACAAGAATACATAAGGTACACACACAATTACACGAAGTACACAAAAACACATAGGAATACATGAGGGCCACACGAATACATTTTTTATTAATGTAAAATTCCACGCAACTTTATTAATAGTTTGTATTCGCGGCAAATTGATAATGTTTAATACACAATTCAAAAAATGTTTTGTCTGTAACCATGACAATTTAAAAACCGAATCATAAGCTCTAAAAAAAGAACTCTAATAGTTACATCCGCGAGTGATGCCAAGTATGAAATTATAATATAACATGTTTGCCCAAATTCATAAAATGAGACATTACAACAGGAACTTGTTGTCATAGTTAAAAGGAAGCTATTTTATGTTTGTATGTATTCATAATGTTGTATTATAATATGCAATACATTTCATTCAAAACATAAATTTCACTTTGTCGAATTCCCATAAATATAATTTCATAGCTAAACATAATTATTTTGTGCTCAGCATCTTGTTATCTCTCAGTGTCTTTTAGATCGAAATTGAACGTGAGCTAAAGTGAAAAAATATAGAAGAATAATTTCGCTGCTAAACAAAATCTCTCAGTTTTGTAATGCCAAATTATTGAATAAAAGTGGATACATTGTGATATAGATACCAACTTGTCATCGCTACTAATGCAAAGACATAATCATCATTGGTTGGACTACTCCACACAATGGAATAAAATTCGTTTAATATAATCTGCGGAACAAGGAATTGATTCACTTGGAGCTTTCAATTGAGCTCTTGTGTCTTGTTGAAGTACGAATTTCTGTTTTAGACTGCCTAACTGAAATAGCACCGACCTGTAATGGTAAGAAGTGTACAAATAAAATGTTCGAAGAAATTACGATGATTTAATCAGATTCACAAGCATGCTTTCGACCATTACGGGTCTCATCAGGTGAATGACGTTGAGTCGGTTGATGCGTCATAAAGTGTAATTATGACGTCACAATACATTGCATAGATACAATGCATAGACATAGATGTACATTGAGAATGACATTACATTTTAGAATTGAGTTTTGGCTTATATTTATTAATAAACAATAATTCTTTTTCTGACAAGCAATCAGATTCAGTTGAATCAACTTTGTATATCGGAAAAAACCCAGAATATTAGTTTTTCCACATAGTACATATATAAACATGTATTTAAAGAGAACAAGTGATCGATGGTGACTTTCATCATGACATAAACTCGACGTGACTAGCTAACTGCTTATAGTGTCATCGGATAGAAAGACAAATTCTTAAAGATTATAAACTTCTATTATGTTTAGCTGGCATGTGTGTCCAATACAAGTGGCAAAATCAAAATATTGTTAAATCTGTGATGCGATGAGAGACCAATACAAACACGCGAAACACAATCAAAGAAGAAATTGTTGAAAGGATTGCTCCCCGTCTTAAACCACGCTGACAATTGTTCTCGCTACTTGTATAAAACCACAAAGGCTGGAGGACATTGCTTGCATGTTGCTAAAGGATGGACGACAATCTGTCGTGAGGAGGGAAGTGCTACCAAACCGACGTGCTAGCCCGAAGACTGGAACCATCATCATAAAATGGGGATCGGGGGTGGGGTTATCAACGGGTAGAAAAGGGGACGCCGATGTTCATGTGTCATCGTACAAGGAAAAACTCATTTTTCTCTCCTCTGGAGGATCTTCGTGCTCGAAGACTGTGGAATTATCACATCTGTGCCCTGTTGAAACACAAGAGGGAGCAAATGATGTGGCCAAACCGCCGTGTTGTCATCACTTCATTTGTTGTGGCTGTCTGAGTCGGCTTCTGAGGAACATTGCACACAACAAATTGCAGAGCCTGGATACAGCAGATGTGGATGTTGAAGCATTGATGATGTGTACAGACCGGGAAATCATTCAAGCCGAGAAAAAATAGTTTCAGGAACGGCATTTCTTCTGTAATATGCCTCCTTTCACCTTTAGTTCTACGCATGCGCATTCCCGGTCTCGATAGTCTATTCAGATTGAATTCAACATTCTGAATTGAAAGTGTGCGCCGACATATCATCAGGCCTACACGGATCAGACGGGGGGCGGGGCTGAGGTCTCCCTTTAAGTCCCGCAAAGCGGTTAGGCAGTGGTGACATTTGACCCTTTCTGACTATTGTGTTTCTGCATAAAGACTATTTTGTTTCGAACATTAACGATATCAAATACTTATCATGAATGACATTTAACATTTGGCAAGTCATCAAACATATGTAGTCCATAATTTATGTCACTGTTGAATTAGACTTGGTCTGTCATAGACATGTATGTACTAACTTTATGAAAAAGAAGACGCTGCAATGACTTATTTACAGATTAAACATTTGACAAAATGTTAAAGGTCCAAGTAAAAGCCATGGTTTTCCAAGAGCTAGACTTAGAGTGACCCTTGAATGTTTTTCTCTTGTGTCTGGATCGCAGCTTAATGTGAATAATGTGAAATGTTCACAAGAAGGTAAAAGGTATAATGTGATCAAAATTACGTTTTCTAAAATAACAACAATAATGTCATAAACATTTCAAATTTGATTTACAATTTACTGCTATATAATTGTATTTGGCATCTCGATTAATCTCAAGTTTTGGACAAATTTAGCCGGCGTCACGTTCGTTTCATCCATATCTATGCTGAGTCCAAACCAACTGTTGTAGTTCGATGTATTGATATATACATATGGCTATATTTACTGCTAAACTGCCAGGCAAAAGTATAAAGTATAAACCTTAGTTGGTTTTATCAAGTTTTCGACGTGGTACTCTAAAACTGAAACTTGTATGCCTTCAGTCATCAATCAAAGAATACCTATATGTCGATTTTAATTATTTTTAAAAATGAAATTTTAAATTTAAAAATTCTTCAAAAATTAATTTTGATAATCGACAACTGTTCATCAACATATAAGACATATTTTATGTGAAAATCAATAAATGTGCCACATTCTGTACACATTTACAACATTTAAACATGGTAAGGGTTGGTGTAAATTCATTTCTTTCCCGTGTCTACATTAAACAAAGATATTTGAACTAAACAATAACAAATCACCAATTCATTTATTAAAACAACTGCAGATAATTGGTGTTGTATCGTGTCATAATCAAATGAATCTCATTTCTTTATATTGAATAAATAGAAAGCAAATATTTTGCCTGGCAGTTTACATCATTGCATATATTGAAATGAACGCAACAAAATGAAAAAAGCCACAAAGTTTAAAGGTTTTGTAAAACTCTTATAGTGAAGAACATTCCAGGTAATTGAAATTATAATATATTCATGTAGTTACTTCAAATTAATTCAAAAATAGATTTACATAAAATAATCACTTGTGACATTTCAAAAACTTAAGCACGTATCCAAAACTGCAAATATTTTCTCGAATCTACAAGCATATAACAACACTTACTTATAAGACGTATGCATGTATTCCGTTCATGTATTTCAAAAATCAAAACTGTATTGCAATAATTGTTTTTCAAACTCAGAACCGGTACCAAATGCCATTTATAATTATGTTTCTGTTATGTTATTTACTTATTTTGTTAGACCATTGTTAGATGACATCAGAAACCAACGTGGACTGTAAATGTTTACATCATTAAAGTGAAATATATTATTATTTGAATATCAAAATATTTTGTTGTCATGTAGGGTTTGAGATATTTCATTTCACAAATTGAATGGGTTGTTAAAATTATAAAATGAAACATATGAAGTAAAACTTGTAAATTGTTGTAATTTTCCCTGTGTATGAGTGTGTGAGTTTTAGTAGAAATAACATGCCCATCGTTATAGACGACCGGAGCTGCTTCGTCAAATCAACACAACTGTTCTTGGCTGTCAGGGGATTGAAGGGACATACATGTAGACCAGTTTTGAAAGGTCGTTATACACAGTAAAGTAGTCTTATGCATGCATAATTATCATTTATGTTGTGTCATATAATCGATGTTAATCAGTCGTTCACATTCGTGTTGAGAACGTCGATTCACATTAATTAACTTGTGTTTAATTAAGTTTAGACCCAAAGGTGTCACTTGCATGATAACGATATTGACTTTTATTTAGGAGAGTTAGTACATCAATACTGATTATAGAAGTTATAGATCCATAAAAAGTAGTCTTCGCTCGTCATTACCGTACAATACTTTCTAGAAGAATGCCAATGAACGATTCCAAATACCATAAATTCGGTCGCTCTAAGATGGTAAAGTAGTCGAACACTTAGACTTTAGAAAAATAATGTTTATAAATATCTGAAAAACATATTGAAAAGAAATATTGAAAAGCCTTTTTTCTGAAAATTCAATTTCTTACAGTCTCCTATATTCAATATTTAATAAAATGGTGATATTTTCAGAATAAATACTTTTTTCAGAGTCTGAATGTAAGACTATTGGTAAAGCAAGGAGCAACATCCAATAAATGTATACCACAGTCGCACAACTGAAACCTTTTTGTGAACAGTAAATATGATGCTGCGGTACTTTTTTCTCCTTTCTTTTAGTTTTTTTCTCTTTCTCTTTGAAGGTTCAATAAATACCGTACTCGAAAGATGTTTTGCAGTCTAAAGTATTTCCTTAAACTGTAGCCACATCCCAACAGTGTGTTCCACTGGTAATGGTTGGAGGCACAGAACTATCCTCTTGTATATGTTTTCAAAGTACTTTCAACAAGAACATATACATTTGCTCATTCCCTACCATTTTGTCATCTCTATTTGATAACAGTAGAAGGATATGTGTCGAAACTTCGCATACTGACAATAATGATGAAGTAATTGTCCGTATATAGTTTCATTAGGGTATTCCAACTTCTCACCTGTCGGAGGTAATGTTTTGTATATCTTGTATGGACCCTCCTATAGACTGCTTTGACTTTGACATCGAACAATACAATTGTTAATATCATCACATCATATATCATGTTGATGAAGTTGCTTATCAAAATGAACGTTTAGTATAGAAACATACAGGGGAAAAAGATTTAAACATATTAAATGAAATGGAGCTAGTGATATACCCTCATTTCCTTAAATAAGTTTATTCTGCTTGAAATTTTATTTTATTTTATTTAGGTTTAAGAGTTTTACCGTATTTTCACAAAACCACCTTGGAGTTAGTCTAACACTTCGACTCTGACAAAAGTATTTATTTGTAAAATATCACCATTTTATTAAATATTGAAAGGGAGCTTCTGATTTCCGTATGAAAATCTCAATTCTGATAGGCACATTTTCAGTATATAATAACATTGGGATATTTTACGAATGAATATTCTTAGTGCAAGATTACCTGAGAGTATAAGCGCCCTCTTGTCCTTTAATTTTAGTTACGTAAATGGTCATCTTAGCCCCAGGGAGTCATGTGTCCATGGTTGGACGTACAGCAACTGTGCATGGATATGTGATATACCATTGATCACACCACAGCACTTCAGTTTATCTAGTCGTACACCCAGACTTTGAAAAAATGTATTTATTCTGAAAATATCACCATTTTATTAAGTTTTGAAAAGGAGACTGTGAAGAAATTGGATTTTCAGACAGAGGTTCCTTTTCAGTATTTGTTCAGAGTCTAAGTGTTAGACTATCGTACAGACATTGATGAAACGGACAAAACATTTCTGGAAATAGTTTCCACCTACAAGTCACCGAGTGCATTGGATAACTAACTGCATGGTGGTTTGTTTGTTCACTGTTTGTTGACGTAAGCAAACAAACACGGTTCCAGAACACTGATCGCGGTGCGGTGTGTTGTAAGGTCTCCTGATACCGGGAGACGGGTCACAATATAGCTTACAGCACCTGCTGATAAGCATCGCAACATCTCTGACAGATATCTTGTAAGATGATTCCTTTGAAATGCTAGCTTTGCTATTTATAAGGTGTTTGAAGAAAAAACTATGAATTAGGTGTTCACTGCATGTATTCGTTAAATTCAGAATATTCAAATCATTTAAACAAGTTATTGCATATATGCATTTCAAGTATAAGTTATTATCGGAAGATACTATTTTATAATGGAATACATTAAGGTTAAGCGTTCGGATGTATCATCCCTGACATATACAGCTTTCGAATGCAAGTTACATTAAAAAAAATCGTAATTATTGGAAAATTTGAATTTCGTGTAATTAAATTCTTGATATTGTTTTTTGATATGTGTACGTGTGTGTACGAAGAATATATATGCTGCCAAAAATTAGGCATTAAAATAAGGCCGTAAAAAGCAAGAGTTAAATTTAGTTAAAATCTAGATTTTCTTACATTACATTGAATGCAAGTAGATACGAGTTTTCACAATTACACATACACATTTCGTCAAAATGTTTGTTTAAATTAACAACACATGATTGTCTTACATTAATTTGTATGCAAGTAAATACGGGTTTTCATATTTACACATAAGCATTTTGTCTGCAACAATACTACAAATATCAATGTCATGCTTTATTGTTTGTTTGTAAAAATGTTATGAAATGAATAAAAAAGTTCATCTTTGCATCTGCGATCCCAATGTTACATACACTCATTGGCAAGTGGATCATTGTGATGATATCTGGAAGCCTGGTGTTTGCATATACATGTAATGTGATTAAACATTCGTAATTATTGCCTGAATGAAGGTTGAATAAGACGAACTTAGCAGAATATTAATTACAAGATATATACACTTAACTCAAAAGCAGTTACAGAAATGTATTCGTAACTTAGTAATGGAAGGAAAGGGTCAATAATGTACGATTTAGTTACCTGTTAATATAGACACAACGACACACGTTTAAAGTATATTGAAAAGTTCATTTCTCGTTGTGCAAATCACGGATTATTTCATGAACATTTACTGTATTTCTTATATAGAGGAATATTCGAGTCAAGCGGTCCTATAGAGAACGTACTATCACTAAATATATGAATACTGAATATATGAATACATGTAACTAAAGGCTTAGGTCTAGATGAGGAAAGTCTCTTCTGAAGCTTTATTGCAGTTTCACCGTTCGACTTTCTGACAAAATACTATACTTTACTGTAGTTACAATAAAAAGAGTTCTAAAACGAATGTACATTGTTCGGTTCAGTCATGCGAGTCCATGTCCCTTCATGCGACCATTTTTGAATATGGAATGGTCACACGGGACAGCCATCTTTTCATCTGAACTCTCAAATTCTCGTGAGACCTATACATCTACCTCTCACTCTGAAGAGTTCCACAACATTGTCGCTTTATACTTCGCACCTATTTTTCCAATACAGATCATCGTTTTCCATGGATACTGCTTACATCGGGTCGTGTAAGATGTTTTACTCTCTACCGTAACTATACATTGTATAAACTTTAATAATAAATGGCAACTTTGAGAAACATAATATACCAAAAGCATGTCACAGCGCCTTTAAGAGACGTTCGCTTATAGTATTAGTATATATCAAATATTAATTTGAATTAAACAAAACTTTAGTTGCTTGGCTTTAGGGATGCTTTGAAATAAATAACATTTATGAGATTGACACAATGGAAATTGTTAACGTCGATACATCAAGTACGCTAAATTCTATGTCTATGTGGAATTCTCTTAAATTCTCGTTTATAAAGTTTCTTTGTTCTTTAAAGACACTCAGGTGTGCATATACTTGACTGGACAGACTGACCAGTCGACCCCGTGCATGTCAGACTCCCCAACAGTATTATGTAGTTTAGACATCAACAACCAAGGAAAAAAACACAAAAAAGAGAAAACGTTTATCTTACGTTTATTTTATCATTAAGACGTGTCATTGGCAAATGTGACTTTTACAACGGCGTCGCTCATTCACAACTATAGAATCAATTGCAACCAATCAGGACACTCCCTATTAGTTCTCGATTTCAAGTGATGTAGAACAGAGGTTCGGAAATCTGAAGGGAGCAACCTCTGAGGGAAGAGAATGGCAATACAAGTAGATACAATACATGCAGAGTAAACCATGGCAATGGCCAACTTGGGCCTATTTGACACTAATTGACTAAAAAGAAAGACCATGTATAAAAGTGTACTCCACGTTGTGATTGTACCATCGGCTAAGAGTAATTGTTCAAGTACGAAATTTAAGAAAATGGTCGACCACCAAGCAACAGTCTCTAGTCATTTATACGTCGTATTCATCTTTCCTCGTCATCGAGGTTCCTTTCCCCCCAAAATGTCAGTAAAAGATGTCCCCTTTTAAACGTTAGAAACTTCTCGAAGTAAATCAAAACGCAGGGACAGTTGAGATGTTGTACTGTGTTTTAGACAGAGACCAGGTTCTCATTAATCTCTTGTGAAAACCTATACTTATATAAAGTCAAATAAGTAAATCAATCAAAGCAATGCTAAGATGTTTCAGAGGCTCTCGATATTTCCGTTTCTTTAAGACAAAACTATAGTCCATGGTTCGGTAGAGGTTAGATGTACCTGACTCAATACGTTAAGATGTAACGGCAGTGCACTAGGACACTAGACTGAAACCACCCCACACCTAAACGTTGTTAACCAACATGGACGACCGTGACGAAACGCTTACTCTGTCAAGCTGAACCATAAAAGTGAACAGAAAAATGTAAAGCAATTTGTAAATGAAAGAAGTTTTAGTCAAATGTTTTCCAACATGTGTACAACAGTTTGACGCGAGCACAATAAAGTCGTTTTCACACCATTACAGCACTGGGCTAATGTATAGAAGTCCTTCTCCGAGCCACTGTTGATAGATATAGATGTAGAGTAATGGTGTTAGAACACTCGCCCAGGGGAGCCCTAGCCTTCTACTCAAAGAACAACCGGACACACATCGTCTTGTGTAAATATACAAGGATTAGAGACGTCCCATGGGAAAGGAAAATTCGTCATTACCATATGTTTTTATCATGATATTTAGAGAAATGATGACGTACATTGTAATGGATGTATATAAATGTACTGCTTTTCTTTTCGGAATAGCAATGACGTTTGGAGTGTGCTGGATTATAGTTGTGATTAAATAAATCAATAAAAGTTACCTTATATTGGTTTATCGGTTCGGAATGTTTTTTTTTACTTAACTTCAATGGCCCTGTAGCACGATTTTCTTACTGAAATAAAGTGATCTTACAAAAGTAAAGGTAATTGTTACAAGTGGCTAAATAATACCTCTAAATCAATAACAAAAAAAGTATAAAAAAACAAAGTTTTAAAACGAATGTACATGGTTCGGTTCACTCATGCGAGTCCATTCAGTCCCTTCAAGAGGTCATGTTAAGGTGTTCACATTAAAATGGACGCTCTAAGGTAGTTAAAGTATTCAGACTGTTGAAGCGATACCTAAACAATCATAGTTGTAAATTTAGTGCTATGATGACTCTCATGATACCTACATATATATCTACCTCTCACCACTGTCGCTGTATATACGTCGAACCATTTTCTTTGAATACGGATAGCCGTTTTCTATGGATACGGTTTATCGGGTCGTGTAATGAAATGCTTTATTCATTAACGTAGTCTAAGATTTAGCCGTTGAAATGAATTATTCTGCTTGTAAAATTTAAATTAAAATAATATAAAAAGGAGCCTCTGAGATGTGTTCATTTTAATTTTTCGCCTTAAACTGAGCTCTGCAGTCATGATGTAGACTTGCCCTGGCACTTAAAATTTAAGGGGACTGGATGACAGACTACCATTAACGTACCAAATTGAATATATTGTATAAACTTTAATAATAAATGGCAAATTTGATAGAACATTTAAGTGCTACAGCGCCTTTAAAACATATGGGGGTGAACATTTAGCAAATAGATTGCTAAGAATAATATGCACTTGACTAAGCTTTAGTAATAACATAAAGGATGTATGAACGTATGAATGTATGAATGTATGAATGTATGAATGTATGAATGTATGAATGTATGAATGCACTTGTATGTATACACATGAAGGAAACTGCTTCATACATATTTGAATGAATGAATGAATTTGTAAGGGAAAGCAAATCCTCAATTCAAAATTGACATAAATTGCAATTTCATCTATTTCAATGATACAGTTCAATAAAACTTTGGAATTTAGGAAACCTAAAAATATATATTATTTTATTCATCGTATTTCTATACGCTACAGGCAAACATGTATACGTAACTTACTAAGCATACATACATGTATGAATATAGCTATCGTCCGCATGTTTAATCTACACCAACATGCTGTTTGACGATTTCCTCTGCTGCTTATTTTGATGATTTTTTACATTTCTCTGGAAACCCATACACATTCAAGAGAACTATCTTACTCAACAAGATATTCTAAATTATTTTCCTTCAGATTTAGCTTAGAACATTTCAACATTCTGACTGCCCGTGTTGGCTTTCACTCATCCTACTGGAAGTGCTGCTGATGGTTTTACCATCCGTGCCCCCACACCAGGGGGTTTTCTTGAAGCTCTATCAAAATACGATTTGATCAGGACCGTGGGGAGTGTTTACATTGTAGACGCGAGTCAGTATCACCCATGTGTAACAATATTGCTTCGTGAGCAACGGGGCGTGTTGGTATAGCTTACCACCAGCTTAGCGCTCGAGGATCCAGAGCTTTACAGTCAGAACCAGCACGGGTATGGAGCAAGTGTTCTGATGCTTGTGTATGTCGAAGAGTCGGAATAAGTAGAGATTGATCCCATGTTTGATGTTCTGGTGTATCTTTTAACTGGCTATACGGAGAAGAGTACGAATTTAGGTACATTTACACTATTTCATATTTCAGCTCTATGATCGAGTCCGAATAGAACATTACTGGGCAAGGGACAAGCTAGAAATAGTTTGTTTAAGGACTTATAACTGCTTAGAGAAAAGGAATAGTTTATAAGGGGACATTTATTCGTAAAAGAATAGAAAGAGCTGGTTCAAGGAGCATGTATAAGTCCAGGGAACAATAACGACTTCTCATAGGAACACATACTGGTCTCGTGGAACAGGAATAGTCATGGGAACACGTACTGGTTTAGGGAACAGTACTCTCTTGTTAAATGAACAAGTACTGATGGAATATATACCAACATGTACTTCAGGAAGAATTAGGGACTATTTTGACCATTGGATTAAAAAGAAACTTAAATTAGCTGTTATTTTTTAAGATGCATTAGCATTTTGTAATTGATGGAGGTTAAACACACACAACTATTATTATTATAACTATTATATTATTATTTTTCTAGATAGTCTAAGTCACATTTCACTTGAAAATAAAACTACAGGCAGAGGTATATTCGTAGTTCATACGATAGTAATTTCAGCAATGTTACACTGTCGATATGATTTTTCATCTTTCCTATCAATAGATTACACTTGTAGCTGACACACGCTATCCACGTATAGTTCAATGCATCGGTACATCCCTAGGCAAACGTTTGTTACAGAGAATTATTCAGACCATGCCGGTGCTCCCGTCTGCCAAAGTCTTAAAACACTGAACAAGATTCTAAAACAAAGTTTCGGTCCGTATTCAAGATACAAGCTTACAAAGCTGAACAATATAAGCAATAGATATACAGCAGGATAGGTCACACAAGGCATGTTTTATAGTGTCGCCCCTTCATCGTGTGTGAAACTGGGATATCCTATATATAAACGAGATTGAAAATAGCAAAGCATTATTTTAAATCTATGAAAACATTCTGCTATATCGGCTTTCTATCACATAAATTGACAATTTTCGACTTGAACATAGTTTGTAGTTTTTCGAAAAGGTGTTGCTTTATTCTGACTGTGTCAATATTTATTTTTATGAAATGATTGATAAAGTTAGTTTACAACAATGACAGTCTAGAAAGCATTGTTACAGATTTCATCTGATGTTGTTATTGAAAACCGTATATAGGTGCTTCAAGAAGTTTCATTAAACATATTATATAACATCATAAGTTCAAAAACAACATTTATGGATTAATGTCACATTAAAATTGTGTAAACGACAAACTTGAGTGCAAGAGAAGAAAGTTCTTCAGTGTAGACAATGGTAGCACTTGGAACCCATTTGTGTTTAATAATTAGTATTCAGTGACAGTTATTAAAACCAGTTCACTATTTTATCACAAGTCTTATTTTGGCTTATGCATCGTTTTGTAGCAACTTATGCAATTAACATCATTTACTCTGATTTGGTTAAAATGACAAAAACACATCTCCAAAAATGCATTAAGTGTTCATAGTTAACTACAAATTAGAGGTTAATTATTACTTTCAAAATCTTCCCCAATATATCATATCGCTTCAAATTTTTAAAATCTACAAGGAACAAAAGTAAACACAAAAAGTAGAAGGCTACTTATCAATTCAGAAATCTCCATCCGGTTCAAGACTATTTGTTTACAGGAGCCGTCCCCTAGAATTGCTCTCAAATGTGACTACGTGTCTTTAGTCAGTCCGTTAGGGTCCCCACAAGTATTCTCTCACGGGAATCAGGGTCTTTCCTGATATCTTGCATTTTATGGGCAATAAACTGGAGTTATCAGATTGTCAAAATAATATGTTAAAATTATTGATGTTGAATTTTGTGTGAATATTTTGGATGGCTATTTGATATCTGCAAACATTGCATGATTGTGTTTTGCATTTATATACTGTGTAAATGTACAATGTCCAAATGTTTTTTTATTGCTTAATAAATAAAGTTTGTCATGTTTTAAATAAAGTATATATGTGTTGTTTAACATTTTTGAACATTTACATCGGAATCTGTTATTTCAACTGAAGGGTAAGTTTTGTGCACTTTGATTTTATGATCAAACATGAAACAATGATATTTTCCAAAGATCATGATAGAATCAGATATCAGATATTTCATTTCAACTCCGTATGCCATTTTAACACGGACCTGTGGCATTTTATACAATTGGTTACAAAACACCCTCATCGTAACATGGGGACCAAGTGTTAATATTCATTTTCAATAAAAAAAAAAGATACGGCTAATACAATATGACATATGATAGGAGTAAACAAATGATTTATAAATGATATCTAAACCATATATCCATAGCATAGAAGAACTAGTTCTGGTAGAGAAAGAGTTGGTATATATAAATAACAATAATACCCATTTAAACGGCTGCAATGTGGGTGAATTGCCCTGACCAGGTCACAAATGTTTGGTGTCTCCGGGATTCGAACCCGGGCGTTTGGCGTGAGAGGTCAGCATTCTAACCACTACACCACTGTGCTCCACATAAAGCAACGGTATCGACAGTATCGACACAGTATTGCGATGTGCCAGATAGCATGGGTTTTGAAAGCCTTCAGTGTTACTTCGAGAATTAAATATTTTAGTCTTGAAGCCGAATCGAATATGTATATCATTTCAACCTTGGACTGAAGGTGATACATGTATTACATTGTAGATCGGTACAACCAGGACTAAAATGTATAAATGAAATTTAAACAATTATAGTTGACCTCACCAATGTGATTGTAAGTTCAATATATAAAGACTATGGAATTTAATAACTATACAAACATCCATGTGATTTTATTTATTCAAGCTTCAAGTTCCATATATTGTAGACTTGAAGAAGACAAATATTTATGGATGATCAATTTCTTTATTAACAATAGCGACATATGCTTGATAACGGTATAAGGATCTATACCGAAACGTCGCTATTGTTAATAAAGAAGTTGATCATCCATAAATATTTGTCTTCTTCATCACACCAACTTCTAGAATGCCTCTCAAACAGTATTGTAGACTTGCTGAACAAGGACCTAGACTGTATTAAAGGGGCAGTAGCACGTTTTTTGCAAAACATTTTTGTTCATATTTCCCATTTATAATGATAGTTTATGTCATTTATATTTACTTTAGAGGGTAAAACAGGTTATTACACAAACCAATTATCCGTAGTAATAATAACGGTGTTGCGTATAAAGCAAAAATTGCATGGCGGCCATTTTATTGTGAACACAATTTAATCATTTCGCATTACAAAAATTATCCCCATGGCTTTACTGAACCATGTACACTCATTTTCAATTTGATTTTCCGGAGAGAGAATGGTGTTTTACTATTGGTGACATTATTTTTCAAATACATTTCATCGACTTATTTGAGCGAAAAAACGTGCTACTGCCCCTTTAAAGGCTTTAATGTTAAATGCAGTCAGAGTGCAGGAAAGCATGCCAGTTCTTCTGTCGATTATAGAAATCATGAAGACTATAGCAGACATGGACTGGCCAGTTCTAGAACGTGATACATGACCATGTATAACAATGAACATCATTGCCTATTGATTCTGTTTCATACTCATCATATAGATAGGCATTTCATACCCGTAACAAAACAGTAGGGTTTTTTTAATACAATTTGTTACCATATGTTCAACTTTGTAAAAATGATAAGTGACCTAGTGGACAACATTAAGCATGGCGTCTATTAGAGACGCCATTGCATATATTTCTTGCATTCTCCAGTTGAACGATTGCTAATGCACGTTTTACTAAATTTCGACATTATTTTCAACACACGAGTAATTTATTATGTATGAAATTATTTTGAGAATAAAATCCATCAGTTAAATAAGACTATATAAGAATAGAAGTAGGGAACTATTTTTAGCCGAGCATCTTGAAGCAGTGAGAGAGTTTATGAATAACAAAAAAATTATTTTGCAATCTATGCTAGGATCATGAATTCAACTCTTGTTTTAGGATTTTTACCTATACAATGATCTTGATTAAAAAAATAATAATCACCTCTCAGTTGGAAATTATAAATTATCTGTATATGTCCTTTTAGTGTGCATTAGTGTGTAAAACTCATCGCTACAATTCAGATTGATTAATAATTAACTGAAATCATGCGTAAACCGTAATGCCTCGCATTTCGTTGATTAATCTTATTTTACAGGATCGAAATTTTAATTTTCGGTACATACATGTAAGGCAATCATTCAGATATTTTGGGGAACGGGAGAAATATTCATTCGACAGGGATTAACAACACGTACATGTATACACTCACTGCCCTTACACTGCATTAACATTTTCATCATCGCATTGACTCATGTACGAAGTGATAACAACTATTTGTCATCAGTCACTAGCAATCAGTTTGTTCACTAGAACACATATATACAAGTGTCGACTGCGTGACAAATGCATTAATTTGTATAATGTTTTGATGATAAAAATTGTCGGTAAGCAATCCAGCATGTCACCGCAACTGGCTTTTAGTTTTTATCTTTGCTGAAAATGTTAAAATTGTACACTTGTGTAAACGCATATAACTAGAATAGCAGAATAAAACCGATGTCTCACGAGTAGTTTTAGTGAAATCTTTTGTTGATTTTATTTTATACACAAAAAAATCCAGCAGTTTAAAGATACTTTTTTTCACCATATGCAGGTGAATATATATCTAAATTTATTTCCCAGAAGCATTAAACCGAATGACTAATCTTTATAATAAAACATATTTGGTGGGGCTTATATACGGTATTTTTCATAAACAAAACCCTACTCTTTGCGGAAGGCACATTTCAGCTTGATATATGCTGTACAATCCAACCACCATGAAAAGTTTTGGGGAAATCGTCCTGACAAATTATTCGAATTTTGTATCAGAAAAAACCCCTTCTATGCAAGTCATTTACACGTATGTCAAAACTAATACTAAAATGTATTTTTTCATATGTAATGACGTACAAAATATAAGACTTATTACAGAATACTCAAAATACTTCATACATGTATCTATTGAAAAGTTGTGAATATATTGACTCTTGTTGACAATTAATAGCAAATTAGTTGGCTTAGGAAATACTATTTTACAGCAAGTTCATATCTAAGTTGACATAGGTAAATGTTCCAAAAACAAGTTCCAATGTCTGCTTCCCATAAGTTAGGAAAACTAGTCAGTTCGGATAAAATATATAGAGTTCCATTTTGCCATTTTAGATTTAAACTTTGAGCATCCGGTGTCATTTGAAGGAATAAAATCAAACATTTATCTCATGTGCTCAGTTGATATATATGATAATTATAAAGTAAGCTAAAACATCATTTCAGATTATCTTCACTAAAGAAACTTAATTATTATTTAGAAGAATGTGGCGCTTAGAGGATGTAGAGTTTGTTGAAAAAAGGTGAAATTGGTTTTATGTGATACGAAATATCCACAACATCGTGTTGATCTTGTGCTATCAGGGCAACACATAATCATTAGGTTAGACGCATAAACAGAATTTGTCTTACCTTTTGTCGTGCTATATGATGATTTACTTACCAAGTCTGCACGTGTATTTTGATAGACAAATGGATTAAAGCACAAAAAAATCAATATATGTGGACATTAACACATACAACGTAAACACCAACTTCAATAACGCAAAATTATTCGCCATAACAAGCATAATTTTTTTTTTAAAGTACACGAAGGATATCAGTTTAATTCAATTTAATACTGATCCTTTGACATATATTTCATATATAAAATATATTTCATGAATATAATAAAATATTCAATCCAGGTATACCAACATGCCATTCAGCGACACACACAAAGATCCATAACTCATACAACAGAAAACACCAGGAATACTTTCCACCATATCAAGCACATACGCCGAAAATAAGTGCCACTGACTGTATTTATGATACGTCTATAAGGGTAAGATGAGTCCTCATTAGACGTGAACCTGTGGCCCCATTCCTTCCAGTGTCTGTCTCGGAATGCATGTCATGCACCTCAGAAGCGAGGGAGACTTATACAAACATCATCAGTAGCAATATGGTCATCAGTGTCTGTCAATACTGACACCCCTTGGTAGTGATGGATGAAAAGGCACGGAGAGAGTACATCGCATTGCATGATTCCAATTAACAACCTCCCGGAGGTCAAGGTTTAATTATTTATTCTTACTGACCTGTCGACATTTATGAGCAATAATTACTTTACCAGTGGTTATTATGACTTCATCATTACTGATATTCAATTTTTAAAATTTGGTAATGTTTTGTACGGATTAATGAAGCACTAGTGTAAAAGAAACAAACGTGTAAATATATTACTCGTGATTATTTCACCGGAATAAAATATCTATTAGTAAGTAAATATTTTATCATATCTGAAACAAAAACTTAAAACTTTGGCAATTTTAAAAAAACACTAATTCTAAAATAGAAATGTTCTCCCGCAAGTATTTTTGGATATTGTATATGTGAACACAAAACATTTTTTCAATCCAAGACGAAAAACACGACGAGTAGAATATAATTTTATTTGATTAGAAATAGTTTAATGATTATGATAGAATTTGATCTAGAAATTAGTCAGTTATATTTTCAAACAAATTATAAAATTAAGCATTCCGATGTTTTAACTTTGTTGATTATCTGTGTATTTCCAGTAATTTACTCGGGGAGCTTAAACGAAAAAAGGACCTATTTATACAATATTCCGAAATATATGTCCATGCACGACATACACTGTAAGAATAAAATTTTAGATTTCTAAAAAATATGTAAACAATGTTATTTGCTGCAAACATTGAACGTCAGGTTGATTGATGTTTTTATTCGCTTTCGTAAACCCAAAATATTAGGACATGTATTTAAAATGATCATTGTAAAGTATAAAGGAAATCATTTAAACTGACTTTTAAATCACAGGCGGTACTAATGAATACAATTTATTTATACAAATGTTATTTAATGGTGACTTTTTCTTATGGATTAGTTCGAAGCGTCAATTCTAACTTGTTTATAATTTTTACACACCGAATAACAGATATATTGAAGGTTTTGGCAGGTCATGGGCATTACGGTAACGATATTACCAAATTGAAGAATGCACCTTGCGGGTTGCTGGGGTTGGCAGGCATTCCCAGCCCGATATGACGTGCCATATTCCAATGAGGAATATCTCACCCCACGGGCGGGCAGAAGGCAGGGGGTAGATTGGTAATACGGGGAGCCAAAGTGGGGAGAAATCTGACCAAATCGCTTGTCGTAAGGCAGTAGTGATCATGAGATGGGCGATAGAATCACTCGACAACACTTGAACCGATGAGAGAAGGGGTGTGATAGGACAGCCCTGCCGCACTCCTCGTCCACTCATCGCTCCTCCCAGACCTGCCAGGAACCGAATCCATTCAGCCAATCAGAAGAGAGTACATCTCTGCAAGGAAGCAGGGAGTCTAAATCTCTCATTTGTCAACTTTATTGCCTCTTTATCGCTTCAATTGGCCGGTGTGGCAAGGAAGTGTACCTGTGAAACGTTTATCGCGGAGGGAGACGTCAGTGAAGGTTTGTCCTCATGCTCATGGACGTGTCCAACCCGCTGTCTCCAAGAGCTAACGCGTTCTCAATCGCCTCGCTCATGTCCGGACCGGGAGGGGAAGTCGGGTTTGTGGGTATACCTCCCCTGGTCCCCCCGCAGAGGAGCACGGATTGTTATTTTGACTGGAGCCAGGGTGGAACCTACCCGAGCGTCAAGACCATGGAAGGTGGGTACCTGGGTAGGCAGATATCTTCATCGATGATCACATATCCATTGTGTTAGTGTTACACCTATGGATTGTCTTGTGGTCTACGGACCATGTTCGGAGTGACTGTTATGTAAGAATTATCAACTTTTGTTATTTTAATTTGACATTTGTACTTAAGTATCATCATTTACAGAATTTCAGGAATCATGATCACCATTTGCAAAAGAGTCTGTTTTGGCCTTTATGCACTAATCATAATACACTTAAAATATGTGCGATTGATAAGAACCAATATCTAAAGAAAATAATAAGAATTATGTTATGATTTCCTATATTCATTAACATTTTATAATTATTATACTCACGGGGGGGGGGGGGGGGGGGGGGGGGGGGGGGGGGGGGGGGAAGTATACAGTGTGTATTTATCAATACAACATTATGTTTTTAACATTTGGATTTATTGTCGTTTTTACTTTCAAATGAAAACCCTATTCACGCTTGCGTTCCTCTGACCGATTCCATGGGATTGTATGACACGTTAAACATATAATATTTACCCGAGAGTATTTTCTTAAAGGATCACTTCTTTACCAATTAGGATTCTATAGATGCCAGAATATAGAGTATCGACACTGTTATGAATTACTCCAGACGGTTTGCCCATCTGAATTAGTCTGTGCTAATCAAGCGTCACCGGGAAGACGACACAGTGTTTAGCATTTATAAAATCATTTTCACCGTTATATCAAATAAACATATCCCAATGGTCTCAGAGATTTCAAGAAATAACGGGAAATCAGGAATGTAACTATTCTGTTATTTACCACATGACGAAGAAGGAATATGAAACATTTTATATATTGATGAACTGATTACCACATGAGTGAGGTTTTGATTAAAGGCAAAACAGTTGTAAGATTTGGCTTTTCTATCAGAATAACAGAATGGAAATTGAACAGTAATTTTGTTTCCAAGAAATAACTCCAAACAACAATAATTTTATTCTTCCAAATTTATGTTTTATGACAAGTTACTAGTATCCAGCCTTGATTAATCATAGAGATCGATCCAATTAGAATACAAATTTTAAAACTCTGGTGTATTGGTTCCTATGAATTACATTCCGTATTGAATTTTGTGCCATTTCAGCATTCGATGAATTGATAATGATTATAAATGATGGAGGTTAAAAAGGTAATTATAATATTAAGAAATCTAAAACTATTACATAAACATAATTACCAAGTGTTTACAATTATAAAATTCATGTTAGGATATTTTGTTATTGAATGGGAATTAGTCAAACAATTATAAGCAATTATTTAATAACGTTCATACATCTATGATTTTGGTTCACATGAAGCATATCGATGAACTGTACGAGTTAAGAGTTGCGAGTTTAGTTTCTGTTTGTTTCGTATCACCCACATCTTTTCTTTGTGCAATTAGACTTCAGTCTGGTTTAAATATATATTAAGTATAAACTTTCGTTAAAAAAATGCCAGGTAATTAAAAGAAGGATTTTCATCGTGCTGTTATAATGATAGTTTAGCCAATTAAGTTAACGAAAATGCATGAGAAAGCTACCATGCGACGAATTCACATCGGGAATGTGGACGCTGCAAGAAAAATAATTCAATTGACATTCGTTTACTTTTCACTAATTTGACATTTGACTAAAGGACAAGGAAATTTCCCATTTATGTAAAGCTCAAAGTGTACAATTTTGATGAATAATTTTCAAATTTTGAAGATTATAAACATGCAGAAATGAAAACAAATACATGTTGGAAAGTTCAGGTTATCACATACCAAATGTGTATAAAGACATTTATATGCTATCATAATATTAATATTAATTCATATATATATATATATATATATATATATATATATATAAGACTAAAACTTAACTAAATGTAAGAAAAATACTACATTTACTTATTCAAATAAAACATTAACATTTATTAATGCAATACAACATAAGTTAATCTTTGACCTAATTAATAAAAAAAATATATATGGGTAAATGTTAATATGTATAAATAATAACAATTCATTCAGATTACATGTACCCCATCAGTGGAGACATTGTCTCAACCCGGTATCCCAGAGTGCACAGCGCGAGCTGATTAAAGGGGACGTTGATGTGAAGTCACCACGACGTTTCGGCAGATACTCCGATATTTATAGTCCCATCAGTAACCTAAACACTCGCTCCCAACTTGACTTGAATGTTTTAAACACTTGAAATTTATTTATAAACCAATTAGTGTATCTCGAGTGGAAACTCTATTAGAGGATTCATTCCCACTGTGTCTGTACATTTGTTGTGATGAATATCGGGCACCTTACAATGGATAGTGCATGATCCAAAAATTCACAATGTTGTTAAAACTAAACCTGACGCAATAGGGTTTCAGTATTTTCTCTCCACCTTTCATCAAGCGCCTGGTGGCAGATGGAATTTTGTGTTTCAAAAAATGACAAATTTGTTTCGAAAATGAGTCTGATGATTATCAATTTCATTGTTTTCAAAAACATAATTGTATTACTTAAACAGTTAAATGGGTTAAATAAAGTTTTAAAACAAATCATTCATATGTGATTGGGATTGCGAATGTAAGCTAATGTCGGACTTAACTTTCATCATAGCATGATAAACAAATGCTCTTAATAATTCATTATGCTTTGTATAATATTTATTTGTATTATATGTTTAGTGTAAGGGTATCTGTTGTTTGATGCAATACAAATTGTGAATATATGTATCATACTTATTGCAAGTGTGAAAAATATATTCTTTGTCATTTTTCATTCTTCATGATTTTTAATGGTTAAATAATAGGTTTATAATAACCCATGAGTAATTAAGAAGATTAACTTTCTTATATCATTATACCATACTACATCCGTGAAACAAATAAAATGTATTGTTGTTGTTTTGATTCTCCGAGAATTAAATGGAAACATGTGGGGGAAATATGATCAACAATGTTGAAAGAAAATTTTGAAAATGTTTTTCTCTTAAGTTAGTCAAACCAAAATTGTTTTCTTTTGTCGAATAACTACAATTACACTATTCTTATATACATATACATATGAACGTTCTTTTTAAATTACAGCAACAGCGTACTTATAAAGTTGGTTGTTTTGTTTATTTTGCATCACCTACCAAGCAAATGTTTAAAATTATATATACGGTAAAATATCCAAAGTTCATAAGTCGATTTAAATAATTAATACAAGAATACATTCGTTGTGTTTTGATGTGTTATTAAACGCAAATTTATTACTCAATAATATTCTTATAAACATCGTGTAAAATAACGGCATCAGTTAAAATCCATTAGTTTAACCTGCAATGTTATATCACATAAACTTTCCAGAAAATAAATGAATACAATATTTGAAAATAAGAATTGCGTCAACATTTCTTCTTAAATGTGTAAACTCATAAAGTCGAAATGCTACAAGTCCAATTAAACTTGTTGAATAGTTATACATGTATATTACACTGCTAATGCCTTAATTGATGTAACAGCCATAGACAGCATACACGAAAACATATATGCTATTACATCAAATGGCATCACGTTTGAAAAAAGGGTATACACTGATTGAAACATACATTTGTGTATGTATTCATTCAAGAAAAGGAATGTACATCATGTTACCAACAGCTCATTAACTACTTTACTCATAACTATATAAGTTCATGCTGAGATATATGCAAATGAATACACAAATGTAAAAAATAAATTTTCAAAAGTCAAACAATCACCACTAATTAATTGAAGTTATGAAATATTTAGTATCAGCACAAATATCCAAGACGTAAAGACAACAATGTGTTATCCCATTAATCAAATCAACCCTAAACCCAGTTATGCTTCAATCTTCTCTTACCTAACTTTTAATTAATTATCATGTTACTAAATATCATAAAATCAATTAATTCCATAAATTAAATAACACAATCTTTACACATGAACCGTTTTGACAAATATTTAAATCATTCCATATTTGAATATATATGAAGGGCAAAAAAACGATTATATATCAAATAACTCAACTGTCTGCATGGATTAAAAATACAACGTTTGCATGAACCGTTTTACCTATATGAATATGTCCATACTTGACCACATTCAAACGGTAACAAAAATCCATTATCATATAATCCAACATTACAAAATCAACCACTAGGGTATATCAATAACACAACTGTTACGCGTGAACCGTTTTACACATATCTAAATAATCCTATGTTGAACACATCCAAACAGTAAAATCAATCAATAAATCAACCTATTTTTCACATCAACTACATGCATAAATTAAATAATATAACCTTTGCATGAACCGTTTCAACACAAATAAATATTAAGAAAATTTGAATACATAAAAACAATATAAAAATGGCCAGGGTTTTTAAATAGAACCGAATATATTAAAGGTACATCCATTGTGTTGTTGGGGGTCACATATTGCAAACGCTATAAATGGTATTACTTTATCGAGAAGTACCGACTGTTAGCGAAAACTACCATTTTGATGATAGTAGACTGAGCATATTGACGATATGAAGGTAAAAGTAGTGATTTCTGATCGAAAACCGGACAATGCACAGCGTGTGGCGCGCGTCAATGAGTCAAACGTAATTTTGGAATCTTATTTATAACAGACAAAAAGACAAATTTGAGTTGATAATGTTTAATAGATCCCATAACCACTGTGCATGCACATGGGACGTGCACTTTCGGTTTCTGCACATGTATAATTATGTTACTCAATTTTAATTGGAAACTAATAATTATGATATATTTGGCGATTTGGGATAAATATGCAAGCTGAGTGAATTTATTTGTATTGTAGACACCACATGTGGTGAGTTGGAACGTATTAAAGCCAAATAAAATTTTATGAAACACAATGGATGTACCTATAAAGTCAACCGCCAGCATAGTTTAAACAACAATCCATTGTATGAACCGTGTTTTGTACATATTTAAATCAGTCCATGTTTGACGACAAATCCAAACGGTAAAAATCAAGGTTTTTGACCTATACAGAGAACACGAGAGTTTTTCAGCTTATCACACAGAGGCGAGAACAGACTGAACAAAGATGATGCAGAGGACGATTAACACTTAATGTTTTAACACGTGAAGAGTGATTGCTGATAACGTCACATACGTTTAATTTAAGAATCAACGTTTATGTGGAAATCGGCACGTTTTGTTCCGACAAATTTGTTACCTCACTTGAAATGTTGAATTCCATGGTTTCGTGTTGTGTGATGTGATATAAATGGTTGTTGAAGTAATTAGATATAAATGGTTGTTGAAGTAATTAGATATAAATGGTTGTTGGAGTAATTAGATATAAATGGTTGTTGAAGTAATTAGATATGAATGTAATTAAGTCGTTGCGCTCTAACGTTATTGTCTTATAACGTTTTGTGACAAGAACAGGAAGATTTCCTGGATAACTTCTTTAATGTGAAAATATACGACGTTTCGGAGTATATACTCACTCCTTCATCACATTCCATCTGATGAAGTAGTGAGTACATACATGTAAACGTAGTGTATTTTCACATTAAAGAAGTTGTTATCATGAAAATATTCCTGTTTTTATGTATGCCACTTCTAAATGCCCTTCAAAGACCCGCGTTTTGTAATAGTTTAAATTTGAATTATCGAGTCTTGTTTAAATAATTGAACGCGATGTATATATCTGATTTTGTAGATAGTCACACTGTATAAACATTGTTGTTTTAGACAGTATGAATAAAAGAGCTTTTAAGGGACAGGTCAACAAATACAAATTAAAGCTTCTAACATTGATTATATGTTATTGTAAGTTAACCATAAATAACCACAAAGTAATGTCGTATTGTTTTTTAAAAATGTGCATGTAACATTGATAATAGAACACGAACTGAATGTTAATGATACATATTGATTTAAAATCTTATGCCTGGTTTATGCTGTATATTTTATGTTGATTTGAAGTCAGTTTTGAAATTTTCAACAAATAGATTCCTTGTGTCTGTCATTAGTGAATGGAATCAACATTAACCTCACACACTGACAGTAATTATACCGATTTAAGTCACGAACGACTGTTAAGGGGAACTTGTTGTTTTAAAATTTACATATGTGAAAAATATGGCTTTGGAAAGTCAACATGATTTACTGACATTGCCTAGCCCCGGGTTAATGTAGAGTTTACATAAATACACAGCGTGACACAATGTATTAATTTCCCCTTGCCTGTCGTCACTCAGTGCCGTGTGTTTATGTTCGACTTATTCACTTGGTCCATCTCTCGACCCTGTTGACATGCAAAGTGCGAATAATGATGATGTACCTAACAGTAATACCACATTAAAACTATGATGATAGTTCAATGCCCGTTTTATTGTTGGGCATTACGATATAGAGATAATATTGTAACTGTCGTCTATTTTGTACTAACAGCTCTACCAAACATTAAATTATGAATATAATTTCACAGCACACATAAAATAACAGTTAAAGATAAACTTCAGATGGAAATTTACAATATTGTATCATGTATTGGATTGTGGTGAATTCAGAACAAATAATTCATTGAAGAAATCTCTGTGTGTAGTCATGTCAACTCTTAGCGTAATTGTCATTTCAATGTGATTATTGATTACACTAGGGTCCCTGTAGGTCCCTCCTTGTAATTGCACGGGTATTTGTGGTGACTACAGTTTAGTTCCGATATTTCAAGTTTACTAACTGTACATGTCAGCGATTGTAAAGTGTAAAAGTCATCAGGTAAACGTATATATGTAACTTACCTCAGAAATGATAACCTTGGCAATAACGAATTCCATAGAGAAATGTTGAACTTATGGTTAATTCGGTACTTTTGTTGTTATACATTTATCCATTTGTCAAGTTAAACCATATGAAAGGGTTTATCAAAATAATTGAATACACGATTGACAAAACAGCTTTCTTCGTTGACTACTTCCTTCAGCGCCGATGACATTCATAATGACGAAGACTCGCTGTAAGACGAGTAAAGAAAAAGATCAAAATGTACAAATATGGAGAAGAAAACAGAAAGCCTGAAAACTATGTTTTGGGTTTTAAACTCCAAAACGTTGATTTGTTAAATGTCGTAGGAAATATTGTCATAAACCGTTCATGTATTTGTAATAAAACATATTTTGCGTTTCCAGCTTGCCTGCTGAACTCAAACGCCGGTCGTGCACTGTATGACGTAGCAAGATATGACGTCACACAAGAGCATCTCGGATGTCGTCTGAACGATACAGACCTAAACAAAACTGAATTGGATTCAAACCCGGACAAGAGCGGTAGCCCGGCGTCACTGAAATCTGATTCACCCAAGAAGCCGCTTCACCCGAAGCTGGCAAACATCTCCGTTCAGCTGGAAATGAAGGCTCTGTGGGATGAGTTCGATGAACTGGGAACAGAAATGATAGTCACAAAAGCGGGGAGGTATGTTTTATCACATTCATTACTTACATATTATGTTTATATTGAACCAGCTCAAATGTAAATATCAACTTCCTAACACTGTTAAAATATATGGAAGAAATTTTACTATTTTTCATCTTACAATACATGTATTACCTTTTGTATCTTGACCATCGATGACGTCAAAATGTGAGACTACATTTAAAATATTCCATGTAAGCATTCTGAATACTATCTTTGCAGAAACGTTAATACATAAAACAAAATAAAGTTTGTGTTATTTAGCGTATATTAGGCTAAGATTTTAATATGACTTGCACAGAAAGAATATAACTGTACTATCAGAGCAAGAACAATGGTATAGGTGTAGATTGGTTAACGTATGCTTTGAAGGTTTTCGTTAACTGTATATGTAAAAAATAATCAAATACCATAGAAATTACGTGAGTGCTTAGTGAAATGTCAAAATGAAACATTTCCATTTTCTATTAAATTTATAACTGACAGCCCATGCTCCATTGACATAAATTTAACTACAATATAATTCTCATAATTAGAAACACGTGCTGAACTGCCTAACCGCTAAACCCAAGGACTTGTATATCACACAGTATGATACGTAACGGTATAAGCTTCATCAACACTTACCCTGTTTTGTTTTCTATACATACAAATCATTACACGATAGTAATGTAATTAAGCTTCTACAATCAAGCATTACCCCACTACAGAGATCGCATAACAAGATTGCACCTGTATGGAACATGGGCTAATGACCCCCCAGGGATCTCATGCCATGCCAGTGGGGTCTGGCGAGGAAGGGGGTGAGGGGAAATGACCGACTCCCTCCCTGACTCCCCGGGGTGCCTGACATGTGATCCAATGTTACGATTTCACACATGCTGCTTCCGATGACACATGACTTGATTGGGATATAAGTAGATTTCTCTGGAAGGTGTACAGTACATAGTGTCTTGTGGACCAAAGACATAATCTTATTCCTTGTGTAGACTAAGATTTATAATTTCAGTAATAAGTTTTTTTTCCCTTATCAACAACAATATTTTACTAACAATTCAAATAGTTATATAAAATGGAGCCCTAGAGATGCCTTGATGTTTTGAGAATATAGACATGCTATTATTTTTTAGATTGGACTGCTCATAAATTGAATCTTTTGCTCTAGAGTTTGGAGGACAAACTAGGTGTCTTGTCACAAAATGACCTACAATTCTGGTTTTTTTTTCAAATTCACTAAATAACAATGCCGTTTCAAAGTTGATTTTGTGATTGTGAATATGTCGACCAGCACTTTGAGCACGCAGTGTGTATGGGTATATGCGCTATATAAATGGTCTCTTACTAGATTATTACTACATTTATTTGATAAGAAGGCAGTCTATGTATAAGGGATTTTATAACATAATTAATTGACAACTAACTGAGCTCCGAAGTGATACCGTGATAATGTTGACTGAACATTTACTTAATTCGTCTTGCGTTAACCACTCCGGTTTCAATTTTACGATTTGACACATACTTAGGGCATGGATATTCTATATTCGTTATATTCTCAAAAGAATACATTTACATTTTTTTCTAGACTTGCAACAATCATTTATGAACTTAGTTTAACATCTTAACTCACTGTAATGGTTACGATGAGGGGTCTTACACATCGAATATACCATCATGTTCATCATATTGCTGACTTGAGAAAGAAGAGTCAACTGAAGATCGCTTTAGTTGTGATTGTTCTTCTGTTTCAATATGTGAAACTTAGTTAACTCTCTTTATATGTGATCTGTTACATAAATTATTTATTTCAACATGGTTCATTATGTGATAAATAACATGATTTGGTTACAACAGGGTATATCATTTGATAAATAACATTATTTTGGTAACAACATGGTATATCATTTGATAAATAACATTATTTTGGTAACAACGTGATATATAATTTGATAAAATAACAAAATATGATGTAGTAACAGCATGGTGTATACTTTGATATATAACACTATGATTTGGTAGCAAAATGATATACAATTTGATAAATAAAATATGGTTTGGTATAAACAGTGGTGTATAATTTGATAAATAAAATATGGTTTGGTAACAACACGGTATGTAATTTCATATATAACACTACGATTGGTAACAAAATGGTATATAATTTGATAAATAAAATATGGTTTGGTAACAACATTGTCCAAAATTTGATAAATTATATATGATTTGGTAATAACACGATTGAGATTATTTTGAATATTTTACACCAAGATATGCTATTTGGAATACATTATATTAATAGTACTGTAAATATGATATTTCAGATATTTCGCTTAGTTTCCTTAAAATAATAAAGACAAATAACATGATCTAGTTTCAACAAATAGCTTGATCCTCCGTACAACTAACATACAGAACCAATACATTAACCCTTTACAGTATAAACATCAAGAGGTATAAGTATATCCACGATTGAAAGCGTATCAATGACGGAAATACATTCTTCTACATCGGAAACAAACATCGCTTCATTTGATCCCCTTTACGTGTTGATTTTCACATAGTTTCTAGCACGTGGTGTTGAACACCCCCGCACTTTCAGGGCCCCCAGTTCCACGTATCCCCATTCCCCGGTAGACGTGATCCCTTGGGCACACTGCACATGCTGCGCCTTAATTGTCGTTGATTTCTCAAAATGATCTCTTCCGAATCGTCAAGATCTGAAAATGAGGCGAAACATTTGGTAAACACGTGTGGTTTCAATATCAATCAATTTCACATTGCAAGTAACCCCCGTCCCTCCCCGGCCTCACGAAACAAATGCGATCTGCCTTCTAAAGTCGGTTCCATGAGACAGGATTCATTCGTTGATTCATTTTAACTCTTCTACTGTCGCATACTGGTATATATTGCAGTCTATCCCTTAACCCTCTATGGACTGTTTTATTGTAAAAACTCACAAACCCTTGACCGTTCACACAGGTAGTTCACTAAACAGTTTTCTAATTAAATTAACTTTAAATCAAAACATTGTTCCACATCAAAATCAAGTCAGGTTCTGAAACCTATAATATCGCCAGGTTCCCTTTCAACATTACCATATGAAACAATACAAATTACAGATTTCCCCATACAATTGAAGTATACAAATGTATCTGAAGCACACAATGTCCGTTGTCCAATTTGTAGTTTTACTGGAAATCGAAACTCTGAATTAGAATTTAACTGTGAAGTGCAGCCACTCCGTCCTTCCGCTTCGGTTCGTTTCCTAGAGACGAAACTATGGTATTTGAAGATGCAACGAAATTGTGTATAAATGAAGTAAGGGGTGCCCTGGTGCTGGAGTAATGTTCAACATATAATTTCAGAAAACGTTACACATTTGAAACCTGAAAATAAGTTATAGCCTCTTGGATATCATTTTCCTTGTGCTATACATAAACTGAAGTACAGAAGAAAGAACAACCTCAGTCGGTTCTATTATTCTATCAATATTTAAAAGAAATTAAGATACATTTGATTATGACATAATACAAAATCACATTTCTGCAGTATTTTGATTGAATTACATGACTGGTTAATGTTTAGTTAGAATATCTTTGTTTAATGTACGCAGGGGTAAGAAATGAAATTTACACCAACATGACTCGTACCATGTTTAAAATGTTGTAAATGTGTGCAGAATGAGGCACATTTATTGATTTTTACAAAGAAGATGTCTTATATATGTCGATGAACAGTTGCGTTTTATCCAAATTAATTTACTAAAAAATTAAAAGTTTTTTTTTAAATTCCAAAATCCACGCAGAAGTATTCATTGGCTGATGACTAAACGCCTTCACTTTTCAGTTTTAGAGTACGACGTCGAAAACGTAAGATATTTGTAATTGAAAATAATACATAATTATGATAAAACCAACTGAGGTGTGTACTTTCTTTTGTACTTCAATTTAGTAACGATTAATAGTCACTGACATTATTATTATAAATATGTTATCCATAAGATCTAGTATTTTCGTTTGAAATGATAATTTCAGAACTAATGTACAAGTCTGATTCTTCATTGAGCTTCCAGTCTTGTTATAAACTTGCATAGGGTTTTAATTATAATTAATACAATGATCCTACGATATAGTATGTTGATGCCTTTGACTATCCAGGTAGCCTTCCTAATAATTACAACAGTAGAACACATAGACTGTACATGTATAAATGTTTCCTATCGGTATCGTGCATAGCAAGTGTATGTGGTCCAAGCACATTTACTCCAGCATCGAAGGAACACGCCGGTAGAAAGGATTATATTGTATCTCTCAATCTCCGGTAGTAAATCATTGCCAAATGAACAGCAAAACACATCTATCTCTGCTCCGAGTTTCGATCTCCTGCGTGGAAAAATGTTGATATAGGTTTCATTTGTCATTTGCGAAAATTTATGTGATCTTCTGCTTTGTGTGTAAACACGTTTTGACGCTGAAGGTTGTCAGTATTTGCTCTGCCTGTGTGTTTATTGTGTTTTGGGAGTCAAGATACACTATCTTCCGAATCCACCGCACCCTCCACTGTTTGCAATGGGAAATATTCTAAACCCCCCGTTATTACATATGTGGTCCACCATTATCTATTTACAGGTCATTTGCTGTTTACGCTGTGTTTGTTATTGTATGGAAATCGTAAAATGCTAATGGTCATATATTAAAAACCGTTACAAGGTTTCATCGCCCTTTCCTGTTTCTCTCTCTGGTTTGGTTCAGCTTCATTTGATACCACTCACCTCGTAATAATGTGTAACATATAATTTTGAACATGGTTCCATTGTTTCCATTCAGACTTTTGTACGTTTTTACTGTTCCTTATTTCAATAGTTGTCAACGAATATCATTATAATATATTTTGTACAAATCTGTCACATCTGGATTCATCAGTTAATAGTTCAGGCAAAAATTCAATGTGTCAGTATATTTAATAAACCCACGTGCAAAAGAAACGTCCCCACATAAAATACAAGATAGATCAGCGATAAATGCGACTGAAAAAACGTTACATCATGTCTTCAGAACCAAACAATACTATAAATATGAATTTTCAAAACATAATCTGTTCATATTTCTGAGAAACCCACCTTTTAAGAAATCATAGTTTATGAATCTCATTAACTAGATTAGATAGAAGCGTCAAAAAGCGATTTTTGGCTTGATTTGGGACGACCTATAAAGTCATGACGCGTCAGCAAATTTAAATCCAAGAAGGTTATTTATGTTGATGACAGCTTTTTATGGATTAAATTTCCACTTTTTAAATTGTTTAAACTTACTTATCAAACATTGTGGCCAAAAACATCTTGAAAAAGCGATTTTAGCAACCTATGTATATTTGAACAGATATAAATATAAAAGTGTCATAATCTGGTGTATGAAATTGTGAGTACATCTTTACAAAACATGTGTCTAACAAATACATTCAAAATCTACTTTCTCCGACATCAATATTTCATTTTATTACCATATTGTACTTTATACTTATGTGGGGAGGTTTCTTTTGCACGTGAGTATTTATACCTACACAAGAATGTAGTGCTTTAGTACTAAGAACAATTATCTCACTCCCTTCTCTCTATATATGTAGCAATATACATGTCCAATGTAATATATCATACTTAAATAAACCCCATACCCTTCTCTACAAAAAGGACTGTCAGCAGGAAACCTAATCATCGAAAGGATTAACAAAATGTAATGCTCTTTATCATATTTAAAAACTAATCACTGTTAGAATATAGACTAGGTCTAAGTTGTCCTTTATTTCCGTCTATGCATAAATATTACCATAGTTTCATTTATGTTTTTTGTTTTCCTAAATCGGTTTAATTTAGAGCAGAGCAATATCGTTAAATTGAAAAATGCTTATAGACAATCGCAAAACCAACAACAGTTATATATAAACGGTTGGCACTATAAATAAAGTCATGTAATTCGATTTCAGTTGTACCAGCAGAGCTGATTCTGAAAACTCGTTTCTGATGTTTGGATAACTATTGCCAAACAGTCTCAGAAACAATGAGGAAGAAATGTTTTGTTAACATAAATTGTGCAGTCATCGCGGTCATAAATAATTTTACACGGTCATTCCAACTTCAACGAGAAAAAGTTCTTTATTTTGTTAGGGTTTAGATTGAGAGATCTTTCAGAGAAGAAAATCATAGACGAGAAAACCAGAACTGTTGTCTAAATATATTCTAAATGGTTAAAAGTAAACTTGAACAATAATTGAAAAACGTAGGTTTGTAAAATAAATGTTAAGTGCATTCTTGTGGAGACTGTTTGAACTTTCTCAAAATATCTGCTAGATTATTTAATACATCTATTTTATTTTATGGTTTAAACCATTTATAACTTACATCATGATTTGTTATTCACATATTTATTTCAATTTGATTAAATGTAAAAATAGAACGAAATTATGAACTTATAGTCATAACCTCTAATTTTCCAATTGGAGCTTAAAGTGTTTCGGGTTATATTTGTAATGATAAGTTCTTATTTTGTTTAATTGAGTAAAGCTACATATAAATTTACTTCAGAATTAATAAATACTTGATAGAATGTATTTGAAGAGTTATACCTTCAGAGAAGATAATAATATATCTTAACATGTTAACTGTGCTGAGAAACTAGGTAATTTGACAATAACTGATATAAAAAAACTTATTATACATGAATAAATGTAACGTACCATTATATTTCAGTTTTCGTATATATACTAGATGTATAAGCTATTATCTCAGTAGTATATAGTAGCAGTATCATTACGTAATATCAAGATTACCATGTACTTAGAGGCGTATTAATTAGGAGGTTAGGTTGATGGGTTCCACACATACATGTACATGTTTCCCAAGTGACCAATAGTTCTCTAGCTATACATGTAGGGTTGCATGCCACTTCAACTATCTTGGGTTGGGGATGTTGGTTCCATACCATACCATACCATACCATACCATACCATACCATACCATACCATACCATACAATACCATACCATACCATACCATACCATACCATACCGTACCGTACCGTACCATACCATACCATACCATACCATACCATACCATACCGTACCGTACCATACCATACCATACCATACCATACCATACAATACCATACCATACCGTACCATACAATACCATACCATACCATACCATACCATACCATACCATACCGTACCATACCATACCATACCATACCGTACCGTACCGTACCGTACCGTACCCTGCTTTTCTTAGATTGACCCCCAGCATCCTCAACTGTAATATCGAGTCTACAGCACCTCTAGAATTGTGTAATCTATACAGTTTCCGTGTCACTAGAGGTTTATAGCTGTGAGAACGAGTGTAGTGGTATGGTTGGGCCATTACACTGCGCAAGTAAACATGCGACTTGCCTGCCGTCATAATATGGCGGCGAAACGAGCCAAATTTCAACGTTTGCGTGTATTTAGTGCAAACCCACGGAAGCAACGGTTAAACAAAGCCAGGAAAACAAAGTGCAGGGAAAGTCTTTGAGGGCTTCGAGAGTTGCCGGTAATTGGAAAAACTTGTGTGGAAATTGAAACTATTCAAGTGTTTTGAAAGCAGGTGTATCTTGGGATACCATGTTTACATGCGCTTCGACGGTTCTGCCTGTACCGACATGATGTTGGCAAGACTTACTGTCGGCAGAAGCATGAGGGTGGGCTCAATGTCATGCAGAATGTGATATTGCCGTTAAAATCTATAGCCCCTTGCTGTAAAAATAATATGTCGAGTTAGCTTAAAATATTTCACATATGAAAACTGTTGTATTCATATATATGTGTGTCTGTATAGCATTTCAGAAGCGAGTATATCAGTTTAATAGCAATGTTTCAGTGAAACGATACCATACCTTCATAGGTTTCCCTTAAGCTTCTTCGTGATAACGTACATTGTGTATTGCATATTGTGAGTATGTTTGCCATATAAACCAGTGGCGGAGTTCGAAGATGGAGTCATATATGCTATATACAAACTCCTTGGGAATAGTTTTTATTGTAAGTTAAATATGGGGCATATTCCCTCCAAACCAGAATTCTGGATACGACCCTGTACATGAGAATTATTCAGTTACAATTTTAGATGAAAGATGAGACCCTGTACATGAGAATTATTCAGTAACAATTTTAGATGAAAGATGATGTGAGCTTGAAAAAAGTGTTTCAAAATGCGTCTGATTGTACAGTGAAGTTATATAAACAGTCTGTCTTCATTTCCTGTTAATCCGGAAATTGCTATTGCTTCATTGTGATCTGCTTTTCCGTTCTCCTTACCTCGGACAGTTCCGAATGTTTCTTCTCACGTTGACGGTGTACAGAGTCCTCTGATTAGATAAGAGTAAATTGGTCCTGACAGGTAACTGATTGTTACCTTGATATAGAGCTGAACGTGCGATGGTACTGTTTAGTAACATGTACTAGACTATCTTATGATGTATTTGGCAAAGAATTGCAATGATAAACATATGTAAATGCCAAAAAATCCCCAAACCAAATGAATGGTCATCATATTCTACACTTGATAAGTTCCTGAATATATTCGAGATTCGCAGAGTATTTATTCCAGATGAAGCACATTTTGATAATGTACATTCAGCTATATAATGATGTGTAATACATGATAGCGGATATTTAAATTGAATAAAGTGATACATTCTTATCTTTAGAAACATTACTTAAAATATATTTTTGGATTTCAGTTATCGAATGTTTTGAACAACTATCCTCATCACGTAATATTCATGTCAGCATATAACACTGTTACTTACACCCTTTAAATTGATACAGGTCATATGGTGTATGCTTTTAGTGCTACATAATTATCATGTCTTTTTCTGACACTTCGCGCATGTCAAAATAAGAATGAATCATTACAGCATGTGTATCGTATTGTCTGTACCCATTAATCACAACACTTTATAACATATTCACACCACAACGAATCTTATCATTGTATGTGTGATATTGCAATAGAAGATCCATTTCATCACACGCACTCGTTTTTCAGCGTTTTATATTTTGGTTGAATTATCTGATTTCACTCCTCCTTCTCGTCAGTTACATAAAACTAGCCAAAATTAAGCACCTACTGCGTATTGTAATATAAATATTCCTTGTTGAAATGTCCCGCTGTTTTATGATACCCACTGATACTGAAACAGTAAAAATCATCCTTTTTGCTGAAGAAATACAGCGTTAGTGCAGACCCCTGTAGTATCAATTCTCCAATTTGAAAACCTGTCCAAAACTGCCTGCCTTTACGTCTTCTACCTCTTTCGCCTATCACTTATAAAAGATTGATGAATTCCAACCTTCTTCTCCTTATCATCCCTTCCTCTGAATATAATCTTTTCATTTAGCCCAAATATACAAAAAAACATCTGTCGGCGATTTTTTGTCTTCCGTATCTACCGTTAGCTCTATATCTGTATTTTCCTAGTGTTTCCGTTTTGACTTTTGTCAGTTTAATTTCTCTATTAATCTTATCTGAACCGCGACTGCAACTTGGAGTGTTGTGTTACCAGATAGAGCTCCATGCAGTGTTCTTTATCAAGCAAAGAGACGTGTTCCTGATAGGCCAAGAACACAGCACTGCGGCGGAGATAGCTGCATCTGTTGCCTCAATGAGAGTGACAATGATAGATTTCTTACTGGAATACACTCTGTGAACTTTGCCAGTTCATTTTGTAATTGAAAAGAAATTGCATTGTGGATACCCTTTCGTAGTTGATCACGACTTTTGACGCTTTAAGATGTTACTTTAAGTGTGATAAAAAAAATTAATGAAAAAAGACTAAATCAAATAAAATTATAAACCAACCCCAAATTCGACGTATACAGAGCTCTATATGATGCTTTTAAGTATATCTCCACTTGAATGTTTACGTGATGTCCAAAACGATATAATATTCTAAAACTACGTGTTGCCTTTTGATGAATTTACAATTTTATGAATAGTGACTCTTTTACTTTATTTTCAAATTGTAAAATCAGATGTAAAGTTAGTACACATGTACAAACAATGTCATGTTCAATAAGAAATCGAGAGAGCACGTTATGTACTTGACTAGTCTGAGACTCTAAACAAATTATTTATTTAAACAAATGTTGTTATTAATATTACAAGGGATACTCTGAGAAAAGGCAATTTAAACTAGTTTAGACCCAACTCTAGACGTGTTTTGAAGGACGGATCATCATATGTCGAGGTGTTGAAAAACTTAAAGGCTGAAATTTTTTCAACTACCGTTTGAAGTGAAACTAAGAATTAACTTGCAGTCATGGTACCTAACTCGGTCTGTTAATGAATTGTTAAATCAATTAAACGACATTTGAAATTATTAGCGAAATGTTTTTCGATCTAATGACAATAAGAGACACAGGGATAACTGGAAAACATTATATATTATATATATTGCAAACACATGTCCACAACTGGAATAAGCTAACAATGAAACACAGCAAATTATAAAATTTAATTATTTCCGAACGAAGTTGATAACATAATTTGTATTCTGAGGGTCACTTGTCAGTGTCTAAACAAGTATCTCGTCCAAAAGTAAAATCTTGCTATGCCGTTTTAATGGGCAAACTGAACATTTAGAAACATCTCAATAGTTAAAAAATATTTAAAATTTACGCAGGAGAATATACCGATTTATGTTTTATAATACGTGTTCCACGTGTAATTAACCTCCCAATAAAAGTTAACGAGATGGGATGTGTTTACTCATTGCATGTGATAGCATGAGATATCTCACTGGAGGTTATCAACTGAACTTTGCAAGTTCATCACTTCATTAGGCCAATGGTATCGATAAACGCACACCTGTAAGAGAGAATGCACTTTATTACTTTCTCACTGAAACTTTAATTTATATTTGACACTGATAGGGTTTGGTATTCATTGTTTGAATCAACGTATGAATTTGATGCTTACGCCAAGTACCAAAAATAACTTTGAAAAATACTGACATTTTAAACTATTGGATAAAGTCCATTTTTAAAAGGATATCCAAATAAAAATATAAAAAAAACATCACGTTATTACCAAGTTGATTTTCACACTTCATCAAAACATCTTTTATGTTGCAAAAAAAGGAAGTAACTGATTGGTGAAATGCCATCCATTTCTTCAACAAGTATTGACAACTATTTGTAAAAAGGCTATTACATCCGATTTTGTCATGTATTTTTTATTCTTTCCATTTCAACCCGTTAATTAAACTCTTCTGTTTGTTTTAGAGTGATCATTAAAGTTAACACTGAGCAGACTGTTATCGTTCTTGTTCAAATATATTGGTTTTGAAGGTTCATAGTGCTGTTTCCAGTGACTTTTAACAAAAAGGCATATACTTTAGTTTGACCAGTTGACTTGAAAGGATGGAATTACTCAGATTACAGCAACCAATATTCACATTCATTTCTCAGTATAACGTAACATGTTTTTGGAGACTAAATGCAAATATCCGAAAGGAGCGAAACTTTATCTGAATTAATTTTACTTTTTTAAACTTATTGTTATGTTATTCCATATGTTTACTTTTACTGACACGTTGTCTTCTTTCTTATCAAACAACCTTTGCCGGTGAAAAAACGTGGGGGTACTTAACTTTTTTGAATATATGACTTAATTTATCGTATCAAAGAAAAAAATCACGCCATTGTGCATTCATGATTATGATCCGTCGATTACATTATAAAGTTATTACATGAGAATCAATATATTCATTTACTAATTAACATTAACCAGTCTAATTACAACATATTTTGCGTTTTAAAAACATAGCAAAGAGCGTTTCAGCAGGTTAACGATAATGTTGAAAATGCAAAACGTGACATGAATATGAATGTAAATCAGAGAAAATATGACATTTATCATCAATCAGTGTATGCAGTATATGCTTAAGTTAACATCAACATCTCTGTTGCATGTGAAGCGAGGAGCTCTTAATGTGCTTATCACAAGTCTGATATCGGTAGTTCGTCACAGCTCCTGGCAGCGACAGTTCCGGTCTGTTCCAGCTCCGTACACTTGAAAGCGAATCCGTCATGGCAGGTTACACCATAAGATTAACGAGACACTTAAGACGAGCTTGTTGCAACGGACCCCGCCAGGAGTGTACACTTGCTGGCTTTCCCTTAATAAAGTATGTCTAACAAGTCGGCTACGCTTCTGTTATGACAAATAAGACAAATGAGCATTTAGGAGCTCATGGTGTGTGTTTAGAAAGCAAGATGTCCTAGTGATGAACTAAACTCAAGGATAAAAAAACTACATGAGAACTTCTTCATATTAAACTAACTTTATGCACTCCAATGAAATTGTTTCACAGTTCAGTTTAACGTTAAAATTTAAAGCTCACCGATGAAATTTTCAAATAGAACCGGACCTTGAGAGGGACATTGTGTATTTTTGTCATTTCAATTTAAGTAGTACAACCAAAGCAGTACAATACCACGGGGTTCTAATCAACGATATGACGGACTGTTGCAGACCTTGCATGTTGCCAACAGACATGAAATGAAATAGTTTCAGAAAGAGTCTTTCACATAGACTCTGAAAAACATCACTATTACAATAAATACTGAAGAGGAGCCTATGACATTCATAACCTTACAAATTTAGGACATACAATAAAAACATGGTCAGGAATGTTTTTAGTAAAACTCCTGCGTGCTATTTACAAAAAGATTCCAAATCATTTGATAACAAAACGGAGCGTTAATGGTCAAAGAAAATTTACAAAAGATATTCATCACTTGAAACACAAGAGACGATTCTTTTGAAGCCAAGTTTGTTTAATACAGCACAAATTGCCTTGATAAAAATGAGTTTATTTCCTTGATGCTATACCTCCTCCAAATAGCTATATATCTGTATGTCCATCAATCACTGTGTGCGACCTATAACTCAAACACAGAACAAAGAAGCTTTAACACAACGCTCTGACAGGCGAGAGTTGGAACCGTGGTCCATTGGTGCTCTTCGTGGTATTTCGCTTTTATCGCAAGGAAATAACACCTTTGTTTTTCCATATCTCTGGGACTTCTTGGTACTTGGACGATAGCTCTTCTTTGAACCTTCAGAATGAGCCTTTAACTGTCTGAGTTGATATAGATAGCTTAACATTTACACGGCGACGACTTGCAACACTGTATCTTCCAGCATTGATTGTCTTACTTTAAGTTCTGAATGTCACCCCACGACTGGTAATCGGGCACAACTTTATTGCAGTGATATCGCCGTAAAGATGCATTTACGTCCTAATCCCGCCGCCACCATGCAACATTACCTCTTTATCGCCTACCCATGCTCCTGGTCAGTAATTAATTTGTTGCATGTGGTCGGGTTCTGGTCAATGATCGGTCTTGTCAGTGCCTATCTCAACCCTCAGAGCTAATTAAGCCCTGAAGACAAGGCAGTTATCGCCCTTCAAGCAGCCTGTCTTCCATCACTGCGCCACCTGGGTGCACGTGCGTGTGAACCAGGGGCGATAATCTCTCACAATCCATCAAGCGCCGCCATGTCATTGTGCAACCCAGGGTGCCACGTACAGAGTCAGTTTACATTGAGACACTGAGTGGGAGGGGTGGGAAGAAAGTTTGATTCTAACACTCCATAATCACCGCGATTGCAAGAGCTATTGTCAATAGAGACTGTAAGGTTCCACGTTACATGTTAAAACTAGGGTCTTAACTTATGTTAACTTAAACCAGTCTATCAAATTGCACAACGATTCCTCAAAATGGATATAACGTGACCTCAGGGATCTTTTTAATTTTATTGCTACGTTTTTTTTACCTTTTTAAATACAACTTCGATTTGAGATACTTAAGTGAACATATGTCACAGAGATGGACATGGTCTAGATACACTACATTGTTCAGAGATGTTCCATCACTAATAAATTCGGTTCAGCTTTCCATATAACATTATTAATCTGTTACCTATATTTTATTGTCACGAAATCATTACAAACAAGAATAAGATCCATATCCTGTCCTGGTTTCCTGAGCTTGTGAGGCATTTGTGAAATCCTTTGAAGCAAAGAATTCTTCGGAATGTTGATGCAGCATCTAGTTACTTTTACTAATTTTTCAATTTCGCATCTTACTTAATCGTATTTAGATTTCTTCTCCATATCAATTTCGTATTCCCATTGTTTGGCAGATTACGCCCGTGAAGTGAAGTTATTTTAACGATTAAAGTGCAATGACTACGCAATGTTATACTTCTACAACGTGGCTAATCATGGAGACAAGTGACAGTATGTTACGTTTGTGACAGTTAGTGGCGTTTTGCTGGGCATTTGAAGATTCCTGTCTCGAGAATAACTCTTTTACTTACATATCGAACGTTATTGGATACTGACTAGTGTACATTGATATGGCAGGAGATGACAATGCGAAGGTTATATCTTATATCTTCTGCATTATATGCACGTTTTATTGTTTAAACTGGCATATACGATTGAATCCCAAAAATATGTTGCCCTTTTTTAAGAATGAAAATCCAAAGCATTTGTATATATCCATTATACGAAGACAGTTACATCTAAGGACCAAGAAAGCAATGGTCTGAGTCTACACTTGTGGGGGAATCTTAAGTTAATCTTGCCATATGATAAAAGCTTTGATGAACATAGAAAGGAAACTTTAGATATTGTCATTCATTAATACATCTTATTCAGTCATCGATTTACGATTAAGGCATTTTTAATGAAACACTTTCCTTAATTGTGCTATTTATTACAACCACGAATGTTGTCATCAACCACTGGTGACAGCTTACGCGGTTTTTAAACATCTGAAATGCTTTTAAATCAAGTGTCACTGATGATTTCTTGAAGCTCATTGTGGACGCCTCTATCTGTCATCAATCCCATTTACGCTAATTGACAACGACCGTTTCCACAGTTCATTGTGTCTTCAAATACTTGTGGGTTTATTGTTAATGACCACTTCCTGTTTCAGACGGATGTTCCCAACATTCCAAGTGCGCCTATTCGGCCTTGACCCCATGTCTGACTTCATGGTGATGATGGACTTCGTCCCCGTGGACGACAAGAGATACCGCTACTCCTTCCACAGCTCCAGCTGGGTGGTGGCCGGTAAGGCTGACCCCCACATGCCTGGGAGGATCCATGTCCACCCCGACTCTCCGGCCAAGGGTCAACAGTGGATGAAACAGATCGTGTCCTTCGACAAACTTAAACTGACCAACAACTTGCTGGACGATAATGGCCATGTAAGTTATAATCTGAGAGATATAAACAAGGAAAAAATCCATAAAGACATTTTGAAACTCATGCAATTTAGGTGGACCTACTTGCTAAATTATAAATATAAACTGTAGTTAGGGTCCCTATATATTTTAATATACAGTCAAAGTGCAAGACTATGATAACAGGGTGGTTGACTTTTCAAACTCCTTACACTTTTACATGATTTGTACCTTTCACTTAGAGATAGTGATTTGTGGATAGCGATGATTTGCATAGCGATACGAGTAAGCCATGCCACACACATGATGATGAAAACACAATGTAGACGCTCTAACAATGTCGTTGTGAGTGACAGTGGATGCTAGTCATAGGAGCTATTAGACCTGGTGACTGCATTTTCAAATTAGACATTTTACATTTTCACATTTATCGTCGGCAGAAAAATCAGTCCGTTCACATATATGAGAAATAATTAATCTTTTTGTCAAACACGAAGACGAAGTGTGACAGTTAAGCTGCATGTTAGATATGGGTTTAAGGAACGTGTAACGTTAGGAATGGGTTTAAGGAACTCGTAACGTTAGGAATGAGTTTCAGGAACTAGAAACGTTAAAACTGACCTACAGGAACTAGTAACGTTAGGAATAGGTTTAAGGAACGTGTAACGTTAGGAATGGGTTTAAAGTACTAGCAGCTTTAGGAAAACTAATAACATTAGGAATGGGTTTCAGGAACTTATAACGTTATGACTGGGTGTCATGAACTAGTAATGTTAGGAATGGGTTTCAGGAATTAGTAAAGTTAGGAATTGATTTAAGGAACTGGTGACGTTAGGACTGGGTTTAAAGTACCAGAAGAGTTAATACTGGGTCTAAAGAATTTATAATATCAAGAATGCGTAAAAATAACCAATAACTTTAAGAATAGATTTACGGAACTAGTAACGGTAAATGGTGTGGAATGAGCCACGTTTTCAGAATGGCTGGCGAGAAAATGATCGTTAACGTAACGACAAATTGTTTATAAAAAGAAACAAGACCGAGGGAAATAACGAAAAGAATCTTGGCATAACAAGAGGTAGTTTGGCCTTAATTAAACTTTAAACAGATTCTTGATGTTTTGTTTATTTGGAATTCACTTGGAATTAGTTCGATGTTGAAAAAGGAGACGTTTATAAATAATGGGTTTAAATTAGTATTTTCCCGTTCGAGTTGGCCCGAAAAACGCTGATGCATCAATTAAATGTTCCAATGACGATACAGGGGCTGCTATCGAATAAAACAAATGGATTCTAGCAAGTGAAGTCGACAACCAGATGATGAAGCCATTCCAGCAATTTATTTGTATAAATCTAATCTCCTTTGAGTTAATTTAGTTGATGTAAGGCGGTTTAACACGGTAGCCTGTTACACAGCATTGCCCTAACCACAGATAGGAGAGTGTTGGGATGTAATTGTTAGCAGTTCATTGAGAGATTGGGGAATAGCGGTGACAGCACCCTCTCGAAACAGGCCCTTATAAATCTCCTCTAAAGCCCCGACTACCCAGCCTTGATGACATACGGCGTTCTCTGGATGATCGACGATCACTTTCTTATCTCCTGCACCAGAAGAGTGGTCCCCCATTTGCCAAGTCTCTTAGAATCTCGCAGGTCTCGCGAGGTCAGCCGTAGCCGTTACTTAGATAGCTGAGTGCCGGATCGCTACTTTTATACAAGTTGGAATGTTTAGATTTCGTTTACTTGTTTATACAGCTCGTTAATTTGCGAGAGGAAGTACGAAAACGCTGGTTGATTCTCTGCACGCTCGCTTATCACATGCATGAAACATTCGCCGAGTGTCGCACGTGCTAAGGTACCCCCGACCTCCGGCTAATTACTCAAGAGAATCTGACACAACAGTGTCGTACTTGATACCCCGCTTTGTTGTTCCACGCCTGTAGGTAAACACAGGAACCTCTGATGTTACATTCAGCCGTGACCACTGGCGTGTATCCCACCTCGGATATATCAGACATTCGCACAAACTCTAAACACTGTTTCTGCTGAACATGCTTAAAGGGATCATTCGTCGGACTTCAAGCATAAACGTGTGCATTGCACCGTTTTCAAGCAATCGAGTGATGTAGGTTGCACACATTTTATAGACAGCCATGTCACTGGTCGTCACTCCCTGGATCGTATGACCTTTGACCTCTTTGTCGAATTTAACGTCTGTTGTCTTTTACATTTGCAGCATTATATATTTACAGTAGATTTAAACCGGAACTTCAGACCTCTGGTTGAACTGTAGTAACCTGATGTCAACGTGAAATGTGATTAATGTGCAACTGACTCGTTAATGTTACATATTCCAAACTTTAAAACTCATTTAAAATAATACATTCGTGAAATACCATGGAACCATTACATGTAAGATTGTAATGGTCCCTCAGAATGGAAGTCTAAATCTAGCGACTTGATCTTTTACCCATATATAGAATGTCAAGGGGAATAATCAAGATCAGAAACTATTGACGGAAAGGTAAAGAGGTTAGGACCATTGTATTTTGTAAGAAAAATAATGATGCCTGGAGTTCATATCAGGAGAAATATAAATAAATGTTAAGAGATCATGGGTACGTTGTAAGAAAAATAATAACATCGATTGAGAGTACGTTATAACATACATCACACTATCAGGGGTACATACATGTAAAGAAGAAGAAATGCATGTATTGAGATTGAGGTACATACATATGTAGAAGGAAACACATTGAGATCAGGACTAAAGTGATAACATCAAATAATTCGACGGGAAGCTTTTAATTCAATATCGATTATTCAGTATGTTTATTATTATTTCACTAAAATCAATTTTAAATCACAAAATTTATTTAAATCTTGTAAGCTTACATATATTCAGTTCATGAGATTACTTTAAGTTGAAAGTAAATAGATGAGATTTTTTTCTTCAATGACGACTTGATATCTTCCGGTAACTCTCCGCCCTGCCTGTCATCTCCATGCTCTTTTCACAGAAATTCAATTAAAAGAAACGGACGTAGCGCACATCCTTGCTTCAATCCAACATCAGAGATTACCAAATAGCTTTAACGTTTCTTTCTCAACTAGCCCACGTGTTAATTACTGTAGTATCAACAGATAGCCGTGTTATTTCCGCAGTTAGATCTCTGACAAGGAACACACTACAACATACATGTAATAGATCCAAATCCTCTCATCCACTTTACACGTGTTTACACATATGGCTGCAGCTCTTGCAGTGTATCTGTATATCATGGTTACTGATTTAGTAGTATCAACAGCCCCACTTGTACTTGATCGTGTTTATTCGCACACCAGTCATCGGTCATCTTAAGTTAAGTGTCCTTCTTTCAACCAAATGGTAACCTAAGCTATGAATGGTCTTGTGACAGATGGCCAGACGTAATGCTAGGACGATCGTGTTGATGGCTTAACTATTTTTAAAGATTCAGATGCAAATTAGAAAATCCAACTTACGTTTAATAGGAGAATGAAGACAATATTAATGGATGTACAACTTCTTTCTTCTGCAGTTTTATATATTCACTTGTATTTCGATAAATGTTGTCTTCACTCTTCATCATGTCAAGTTCTAGAATGCCACTCAAAGATGTGATACGCTTCACAGACTAAAGAGGTCTTATAAAGTTTGCCTTTGTATCATCTAAAATACTTACTTTTCATGATCTCTGAAATCTATTTTGAAATAAAATAAATTATGAATTGCATAAGCCTCGTTCGAAAGTTTGATAATGCAAATCAGACTGACGGATATTTGTTTTCTTTCATATAACCCTCAATTCAAAGTCGAATTACAAGCCTTGTGTCGGATACGTATGTCGGTTTAAAAGAAGTGAACTGTCGAAGACGCTGAGTGCTAATAATAAATAAATGTTTTTATTGCAGATAATCCTCAATTCGATGCACAAGTACCAACCTCGCTTCCATGTTGTGTACGTCAGTCCGAAAGGAGAAGAATCAACAAATACGGAAAATTTCAAAACGTTCATCTTTCACGAGACCAAGTTCATGGCAGTCACGGCCTACCAGAACCACAGGGTAAGCTTCCCTCAGTTTTACAACAATAGAATAGACTTCTTGTTAGAATTTGCTTTCATACACGTCTTCAGATATTTGGAGACGCGCCTGCTTTTTCACAATCCGGGCTTGGGTTGATTCAGAGGGTTCGAATCCTAAATTTGAAAAACCCGAAAAGACCAATTGAAGCCATTTTGTATGATGTCTCTAACCAGAGTAGCAATGTGAACCGAAAAAACGTACACAACCTCCATATTTTTTAACATTCCCGTATCGGCATTTATTGCATATACATTTGGTATAATTGGATGTTTTGTATGATTCTCTCAGGGATAAATATCTAGTGCAAAGACAACATGTACTAATATAATAATTAAAACTGTGTTCCATATAACATTAAAACTAAACCAAAATCTAGAGCACGCCATTCTTGCCTTGCAAAGCAATCTGGCAAAAAAAAGTTCACAGGATGAAATTCGTCCAAAGCGTCCAGGTCGCATCTATCAAGAGGGGTGAGGTTTAATCGAGGAGACTAATGGAAAGTTTCATCACGACCCTGACGCCTGTGTACTGTAGCACGGGGCCTGGAGAGTGTCACTCACACTGACACCTGACTTGTGTATGATGCCTGGCATCTATGTCACAATATTCCTTGCAGCATCCCAGCTGGCCATCATACACATGTATACAGGTAGACTCGGGAGCGTGTGTAAACACGGGGGAGAGTCTTGTTGTTCTTGCTGTAGAATCTTCGTGTATGTGTTGTCTACCAGTCCTGATGACTTCCAAAGCTGTTGAGCGAGATATTGGGGGCATGCAAACTGGCGATTGTTTAAGAAATAGGAAAGAAAAATGTGTATTATTTCGTGTTAGTAGACATATTTGAATTTTGGAATGCCATTTCCATATATGTGCAATAATTTCGAATAATTAGAAAAGGTTACAACAGGCTCAAGTATAATTCCCCTTTGATATCCACTCATGTTTTATTCTGGTTTTCTCCTCAATTAAGTTGGAAAAAGGTCGAGATTAGTTTAGGAATGACGGACTTAAATTTATTATTTAAATTAAATGATTATTAAAGAATTAAGTATGAAGGAAGTACACGTTATTTTTGTAAAGATTTATAATTTATTGTACAATGATACTTTCTTGTAAGAATACATTATTCCAAAAAACAAAACAGAAACAGACATTGATTTGTATTAACATTGATTTCTTCAATCAACAGATAACACAGTTGAAGATCGCCAGCAATCCATTTGCTAAAGGTTTCCGTGATTGTGACCCCAATGATTGGTGAGTAGGTATTCAGTTATTATAGATAATATCTTTGTTTAAGAGAAAGTATTGTTAACATCACTGGCACGGAAAAATCAGTTTCAATTTCAAAGAGAAAATTAGAGAATTAATACTCTGCTAATAAAGACAATAAAGTAAGTTGAACATATATATAACACAATGCCATATTTTGATGTATATCCCAACAAGACTCACTCAAACGCAAATAATACTCAGTAGTATGTCACTGCAGTGGATATTGACTATTTTAATATTACGTTTATTATCGTGTAATTAACATGACTATCAATGTAGAATTGCATTTAGGTGATATACACGACAAAGGAGACTTCCAAAATGAATGAGTACATTCATGATAATGTAATTATGTCAATGATATAATACTATGATAATGATGTGTTTCACAACGGCTGTCTTTTTGGAGCACATGTTTGATTTCATAGCTTATTTACATCATGAAGTACCCGACTGAATGATAAGTTAATTTGTATATATTGACAATATGCATACTGGAATACAAACGTTGCTAACTTCTATTTTACATTTATTCTTTCTTCAGTATGGTGGAAGTATTATCACATCTCAATCCATGTGCGTCGAAGTCGCGCTCCTTACATCGCCAAAATCCACTGGCAGTGTTGGGAGGTGTGGGGAGGAAGCGAGACGAGAAAGGTAACTATGAACATAAATATCTTTATAAAAAAACATGAAATCTGTAAGTATTCATTGTATAGGTTTAGTTTGATATACAAGATAACGAAATTAGTCTATTATGATCTATTATTAATCATGTTCTAAATATCTAAACATTCTATCAAACAAATTGCACGAAGCGTGCAATACAAAATGAGATCCCTTCATGTGTTTAAATGAATGTTTTGTCTTGGCAATCTTGAACAGGATTAAATGCATACATGGTATACACGGTGTTAGAATTACAAAATGTATTTCATAACAATGATATATAATTCACAAGAATTAAAGTGTTCACTGCTGCCATCCTACATCGCTTCAGTATGGAATAGATTTATTCGAGAAGTAAATCCTTCTTGTATTATAACAAGCGACGATATTAATGGTTAACCAAATATGTATCAACCTTCCAGTTGAGTGCCCTCCAGAAGAGTTAGGACCAATGGTTCCGAACCCCGGACTGAACCCAGGGCTACACACAGGACTGCAGTACAGTCGACCCACCCAGATGTACACCGACTGCTTTGCCTATTCGCCATATTCTACTGACGCTTATATGGGCGCCAATAAAGCCCGTGCCAGTCCCTACACACGGAACATGGAATATTCATCTCCTGCATACGCTCCCAGAGTTAAAGGCATTTATACCGGACCAAATATGAGCTATGGCTTTGAGAATCGGTGATAAGTATTCATTGTTGGAGTTCGTCCCTGTGCAAAACTTGTACCTCAACGGTTCATATGTATTGCGATGGTTGGTTCTTGTGGTTGAAGAGGAGAACGGTGACAGAATACATGTACTGTGAAGTGCCATCATCTGTGACCAATCGGAGGAAGCGCGTAGTATAAGGTCACGATCTGTGACCAAAACAGTGAACATACTTCCTTGACTATCAGTCATCATGGTAAATGCATTGAAGTGACCATGATGCCACTTATTGTCATTATTGAGTACTGTATAGTGACACGAATTATCAATGCAGTGCATTTACGTATTTCCTAGAACTTATGACCAACGCAGTGTCAGTGTGCATGATCATTGTCATCCGATGACAATTAGTTCAATGCAATGGAATCATTTTGCAGAGTGTCATCCTCCATGATAAAGCCGTACCGAATGAGGCAACCCTATAGTCATCAGATATGAACGATACAATGCTCTAGCACCTGCTATATTGTCATCATTTGGGATCAGTGCTTTGACAGTCCCCTAAACCTCAATGAAGTGAAAGTAGAACATATTCGTTACAATCATTGGGATAAAGTACGTAACATAGACGTAACCGTTTGACTGATAATTCTATTTTTGATCCTTGTCCGATTATAGCAATCATTAAATCAAATAGTGCGTTCAATTACTAAAACAATCAAGTTTTCAGAAAATATTATAATTGCTCTCCATGTTCAAATTAGTGAAAAAAATAATCTATTTGAGACATGTATCTGATCACAAAATATCATTTCTAGGACACTCTTACAATGTAGGTGCCGAGGTCGGACACATCACAGTTCAGACTCCTATTTCCCTATATTCGCTGGTGAATTGCACAGCTTCAAGGGTTTGATAGGAATATGGCATTAAAAGCTACATCAGGGTCGGCATGACACTTCCCGTTCAGGTGCCTTATGAGGTGGCTTACTAATAGGTATGAGCTACTATACACTTCAATCTATAGTTAAAGTGTCGACCTTATGAACCTTTTCGGATGCAGCTGACTGTTCAGTGCTTTGAATAACTGTGATCAAGGGAAAAGACAATCATATATTCTAACATGGCATTTGTTGTGGCACTGAGGTATTGACAGTGATGTTTGATGTTTTACATAAAGTGCATAACTCTATTTCATATAGATTGTTTTCTATTCATGATTCTCATATTTATTATTCATTTTGAATAAAACATTGCTTCTGTGTGCGAGTGAAGATTGTATTCTTTTTTTCATTGAGCTTTGAAAACAGGGAGGCCATTACTTCAGACACTAACACTTCAAAACCTTGCTACGGCAACGTTTATCTTGAACTCCACATATGTATTGTATATTCAGCCATGGCTACTATACATGTACATACATACTTGGTGTGTAATGAATGGATTATAATTGTGTAGCTCATTCCAGGTTATATGTCACCTTCTCCCTGAGAGACATATATTGTTTTAGTGTTTGTTTTTTTGATTCTGATCAACCCCTCCTGTACATATTTTTTTCCAGACTATTCATTAAATTTCAATGCTGATTAAAACAAATATGTACTTGTACCTGACTAAATGACATTCGGAACGATGTTTGTCTCTAAAACGTTTGCCAGAAATGTAAGTCACATAAAAACATGTTTATTCTCTTTTATTTAAAAAACTGCATTCAATTTGTATTTCAAAGTTTTATATAGGTGTATTTCAACATTTAGACTAACTACATAGAGTTATACATATATGATGTAAATAACTGCGAACAATGTAAAAACTTTAGTTTGTCCAGACGATCTAAAAAACAAAACAAAAAAAACTATGTTTCATCTAGGATGCGATGATTTTTTAAAAAGAAAGGTGCTTTCAAACTTGACTACATGACGGTTTATATTTATTGGGACATCTTTTAATGTGAATATGAATATGTTTAAGACATTATTATGTTTTAACAAAAAACATATTTTCTGGTAAAAAAAACCCCCAAATCAATGTTTTTCCAAAAGAAATCAGCACCCTTCGATACGTTTTGGTATTTAAAACTGAATTTTAACTTCATGCAGACATTTGTTTTATTCCAAATTGTAAACATTACAAAACAAAATGCCCAGACGATTTATTCAAAACAATGATTTTTTTTACACAAATGTGCAAGTCAACTTGAATGTGTGCTGCGTATTTTTTTGCGTGTTGTTTTCCAAATTCTTTTTCATAAATACCAATGCTTTTTCTGATATAGATGTACGTCGATCAACCCTATAATATGGACTTACTGTAAACAAAAGGATTCTTTGGTTAAAATATTAAAGTTCACAACATTTAAGATATTCAATGGTTCGTGGAATTCACGGATCTTTTGAAATTATGTGTAGTTCAAGAAAAAGATGTGCACTACATGATGTACGTACACTGTCGGCCAAAAGAAACGCCTACTAGATATCTTATCAGATATCGTAAAAACTATAATGAACAGACTAGCAATATTATAGCATAATGAAGTTGCACCATTTCTGCATAATATATTTGAATTTCAGAAGTTCATGTCACGCAAGAATGGCGATTGTTGAAATGAGAAAATAATAATTGTTCAGTTTTCGATCAGTGTTTGGTCAGAAAAACATTTTAAATAGATGATCATACAACCACGATCAATATTACAGACACGCATACGCATTAAAGTGGTGATGATGCTACAGAATAATGTTATTGACTCGAATCACAGTTTTCAACGATTTCAATGGACTTTCACGCTAGGGCTGCTCGATTTGTCCGCCGGCAAGAGAACCGGCGTGTGCCGGTTGCCGGTTTCAGCGGCACGCCTGCTTCATTTGACCGGCAAAGCCTGCCTGTTTGCCGGCGGCGTACGCCGAATGCGCCGCTTTCAGGTGACCGGCAAATTGCAAGGGCGATGAACGGAAAATTATAATTCGTGTGATGATAGGAAAAAACATTTCCATTATTCAGTTTTATAAAAGAAATATCAAAAAGGACTAATTAAGTGTAAATTCCATTACTATATGAACCTCGTGAGGTTTTTTTTTTTTTTTTCAAATTGTTATTTTATTTCTATGATATGATTAAATGTCAAAATAGGGGAACATAATAAATATTTCCGATATTCATGAAATTATAAGCATTCATTTGTATCAACTCTTTTATTTTATTTTACATTGACGATAACCAATTAGTTTCTCTGTTAGTCTACTCTTACACGTGCAGAAGCATTTGAAAAAAATTAAAGTTTTTGTATAAATACAGATCTAGATTTTCTTCATGAATTATAATAATTTTAAGATATTTACATAGCCTACATTTTTATTGTAAAACCTGTTTCCTTAGTTTTGCTTATATTAGTCCTTTACTAATTATTTAAAACCCACATACCACATTGTAAACAGAATATTAAAAAAAAAGCTGAGTGCAGATTATTTATTTATACATATTGAGTAAACAATTGCACATCAGCACAGATCTACAGCTTATAATTTTATTCTGTCATTTTTTTTCGCGGACGTCTTTCTATGATGCTTCTGAGAGTTATATCCCCTTAGATGTTTACGTTGGTAAAGACGTCGGTGAACGCCTCCATTTTTCTTGTGGAAAGTTAGGATGTGTTGAATCTGTTGATAATGTGAAATTCATTTATAAAATAAATGGTAAGTACAGTTAGATTAAAGCCAAATTTGTTTAAAAGGTGTATGTTACTTGTTGTTTTAGTATCAACGATATAGCAACTGTACAGTACAGTCTACTGATGATATATGACTTCAAAGTCCAAACTGAAAAAGGGTCAGAAAAGTGCGGGTAACTGGCATGTTTTTGTGTATGTAAGGTACATTTACGATATCATTATCGGTAGCCTTTTGTAACCTACATATAATTGCATCTCCAATGAATTAATTAACAGAGTTTCCTGTAGTTTGGCGTGGAAATAGTTATAGATATGTTTCAATCAAAACATGACGCCGCCATGTTTGATTACGCCGGGTCACTTCATTTGCATAGTTACCGGTCACGTGACCGGGTCACGCCGCCGGCAAACCGGCGAGGAAAACCGGCGACAAAACGAGCAGCCCTAATAGTTATTGCTTCAGCGTGGAGACCATCATTAATTATATTTCAGAAATTATTGCATCTTTCATTTTAAGGATGTTCGCTCCTTCCTGTTGAACTTCAAAAATGAAATATGATTCAGTAAAGATCCATCTACATCATCTACATACTTTTAAAAACAAATGAAATAGAGGAAAATGTGACTTTAAAACCTCTAAAAAGTGCTTAAACAGCATAAATGGCCTAAATTTGACTAAAAAGGGGGGTTTTCAGGTACATTTTGTGTCAAAGCTTAAAAAAACCAACACTACCATATATATTTTCCCATCGATTTCGGTAGGGGAACATGAACTTTGTAACATATCAAAAAAGGAAAAAAAGTTTAATACTAGAAATGTAGTATTTTAAAGTTTTTAGCAGTTTTTTTTCTCATTTTCCGATAGACTCCCATGTTAAAATTGTGTTTCACCCCACTATCTTACAGGCGTCATATCTCGAAAAAACCTACACTATCCCCTATTTTTTAATGCTGATTTTTCAATCATATACTTTGATCTTTTTTAAAATATAAGTTAGAACAAAAGGTTAATACTATAATTTTGAGGAGCGAACATCCTGAAGGAAAATCAAGTAGGCGTTTCCTTTGGCCGATAGTGTATAAGTTTGATGTTAAAACATGCCAAACCTTATAAGGAAACACATCTTGACCTTTAGGTGAACATAAATTCGGTTTCATGTACATGTACGAACCAGTCTGGCGTACTACGAAGCTCCAGAAGGGACATGTTGAATAAAATATGTAATAACATATTACGTACGTACATACGTAATAAAATAGTACGTACGTACATACTATGAGTATATGTGAATGTATACATTTCAAGTATCGAAATTGGAAACGAGTATTGCAAGTCATCGAGCAAGTGTCAACTGGTCTCTGTCTTGAATCCAGAAAGTGATTTGTTCAGTTCAATATAGATACGACATATTATATTATTAGATATTAGATATACATATGTGTTCCATCTTAATTTATGAGCTTTTGCCTTGTTAAAGCTAGGGTTCAGTCGCCATCTTGGATATTTTGCATTAGGTGAAATGAAAACACGCTATATTGTACCCAATTTTGCAACTTTTTGATAACTAAAGACATACACTGATAGAGTATTTACATAGTAAAACATAACATTTAATAAAACTAATAAACAAGTTGCTGTTATGCTGTAGCGAAGTTTTCCCGGCTCGCAGCGCCGATGATTGGCCTAAATTCTCATTGTTTTCTTTTTCAACAAATGTGCGCTTGTGTTGATCAAGTTGTGAAACATAAAATCATCAAAATGTTACCTTCATTAGTATCTTTCAATTTCACTGTGTTTTAATCATGTATTGATAACATATATGTGTACACACGAATAATCTCCCGAATTTCGTTTCCACAAAAAATACCCCGATAGATCCCTAGCTCCCACATCGATCAAACCTATTTTGTATCTGATGCATTCATTGTTAAGTGTCCGAACTCAGTTTCAGGATATATCAACTTAATACAACTGTTAACATGGAACATAATTTTCAGTATCTTCTTCCAAATCAACAATATTCTATCGGGGAATTTTGTGAAAACGACAGTTGGATTAAATCTAGCACATATTCTTGAAAAGGATAAAAATAACGAGAAGTCATCGGCGTTATGGGTGTCGAAACCTTACTCCGTCTACTCTAAATATGACATTATTAATCGGTCTATTGATAAAGTATTTGTATTTGTGACTATTCCATCAATATATATGTTTTATTGATAAAATCCCCTTTATAAATACATGTCATTTATATCGTGTACAAAGTAACATTGTTTTACTTGGGATCACATATCGATCTGCAATAGTAAACATTCTCGTACTTATCAAGTCATGGTGGCCGAATTGGTAAAATGTTGGTACACTCAGTGGTGGCGGTTGGTGCCTGACTATATGGATGCTGGTTCGAATATCGCAAGATACTCATCTCCACAAAAGTACAAGAAGGTGTACTGTTGTAGATTTGTTATCAAACAGAGATACATCAAAGCAATACACTATCTTGCAGATAAAGGAACAAAACAGGAACAGTAATATGGATACTCAAACGTGGGTTGAACTTTCGATTCCTGTGCTGCGACGAATATCAGAAGACAATTACATTTCATTGTGGAAATCTAACTTTCCTCCGCTCATCAAAAAGAGTATAAATCAAGGTTTGAAGTTGAGGTCTATATCAAGCAGTTGTAACATGCAAAATCGTTGCACAAGAAAGAGTTGATCAACTTTATGCTGAAATTTGAGGATAAAGAGGCAAATCCAGACTGTAGTTGATCCAGTCTTGTAAACATGGGAAGCATGTCAGGTTACATACATTAATTTACATTTATATATATATATATATATATATATATATATATATATATATATATATATATATATATATATATATATATATATATATATATATATATATATATAAACATATATTATATTATCGGTTTGATTATTTGAAGAACTACGTATTGAGTGTTACAAATTATAAAATAGCAGGTATGTTCAGCAGGGGTGTGCAGTGGAATGGTACATGTATACAGCAGACGCCTCCGTCACAAACACCTATAGAGTCCCTAAAGGATGTCAATCTTAAATACGTTTCATGTAATTATTTGCTTTATTTATAGTCAATTTGGGATTATATTATTCAGCTTTATGCACGAGCAGGGTATTTTAATCTGCAACACATCCTAATATCCTGAAAGTACAAGAAGGGAAAAGTTCGAAAAAGCTAAAGGTAACCAGCCACTGAAATGACTCCAAATCGAGCAATCCGAAGATGTGGATGCCGATGAACATGAACATTAACTTTAAATCACGACATTTCATTGGTTCAAGTTAAATGCTATACGAGCATTTTCCTTCATATATATGTACACACTCGGGGTATTAAGAAGTTGTACAGGTCAAAATACCCGTATGACGCAGGGTTATTATTCAATCGTTCCTAAATAAATAAGACCAAATAAGACTTGACATGCTGTTTTTATATTGTTGGACCTGATCGACCAAGTTATTTCATGTTGAATAAAAGGAAAAGATGTCTACGTTATATAGATATATAGCTGTATAGCATCCTCCATTCTATAGAAATGGGCCAGTGATTAGAAGCATGTTATTTGATTTAAAACGTTATTTAATATTGTTCGTTCATTGTTCTTTATTACATGAAAGTTATATCACACTCGATGAGATAAACATGGTACTACTCAAGAAAATAAGGATCTATCTCCTTTACTTACTACGTACGTACGTGATATTAAACTACGTACGTACGCAATAATATCACGTACGTAAAACAAGGGGAAGATTTTAATTAACAGTTTGAACTGGAAAGAAATAAAAAATGAATTAAAAATATAGCCTTTTTACCAATTATTGTCAATAATTGTTGAAAAAAGGATAACATTTCACCAACCAGTTACTTACTTATTTTGGAACATGAAAGATGTTTTGATATGTGAAAGTCAACTTGGTAACAAAAAATATGTTTTTGATATTTGAAACCTGAATGTTATAACGTAGTTTTGGCACAAGAACAATAGTTATATTTGGTAAAATCAATACCCTTAGAAATTCAGTCCTTATTTCTTAAAATGTCAACTTCAGCCGTTTTTCTTTCAAGAAATATGTCACAAAATCCAATTTTCTTTAATTTAGAGAGTAATTCATTCATTCAAAATATCGTTATGCTCACATTGCATCACATTTCACGTTTGAATATGGGGGTGCTTAACTTTTCCTTATGTATTCATCAAGCTAGTGGCCAACGTGTTCGACCGCCAGTCTGTTTCACTCGTAATTCCAACACTTACCCTGCGAATGCTACGAAAATAGACATATGTAATCATTATGCTATGTTGATAGGCCTTATGTTTTAAACTCGTTTACTTATAGCTGAAGGGAGTTATTATGTCTGCAACACATCTCACAAATTATACATGATTGCTTTATGAAACTTGATACACATGTTAAACATGATCTCCAGTTTGGGTTTTGCGGGTGGGAGCTGCATCTGAATTATATAAATGTTTGGTTTCCATGGAAACGTGACTTTTTCTTGAGCATATCTCCCCAATTAAAAATATAAGCATAAGCCTTTCTCAAATTGTATACGGATGTCAACCATGAACAATTGATGTGGTTAGACCCACAGTTGAAGTATTTCTTGCGGTGTTGGTAAAATTATGACTTCAGTAGAACTGCCATAATTTTTGTCTGAAGTATGCATCTCTGATATTGCCCTATCTTGTTAATCAATACCCAATTATATGCATTTTGCTTCAGAAATACATACATTCAGATAGTGAACACACGTAACATTGTACTTAGTTGGTTTATATCACACTATCTGTAATAATCGAGGTCACAGCGCCCGAGTGGATAAGTTGTTGGTACATACAGTCAGTGTTGGCGGTTGATGCCGGTTGATGGAGTCGTCCCGGAAATAAACGTTAATAAATGTGAAGTGTTGCAGTTATATTTATCACAAATATGACAATGTTACATGCATTTTGTTTTTTTGATATTCTTTGACAAATGCATAAAAATAACTTTCACTTGTAGCGGGGGTTATGAAAGTGAGCTGACGCTTATTATTTTGCTCCACAAGTTTAGTCTAATCGTGGATTCCGCTTGCCGGATTCTTCAGGATCCGCCAATTTTTGGGAGAATCCGTAAGGATCCGGCAAACGGCTTCCACCACTTTTTTTCCTGTGTAAATACGCCTATTAATAATCCTATTATGCTAGACCATGCCATGGAATACTAGTTTAATGATAACAAATTCTTTATTTGTCAAAGACGCCACTAACGGCGGTACATAAACTTTAATATTACACGTATCAAAGAAAGCAAAATTTCTAAGATGGACAGAAGCAGTATGGATTAATGGTTATTACAAAAAGAAATTCATAGAGTTTATTAATGTTTTAGTACATTTCTATAGTGATATGTGTTGTATTTTAAAAAACGGATCGCAATCAAATTAATATTTATGAATGTTGCATTTTTTAATTCCTTGGTATCCCTAGTAGACATGTTTACTAAGTTTAAAATATTTAAACAAGTAAAATACCAATTGTCAATGGTGTTGGAGATCATAGCACTACTATTACATAAAACAAAGTATTCATTTTTAAAATATCACAAATTTATTCAATATTGAAAAAGAGCCTATGGGAATTGAGCTTTCAAAAACAGAGACTCATTTTCAATATTGTTTTCAGAGTATAAGTGTTAACTAGCCCTAACACCTCTGACAATAGGTAGTTGAACTCATTTATAACAGCAGGTGAGTTACAATAATTACATATATGTTCTGATCTAGGTGTGTAGATATCGCTCGCCATCGGCCTAGCCTGTTTGAATTGGCAATTTAGGTTATTAACTCTAAATAGTAAAACAGTCATGTGGAAAGGTAGTCCTCGAAAGCAGATTCTTCTTTAAATAAAGCTGCGTACCGAAAGTTTGTTCACCTACACGTGTATCTTAGTGCAAATGTCGCGTAAAGTGATGTTCATTGAAACGTCAATACAATGACAGTCTTTTTATAATGCAAAAATGCAAAATGATCGGTCTAGTTTTAGCGTTGATACAATGCATAAAACATGCCAAATTACATGACATTCTATAATACACAAATGGGTGAACAAACTTTCAGTACGCAGCTGTATATAAGAGTAGCAAAGAAAGGGAGATAATCTGGTTTGTTGCGCAACAAGTAACGTAGTTTCACAATGCATGGATCAAATTAGTCAAAACTGAAGATTGAAACATGTCAATAGAAATATACTTTTGAGGAATTATGGAATAATGTACTCGAATTTACGTACATTGGGTTTTTAAAAAATCAGAAAGGTAAAATATGTGTTATTAACTAACCTATTTAATGATTTTTCATTTTCTAATCTAAATGTGCTATTTAAAACTATCATTTAGTTTTACAACCTCTATTTGTGATATTTATTAAAACCAAAACATGTATCCACATCAATTATCTTTTAAACACATTATTTGTGAAATTTCTTTTGGAAAAAGCATATAAGCAAAAGCATATAAATATGCACATATGAAAATCATGTTAATGGATTACATATAGAATAATAAACGATGTCCCGTTTGATAACATGTTTATGAAATGAGTGAATGGTTTGGTATTTTAACGAGCGAAAGCGAGTTAAATACCGATGCCATTCACGAGTTTCATAAACATGTTATCAAACGGGACCGAGTTTAGTATTTTATTTATTACTCAATGATGTAAATAGCGCTGAATTGCAAGAAAGTCGTTTTTAGTGACGTTTACTTGCAAATAGGTGGCCCGCTATTGCAGTCGCGCGGCTTACATTGTGACGTCAATCAAAAACGACTGTGACGTCACGCGCCGATTATGACGTTACGGCAGCACGCGGTGGTATCACACATGTGTGTAACCAACTCATTGTTATCTAATGAGTGATCTCACCACGTTTGAGTAATAAGAAATGTTTCTAAATTCACGTTTCATGTCAATAAATTGCAGTAATTGAAAAAAAGCCATTGAAAAAATTAACTCCAAAATAATTAATAAAAGAACAATATTTGTATAATAATGGAGCCTGTGTCATTTGGTAGAAAACACAAAAGATTCTTTACAGAAATTAAGAAACAAATAATAAATAAATAATAAAAGATACGTGAATGTCCAAATTATTCCTAAAATAAAATAAGGAACATCAAAATCTAAAGACATTACTACATATGTATGTATTCTATTGAAAAGAAATGATTTATTCTCTACTTTGTTATATTCATATTTTAATATTTTGATGATGTATTTCTTGTGTCTTAATTGATAAATAGCAAAGCAAGTTAAATGTTTAAGGAATATCTATGTTTAAATTTCACTTCATGTATACAATTTATACGTTATATAGTATAACTAAGTTCATTTTTCATGGTTATATGCTTCGGAAATTATATCTTAACAAATCTATAACATTTTGTCTTAAACGTAAAGAATAATGTATGTTATATTTAATAATAAATTAATTACTAAAATAAAAATAAATAAATAATTAATATGTTTATGTCCAGATCACATGCAATTCAGCCTAGTACATGTATAGCACTGGTAGTACATCTAATGTTCATGTAAATGCATGCATATAAATTGCTTCATGGGCATTTTGAAGTTGGTAAGTAAGACAAAAAGGTGTGGTGTGGATTACAGTTACTTATGAAGGAGCGATAAGTAGCCCAGAAATCCATATCACATGTATATTAGGCTAATTAAAAAGTTAAATGTTTTCGGGCATCTGCGCATCACTTTTATGTGTGCGAGTGCGGACTGACAGAAAGACAAATATTTAAGTCTCACCTCACATACAATACATATAAAACATATATATATATATATATATATATATATATATATATATATATACATACATATATATATATATATATACAACATAAAATAAAAGTGAGCCACCCTATAAGAGTTCCATTCCAAATTAAATGATAAAATTAACTTTGTTAAATCAAAAATATAGAATCTATTCATTTAAATATTTCTTCTTCTTTATAAAATATAGAAGTGTTGGCAGTAAAATATACATAATGTTTAAAAAGTAAAACTAATTTATCATTTTTACAGATATTTAAAGGGGCAGTAGCACGTTTTTCCGGTGAAATAAATCGATGAAATGTATTTGAAAAATAATGTCACCAACAGTAAAACACCCTTCCCTTTTCGGAAAATCAAATTACAAATGAGTGTACATGGTTCTGTAAAGCCATGGGAATCGTTTTTTATCATTTGAATTAATAAAATGTGTTCACAATAAAATGACCGCCATGCAATTTTTGCTTTATACGCAACACCGTGTTTACCACTACGGAAAATTGGTTTGTGTAATAAGATGTTGTACACTCTTAAGTAAATAAAAATGACATAAATCATCATTATAAAAGGGAAATTTGAAAAAATAAAATTTGCAAAAAACGTGCTACTGCCCCTTTAAGACAAGTCATTTTAAAAACGTAATTAGAATTTGCCGCATCAGTTTTGTTAATCACCAAGTCAATTAAATATGTGTCATACAGGGACACATATGCTTTCATTTTTTATCCATCTACAAATTCCAAGCTTTGTTTTGATGGAAAATAAAATGCACTCCTTCCTCGTCATTATTTTCCACAAAAAAAAACTAAAATAAAATTCTACCGCCCTCGTCACTTTTAACAAAAATGTGCCTGAGAAACATTTGTTTTTATATGCAGCCTTACGTTTCAGTATTTCACCAGCCTTGGTGTCAACATGCACATGTACATGTATGTAAATATATTAATGCAAATAATTACTCAATGTGTAGTTCGTATGTAATTAGATAACATTTAGATTATTCAGCATTGATTCGAAATTTGCATGAATGAATAATTACTAAATAATTTCTATCATTTCAATATGTAAATGCATATACGTCTAACCTGTAACATATATTTCCCCATAAAAGGATATGTTTCTCATTACGTGTTTTATCAGAGACTGGATCGGTAACAATATTCTTGCATTTTCTCAAGTGTCAAATAAATATCACCGAGAGTCAATTAATATTTCAGGATCAGGCGATATACACGTGGTACTTACAAGAATTGAGAAATCCTTCAAATTTAACTAGTGGCAAGTTCCTGGATATTATATTATGTCACTTCATCTGCATCATTCGCATTGCATCGATAATAACATTACCATAGCTTTGAGAAATGACCAAAAAAAAAAAAAAATCCGTTTTTTCATGGTCTATCGTATAGATATTGTTAATCTAAACACCACGTTTTCCGAAAAAAAAACCAGTTGTTTGAATTAGATATATGATCATACATGTTAACATACATATACAACTAATTCACACACTATTCAGGTTCAGGTTCACGCCAAGGACTCTGTTCATAGAAAACATGTGAATTATGAATAATATGTTTTTTGAATAATAACATCAGCTAACCATAATGGCATTATTATTTTGCATTAATATTTCTACACAGGAAAAAACGTCGTCTTTTTATGTATTGATTTTACTTTACGGTATAGATGCACATGAACAAACAACAATAATTGTAAATTCTGATAGAAAAAAACATTTTCATAAACTGACGTATAACACTCAGTTGTATTTATTATGATACTTTTTATGTATAATTTTCAATGTCAAATTTTTCGAATTTTCGACGTCGTATTAACAAACTGGGAAATTTGTCCCAAAAAATCAAATCAGCCAAACAGTACTTCTACGTGTTTTTTTTTTAAAAAAAAATTAAAATTAAAAAAAAATAATTTCCCAAAATAAATTTTGATAAAACACAACTGTTCATCGACATATAACATAGTACCCTATTTGAAAATCAATAAACGTGTCTCGTTCTTCACACATTTACAACATTTTGAACATGGTGTGGGTCATGTTGGTGTACATTTTATTTCTTACCCCTGTCTACTTTAAATATTTATATTTTAGTTAAAATGTAAAACAGTCACCAATTAAGTCATTCAAACTACTGCCGAAAGGTGTTTTTGTTTCGTGCCACAATCAAATGCATATTAAACAAGTGAGTCTTATACTTACTTTTGCCCTTAAGTTTAGTTGGTTAATATTCATTTGAATTAAGTTAAAATTTGCAAAGGCTTTGAAAACCATTGAACATTTTTAAAGCACTCATTTCACAGAGAAGGGTAAGACTATGTTTATCTGAATTCACGCCTACAGCTGGTCAATCGGCACGTTTTGAAGTGCAAGAATTAAAAGAAAATAATCTTTAACTGCTATCCTAAACTTTTCATTTCATGCTCATTTTAAAGAGAGTCTCCGGGGGATTTCAGAAACAGGATTCTCCAGTGAACCGTGAACTGACCTGCTGTTATCAATAATCTTAAGGTGTAGCGTTAATAGTGTGAAAGGTCGAGAGAGATACTGCTCATTTACACAGCTAACATATGTTAGATTCTCCAACTCTTTTGCAAAAAGCGGATATATTGCTATAAAACTTCCAATCCTGCCATAAACTGTTATCAGACACATCCAAACCGAGGAAACCGTCCGGGACGTTTTTACATCTTCTTTGACAACTCTTTTCAAAACACGATCAGTGCGTAGTTCCCCGTATACTATGCCAGTTACACCATCATGAAACGATAAAACCAACAAATTAATATCTAGTTGGGCTATAAAATGTCCCGCAATAACTTCGCTAGTCGCTTGACTTCCTCAGTAAAGAGAAGTAAATGATTTGACAGAGTTTCCCTCTATTTCTTCTTGCCCCGCTAAATGGCCATGCACTGTATCCCCACCCGCGTCAAGGGGGTGGGGAGGGGGAGGGGGGTACAAGACTGTTCCAACAGACTCAATGCTGAGTGAAATGTGCTGTAAATCCGACACGTGAGATGCGCGCGCGCCGAGTTCTGACAGGACCCGGCTGTAAATGTCTTGAGAGTCGGTGTCGGGCGGCGTTGTGCACCACGCTGAGCATGTAGAATCACATTCTTCACGGTTTAACTCGTCCTAATTGCCGCACCACAAGTTTATTGTTTCGCCTCGTTACTCCAATATGTTTTAAAGCTTCCAGCTCATTTCTAACTCGACAAGTGCATCGTTGCTTCTGCATCATGTTTCTCCTGCATCGTTGCGAAATGTGCAAGAATGTTGAATATGTTGCCGCTGTGTTGTAACTAACGCCGGCTGATGTATAGATATCGTAAATATACACCCGTGACACGAGACTATGTGTCAACGCAACTGTTTCTGTCATTAGCACCATTCTGTGTGGTCAGTGTACAAAACGTATCTGACGGGCCGGAATGGACAATCTATTATTTGCAGGTTGCATATACGATAAGGAATGTAAACTACGTATTTCTGTAGAGACAACATTAGTGATGTCGTGTTCCTTTGTTTAAATTAACATTATTTCTTAATTTTAACTCCTTGTACATTATTGCTTTAAAAGAAGACGGTTTTATTTGGTTGAAATAATTCCTTTCATACATACATATAATGAAACGAATTCATATTTAAAAAGAAAAATGTTTGGCATAGTCAACTCTTTCGCTATTGACGAAGGATATAGGACTGACATGTTAACAGATTTATTTGTGTAGATGGTAATTACTATCATTTTTATCAGGGTAACTTAGGTTTCATTTTTTAAAAACATTTCTTTTGTAATTTTGCTACACTTGAAACAAATTATTAGGAAATGTAGTATTTATTTGACGGTTCAATTTACAGAAACTACATTCTAAAATTAATCCTTTCGTAATATTCGCGGTGGAAGGTATATGTACTGTCGCATTTGAATCGACAATCATAAATACAACAGAAAGTGTTCCTTTTGTAAATATTTTTAACATGTTGAAATTTAAAATTTTAAACAAATCAGATATCGTCACAATTCTATACGAAAACCATATATAATTTCTTTACGCAAATACCACAATTGAATATACACAAATTTCAATACAACGATTTCCACTTTAAATACTGCATGTGTTGTTAAGATGTAAGATTGAACAGATCTGGTGTGCATATCAAAATCGCACAAAGAAGGGTTCTGAGTTTCATCATTGTTGATTACCAATTATGTTTGAGAACAGGAAGATTTTCTGGATAACAGCTTCTTTAATGTGAAATTACACAACATTGTGTATTTTCACATTAAAAAAGTTGTTATCCAGAAAATCTTTCTGTTCTTATGTATACCACTTCTAAATGCCCTTCAAAGACCCAATTATGTTTGGATCATTTTTAATTTCATGTTCTACTGAGATGTTTTTGCTTTGTGGGTTTTCCATGACATTAGTACAGTTTTTAAAATTTTAGAAACCTTAAAAAACATATAATTTAATCATATAAAACATAATCAACATTTCCTGAAGACATGTAGCACCGAAAATGTGTCATAATTCCATATATGAATTTTGTTGTTTCAGAAATTGTTCATAAACCGAATTTCCTTAAATGAATCATTTTTATTCATACATTAAGAATCATTTCCCAAAGTCCCACAATAAGAATCTCCAGTTTCCAGTTCGTTATATGTGGACATATGTTTTGGAGATAATAAAATAATCTGTCTTTGACATGAACGTTTATTCATCTTGTCTCCATTCCCATTCTTAAAAGTTAATTACGGAGCTTTGAAAATGATTTAACTCCTATTATTGGAAAAACCATACATGAAAAATATTTTTTACTTTACTTTAAAAAAACGATAAACAATTTAACCAATCAAACATGTTCATTTAAACATTTGCTCTTGAATCATTTCTTTGCAATTTCTTTTCATCAAATTTCATTTTTATGATTTTTATGAAACAACCACTAAATCATGCATCATATTCAGAGAATAAATTCAAATGACCAAACCATGCATGAAATCAATATGTGAATCATCAAAATATTGCTCAAAGACGGAAGTTCATAATATTTTAACCATAACCAACTTTTCCCAGGTCGAAATGTGACGCACCCTTAAAAACAAGTCTGGATATTTGTAAAATTTGATTAAATGAACATATTTATGTGTCAGACTAGAATCGAAAAAGGCATCTTTGTCCTTTCTACAACCTCCACGAGAAGTCATATAAAATGATACTGCACAGATAGTCTCGGAACTATTTCTTTGTTCTCGGACTTCAAACCACATGTCTTTTACTAGGTTTTGAGTACACCTCTTCTTTCTTCACACGGGAAAAACTTTTTAATAGCAGAATATCTCTTTCGGATGGTTATAATAGAATCTCCTTTTCCCACTTTGAAAAGTTTTAATTTTGTGACATTTACTAATTCAAAAGAAAATTTATTAATATATTGACCATACAATTTACCCTCTCGCAAACAATAGTTTGTGTTTTTATGGTGATCAAATGAATTCAATTATGAATTATTATTGCCTTTGTCAGTGTGTCATGCGAGATTTTAGAAGGTAAGATCACCATGATAAGATGATTGTATGTCTGAACATTCCATTTGAAAATAGTATAAATATACTAATACTACATTAGTACTGAAGAACAAATCAGACGACAGCTACATGTATAGTGATTAAAGGGGCAGTAGCACGTTTCTTTTTTGCTCAAATAAGTCAATGAAATGTATTTGAAAAATAATGTCACCAATAGTAAAATACCCTTATCTTTGGAAAATCAACTTAACAAATTAGTGTACATGGTTCCGTAAAGTCATAGAAATCGTTTTTGTCATTCGAAATAAAAAAAATAGTTCACAATAAAATGACCGCCATTCAATTTTTTTTTATTTTTTACGCAACACGGTTATTACCACTACGGATAATTGGTTTGTGTAATAAGGTGTTTTACCCTCTGAAATGTATATAAATGACATGATCTTTCATCATAAATGGAAAATTTGAAAAAAGAAAATTTGAAAAAAACGTGCTACTGCCCCTTTAAGGATTGAAAACAACCAACAAATATATATTTATCTTAATGGGTATTATTATGGACAAACTGGTACAATGACATGACAAAATGGATGTTTCCCTTCGAGAGGCTGCTAAAACAGTAATTATTCACATTGTGTTAACACCAATAACCCTATTTTTAAAAAGAAGTCATCAGAACTCCACAACTTCAAGCTTTGGAATGGTTGAGTTCTGTTGCTTTCCGACATTTCATAACTGCTTCTGAAAATAACAATATGTGAAAAAATCGTTTTGGTATTCTGAAACTCAGACTCTGAAAACCATATTTATTCTAAAAACATCACCATTTTATTAAATATCGAGAAAAGTACTGTAGGATATTTAAACGAGGCTTTTTTCAATATTTTGTTCAATAATTGTTTTCAGAGTCTAAATTTTAGACGACCGTTTTGGGCGCAGCTCATAATTATATGATCTCTCATAACTCTTTCAGTCATTTTGAATTTGGGAAATTCCGAATTATTGAATTGTTGTTGTCATACCTGCTTAGATGTCCCTCCCCAAAAATATATTTTCCGTTTTTTAATGGTGCATGTAATGATAGCCGATTTGTAAACTAGTTAATTCAAAACATCCAAGAAAAGAAGGGAAAACAAACATTATATGATATACATTATGATTATTTAATGTCTGATATTATTAAGGGAAAAACTAGATAAACCAAAATGGCATTCTTTGCAATTTCTAACAAAATATTTAATTGTTAGTCAGATGACTAAATGTGCCAAATAACTATCTTGATTAAACTTGAAAGCTTTGAAATTGTATGAATTCATTGAGTGCCGCATTCCAAGTGAAGTTTTAGTAAAATCACAACAGTTTTGAACTGAATTTGTGAACGAATCATGATAAATATTCTACAACTACTCTCAAGATACAGGGTAGATATTTAAACACTAGAGTTTATAGAACATTACAGATTTAACAGTCATACACTATGATAGGAAATCACCTTCAAATGCATGTCGACAAGACACTTATATTATAATGAAGCCGGAGCAAATCAACAATAAATCTCGGAAGTCCAATACAAGGAAAATGATTACATCTCCGAGTTTCATGTTTCAAATTGGAATTTATTTCCCACCTTTTCAGATTGGCCACAGTATACAATGCAAGCGATGTAAACTTTAAGAATTGCAGGCAGAATCGAGACAACTTTTTAAAATGTTGAAAACATGCATAAAGTACATATCAAATTGCCAATTAAATCCTCTGCGCACTCATACATTTTGCCCATGCATCATGTCCAGATTTCAACCCGCTTCCTGTATATTTACATCATTGTTTGTTTGGGTTACTGTGTTTACAAACAAAGATGCCCGCTATCTATATCTCACGCCATCATCTGTTAGAATCGGGGGGATGGCGGGAAAAGGGGGCGCAAGTACAAGGTTTAGACTCATAAGTAGTCCACATTCAACTTCTTTACGTTTCTCAGCGCACGTCCGACTTTGAGAACGACGTTTCGCTGTCGCTGAGGCTGCGATAGTCTGCACCTGGGTTTCTGTAGTCAGCGCCTATCAGCCTCCAACTCTCGCTCTCCATATTTCATTAGCAATGTGTAATTTATCAGCCATGTCAAAAGTTAATATGGCCAGATAAGATCGGCAGTCAAGCTGACAGGCCAACTCGCCCACTTGACTCAATGCGATACTGCCAAGGGGAGACCACTCTATTTGACAAGTAGGCATTCGGAAAAAGTCGGAACATGACATCCGAGGTCAAAGGTTCCATAAGTAATCTGATTGAATGTTTATGTGACGTCACTAAGATACAATAACAGCTGATACTGTCATTTTTCTGGAAACCCGATCTCGGTTTAACGTTCGCTGAATTGTTTTTAGGGTAAGAGTGCAACTCCCTTGTCATTTGGAAACATTTGTTGTAAACTGTTTGGAAACAATATGATAATGTTTTCTGTTTTGAACTTCATATCGTGACTAGAATTCAAACTTACTAAAATAAAGGAGATAGCAACCAAAAGATGCCTTATTGTTTTTGAAGTTTTGAAACAGTTTGCAGCCCACACACCAACTGATCGTTTGAATGAAAGGAAATGCCTAAGTAAGGTCACTATTCAACTTCTAAAACTATTACATGATAAGAAAAGTCAGGTGCTTATTTTAGAACATTCTCCTGTTCAAATGTACATGGTTATACTTCGTAGTTTCTTGCAGTCAACCATTAAATTATATATAATGATAGGTTATATACCATAAATGTATTTCTATGAATGCAATTCAAAAAGAGATTGTTCACCATTTTTCTGGACTTGTTATTACACTTGTATTACATTAGAAAGACCAAATGATCCAGATGATAATCCAGAATTTACATAGCCATGGTGGAAGATCTTGAAATAGTATACATGATGGTAACAATCGAGACAGATATTTCATATAAGAACAACACATATTTTTGTATTTATTATATAGTTCATTACTAACATATTAATTTAGTTAATATTACAAAAGGAACATAAGAAAGATGGGACGCTATAAGACAGGAAGTGACGTAAACAATCAACTTACCAGTTACATTACCCTACATTTACATAACATTCGTATCATATCATTTCATAATACATGAAATGAAAGCGAAAGTGAAAGTCATGAAAGTCAATTAACACTGGAAACTAACACATAGTTTATAATATAAATAATAAAGTAAATCATATTTTTTCAACATTTCCAGAATTTCATATCTGAATAAAAAAGAATACTTAACGAAAGGATCACGGAAATATTAATCAGCTTTCAGTAGCTAGAAGATATATTAACATAATGAATGGAAACTCTCCAACTTGATGTGCTGTTTGTTGTAGTCTTGAAACTTTATCAAGCTTTAATATCATTATTTACATGATGTTATCAACATCTCTTCCAATTCACAACCTTATCGCTGGAGAAAACCGTCTGCATCGATTAGTAAATAGCTATCCATCGAACGAAAACGTATCTTGAAGTTGGATCTGTCTAAGGGTAGTCTACGCGTAACGACCTCGACCTTAGGAGGTCAAAGGTCACGTGGAACGTGACACACAGCATGGTAGACTTGTACCGAAGAACCCGTAGGCAAAAGAATGCCACTTTGAAAACGATAAGAAGTCTTAAATAAGAATTTAATCGTCTGATGCAAAAGAGCCGTAAGATAATTTAGATGGATTTCTACTTTTTAAATGAACTCGATATAATTAATTTTCCGTAACGCGTTTCGTATGTACATGTAGATATCAACAGCATTACTCATTGTGCATGGAGTCCATAGTCGCTCAGCACAAAAGACAGGGCGCCTCTTCAGAAAAAGGCACTGTGTCACATCTTTTAATTTCTATAAACATAAGTATGTTGGGAAACGTATATGTAGTATCACTCTTTTATATCTAGCAATATCATTTCCAAGCAGATTTTAAAATTACGTTATATGATCAAGATATGTATGATTATTTAATTATGTATCAAATACTTTATGGAAAGAATAACCATTACCTCATTGCTGTTTTCACTGATTAGGTTGCGTGAGTACAATATACATACATCTACAAATACAGTTTGGCTACATTTGAAATTACGGTAAACATAGCGAAAGCGACTATCAAAGTAGGATACTGGAATAGAAAAACCTAATGTGATGTTGAAAATAGATTCTTATTCCAAAAATCAATGCTAAAAGCTTTATACTAATTTTTACGTGTAGACTTTGCAACAAGATCATTTATAAACCGTATTGAGAATAGGTTTATGCTGCCTAGTCTAACCCAAAGACCTTTGTTCATTATATGTTAACCTGAATTTCAAGCTGATTATCTCTTGTCTAGACTTGGATCTGAAATTACCATTTCACAGAGGCCCCTTATAACACTATTTTATAAAAAAAAATGATGTTTTTTAAGAATGAATACATGTTTACAAAGCTGTATTTTTCAGACACTTACTTTGGGTCTACATGTTCCCGTTCATACAGAAACATTTATTACAAATGTTCAACATGCTTCGTGATTATACGGCGCTTCAACAAATAAAAAATGTACACTTTACTTCACCCTTCGTCTGTTCCACAGTCGTGTAATGAAACAAAGGAATCGTATCTAAGTACACATGCAACCCAAGATTATATTGTTTCAAGTAAAAAATGTAAAAAGAAAAAAAATGGTATTAGGTTTTTATTTGGTGATATGAATAAAGAGCATCCTTTCGCAGTGGTTTTAACATGCAATAGAATTTTAAAATGTATTCAAAATATACGATTTCGTAATGAAATTAAGAGCCAATTCACAAGTTAATATGCAGGAGTAGTTCCGTTTAGTAACTTCACTGTAGAATTCTCAAAAATTCTGAAGAGCAAGGGGGTTTATATATATATATAGTGTTTATCATTTGGTCAAAATGCTATTCTTCATATAGTGCAAAACTCGTATAGAGTGTCATGGTGAATGGCCAAGTAAAATGCGCGACAAGCTCCTGGAGTACGATAGCAATGCAGCAAGATTAGCCATCCAGTCAAAGATATCATTGATACGATATCAGTCAATACGATCAGACAATGTACATAGATTATTGCAACTAGCTCTTGATAGACCAAGGCATTTCAAAAGTATTGCTTACCTTATCATACTTGACCCCCTCCCCATTCAGTCAAAGAAATGCACACGTGGTACTGTGACATATGATATTTTAAGACATTTTTTTATGTCTTGCAAGATGAATATGTCCTATAGAAATATTTTATTTGAAAATATATGTGATCTTATTGATATTGATGTATTTGTAAAACTATGGACATACGATGATGATGATGAGTTTCTAAACTTTTTACTCGGGTAAATACTCGATAATGTACAAGATCAGTTAAACTATGATGTTACAAATGTAACTAAATGCGTGTACATTTCTGTGTCAAAATGGACGAATAATGATTGTTGTACCATTCCTTACCCTGTATAATCATCTAATGTACATGTACATTCGGTGTCAATAATATAACTGTATAAATATATACATAATCTTCAAATCTATGGAGGAAATAAAGAATATCTATCTCTATCTATTGACATGGGTAACAAGTGTTTATCACATGTATTACACATATCACACATATCAGTGTCCATCATCAGTTAGTGAACCATTTGATCATTATGGGTATACTGTGATAATTATAAATAGGAGTGTTGATTAGCAGTTCATGAAAGCATTCGCTATATATGATAGTCTAGTGTGTCTATTGATTAACTTTCAGTATCGTGGATATTGTGTGATGATCACAACTATTAGGATTCATTAACAGGTTATTACACAGGATAAAGAAATAGATAATTGAAGATTCGGTCTTCTGGCCTACGAAATACTATGTTACCATGTATCGTGTGATTTACGTTTCTTGAGTAAAAGCTGACATTTTATATCTGCTTCTTTCAATATTGTTATATATTTTATCGTTTATTTGTTCGGACCTCCTTCAACCCTGGTTTCTATTCGAGACCGGCGTCTATTAATATTTTGGCATATACAAATACAGAAATGCGATAATGACAAACTATGAATGACATGAACTATCATTATAAATTGGAAATTTAAAAAAAATTATGCAAAAAACGTGCTACAGCTCCTGAAGCATTTATACATTGCGTTTTTTTTAACAGTTTGCTCATCTTATTGCCGGGCGTTTCATCGAGACCGGCGTCTATTTTACGTACTTATGGTATGAGTTAATCAAAATTGAAAATACTGAATGCTATCCAGAATATGTATGATGATGTCAAATGTCAAGTTGTAATAAATGGCTTTTACACTTCTCCATTCTCTGTGTCATTGGGAGTAAAGCAGGGCTGTAAGATGTCTCCTACATTATTCTCAATTTATGTGAATGACCTTGCAGAAGAAATTAACCAGCTACAGTGTGGAATACAGTTTGAAGACTCAATGCTTTCCCTGTTGTTTTATGCAGACGATATTGCGCTTATTGCCCAAAATGAAGAATCATTACAAAAAATGTTGAATATATTATCTTCATGGTGCCATAAATGGAGACTTATGATTAATACAACCTAGACTAAAGTGGTTCATTTCAGACCAAGCTCTTCCTCTCAAACCAACTACACTTTCAACTTAAGAAGAAATGACTTTGACTAATTGCTATAGATATCTTGCAATCTGGATTTATGAAGATTTGGATATGCAGAACTCTGTAAAGGATCTGTGTAAAGCTGCAGGCCGTGCATTATCTGCCATGTATTTTAAATTCAAGAGTGCTTGGGACTTTCAAATGATGTTTAAAATTGGATAGTACACTGGTGGAACCTATTCTCTTTATGGTGCTGGAATGTGGGGTGTAAATGTCTTCAAGGAAATACAGTATGTACAAAACAAGGCATGTAGATATTACCTTGGAACAGGAAAAAATTAAGAAATTAAATGCGCAATGAATTATTGCAGAAAAGTGAAGTATACAGAAGAAAATAAAGTTTTTAAAGAAGTTTTTAACATATCTGGATAGCTTGGAGTGGTCACAGAAAGTGTGGGATGACAGAGGAAAATTAAATGGAAATAAACTAAGAACATACAAATGGTTTAAATATAATTCTGATATTAGCCCCTATGTACAGAACGTGTGGAAAAGAGAAAAAAGAGGCATTCTAGCAAAGTTCCGGAGCGGTTGCCTCCCCTTATCTATAGAGACTGGTCGATTCGCCAAGCCACCAATTACACAGGAAAATAGAACTTGTAAATACTGTGACAATATTAACTCAATTGAAGATGAGCGACACTTTCTTATTCACTGTGCTTTTTACTCTGACCTGAAATTCAATCTATGGAATGAAGCGGAGAGGATAAACCCTTCTTTCACAAATTAGGATGAAGAATTTAAATTCTGTTCCGTCTCAGATGTGAGATTTTACAGCCGCTTTTGGCAAACACAATAAGACGAATGTTCAAGAGGCGACAAGTGTATCACCATGATAAGATATCATGTTTTCCCCCTTCACCCACCAAACCATTTTGATACTATTTTATTATTCCTTTTTAATATTGTATAACGTGTGATAATAATTGTTAGCAATTATAATCTTGATTTGTATAAGTTAAATGTGTATCATAGGACTAATGGCCGGACATATATTATATATATATATATATTTGATTGATGTACTAATACGATAGCTGGGTCTTCTTCGACCATGAAGAAGAACACTTTTTAAGGATACTCAATGTCTGTATTGCAACATCTGTAACGTTTATTTGCAGAAAACACCGTTATCACGTACGTCATACATAGCCCTACATACAAGTACACAAGTATCTAACCAACCTATCCAGTGTTACAACACAATAGAAATAGACCTTGTGCCCAAGTTAACATCCACATGCCTGATGATCGCAACACAGTGTGTGCGTGAAACATTTAGTTGCAATGTGAGTATATAAACGTTTTTCCATCACGTTCAGTTGTTTGTTCAGCTGTATTTATCAATTTACGAGTTGTTTTATGTATTTTTGCATATGCTTATGTGCATTACGTCTAAATTGTATATAAAATATTTCAGGTTACTGCAGCAACGAAATTGTACCAAAACTGTCTATGGGAAAGGATTTAATAAACAATTGTTTTTATTTGTAACGTCGTACTGGTCTTCGTTCGGTGCTGTGTTACAATACAGGGGTTTCAACAGTCAGTGAGACGGCAATGCAGTCTTCATCCTCTAACACTCCAAAAAGGTAAACATTTTATATCGCTTTCTTCTCGTTTTTTTTTTATGTCGGGCTTGTTTAACTTCTGAATATTATTTTTATTATCGTGAGGGAAAACAGAAAATAAAACAACATTATTATATTTTCAAACATTGGCAACATGATTTGATGTCTGTCACTGTTTCACTTACTCGTGATTTAAAGGAAATACACTTGGAAACAATCCCAATTGACAAAACATTGTGTATTATCCACATAAATAAATATTTTATATGGCACTATTTGTTGTTTTTAATAGAAGTCTGTGAACCAGTTTTATGAAAATGATACCCGAACGCAACAAAACAACTGTACATCTACGAGGTATAATTGTACTCCACGTGACCACAATGCAATCATATGATTGGACGAACGCATTTGACTGTGCTCTAAACATATTTATTGCAATGAAGAATTGGATTAGTAAACAAGCTATAAGCTTTTGTCACTAACATGGCAATGTCCCCCGCCGGTAACATTGAGTTTCAAAGACACATCATTTGGTCAAAATGAGCTACTTCATATATTGCATTACTGGTAAAAAGTGTCGTGATGATCAGCAAATTTGATGACTTTGGGTGCCCGGTTTCATGAGATATTGGTTAACAAGAGTTCGAAAAGTAGTCAAAGTGTCGTGGTGACCTTGGAAAAGAGGTCAAGGTCATTAAAATCGACTGGTGTCTGCGTTTTCCCCCAGTGTAGGTTGACGCCTAATTTGAAGACTTTGGATGCAACACGTCATGAGATATCGTGTAAACAAGAGTTCAAAAAGTGGTCAAAGTGTCGTGGTGACCTTGAAAATAAGGTCAAGGTCACCAAATCGACTGGTGTCTGCGTCTTACCACAATGTACATGTAGGCTGACACCAAATTTAAAGACTGTGGATGCAACGCTTTATGAGATATCGCGTAAACAAGAAATGTGACGTACGTACGTACGGACGGACGCCGCTGAATACATAGTCCCCCGTTCCGCGTTGCGGCGGGGGACAATAACGCTCCAAAATACAACAATATAATATATGTCATGGTGAAATTACAATATATATATATATATATGATATATCTACCTACAAACACCATATAATATCAAGTACAACTTTAAAAAGAAAACAATCAACAAATGGCAATAATGGTAATCATTGTAAATTATACGTCAACTGATAAATTATTTAACAAATGTGCCTGTTAAATTTATAAAATCGTGAACTGATATTAGAAGTGCGTGGCAATTGTCACCATGTTTTCCGTCATCACATGGTAACAAAGAAACTCCTATCTGATATAAATAGTATACAACTTAACACTAGTCAACCAATTATTCAGTACTCAATTCAAGTAGATCAGTGGCCAGACAGTACAGCTGTTAGTTAGTTGTTAGTTAATCGGTTCTTGAGAGTCATATAAGAAGTTCAAACATAATGCTAACTAGTTTTCATGATAACCCTCTACTTGTTGATTGTCTCTATTACGCGCATGGGCTTTTTCTTACCTCTTATACTATCAGAGTTAGCTCTCATCTGATACAAGGGGAAGGAAATACTTCGAGCCTTTGAGCCTTCCGCTTTGACCTTCAGCTCAATGTTTGATCGAAGAATGTCGCAAATATTGTTCTGTTAAATCTCCCTTTTGTTTCATCTCAAAACGTACTAACAAAACCGCTCAAATTCATGAATTTTATTTTAAATCAAAATAGCAAGAAAACCATGTGACGTTCGTATTATTACCGGTTATTTTTAAATCAATCTGTTAAAAATAGAAACACTGATTTTATTATGGATTCCAAAAGAGACTATATTGTTCTAGTAGCTCTGTAAATTCCATGCAATTGTGAGTCCGGATGTTTGAGTTATGTCCCCTTGAAGTAGGTCCCACGTAATAAATCACCCAACTTTGAAAGGTCATTGTGCGAAAAGTATTAGGAGTTCGCTAATGAAAAAAACACACCATGTAAACGATGCTTCAGATGAATACAAATACAATTTTCAGCTTAGAAGTGCAAGTATCTTCAGTGGATTTGATTGTCAAAGGTACATTGGATCGGACAATTTCAAAAAGTTACGAAAAACAACATGGCGGCTAAACCACGAGACTACGTCTTGAAGATCTAATAATTACAATTTAGTTTTATAATAAATCATTAATAACAAATAAACAACACCACAGCCTGTGCTAGATATGCCATACCAGCGTGTACATAGCAAAGTAAATAACCATGTAAATTTTAAACTCTCTAATCAGCTAATTAACCTAAAATGTAAATGTAACTAAAAATATTTTAACTTTTAACTTTTAGCACAATCAGTGCCATTGAATTTCGGTCATTTAATCTATCATTTCATAATTACAATTTCGTTTTATAGTAAATAAATAATAACAAATAAACAACATACAACACAGCCTGTGCTTGATATGCCATACCTGGGAAAAAACCATTGAATTGCGTGTAAATAGCAAAGTAAACAGCAGACCCAAAAGGTCTTGAGAAAATATCAAGGATCTCTATCAATGCAAACATCTTGCCGATTTTATCAGGATAAACCTCTTTTGCTAACAAGGATCGTATTATTGAATAATTTATGCCACCAATGGCAAGGACACCAAACCCAGCTGACACCCACATCATCCAGGACGCAACACCAAACCCCGTCCACATTGAACGAAATACTGCAAGAAGTAAAGAAACTATCAAAATGGACACGTCACTAAGATGAAGACGAGCTGACAGACATGGCTTGAGCAAGAACAGGCCAGTAACCCGAAATACCTGCTCCAAGGCCAGATAATAGCCATACCATGACGCAGGCCAATGGAGAGGGCTACCTTGCATGTAGAGAACAGGGATATCAATGTCTCCAATGAAGCAAACACTTTGCAAAATACTGGCGAAACATAGTAGAAGGATGACTTGTCTAGAGTTTCCTGGTTGCTTCATAGTTACCATACAAACAGATTGATATATGCCTGTAAGAGCTGTCTTGCACGCTGTTTCTCTTTCAGTTTTTCTCCCACTTCTTTGTCCTTTATAAACCAAAATGCGACTATATATGTGTTTGTATGAAAAGTAGATGCGAACAGCAAGATGATTTGGATGTTTGTCCAATCCTGAAGAACTCCAATCATTACATTTAGGTGTACATATTATGATAACAATTATCACAAGAGTGCAGTCATTTACCTTTTCAGTGCAGTATTGGAAACAATTGGTACCTATTTAAGGGGTAAACTTTTGAAACGGATTACATGTATGAATACTTTTTTTCATTTTACCAAATTAACACAGATGTTGTGAAAGTGGAGCATAATAACAATGACACTTTCTCGCAGGCAAAGAAGAGATGCATGACTTTGTGAAGATAAAGTAGTCACACTAGGCAACTGTAATTCATCCTCGATTATCGATATAAACAAACGAGGCAAGAATGTGTATTGATAATCTGCCTGTTTCAATTAAAAGACTGTGATTGCATCCAAGAAAATCAAAAATATTAATTCGCCATAATGTTGCATCCATACATTGAATCAAGTTGCGATATTGAAATTTCCAGAGAATTATATACCAGCTTAGAGAAATACTATCATGACAAACTTGATTTTCAATGTTAACACATCTTTGCCAAACTTCTGCAAGAATATACCGGCCCATCCTTTTGCATTTAAACCTCTGCGAAACTATACAAGGACAAACATTATTATACCTACAGACTTGTTTCAATACTAATATACAATATACAATAGTCCACACATATAATGATACGAACATCGGAATAAATACAAGGTTCTTGCCTTTTTCATTTTCATTAAACAAAATGTACAAGTGATAGACTGAATACTGGTGTGTTTGTTAATGACGTTAATATTGACGTAATCGTCATGTGCTTGACTTGCACAACATCATAGACTTACACAGATGTAGATCCTTACTAAATCAATGTTGTGTAAACAAAGGGGCATGCTCAAATTGCACACACACTATTACCCTTGTGTAAGGACCAGCTTCGTTCTTTTACCTCCTCAACTCACTGAGAGTATGCAACCTAGCTGCCAATAAGGGTGCTGATCACTCACATTCCCTTCACCAGGTACCCAACTGTACTGCTGAGTGAACAGAGGCACACTTTGAATAAAGTTACTTGCCCAAGGTAACATCACAATTTTTCACAACTCATGTCTCTGTATAGAGCAGAGAATCAAATCTTCAAACTCTTAGTTTATAAAGCAATGAAGCGTGTCACCAACCCATTCAACGAGCCGCGCCGATTCTTGCTGAACTTCACTGATAGCGGTCAACTGAGATATGCACAGGACCATGTGCTACCACGTATTGACCACCATTATGTGTATGATAAAACATGCAACATGGTGTTTATAAGATATAAAAACACGCAACCTGAGGCATAAACACGACGGCATAAGCCCAGAGTGTTTATCCAGAGGGTAAGTATTTAAAATCTCATAAACACCCTTTGGCATGTTTTATCAAACTTACAAACCGACCGCATAGTTATGTTTCACTTATTCTAATTGATAGCGTGAAAAACAAAAGGAGTCCTCCGTGAAATATCATCATTGGTCTTAGGTCGTTGGTATAAGGAGCAATTACGAACTATTGCATAGTGGTATCATCGCTGCGCTTGGTGTGCATGAGTACGGAGGTTTCGGATTCAGTAGAGTTAGATATACCACACACTAGCTTTCATTTTAAACTAAACATCTCGGTATATAATATTGATATTTGAAGAGGGGCAATAGTAGGATAATTGCCCGGGGTGGAGGGAAATTACATTACAATCTGGGGGATTATGTGATAATCCTCGGAATAATACATCCGCATTGGAATAATTGAGTGTAATGTGATAGGCATAGGCAGTATATTTGTGTGACGTTCCTGGAGGTTTGTAAGACCCCCATCGCGACCAGATTACGACCGTGTTCAGGAGTCTTGCAATATATAGGAGGGTATTTTATTGGTGACTTCACCAACTAAATGAGGTCATATTATTTCAAAGAGTTTATTGAAGACCTCGTCTGTCATTCTGCAATAGTTCTAAAAAGGATATGAGTTATATTGCTTCAACATCTGGACAAAATGGTACTACTGACTGTGTTGTTGTCTCTCAGAAGGGGTAAACCACTTTAAATCTATATATTTGAATATGTCTCCATGAAAACTAATGTATGGCCGTAATATGTTTAAAGGCGCTGTAGCACGTTTTTTCGCTCAAATAAGTCGACGAAATGTATTTGTAAAATAATGTCACCAATAGTAAAACACGTTAAAATCTTCGGAAAATCAAGTTGCAAATGAGTGTACATGGTTCCGTAAAGCCATGGGAATCGTTTTTGTCATTTGAAATAATAAATTGTGTTCACAATTAAATCGCCCCCATGCAATGTTTGCTTTATACGCAACACCGTTATTACCACTACGTATAATTAGTTTGTGTAATAAGATGTTATATCTCCTAAAGGAAATATAAATGATATAAACTTTCATTATAAATGGGAAATTTGAAAAAATAAAATTTGCAAAAAAACGTGCTACAGCGCCTTTAATATCATGCCATTTTAAAAAACAGACTATGAGCAATGCGTTATGCGGAAAATAATTGTTATGGTTATAATACATTTATGTTTAGCGTATTGTGGTGTTATGTCACTTTAAAAACAAGACATAGGGAGATTAGTATTTATTATCATTAATTATGAGTAACTTTTCTTTTCTAGTCCTTCATACAATGGATGTTCATAAAGAAATGAGTCGTAGTATAGTTTATATTATATCCACTATCAATTGTTTTAAATATATTAAGTGATACATCTACAAGGGGAGACTTCAAGTAACGATTAGTTGATGCATGATGCTCTCAAGGGAATTTACATTGAAACGTGACACGTCAGTTTGTTTGACATCAAGGTAAAAACTGACAAGAACGCCATTCAATGTTGTTTCATTATAATCCTCTTAACTTTCAATTCTCATTCATTTTTAACTTTGACGGTTGTTTTAGAATATATTTTCCCTCGTTTTTCTTTAACTTACTCCACACTGTGATATGCGAAATGCTTCATTGTAAATATTCGTTTGATCTACCACTAGCGTTTGTTTACAATCAATACAATCAAGGGAGACTCTCGATGGCATATTGTTGCTAGATGCGCGCGTGACCCAGTTTAACATAGTAAAATAGGCCAATGGGTAACCGACATTGCTGAGCACGTCGAGATAAGATGTATTAACCAAGCTGTGCGAATCCACAGATCAACCTATATTGATATACAGTGCACCTCTATGGCGACTTGCAATTAAGAGATAAATTATGTGTATGTACCTAGGGTTTTTCTTGGAGTACCACCTAACGCCCCCAACTGCGCATTGGTGAAATGGAACGGCTGTCATGCATTACAAAGCAGAGAGTTTTCTGAACTTTTATCAAGATTAACAGAACATGTAATTACAACAGGATTGTACAATACAGCAAAATAACCATCTGTAAAAGGTTTTTGAGATATATGTAACAATTGAAAGATTCAGCGAACATATATCTCCAAACTACGCTGTGAATCATTACAATTTTACATAAAGACATCCAGATATAACAGACACCTAAATGGGTGAGCTGAGGTGGATTAGGGTTTAACGCCGCTTTCAGGAGTATTTAAGATAAAGTGGAGTTTGCTATACCGTTAGTGTTAGAATGTAGCGTTTATTTAATTATTTTGATCCTCAAATGTACAATTTTACTAATATTCTTAATAATTTATTTACCACTAATGATGTTGAAAAATTAAAAGAATTAACCTTAACGACAAGAAGTATGTTTCAATTTCCTCTTTAAAAGTTTTACCTTTATGTTGCTTTAAACTTCTGCTTCATTTGCCGTTGATCTATCACTTCTTATGTTGTTTAAATTTACACGTTTTAAAAGTATCTCATATGCCAAAGATGGCATGATGTTTTTAGCATTTATTTTTAATTCTTCTATGCCATATTGATAACCATGTAAATTTTAAACTCTCTAATCAGCTAATTAACCTAAAATGTAAATGTAACTAAACATCTTTTAACTTTTAACTTTTAGCACAATCAGTGCCATTGAATTTCGGTCATTTAATCTATCATTTCATAATTACAATTTCGTTTTATAGTAAATAAATAATAACAAATAAACAACATACAACACAGCCTGTGCTTGATATGCCATACCTGGGAAAAAACCATTGAATTGCGTGTAAATAGCAAAGTAAACAGCAGACCCAAAAGGTCTTGAGAAAATATCAAGGATCCCTATCAATGCAAACATCTTGCCGATTTCTTCAGGATTTACTTCTTTCGCTAAAAGGGATTGTATTATTGAATAATTTATGCCACCAAGAACACCAAACCCAGCTGACACCCACATCATCCAGGACACAATACTAAACCCCGTCCAAATTGAACGAAATACTGCAAGAAGTAAAGAAACTATCAAAATGGACACGTCACTAAGATGAAGACGAGCTGACAGACATGGCTGGAGCAAATACAGGCCAGTAACCCGAAATACCTGCTCCAAGGCCAGGTAATAGCCATACCATGACACTGGCCAATGGAGAGGGCTACCTTGCATGTAGAGAACAGGTATATTAATGTCTCCACTGAAGCAAACACTTTGCAAAATACTGGCGAAACATAGTAGAAGGATGACTTGTCTAGAGTTTCCTGGTCGCTTCATAGTTACCATACAAACAGATTGATATATGCCTGTAAGAGCTGTCTTGAATGCTGTTTCTCTTTCAGTATTTTCTCCAACATCTTTGTCCTTTATAAAGCAAACAGCGACTATAGATGTTCTTGTGTGAAAAGCAGATGCACACAGCAAGGTGATTTGGATGTTTGTCCAATCCTGAAGAACTCCTGCCAGAATGGAAGCAAAGAACTCACCAAGGAAAACCATTGCCGTCAGAATAGATAGTCTTCTTGTGAGGTGTTCCCCAGGTACATTATCAACCACATAAGCAGCAACAGCTACCTTTACAACAAGTGATGTGCAACATATACTTTGAAGAACCGTACCTAATATAAGAAGGCGAAATGTGTATTCTGGGAAGAGTGATATCATCAAATAACACAGAATCCCAATTACAGCTCCAACATTAGGAAATATCATCGGGAGTTTTCGTCCGTTCTGATCACTCCAAGCACCCCAGTAAAATCCAAGCAATGCGGCAGGCAAGTAGAGGATGATCCGGTAATAGGTCAGATACGATGAGGTTACGTCTTGGACGACATCCTGTCGTGATCTAAAAGTTGGAGAAAAGCATGGATCTTCTGGACCAAGTAGTTCCCTGCAGACAGCGGTAGCAACGTTGTTTCTGATTGCGACATCTGCCATAAAGTTTCCTATTTTGTAGAGCAAATAGGTTGCCTCTGCAGCCCAGTTTATAAAGAAATCTAAAGACACCATCTGCAACGAAAGATGTAATGAATTTTAGAAATGTAATCGGTCATGATTCTGAAATTTCGCATAGTAATAATGATGTTACAATTATGGCCTTTGAGAACTGTGAAAATCATGTCACCCATATTAATTTTGATGTTTACAAAACGAACATGCTTTTTTCTCTTAATGTATGTTTTAACTAAAATAACTTTGACTAAAATCATGTTATACAGTTTTTTAGTTATGCTCCGGAAAAGACATAAAGTTAACATCAGACCGTTTTTGATAAAAATTCACGAGAGGGCACATCAACATACAGGTCATTTCCACACCAAATATGGAGTTTCCTCCTTATAGTATTAGTATGGAAATGCTCTGGAAAACGACACAAAGTCCGAAAATCGGACGGTTTATGGTCCAAAATTCAAAAATTATTTGGACCTTGGAGTTCAGACACCCAAAAGGCACAACAGCACCATTTGAAGGTTCTAAGTCATATAGTTTTTGAGATATGCTCCAGAAACGATTTCGGACGGACAGACGGACCAACGGACGGAAGCATGGATAGAAGCACGGACGGACGCACAGACAGACGGACATGCAGAGCCATATATTCCCCCGATTGCGTCGTAGCAGGGTTATATTAATTATTTAAATGCCTATCTGTTCACTAGATCTACTATGCTTAGCCTCCTCAGGTAGGAGCTTATCCAACCTTAACACAGAGAAAATTTCGAAAAAGTGTCGGGGATGGTAAAATCCCCCCTGGGGCAGTAACCACACGGTCTCGTGACATCTCTATGCCTTCATTGACGGTGTCTCATCATAACTAAGGTCCAGATGCTGAATTTCTGCAGTTCTCACAAACCAAAGCAACGACCAGGGCCATTTTATTATCCATCATATCTAGATACTACCTGTATGCTAATGAGACTCAGAATGACATGATTGCAGCTGGTCGCGGTTCTTTTTTACTTTGGACATGAGTTGTTGGGCAAACAAGTTGTGATAAAGTCGCATATTGCAGTCGTGTGAAAAGTCCCCATGATCATATTGGACTCGCAACTGTCGTATCTAGGTCGCACAGGTCACAAATCGGTTGGAAGTCGATCACATGGCGATTGCAGAAACTGTTGTGGCAGTCTCAGCATGGTCCTACCCACTCACATGTGAAATCGCCAATTCGATTGTACCAAAGTACGACCCTGTTGAGACCGACTTGCAATCGATGGGACTGATATCATCAGTCTCAAATCTGTCTCAACTTGCTGGCCACAAAAATACAAATGTGTTCACCTTTTGTTTGCAGTGGGATCTTCCTTTTGCTGAAAATGGTCTCCTATAAATGTCTGGCACCGCTGCGACCAGTTTGATCGCAGCTTTTACGCACTGTGACATATTGGAACCCCATTAATAATACCCTATTAATAATACCCATATTACCTAGAATACGACCCCACCGCGAATGATATGGTTCCGGATGCGCACACAATCACCCACTCCCCCTGAGATTGCGTTCATGTCTTGGGAGATCGCATGATCGTAGAAGAGCTTGCGAGTGTGTGTCGCTCACATAACTTGTGTGAATGCTGTGACTAATAGGTTGCTTTTCGTTTCTGACGTGCTCTCAGTAAGTGCAATGTACCAAACATATATTATATATTATCTGGCTTTCGCGTGAGTTTCGCGTGTGTTTCGCGTGTGTTTCGCGAAACGGGGTAACTTTATTGATTGGATAACTGTATGTTCCTCTTCTTTTACTAATCAACAGCTGGCCAATTAAACTGTCAGTCAAATTTTCATTTGATCATACCTGTACGTTTAATCATCAGTCTTCCTTGGAAAACTTGTTGTTCTGCGCATTATATTTAGCAGCATAAGTAAGTCTGGTTGACAAATAGCCATTCTTGTAATATTGTAATTCAAATTACAATTAGAAGAAGAAATGATAGGTCTACTAACATATGGCGGCAAGATATAGCACATGATTCTTAGATTTACCTTTTTAATCTGTTTTAAAAAATGTTGCTGAAAAAACAACGATGTGGATAAATATGGTGATTTGTTAAGGCAAATGGTATCAATTATTTTTCTTGCCTTTTGTTGGCAGCTAGCAGCCTTCGCAGCCAACTACATCTTATTCACTGGGGAGACTTGAGACCTACAACCGACGCTCCTTTACCTGCTCCAGTAGCACCCACATCTCTAAATTTCTAAATTAAACCACACTTTTGACTGTACCCTTTCTACCATTTATCCTTCATTTGGAACTTCATCTATATTTACTGGCTGCCTGGCGATTATTTTTGGCAACCTTGTGCGAGAAATCTCCGCTGGAAGGCGAAAGTAAAATCTCTATAATGTAGTAGTAGTATTGTCGCCCCATTGCGACCAGTTTACTATGGTGTTCAAAAGGCTTGCAATCTCTTGGTCAGACAAAATTACAGGCATTCCCTTCCCACAGAGGTTACTCCACTCAGTTCTTCAATCCTTACATCTGTTGCATATCAAGCACTTTCTTGACTAAAACGTTGTGCAGTCGGCCCCAAAGCATTCCAAAACTGTTGAAATAACTGGAGTTGTTTGATCTGTGCGATACGTTTCTTTATGTATATATGCACGTATTTTGTACAAGTATTAAACTATTTGATGGAATTTTTTTTAGGATAATACAGTCTTTGAAACTTTCACTGCTAGTGAATTACGCAAGAATATTGAAATATAGCAAATAAACAACAGAGGTAATGTTTACAAAAGCTGAGAGGGGTAACCTTTGAGGGGAGAGAATAAATTCCAGTTGGTCACGGCCGATTTTTACACTTTCGTGCCAACCGGTTGTGATGGATGAGGTCAAATATGTCTCAATGCGGTCGTGCAAAAAGTTGCCATGGCCGTACTGGAGTCTTGCAAGATTTGCAACTGTCCTAATGTAGCCGCTCTGGTCGCAAGTCAGTTGCAGAAAAGTTCAGGTTAGCCTCAGCCAGCTCAAAACCACTTGAATTGAAAATCGCCAATTCGGTCATACCAGAGTAAGACCGTGTTGAGAACGACTTGCAATCTATATGACAGATCGGATCGCTCTCCATTCCGCTCTCAAACGTCAACATCTTTTGATAACAATGATAGCCTGAACTTGTTCACTACGTCGGCCAATTTTGGATTTTCGACTTCAGTTTTGAATGATCTCCCCTTGAAGTTGAAACCTCCAACCTTAATAGCTCGAAAACTATTCACGATAATTTCACAAAACCTTCACCAAAATGTGGGCAACAACATTCTCCACCGAGTAGGCCTAAAGCGTAGTAACAGATTTTTTGCTATTTCGCAAAAACTTAAAATTTGGTAAACTTTTGCGATTTTGAGGGTGCACGATTTCAAAAATCTTCTTCTAGATACAATGCAGTAGGTCATTCGAAAGCTGAAAGAATGATGCAAAAAGTAATCCCCCAACCCTTGCTCACTTTTCAACGGTTAACAAGCCAAAGCAATTTAAAATTTTAACTTTTTGAAAAACTTATTTTTAGGGCTCGCATTCAAAGGGACATATCTCTTTTAGTAATTAAGTTACATATAAGTTAATTACTGCCCTCTCCTAAAAACTAAGTTAACAATTTCATATCATATCATTATCATATAAAAGTTGATAGCTTGGGCACATTTTGGGCGTTTCCGACGATGAATGAAATTTGGTGATTTTCACAGTTTTCGAGGGGTATATTCTTCAGAGAATTTTCGATCGTAAACCATTGAAGATAGCAAAACATTCATGGCTAAATTTGAAGTAGAAACATCATTTATTTACGACAATAATTTTAAAGCATGTATCTGTCAAAGTTTATGTTTGACCTGTCATAGAACAGTGTCATTTTTTCGAAAATTGCCATTTTCATCCATCTTCAAAGGTTCATTACTGTTTAACTAATTATGCAAATGCAACTTTATTGACATCTACGTATGCATAATTTCAAGTCCAATAAGTTTATGTTGAATTCAGTGAACAATAGTATCATTTTATTGTATGTGTAAATTTCCGTTACCAATGTATATATGTATATCATCTATTTTTACTTGTATATGGGCATGAGGACAAGAATACAATAAACTGAATTGAATTGTTTAGTTATTTCATAAAAAAATTTATAGTTAAGTTTCAAACATCGAAAATGTCGTCTAGGGGTCCGAAAATGAGCATTTGTGAGTATGTTCTTGAATATTCAGAAGAACATAACACATAAATTATGTAAGCCATCTAAAAGACGATTACATCTACTTAAGTGGAAATTACTGGACAATATATTCTAAATATATGTACCTTAGTACCTTAGTATGAAAATATTAATCATGAGAAATAATAATAATAATGAAAATAATAATAACACTTTTTTGTCCTCATTACAAAATAAATTTGGGAAATTCGGGTTGTGCCAATGGCTGCCGGCAGCCACTGTGCAGCGCCAGTTCACTCGTTGTTCTATCCTTATAATGCTAAGCGCCAAGCAAGGAAGCAACAACTCCCATCTTTAAACGTCTTTTGGTATGACGGGGCCGGGTAGCCGGGCTACATCCCCGGTAAATGTAATGCACGGCTCCATTAATATGTGATTTTTCAGAGGGGTACCTTTTTTGGAGATTTTTTGTTAAAAAACTACTGAATATATAGACATGTTTGATAGCTCATTTTAAAGCGGAGAAATTGATGAAATAACCGTGATTCCAACATGGAGTTCAAGGTCAAGGTCAAGTCTTGAAGACCAAAGTACTGCCACATCAGTCATAGTTATTATAATTATTAGTATTATTATTATCATTTAATGTCTACACCTACTTATCAGAGTTTCATCTGATTCATGTCCCATAAAGGTCCTATCAGAGAAACAGTTTACTTTTAACATCCTAATATTTCAAAGATAAAGGACAGTGGGGTTACTTACAGTCATGCTCCCAATCAATCCACCAAGAATGAATGAATTAACAACTAACACACACTCTTAATTATGTAAAATTGCAAATGCTGATTATGAAGAACCTTAACAGGTAAAATTTATGTTGTAAAACTGAAAAATTTATACATGATTTCATAAATGTGCGATAAAATTAGAGTACTATAATATATATACCATTTCAAAATATGTTATAGAATAACTAGTTTTGAGATTGTTAGAACTTTTGCGTAAAAAAACAAATATTTAATAAATCACATCACATGAACAAGGATATATTAGAAATTGATATTAAATAAGAATTAAAACTAGGATTGCCACAAGGCAAAACTGAGGTCCTCAAAACTCCTGCTTGACCATGAACCCCATGTTTGACTTAAATCACCAATAATTGATAAGTTTTTCTTTTTTAAAATGATCAACCCAGCATATCTCTATCTTCAGGAATTTTTTTAACCAAACCTCGTCAAAGAAAATACCCCTCTGAAAATGAGAAAATTACTTATTATTAGACCCCTTACTTATTAAGTAGATGTAATAATCATTTAGATTGCATAAATAATTAATGCATAATGGTCTCAGGAAAATACTCAATTTTTAAAACTTTTTGGACCCCTTTACAACGTTTATGATATTTGAAGCTTAACTATCAATTTCTTTTTATGAAAAGGGATCTACAGAAAAGTTGTTCTTCTTGAAATTGAGAATTGTGAAAGTTCTTTAGATCTTCAATGAAAATGGCAATTTTTGAAAGTGATAAATGTTCTATGACTTGTCACATGACAGATACATGTTGGAAAGCTAATGTTCTTAATGAATGGTGTCTCTGCTTCAGAATGAGCTATTAAAAATAATGGTATCTTCAGAAGTCTACGATCGGAAATTCTACAGAGAAAGGTCTCCTTGAAAATTCTCAAAATCACAAAATGTTAATTATTTGTATCTTTGTTTATATTGAGCTGTTTATATTGAGCTGTAACTATATTTTATGATAATGATATGTTATTGAATGTTAATCTAGCTATGAAAAAGAGATTGCAATAAGTAACCTTGACATAGGTTTATTTATACCAGAGCGATGTCCCCTGAATATGGAGCCGAAAAAAGCCCTTTTAAAAAATGATGATTATCAATTGTGAATGACTCAAATACCAAGTCGTAATTCAAAATTCGGACAATTTCATGTCAGGTAGCAGTTATTCAGCTTCAAAACGAGCTATGTATTGCCGTGATTCAGGAGACAATTTGTGAAGACGTGTAACCTCAAAACCGCGAAAGTGTACAAAAGTTTAGTTTTGCGAAATAGCAAACATCTTTTATTACGACCGAAACTGCTATAGTCGATGGGGAATGTTGTTGCCCAAATTTTGGTTTTGTGAAATTATCTTAAACAGTTTTCGAGGTAAAAGGTTTTGATTTAAAGGGGAGATAACTCAAGAAAGAAGACGAAAATAAAAACTTGGTTGACCTACAATGCTAGTTGCTACTATCATCCCGGTAAATTCAATGCAAATCGATTCAGCCGTTACTTCAGAAAACTATAAAAAAGCGTACAAATAATAAGTAAAACACCCAGATAAGAACAATAGGTATTCAGACATTCGTCTTGAAGATTGAATAATTAAAAGTAAGTTATATGCTCCTTGAAATGTTAGGAGATACAGAAATTATGTTTTAATTACTTTACAGAGATTAAGTGTATTACACCATGTTGTATTTGTCCAACAAAAAAAAGCAGATTTTTCACCTAGGAATAAAAGTATTGCAAGATCTAGTTAACATGACCTTACATTTTTTGATGACGAGACACAGGACTGCATTGATGAATACAAGTCCTTTGGGAGTGGTTTAAGAATCATCTTAGTGTTATCTGTATATTCTTATATTATCAAAAGGCCGTGTTGGAGTGGAGTGTATGTGGAGGTAATGAAGTGAAGTGAAGTGAAGGGTAAGTGTTGGAATTTGGGATACCTAGTGGTTAACACTACGGATAGTGCTATGATGCCTTTGCTGAGATGTAATATGTGACTCGACTGAGAATAATAGGATCAGGTTACCTCTGTAATAATTTTGTAAAAGGCGTGTGTTTTCAGAGACAAGAAAAGATATGTTTCAATAATACAGATTTTGTCAAGTTGCCTTCTGAAGATATGATTAACTCTGTTTCAGTTGTATTTATTACTCGTCAATCAAAACTTATCTTCGTAAACATTCATATGTTTTGTTCTTTCTGTCATATACATTATTAAGACAATAAGTATGAAGTATTATTCAGCTTCAGCCTGGTTAATAATGATTAGAGTGAAATAACTTTGAAAGGAAAAACTCTCTATTGAGCTAATTTTCTTAAAATTTAGCTTGTAACTGAAAGTATCCTCACTTTTACTTTTTACTTTTTGCAATATTTGCACTTCAGTCAATTCAGTCCTTATTTTACAATAATTACAATTTAGTTTTATAGCGAATCATTAATAAATCAAATAAATAACAAACATCATCGCGTGTAATGGATGGCATACCTGTGAAATAAGCATTGAACTAGCAAAGTAAGCAGCATACTAAAAAGGTCATGTGAAATTCACCGGGGGTTTTCGTCCTTCAGATCACTCCAAGCACCCAAGTAAAATCCAAGCAATGCGACAGTCAAGGAGAGGACGATCCGGTAATAGGTCGGGTATGATGAGCAGGCGGGGGAGCGTCTGTTGTACGTCTCAACTGAAGCCGATGTCCCTGCTGCAGACGATGTAGTTGGCTGCGAAAGCTGCGAGCTGCCAACAAAAGGCCAGACAAATATTTGATACTACTTGACTTGATGAATTACCATATTTGTCATATCGTTGTGTTTGCTGACAATTTCGTCAGTTTTTCACCAACATTTATAAGTTATATCTGACAATCATGTGCAATATTTTGCCACAATATGTTATTGCTATCATCAATATGATTATCAACTAAATCTACTAACTGTTAAAGTAGGCATATGATGTCTTCAATTCTACTATGACGCAATGTAGGCCGACCTCCCATTGTTTTGTGAACATATAAACAATGAAGTTTTTGTCATGTTTGTCAGTCTATTTTACCCTAATATGACGATACAGTAATTATTTGTTAAGTTTGGATATATCAGCACATTATCACTTGTAATTTGAATTACGATTTAATTAAAATTGCTCTTTGTCGACCAGATGTCTAATTACTGTTAACAAATATAATACGCAGTACAACACGTGTTCCACAAAGATTGATGATTAAACATACACGTATCATCAAATGAAAACTTGACTGACATTGTTAATTTGGCATGGTATTGATTAGTGAAACACGAGGAACATGTGCAGACAGATAATGTATAATACATGTTATGTTTGGTACATTTAGGAAGTGAATAAAATATCGTAATTTCTTAATTTTTGGAATAATGAAAACCAGACAGGTAGGTTTTCTTACGGACTGGTAATTTAGTTCAGTTATCAGCACAGCTGTCTGGCACTGAATGTTGGGAGTTCTCTACACTGACTAAAAGTGCACCAAAAACGAAATTGGCAGCGAGCAATAAGTCGCATCATTCGCAGAAATTGTCTGAATTTTGTGTGAGATCATTTCTGGAATCATGGCTTTCTCCCATGACGTCAACGCGATCTCAGTGGGAGTGGGTGAGTGCGTGCATGTCCGAGAGACCAAATCGGTCGCGGTAGGGTCGAATGCTTGATGGAATGGGGGTATTACTTAAAACAAAGTCACTTCTAGATAGCTGGAGTTTGATTCTCAACATCAATTCAGTACAATCTTCATTACTTGTATTTTTACAATTAGTTCGATTTGGCCACAAAACACAGGTAACCCTGTATATACTATAGGCTGTTCCCCATTAATTGGAATCTATTGGAGGGTATCAGTACACTTTTGGAGCCAAAACAAGATTAAACTAATGTTTACACAACATTGATTTAGTGGGATCTACATCTGTGTAAGTCTATGATGCTGTGCAAGTCAAGCACATGACGATAACGTTTCGGTCTGTGGCTCTTTGGTATTGAGCATGTGGTTGCAGAGACATTAACTCATTTACGCTGACAGGTAATTAACAGCTTAAGGCCTAGGCCACCGTGTACACTAACACACTAAGCCAGATACATTATGTTTATATACTTTATATATATTTTAGATATATAAAACACTCACAAAGAAGGTTGTCCAATAATATGCTTGATTTACGTATACATTGCACGCACCTGTCACATGTCTTTCAATAAGGGTGGGTCTACGACTGTTTTGATCCCCATGTTATTTCAAGGTCAACTATGTTATTTCTATACCCTAATTGAATGTGTATTCGCATTGGTATCTTGCATAAATGCAACATGCAAAAATGAAATCACTAATTAGGTCTTCAAGACGAAAGTCTGAAGACCTATTGTTATTATTGTGTTTTTTCTTATTATTCTTATTATTCCGTCGTATCTTGTTAACACGATTCAGCAAAAATGGCTGAATCAATCTGCTTGACATGTTCAGGGATGATAGACATTGTCGAGATCTCGCTCTGTACGAAGCCCGAATTTTAAAATTCGACCTAATTCTTGAGTTATCTCCCCTTGAAGTAAAAAATTCAAACGTTAATAGCTCGAAGGCTAATCAAGATATTTTCTTAAAACTTTCACCAAAATGTGGGCAAACGTTAATAGCTCGAAGGCTAATCAAGATATTTTCTTAAAACTTTCACCAAAATGTGGGCAACAACATTCCCCATCGATTAGGCCTATTGCGGTTCTCGGCCGTAATAATAGATTTTTTGCTATTTCGAAAAAACTGAAAATTTTGCGCAATTTCGCGATTTTGAGGGTACACGTCTTCAAAAATCTTCTCCTAAATGAAGGTAATACATACAGCATTATGCAATAGCTCATTTGAAAGCTGAATGAATGTAGTTTAAAGGAACCCCCCAAACCAATTGACTATTTTAAGCGGTTAACGAACTACTGCCATTTGAAAAATGAACTTTTTAAAAATACATTTTAGGGTTCGCATTCAAAGGGACATAACTCTGTTGGGAATAAACTTATGTCAAAGTTACTTAGTGCAATCTCTTTCTTATAAATAGTTTTGAAATTCCATAACATATCATTATCATATAAAAATTATTAGTTTGGGCAGAATTTGAGCATATTCCCAAAACAGTGAAATATTTTGATTTTGAGACTTTTTGAGGTGTTTATCCTTTGGGGAATTATTGTTCATGAACCACTGCAGATTGGAAGACTTCAAATAGATCATGTTGATGTAGAAACGTCATTTATTAAGGACAATATTTTTCAAGCTCGTATCTGTCTTAGATTTTGTGTGACAAGTCATAGAAGTTTGTCATTTTTAAAAAGTCGTCATTTTGAGCATATTTCAAAGGATCATTACTGTTTAACTAATTAAAATACTGAAATTGTATTTACACCTACGGATGGAAAATTTCAAGAACAACAACGTTTCTGTTGAACCCTTTCATCAAAAAGTTGATAGTTAAGCTCCGAACATCGCAAATGTTGTCTAGGGGTCCGGGTCCAATTTTTTTTTAGTATTTTCTTGAATATTCAAAACAACATTACCCATTACTTACAGATGCAATCTTAATGATGATTACATCTACTTAGGTGGAAATTAAAGCACAATATTTTCTATGTTGCACCTTAGTATTAAAATATCAACAATTTTGTCTGAATCGTGAGAAAGGTCATGTAGGGGTTCATTAATAAGCGATTGTTCCATTTTTAGAGGGTCATTGTCTTTGGGGAATTTTTGTAAAATAATTACTGAAGATAGAGACATGTTTGATAGCTCGTTTTAAAGCAGAAAAACTGATGAATAACCGAGAGTCCAACATGGAGTTCAAGGTCAAGCAGAAGTCTTGAAGACCTAAGTATTGCCTTGGCAATCCTAGTTACAATGGATGTATTGTTATAACCCCAGAAGACACTCACAATACAATTGAAATATGTTATATGTTTTAAAGATAATAATTAAGTTATTACATTATATATACTCACTTGCCATCGCTCAAAGCATGTTTTGTCTATGTAATAGATACGTGCTGTAAACGATTTCAAACATGCAGATACAAATGACTATAAATACAAAAATACAAAATGCCAAAATACACTAGTAGCAATACAAAAGAGTCTCTTGAAGTCAAGCATTATTACCTTCTCTGCCGACATGAAGTGTTCTTTATCAAACGTTGAATAAACCGTTGCTTATGATAATTTATTCCTACAAAACATATCAAATACATCAAAAAATCTACACAGCATCTATGACTGCAATAAGTGTTCATTGCCATCGCTAATGAGGTGAAAAGAACAGATTTTCTGCAATAAATAACGTGAGAACGCATATATGCGTCTTTCGCTGAATAAGGGATGCTTTCAGTTGACGCATATATGCGTCACTCACCAAATAAGCGCTGCTTTAGCTGTCGCATATATGTGGCTTTTGCTGTGAGGAGCTAATCAATTTGTCGCATATATACGTGCGGCTCTCGGCCTTAATGTGTTAAACCCAGGTGCTTGGTCGTTTGTTATATACCCTAATGCTAACTCATCATCTACTCTTAATAAACAATTTTGCCATAACACAAGAGAAAATATAAGGAAATGGTTTACTGACTTGTGATGAACTAGCTCTGTCAATTTAATTTAAGTTTCAATAATTGTTGATAACATTTACGTTTGTATTAACAAACACCAGTATTCAGTCTATCACTTGTATATTTTGCTTAATGAAAAATGAAAAAGGCAAGAACCTTGTATTTATTCTGATGTATGTATCAATATATATATATATATATATATATATATATATATATATATATATATATATATATATATATATATAAATAAATATAATTTAATTGTTGATAACATTTACGTTTGTGTTAACACACACACCAGTATTCAATCTATCACTTGTATATTTTGTTTAATGAAAATGAAAAAGGCAAGAACCTTTATCAAGATTAACATAACACGTAATAACAAATTACACAACAGGATTGTAGAATACAGCAAAAGAACCATCTATAAAAGGTTTTTGAGATATATGTAACTAAACACAATTGAAAGAATCAGCGAACATATGCTGTGAATCATTACAACTTTACATAAAGACATCCAGATACAACAGACATCTAAATAGGTGAGCTGAGGTGGGTTAGGGTTTAACGCGGCTTTCAAGAGTATTTAAGACTTGGTCACTGGTGTGATAAAGTTGCGTCTGCAATACCGTTAGTGTTAGAATGTAGCGTTTATTTAAATATTTTGATCCTGAAATGTACAATATTACAAATATTCTGAATAATTAATTTACCACCAATGATGTTGATGTATGCGTGACTGCGTGACAAGCGTGACAAGCTATTATTATATGTAAGTGTAAAAAACAGAAAGTTAGTCCTGACAATGCAGTAAATTTTACTCGGGTGGGTGTGAACTTCAACTGTCGCACTATTTCAACTTTAAACATGCACTCCCTCTCATCTGGATAGTTGAGACATTGTGATATATTTTATAATTTTGTTGCAAACTTGCAAAGGAAATTAAACAAACACCTTTTGCTGCAAAAAACACCCGTCACAATCAACGTTTCACCTACTTTTTGACTCCAAACTAACTACATATTGCCTTCTAAGGCCTCACTCACCCTCGCTGACAACTTTTCTCATTTGAGTTTGATTTCACAATGTTAAGGATATTGCTTCGAATGACTACAGACAAGTAATGGCCGGCTGAATCATTTTATCATCACTTGCAACTATATTTTGGCTTTTTTTGTCTCTACGATGATATTCTACAATTGGTGTATCCCCCGGTAGAGTTTATTCAAGGTATTCCCATAGATGTTGATCTTATTTGACAGAGGGGTGAGAAATGCTATTGTTCTTGACGATTTGATGTTAATGGCTAGTAAAGATCCCAAAATAACTGACTTGTTTACAGAAGGTTCCCTTCATCGCAACCCCTCTGTTATCGCTATCAACCAAAATTTATTATTCAGCAGAAACACAACTCGCATAATTTAATATTGTTTAATCCAGTAACCAGTTATGACCTTGGGTCGTCAAATGTATCCAACTAGATCTCAACATTTCATGCAAACATTTGAAGAGGCAACGAGTAAGCCGTATGGTTATCTTTTAATTAATTTAAAACCTGATACACCACCCTGGCAAAGACTTTGCCCCAATGCATGTAAAGAGAGAAGTCAGACAAATATTTCTCATATAGAGGCTAACCTTGCATTTGGAAGTGTAAAGATTCATCTGAAAACATCACAGACATGACATTTTCCTAATATATATATATTTAAAAGGCGTGTGTTTTCAGAAACATGAATAGATATGCTTCAATAATTCAAAGTTTGTCTAGTTGGCTTCTGAAGAAGATAAGCTGTCTAATCAGCTAGTTAACCTAAAATGTAAATGTAACAAAATATCATCACTTTTAACTTTTTTTAACACTTTTAAGATAAGGGTGTGGTCAGGGCCTAGTGACTGGCAATGTGACTTGTGATTCTAGGACGCTTCAAGATAACTCTGTGGACTCAGCTGACAAGCAACCTAACAATGATGACAGTTTTGTGAAATTTATTTTTTGGAACATTTCTGGTATACTGAGCAAATTAAGTGACTCTGATTTCTGTAATTACATCCAAACATTTGATATTATTGGCATTACAGAAACATGGTGTGTAGATCCTGACCTAGGTAACATTTTCCAAGACTATGAAATCATTAAGAAAGATGCAGATAAACTATCATCCTATGGCAGACTATCTGGTGGTATTTCAGTTTTGATAAGGAAAGAATTTTATAAATATGTAAAATGGACACAGATTTCTGAAAATGCTATTTTTGCCTTAATTGACAAACAGCTTTTTGGAAAAACATGTGATATACTTTACTCTTGTGTATATATCCACCCAGAGAGCTCCTCATGGTATGATAAATTTAGCTCAAATTGTAAAAATGGCATCATTCTCTTTCAAGAAAAACTATTTGACATATTAACAGAACATGATGATTTACATCTATTATGTGGTGGTGATTACAATGCTAGAACTGGAACTGATTCTGATTTTGTGGAAGATGACATAATAGAGTATACAGAAAACCATAATTACTTTTTGTCTGATCTCATATCAGATTACTTCAATCTTAAACGCTTTTCACTTGATAAAATTGTAAACAAGTTTGGAAAATGTTTAACAGATTTATGTTCTGTTCTGAATATTCATATTTTGAATGGAAGATGTGGTAGAGACAAAAATGTTGGTGATTTTACTTTTATTGGTGCTAATGGTACAAGTGTTATTGACTATATTATAGCTTCTTCCCCATTATTTGACAATGTTTTAGATTTTTCTATAGATTCTCGCTCAGATTCAACCCATCTCCCTGTTACCATGAAATTGAGAGCACACATAAAACAGCAACCTGCAAAACAGAAGAATGATCAGGATAAGAAATCATTTAGGTTTGTGTGGGATAATGACAAATCAAATACTTTTAGAGATCAGCTTTTTTCTGATCAAGTCCAGGATTTACTTGACAAATCAGTAAACACAGCATTGACAAATATTGAAGAGAGCATTAATTACTTAGCAGAGGCACTGAAATTAGCTGGCTCAGCTATGCAAAAGAAAGTAGGAAATACAAAGCCTAACCAAAGATGTAAATGGTATGATGCAGAATGTGAAGATTTGAAAAGGAAAAGATGTAGAGCACTCAATAAATTCAGGAAATGTAAAAATAAAGAATCACTCAGAGAATATCACAATATAAGAAACAAATATGCATCAACTTGCAAAGAAAAGTCACAAACATATTTTATGAATAAGCAGCAATTTATAGAAAAAAACATTCATGACTCCAAATTATTCTGGTCAGAAATAAAAGGCTTAGGTAAAACTCAAAAGGTAAACAATATCAATATTAAAGACTGGTATACCTATTTTAAAGATTTGTTCACATTCACAGATACTGACATGAGCTTGGAAAACCAGCCCCATGAGTCACAAAACAATACACATTCACAACTAGACACTGAGTTTGCTAATGATATACTGGATTCACCCATTACTAATGATGAGATCCTAGAGAGTATACACCATCTGAAATGTAACAAATCACCTGGGGTAGATCAAATCATCCCTGAGTTTTTTAAACACTCTTCAGATATTATTGTTCCTTACCTTGAACTAGTATTCAATGTTATATTAGAAAATGGAACCTTTCCAGATACTTGGACACTTGGGATTATTGTGCCAATACATAAACAAGGTGATGTTAATAATGTAAATAATTACAGAGGTATCTCGCTGCTAAGCATATTTGGTAAACTATTTACATTCATTGTTAATAAGAGGCTAGTGTTTTGGGCAGATACTCTCAACAAAATTAATGAAGAACAAGCCGGTTTTAGAGAGGGCTACTCAACTATTGACAACATATTTATTCTACAAGCACTTGTTGATAGATACCTAAGTGTGAAAAGTGGGAGATTTTATGTGCTCTTTGTTGACTTTGCCAAGGCGTTTGACTCTGTGCAGAGGGGGAAATTATGGAACCTATTAAGATCACATGGCCTCAGCAACAAAATGAATAAACTATTAGGTAGCATATATGAGAATGTAAAGGTATGTGTACGTAATAATAATGAGATTTCGGAAACCTTCATTAGTCAGTTAGGAGTCAGACAAGGGTGCATTTTAAGCCCATTTCTCTTTACATTTTTCATAAATGAACTAGCAGTACAGATAAATTCCAACTGTAACTATGGTACTCAACTTCATCCGGATATTACTCAGATATTTTTGTTGTTGTTTGCAGATGATATTATTCTCTTTTCATCAACAATTAAAGGATTACAGAGCCAAATTAATGAACTTGAGTTGTACTGCGATAAATGGAAGTTATCAGTGAATATGAATAAAACGAAAGTTCTTGTATTTAAACATGGAAGTCAGTTATCAAGAAATGAACAATGGTATTTTAAGAGAGAAAAAATAGAAACTACAGGATTCTATAAATATCTTGGTGTTTACTTTAGCAGAAACCTGTCATGGCATAAACATACAAACCAAGCTGCAGTACAAGCAAAGAAAGTTCTAATTAGTATAACCAAGAATCTGAAAGTTTTAGGAAATATTTCATATCAATCCTTATTTAAAATATTTGATGTAAAGATACTCCCAATCCTATCATATGGGTCAGAAGTATGGGGCTTAAAACATTTTGATGCTATAGAAAAGATTCATTTATATGCTTGTAAAAGGTATTTGGGTGTTAAGATAAACACATCTAGTCTGATGGTGTATGGAGAATGTGGACGATTTCCTGTATATGTACATTCGAATTTAAAAGTAATTAAGTATTGGCTTAGACTTATTAACATGCCCTCATACAGATTGCCCAAAAAGGTTTATAACATGATGATATTGTTTGATAACAATGGTAAAAGAAATTGGGTGACAGGTGTAAGAGAATTACTTTTTAATTGTGGTTTTGGTCATGTTTGGAACGACCAAAATGTGTATTCAATAAATGTTTTTATACTTTCATTAACTCAGAGATTAAAGGATATTTATTTGCAGACATGGACAACATCGATGGCCCTAACAAACAAATGTTTCTATTACAAAATGATTAAATCTGAAATAATCATGGAGGATTATCTATCAAAGATTACTGTTAAAAAATTTAGAATAGCTTTGTCACGTTTTAGATGTTCCTCACATGAACTTTTTATTGAGACAGGACGCTATATGAAGATACCAAGAGAAGAAAGAATATGTAATCTCTGTAACTTGAATTTAATAGAAGACGAATATCACTTTTTACTTGTATGTCCGCTATACTTACATCTTAGAGCAAAATATATAAAAGCATATTATTTCAGATATCCTAACGTTATGAAATTATATGCACTACTATCAAACTCAAATTGTAATATTCTGCAAAATGTTTCTATGTACATATATTATGCCTCCTTGCACAGACAAAATATCCTAAAGTAAATTATACTGGTATTAATGACATATGTGTTATTGAAGATATCATATAACATTACTTGACAGAGAATTATATGATTTTATCTGACATATTTGTACAAATTTGTAAATATTGCATGTACCAATTGTACTACAGGCCTGTGGCCTTTAAGTATTGAATAAAGATTGAGACATTTTCCTAATATATATATATTTAAAAGGCGTGTGTTTTCAGAAACATGAATAGATATGCTTCAATAATTCAAAGTTTGTCTAGTTGGCTTCTGAAGAAGATAAGCTGTCTAATCAGCTAGTTAACCTAAAATGTAAATGTAACAAAATATCATCACTTTTAACTTTTAGGACAATCAGTGTCATTGAACTTCGGTCAATTAATGTATTATTTCATAATTTCAATTTAGTTTAATAGTAAATAATTAATAACAAATAAACAACATACAACACAGGCTGGCCTTGATGTGCCATGCCTGGGAAATAAACATTGAATTGCGTGTAAATAGCAAAGTTACAGCAGACCCAAAAGGTCTTGAGAAAATATCGAGGATCTCTATCAATGCAAACATCTTGCCGATTTCTTCAGGATTGACTTCTTTCACTAAAATGGATCGTATTATTGAATAATTTATGCCACCAAGAACACCAAACCCAGCTGACACCCACATCATCCAGGACACAACACTAAACCCCGTCCAAATTGAACGAAATACTGCAAGAAGTAAAGAAACTATCAAAATGGACAAGTCACTAAGATGAAGACGAGCTGACAGACATGGCTGAAGCAAGAACAGGCCAGTAACCCGAAATACCTGCTCCAAGGCCAGATAATAGCCATACCATGACGCTGGCCAATGGAGAGGGCTACCTTGCATGTAGAGAACAGGGATATCAATGTCTCCACTGAAGCAAACACTTTGCAAAATACTGGCGAAACATAGTAGAAGGATGACTTGTCTAGAGTTTCCTGGTCGCTTCATAGTTACCATACAAACAGATTGATATATGCCTGTAAGAGCTGTCTTGCACGCTGTTTTTCTTTCAGTGTTTTTCTCCCACTTCTTTGTCCTTTATAAAGCAAACTGCGACTATAGCTGTGCTAGTATGGAAGGCAGATGAACAGCAAGGTGATTTGGATGTTTGTCCAATCCTGAAGAACTCCTACCAGAACAGAATCGAAGAAATCACCCAGGAAAACCATTGCCGTCAGAATAGATAGTCTTCTTGTGAGGTGTTCTTCTGGCACATTATCAACCACATATAAGCAGCAACAGCTACCTTTACAACAAGTGATGTGCAACATATACTTTGAAGAACTGTACCTAATATAAGGAGTGTGCATTCTTGGAAATCCCAAATACAGCTCCAGCTCTTTTATGAAAAAAGGGATTATTTTACAACCAGATTAATTAATTAAATGCTTTTATTCAGATAAAGCTAATATCGGATCATTTTACATCACTACATTTAGGTGTACATATTATGGTAACAATTATCACAAGAGTGCAGTCATTTACCTTTTCAGTGCAGTATTGGAAACAATTGGTACCCATTCAAGAAAACGGATTACTTTTTTTCATTTTATTAAATTAACATAGATGTTGTGAAAGTGGAGCATAAGAACAATGACACTTTCTCGCGGGCAAAGAAGAGATGCATGACTTTGTGAAGATAAAGTAGTCACACTAGGCAACTGTAATTCATCTTCGATTATCGATATACACAAACGAGGGACGAATGTGTATTGATAATCTGCCTGTTTCAATTAAAAGACTGTGATTGCATCCAAGAAAATTAAAAATATTAATTCGCCATAATGTTGCATCCATACATTGAATCAAGTTGCGATATTGAAAATTTCCAGAGAACTATATATCAGTTTAGAGAAATACTATCATGACAAACTTGATTTTCAATGTTGACACATCTTTGCCAAAACTGCTGCAAAATATACCGGCCCATCCGTTTTGCATTTAAACCTCAGCGAAACTATACAAGGACAAACATTATTATAACTACATACTTGCTTCAATACTAATATACAATATACAATAGTCCAAAAATATAATGATACGAACATCGGTAAGGTTCTTGCCTTTTTCATTTTCATGAAACAAAATATACAAGTGATAGACTGAATACTGGTGTGTTTGTTAATGACGTTAATATTGACGTAATCGTCATGTGCTTGACTTGCACAGCATCATAGACTTACACAGATGTAGATCCTACTAAATCCATGTTGTGTAAACGTTAGTTCAATCTTAATAGTGTACTGAAGCCCTCCAATAGATTCCAAATAATGGGGAACAACCTATAGTATATACAGAGTTACCTGTGTTTTGTGGCCAAATTGTAAAATTAAAAGTAATGAAGATTGTACTGAATTGATGATGAGAAGCAAACTCCAGCTATCTAGAAGTGATTTTATTTGTTTTAAGTAATAGCCCCATACCACCGAGTATACGCCCCTACCGCGACCGATTTGGTCTCTCGGACATGCACACACTCACCCACTCCCACTGAGATCGCGTAGACGTCATGGGAGAAAGCCATGATCCCAGAAATGATCTCACACAAAATTCATACAATTTCTGAGAATGATGCAACTTATGGCTTGCTGACAGTTTCGTTTATGGTGCACTTTTAGTTAGTGTAGAGAACATTCAATATTCAGTGCCAGACAGCCGCGCTGATAACTGAACTAAATTACTAGTCCGTAAGAAAACCTACCTGTACGGTTTTCATTATTCCGAAAATGAAGAAATTACGATATTTGTATAACTTCCTAAAAGTACCAAACATGTATTATACATTATGTGTTTGCACATGTTCCTCACGTTTCACTAATCAATACCTGGCCAAATTACCAAATGTCAGTCAAATTTGTAAATTTGATGATACCTGTATGTTTAATCACAATCCTTTTTGAAAAACGTGTTGCACTGCGTATTATATTTGTTAACATTAATTAGACATCTGGTCGACAAAAAGCAATTATCGTTATTCGTTATTCAAATTACAATTGATAATGTGCTGATATATCCTAACTTAACAAATAATTACTGTATCGTCATATTGAGGTAAAATGGATTGACAAACATGACAAAAACTTAATTATTTATATGTTCGCAAAACAATTGGAGTTCGGCCTACATTGCGTCATAGTAGAATTGAAGACATCATATGCCTACTTTAACAGTTAGTAGATTTAGTTGATAATCATATTGATGATAGCAATAACATATTGTGGCAAAATATTGCACATGATTGTCAGATATAACTTATAAATGTTGGTGAAACAATCACGAAATACTGTCAGTAAACACAAGGATGTGGAAAAAGTCTAGTATACTCCGTTTGTCGTGAAAACGTACCGATGAATTTCAAGTTTAACAGAAAAGTGAATTTAATACGATGATGTGAAAATTGCGAACTCTCATGGTTTTACCCCGCCAATTTGACATTCAATTTTCAGAATGTTCTTGAACTTAGGGAAAAAGTTGTTTAATAAACGATCATAGTTTGAAGTGACTGTTATTGGTTTGTATGACAAGGGGGTATGAACTGTGTTTGGAAGACTTCACAAATACACGTGAATTGCGTGATCAACGTTAACATAGAATACCGTAGTCTCTTTATCAACTTGATCATCGCAATACTGATTGAAGAGAGAAATTGTAGGCATAAGCTTCCGAGTTCGTTACATACACATTCTACAATACAAAAACCTATCTCTTACTGAATTTATTAAATCCTTTTAGATTTAGAAATGAGGGAATTTGTGTCATTAGCTCAAACGATACACCAGTTTTATAGTAAATACGGCCAAATAAAAATCTCCCAAGAAAGGGGCGATCTCAAAACCTAGAAAGCTTGGAATCTAGACGGATGTCAAAGCGAATGTGTATGAAACCGTATTATAAATTAATTTCAATTAATATTTGCATCAATTTATTTAGAAGAGAAAGATATTTATGGATTATCAATGCAACTTCTTATTTAATTGAGACTGCGATAATATATACAAAGAGGACATGCGTTGATGCTGATTAAAATAACCTATAATTAATCCATATTTTATTGTCCAGGTAGAACATGTATGTCTAATGACTGATGGGCGAGTACCAGTCATACTGCACATCAGGAGTTAACAGCAAGAACATCACACAATAAGGATTGAGACATGGTGCCGTAGTATAGTTGACATCTCGCAATATGGAATTTTCGATACAACGTAAAAGCTCATGAAAACAAATAATTCAAACCAAGTCTACTATGTAGACAAACTGTTACTTGTACTCTAAACCCCTATAAAATGCGATAAGCGGGGTCAAGAAGGAATTTCAGAGATGCAACAAGTCGTTTAAAGAGGAGTCATACATAAACCTCTAGATATGTTCATTTATAGGTTCAAATTATGAGTAAATATTTTGAAACCGTCCATATATGTGTCTGGTGTTTAGGACACTGTGCAAACCCCCTTGTCATACAAATCAATAACAGCGACTTCAAACTATGATCGTTTCTTAAACAACTTTTTTCCTAAGTTAAAGAAAATTCTGAAAATTAAATGCCTATTTGGCGATGTAAAACTATGAGGGTTTGTAATTTGTAATTTACCATAATTGATTTACTTTTATGTCAAACTTGAAATCCATCGGTACGTTTTCACGAAAAAGACTATAGTATCAAATATTTTTCTGGCCTTTTGTTGGCAGCTCGCAGCTTTCGCAGCCAACTACATAGTCTGAAGCAGGGACATCAGTTTAGTTGAGACGTACAACAGACGCTCCTTCGGCTGCTCCAGTAGCACCCGCGCCTTCTCCTTCATTACCGTAACTTTTTTTATAATGTAGCTTTTTTATTCAAAATTTCAAAATTTCCAAATTTTCAAATTCAGCCACTTTTTTTAACAGCAGCTTTGTGCCAAAAGAGTTTCGCTGAAAAGTGCAAGTAAAATCACTGTTATAATGAGGATACTGATAATGCAGCTATACTTCATGCAACAAAGGGGCATGCTCAAATTGCACACACACTATTACCCTTGTGTAAGAACCAGCTACGTTCTTTTCCCCTCTCAACTCACTGGGATTATGCAACCTAGCTGCCAATTAGGGCGCTGATTACGGTTATCAATCACATTGCCTTCACTTCTATACCAGGTACTCAACTGTACTGCTGAGTGAACAGAGGCACACTTTGAATAAAGTTACTTGCCCAAGGTAACACCACAAGTTTTCACAACTCATGTCTCTGTATAGGGCAGGGAATCAACCTTTCAAACTCTCAGTTTATCAAGCAATGAAACGAGTCATCAACCCATTCAGTGAGCCGCGCCGATTCTTGCTGATCATGAACTCGACTGATAGCGGTCAACTGAGATATGCACAAGACCACGTGCCACCACGTATTGACCACCATTATGTGTATGATAAAACATGCAAAATGGTGTTTATAAGATATAAAAATCCGCATCATTAGGAATAAACACGAGGGCGTAAGCCCAGAGTGTTTATCCAGAGGGTAAGTATTTTAAATCTCATAAACACCCTTTGGCATGTTTAATCAAACTTACAAACCGACCCCATAGTTATGTTTCACTTATTCTAATTGATAGCGTGACCAACAAAAGGAGTCCTCCGTAAAATATCCCCATTGGTCTAAGATCTAACTAAACATCTCGGTATTTAATATAGATATTTGAAGAGTGGCATTAGTAGGATACTTGCCCGAGGTGGGGAGAATCAATTACAATCCCGGGGATTATGTGATAATCCCCGGAATAATACATCCACATTGGAATAATTAAGTGTAATGCGATAGGCAATATAGTGGTGTGACATCACGATCGTGTTCAGGAGTGTTGCAATATATAGGAGGGTATTTTATTGGTGCCTTCACCAACTAAATGAGGTCCTATTATTTCAAAGAGTTTGTTGAAGACCTCGTTTGTCATTCTGCAGTAGTGAGCATTGCGCTATGCGGAAAAGAATTGTTATGGTTATAATACATTTATGTTTAGCATATTGTGCTGTTATGTAAAGACATTAGTATTAATTATCATTAATTATTATTAACTTTTCTTTTCTTGTTCTTCATACAATGGATGCTTATAAAGAAATGAGTCGTTGTATATTTTATATTATTCCAATATAATGTTGTTTCGCAATACAATACATTGTTTTAAATATATTAAGTGTTACACTTAAATTTTGTGGTCACGAGACACTGATATATACTGATGAATACAATAGCATTTCTGTGAAGGAAGCAACTATACGTGCAAGCCGTGCTATGTCTTTTCTTTTTTCCAAATACTTTATACATGCTGACACAGGGTCTTACAAGTTACCACGTGTCAGCGAGTTTGATATGGAAGTTTATCATGTGTCCAAGTTTAATATTAATGATAAATTTCCATATCAAACTCGGGGACAAATGGTAACGAATTTATCTAACCCTCATTAAATACAAGAAATCAGCAGTTGAATAATGACATAGTCAAAATGGCGGCAGACCATACCAGTGTAACCTTTTATTTGTGGACTAACACCTTATTTATTCATACCATTGCATTCAGCAGAAAAATCTGGCTTACACATGCCACCTTAGAGACTCTACATACACGTTCGAGAGATGACAGGCGGGCGTGATGATACTGTTGACCAACCGCTGGACAATCTTGTTAAAGTGAATTTGGAGATTGTAATAGTTCAAAGAGAGAGGTGGCATTTGAGGTCTAGCAGTTGCTGTGTTTCGTCAATAAATTCTCCAAAAAGGTCTTCCAAGCTGACCCATCAGAGGTGGTAGTCAACACCTCTGTCGAGGCCGCCGCTAGGAAGAAAGAGACGTTTTGAAACGCTGGGATCCAAGTCAGGTGAGTACAAGATGGTAAGAGGAGGTGGATTTACAAGAAGTTTACTCTGGATTGCTTTACCCATATGTTCTTTCTCAGAATCATATAGGCTTACTCGCTGATAAATGGAGAGAGATGAAACGGTATTGTGCCAAATGACAGCTGTACCGAATTGAAACTTCGATAGACACTTATGTCTACAAGGGGAGACTTCAAGTAACGATTAGTCGATGCCTGATGCTGTCAAGGGAATTTACAGTGTAAAGTGACCCGTCAGTTTGTTTGACATCAAGGTAAAAACTGACAAGAACGCCATTCAATGTCGTTTCATTATAATCCTCTAAACTTTCATTCTCATTCATTTTTTTACCTCGACACTTGTTTTAGAATATATTTTTCCTTGTTTTTCTTTACTTTACTCCACACTATGAGCTGCGAAACGCTTCATTGTAAATATTTGTTAGATCTAGCACTAGCGTTTGTTTACAATCAATGCAATCAAGGGAGAAAACTTTTGAGGGCGTATTGTTGCTTGAGGCGCGCGTGACCAAGTTTAACATAGTAAAATAGGCCAATGGGTAATCCACATTGCTGTGCAAGTCGAGATCAGAAGTAATCACTTCACTGTGCAAATCCATAGATCATCCTATATTGATATACAGTGCACCTCTTTGCAATCAAGATATAAATATGTGTATGTACCTAGAGTTTTTCTCGGAGTACCACTTAACGCCCCCAACTGCGCATCGGTGAAATGGAATGGCTGTTTTCTGAACTTATATCAAGATTAACAGAACACGTAATTACAAATTACACAACAGGATTGTAGAATACAGCTAAAGAATCATCTATAAAAGGTTTTTGAGATATATGTAACTAAACACAATGGAAAGAATCAGTGAACATATATCTCCAAACTACGCTGTGAATCATTACAACTTTACATAAAGACATCCAGATACAACAGACACCTAAATAGGTGAGGTGAGGTGGGTTAGGGTTTAACGCCGCTTTCAAGAGTATTGAAGACTTGGTCACTGATGTGATAAAGTGGAGTCTGCAATACCGTTAGTGTTAGAATGTAGCGTTTATTTAATTATTTTGATCCTCACATCTACAATTTTACTAATATTCTTAATAATTTATTTGCCACTAATGATGTTGAAAATTTAAAAGAATTAACCTTAACAACAAAAAGTATGTTTTAAGACATCAACCTGTTTCAAATTCCTCTAAAAGTTTTACCTTTATGTTGCTTTAAACTTCTGCTTCATTTGCCGTTGATCTATCACTTTTTATGCTGTTTATATTTACACATTTTAAAAGTATCTCATAAGCCAAAGATGGCATGATGTTTTAAGTATTTATGTTTAATTCTTCTATGCCATATTTACAAACATGTAAATTTTAAATGTGTTGCACTTTTGTCCGTCTGCACACCGCAATGTGAATCCCCTGTTCTATGACCCGAAATTACAGACCTCAAATGGAAGTGATCGAGTGAACAAGAGTGTGTATTGTCGAGGTAATGAAGGGAAGTAAGGGAAGGGTAAGTTAGGGAGTCTGGGATACCTTCAAATGTCTCGGTTGACCCTACTGATAGTGATCTTATGCCTTTGCTGAGATATAATTAAAAATATGTAAATGGTAGCCTCTGTCTCTGGTGTATAATGAATGTAATGCAAATGTTTTGAAAATATCATCACTTTTAACTTTTAGCACAATCAGTGCTATTGAACTTCGGTCAATTAATGTATTATTTCATAATTACAATTTAGTTTTATAGTAAATAATTAAAAGCAAATAAACAACATACAACACAGCCTGTGCTTGATATGCCATACCTGGGAATAAATCATTGAATTGCATGTAAATAGCAAAGTAAACAGCAGACCCAAAAGGTCTTGAGAAAATATCAAGGATCCCTATCAATGCAAACATCTTGCCGATTTCATCAGGATTCACTTCTTTCGCTAAAAGGGATCGTATTATTGAATAACTTATGCCACCAAGAACACCAAACCCAGCTGACACCCACATCATCCAGGACACAACACTAAACCCCGTCCAAATTGATCGAAATACTGCAAGAAGTAAAGAAACTATCAAAATGGACAAGTCACTAAGATGAAGACGAGCTGACAGACATGGCTGGAGCAAGAACAGGCCAGTAACCCGAAATACCTGCTCCAAGGCCAGATAATAGCCATACCATGACGCTGGCCAATGGAGAGGGCTACCTTGCATGTAGAGAACAGGGATATCAATGTCTCCAATGAAGCAAACACTTTGCAAAATACTGGCCAAACATAGTAGAAGGATGACTTGTCTAGAGTTTCCTGGTCGCTTCATAGTTACCATACAAACAGATTGATATATGCCTGTAAGAGCTGTCTTGAACGCTGTTTCTCTTTCAGTTTTTTCTCCCACTTCTTTGTCCTTTATAAAGCAAACAGCGACTATAGATGTGCTTGTGTGGAAAGCAGATGCGAACAGCAAGGTGATTTGGATGTTTGTCCAATCCTGAAGAACTCCTGCCAGAATGGAAGCAAAGAACTCACCAAGGAAAATCATTGCCGTCAGGATAGATAGTCTTCTTGTGAGGTGTTCCCCTGGCACATTATCAACCACATAAGCAGCAACAGCTACCTTTACAACAAGTGATGTGCAACATATACTTTGAAGAACTGTACCTAATATAAGAAGGTGAAATGTACATTCTGGGAAGAGTGAAATCATCAAATAACACAGAATCCCCATTACAGCTCCAACATTAGGAAATATCATCGGGAGTTTTCGCCCGTTCTGATCACTCCAAGCACCCCAGTAAAATCCAAGCAATGCGGCAGGCAAGTAGAGGATGATCCGGTAATAGGTCAGATACGATGAGGTTATGTCTTGGACGACATCCTGTCGTGATCTAAAAGTTGGAGAGAAGCATGGATCTTCTGGACCAAGTAGTTCCCTGCAGACAGCGGTAGCAACGTTGTTTCTGATTGCGACATCTGCCATAAAGTTTCCTATTTTGTAGAGCAAATAGGTTGCCTCTGCAGCCCAGTTTATAAAGAAATCTAAAGACACCATCTGCAACGAAAGATGTAATGAATTTTAGAAATGTAATCGGTCATGATTCTGAACATTTGCATAGTACAACGATGTTACAATTATGGCCTTTGAGAACTGTGAAAAACATGTCACCAATATTCATTTTTATGTTTACAAAACGAACATGCTTTTTTCTCTTAATGTATGTTTTAACTAAAATCGCTTTGACTAAAATCATGTCAGTGAAAAACTAGTTATACTGTTTTTTAGTTTTGCTCCGGAAAAGACATAAAGTTAACATCAGACCGTTTTTGATCAAAATTTCAAAACTAATTTGAACCTTGGAGTTGAATTCACGATAATGCACATCATCATATAGGTCATTTCCACACCAAATATGGAGTTTCCTCCTTATAGTATTAGTATAGAAATGCTCTGGAAAACGACACGGACGGATTTTGGTCCAAAATTTAATTATTTGTTCCTTGGAGTTCAGACAGCCAAAAGGCACAACAGCACCATTTGAAGGTTCCAAGTAATATAGTTTTTGAGATATGCTCCGGAAACGATTTCGGACGGACAGACGGACAGACGGACCCACGGACGGAAGCACGGACGGACGCACGGACGGACGCACGGACAGACGGACATGCAGAGCCCTATATACCCCCCGATTGCGTATAGCAGGGGTATAATTAATTATTTAATTACCTATCTGTTGACTAGACCTACTATGCCTAGACTCCTAAGGCAGGGGCTAATCCAACCTTAACACAGATGAAACTTTGAAAAAGTGTCTAGGGTCAGTAACCCCACGTTCTCGTGACATCACTCCCTTGATTCCTCACCTCTAAGGTGCCATGCTATGTAGTCACGTTGTGTTTTGGTCTCGACTTCAATGTCTTTTAGCGTATTTTTCTCGGTGCTTTCCCTTCCTAGTGCCTTTCTGATGAAAGTAGAGGTATTTGTTACTATAGGTATTGTGTTCTTACAGTTTACCATCGGTAAACTGCGTTTTGGTTTCTGTTGAGTGGCTGGGGTGACATGTGCTAGGCTTGACCTACTTTCTCACGCCGTTCTCGTACTGCACGTGCTGCTCGGGTCGCTCTCTTCACTTACCTGTCTCGTCGGGGTCGTTGTTAGGTATGTCTTCGTAACAACTCGTACCTTCCGACAGTCGCCCCATCTTACTGTTTGGATCTTTCTTCATTGGTCACTATGATGTTATTCAACTGAAACCTCACTACAGGTTCGGCTTTTCGGACCCTCCGACAGTAACATCATTATTCAAACGACTCATGCGGCAGTTGGTAAGAAATGAGCATCGAAAAGCATGCTCTGAATAAATGAAAAATTACTTCAATTGGTGTTATATTTTTTGTGGGCTATTTATCAATTGTTTTGGGACACAAAGAATCAGTTTGATGTATGGTTTAAACCACTAGCACATGCCAAAACATTAGATTGTATTGTCCAATGTGACCGAACATATGGCGAATTGATATATGCAACCAAAAACGTTATTTTTCAGTTAATCTAATGCAATTCTGAAAAATCGAGTAATATAGTTTATATTCAATATTTTGATTTGATTAAATTGACATTTTAAAAGATTATATTTTTTATTAAACAGTCTTTCATAATATTTGAAATAGATCACTGTCCGAGCTCCTACAGGACCAGCTCCAACTGACCTTGGAACAGGTAGAGGATTTAGTCTCCAACACAGTGAGGCATGGGAGCCTAACCTAGGTTAGGACTCTCTTTTTTTTCACCCCAGTCTCCGTCATACCTGGAAGGCAGTTGGAAGGTTGCCAGCTGATTCATGACTCCGGAACACGCTGTCTGGAGCGCACAGACTCTCTCTGTAAAGGATAACAGGTACCCTGATTCGCCTGGGACGATGGACTTTTTGAATGGCGCATCCTTCCCTTTGGGATTTCATTCACCCTGTGGCTGTGTCACACGCATAACCCAGCCCATTGTTCAATACCTCCACCGTGCAGTGCAGTGGCTGTTGTAGGTGGATGAGGGGCTTGCTCTCATGCTTTCACCCGGCGTAGTCGAGTTCCTAGGTGTCATTCAAGACGCTCAGCTGTTCCAAGGGTTCATAACAAGGGAGCGAATGGCCTGATATTTTCGGTGACTGGATCTCGCCCTCGTTGTGTCGGTCTTCCTGCGGCACTGGCAGAAGGTGCTGGGGTTGCTCACGTCAGCTAAAAACCTGACCTGCAGGTTTTTGACTCGCCATAGCTGTGATCTTTCCGATTCCTACCTTGGTGGCGGATGGAAGAGAGTGTCCTTGCCGGGGCCCACTCCTTCCTTATCGTGCCTGACTCCTACGCTCTAGTCCCGAGCAACCTTCCTGCTTCTAGTCTACACTTAGGCCTATTCGGATAGTGAGGAATCATAGGAGTGGCGTCATGAGACGGCAGGGTTACTGCCCCAGGGGAGGGATTTGAACTTCTTCAAAGTTTCGTCTGTGTTAAGGTTGGATTAGCCCCTGCCTGAGGAGGCAAGTCATGGTAGGTCTAGTCAACAGGTAAGTATTACGTTTGATACAAAATGTACCATTATATGATTATATTCAGATAAAGGTGCTACCGGACTGTTTTACATGATCTTTATCACACATAGGTGTGCAGATTATGATAACATTTATATCAAGAGCGCTGCATTTTACATTTTAAGCATTTGAAACAATTTGTACCAATTTAACAGTTATTTTTTTATTAAGGAATTACATGTACAAACCAAATATATATTTAACTAAATTAACACAGATGTTGTGGAGCATACTCACAATGACACTTTCCTGTGGGCAGGAGCAGAATGATAATATCGAGGTACATGCATGATTTTGTGAAGATTAAATAGACACACCAGTCAAAAGACATTCTTCTTCAATTGCTGATGTAAACAAACGGGACAAAACGTTTATTAATTATCTGCCTGTTTCGATTAAAGGACTGTGATTGCATCCAAGAAAATATTAATTGGCAATAGTGGTACATCCATACATCGAACCAAAAATTATCCTTTAATGACAATCTTGATTTTCAATGTTGACACATCTTTACATCTTTGCCAAAACTGATGCAAGAATATATCGGCCCTTTCGTTTTGCATTCAAACCTCTGTGAAACAAACAAAGACAATGATGATTTGCCCGTATATATGAAAACTACAGACATGCCTCAATAGTAATATACAATACACAATCGTCTAAGAATATAATGATACATACATCAGAATGAATACAATGTTCTTGCTTTTTTCCATTTCCTTTTCAAGAATATACAAGTGATATAATGAATACTAGTGTGTTTGGTAACACAAAGGTCATTAATGTCGATCAATTCTTACAAGAACATATTCCTCTTGGAGATAAAGAATGTTCTCAAGGCAAAGGCGTCATAGGCCAACAAGAAGTAGGGCAGCTTACTTTGTTCAACATTTGAATTAGGGTCGATAGGTTTATGAATTTGAAGTCGTGGTACTTGGGTGACACAAGAGTAGTCACTTCCACTTTGTCCAGGTGCACAGATACCCCATTGAGAGAACCTAGGGCACGAGGTACTTGCCATCATTCTTTGAACTGGTTGGTTATTTGCTTCAACTCTTCTTCTGTAGTAGAGTATCGAATGCTTTGTATTTGTAGGCATCCATGATACCTTTGCAGACGATAGGGGTATCATGCACTGAACTGATGTCCTGATGACCCTGTTATGTTAGATCGTACTTGCATACTGGTCACCGGTGGCTAGGTATCTTAATGTGAGAGCGTTCGCAGAAACTGTTGTGGCGGTCTCAGCATTGTCCTACCCACTCACATGTGAAATCGCCAATCCGATTGTACCAAAGTACGACCCTGTTGAGACCGACTTGCAACCGATGGGACTGATACCATCAGTCTCAAATCTGTCTCAACTTGCTGGCCACAAAAATACAAATGTGTTCACCTTTTGGTCGCAGTGGGATCTTACACCCAGTTTTGTGGAAACACAAACTCAAAATTGTTGAAAATTGATCGCCTATACATGTCTGGCAACACTACGACCAGCTTTACGTACTGTCACATATTGGAGCCCCATTAATAATACCCTATTGATATTACCCCATTCCACCTAGAATACGACTCCACCGCGAATGATTTGGTTCCGGATGCGTACACAATCACCCACTCCCCCTGAGATTGCGTTGATGTCTTGGGAGATCGCATGATCGTAGAGGAGCTTGCGAGTGTGTGTCGCTCACATAACTTGTGCGAATGCTGTGACTAATAGCTTGCTTTTCGTTTCTGACGTGCTTTCAGTAAGTGCAATGTACCAAACATATATTATGTATTATCTGGCTGTATATGTGGCTAAATATGGTGATTTGTTAAGGCAAATGGTATAAATTATTTGTCTGGCCTTTTGTTGGCAGCTAGCAGCCTTCGCAGCCAACTACATCTTATTCACTGGGGACACTTGAGACCTACAACCAACGCTTCTTTACCTGCTCCTGTAGCACCCGCATCTCTAAATTTCTAAATTAAACCACTCTTTTGACTGTACCCTTTCTACCATTTATCCTTCATTTGGATCTTCATCTGTATTTACTGGCTGCCTGGAGATTATTTTTGGCAACCTTGTGCGAGAAATCTCGGCTGGAAGGCGAAAGTAAAATCTCTATAATGTAGTAGAAGTATTGTCGCTCCATTGCGCCCAGATTACTACAGCGTTCAGAAGACTTGCAATCTAAAGGAGGCCTACGGTCTTTAATTGGTGGCTTAACATTCTGAGGTAGTTCTAGCTTATCTAGCTTTCTAGCTTATCTTGCTTCATTGTCTGGACGGACGGGTGGGGGTGGGGGGGGGGGGGGGGTTGGGCGGGTTAGCGCAGTGATTAGCGCGTTCGGTTTTGGATCAAGAGGTCCGGGGTTCGAATCCCGCCGGTGCTCGGCAATTTGTCTGCAGTCGAGAACTGTTGTACACGCAGTAAGGTTTGGGTGCAATGTTACACTGAAATTCAGCGTAGTGCCAGCCATGGTTCGCTAGTTCCAGCCGATGCTCGCAGGTTTCACCGCAAAGCATAGCCACATGGCGTTGCAGGCTTTCTCCCTGCCATAATACTAGCAGCCGTGATATTAGTGAATTACTCTTGAAAGCGGCGTTAAACCCCAACTCACCTCACCTCACCTCACTTTCGTGCCAACCGGTTGTGAAGGATGAGGTCAAATATATCTCAATACGATCGTGCAAAAAGTTGCCATGGTCGTACTGGAGTCTTGCAAGATTTGCAACTGTCCTAATGTAGCCGCTCTGGTCGCAAGTCAGTTGCAGAAAAGTTCAGGTTAGCCTCAGCCAGCTCAAAACCACTTGAATTGAAAATCGCCAATTCGGTCATACCAGAGTAAGACCGTGTTGAGAACAACTTGCAATCTATATGACAGATCGTATCGCTCTCCATTCCGCTCTCAAACTTCAACATCTTTTGATTACAATGAGATCGGAGAGCCGAACTGGAGGATCTGCAAGTTCAAAGTAGTTCAAAACATGTCGACAAGATCAGATCAAGATGATCGCACTCTACCACAGGCCTAGGCTTACATTGCTCAGTGAAATGTTGGCATCAGAAAACAGCCTTGGACAAAGTGAATGAAAACTTTGAGGACCATATCCTCTACATGCAGTACATGTACCATAAATGGTGTGACTCCAGCATTTTGTAGGCTTCCCTGGAAGGACATCTGATAAGAAAAGCACAGTGCCTTCCTAAATATGTCTCTTTGAAAACCAATCTATGGCTGTAATATGTTTAATATAATGTGATTGTGAAAAACAACTACGAGCATTGCCTGTCTGACGTACAAGATCGTTATGGTTATGAAACATGTATATTTATGTTTAAAATATTTTTTGTAAGGAATTTAAATTTAAAATTTCATTTTTGTTAAACAAAAACCTTTTAAAACATGTAGAAGTATTCTTTGACTACTTTTCAGTTTAAGATTATGACAGATATTTGCAATTGGAAATTATACAGATGATAAAATCATTATTTTGTCTGGCAGTTTGTGTTTTACATATTGTGATGTAATGTGATGACTTGCCGGGTGTCAATTTGATTATTGTTTCCAATTGATATAAAAAAAATAGAAAATACATCTACAAACAATCTTTAAACAAACACATAAAATTGTGTCAGTCTCATCTGAGCAGAAAATTGTTTTTAATAGATTTTTCATTAAGTTAAAGTTGAGAAAATAACAAGATAGATTACAACAGAGTAAAAATATTATTATGATTAGGTCTTCAAAACGAATGGCCGAAAACCTATTGTTCTTATCCTGTTTTTGATTATTATTATTTTTTGGACGTTTTTTGTCCGGGGCGTTTTGAAGTAACCACTGAACATTTTTCTACGAAACGGATTTTCGACTTGAATTTTGAATGATCTCCCCTTGAAGTTGAAACCTCCAACCTTAATAGCTCGAAAACTATTCACGATAATTTCACAAAACCTTCACCAAAATGTGGGCAACAACATTCTTCATCGAGTAGGCCTATAGCGATTTTCAGTCGTAGTAACAGATTTTTTGCTATTTCGCAAAAAGTTAAAATTTGGTCAACTTTCGCGATTTTGAGGGTGCGCGTCTTCAAAAATCTTCTTCTAAAAGACGGCAATAGATACAATGCAGTATGTCGTTAGAAAGCTGAAAGAATGATGCAAAAAGTAATCCCCCAACCCTTGCTCTATTTTTCAACGGTTAACAAGCTTTTGCAATTTTAAATTTTTTAAAAATTTTAACTTTTTGAAAAACTTATTTTTAGGGCGCGCATTCAAAATGACATAACTCTGTTAGAAATTAAGTTATATATAAGTTAATTACTGCCATCTCCTCCTTATAATTAGGCTAACAATTCCATAACATATCATTATCATACAAAACTTTATAGCTTGGGCACATTTTGGGCATTTCCAACAATAAATACAATTTTGTGATTTTCACAGTTTTCAAGGGGTATATTCTTCAGAGAATTTCCGATCGTAAACCATTGAAGATAGCAAAACGTTTAATGGCTAAATTTGAAGTAGAAACATAATATATTAAGGACAATAATTTTGAAGCATGTATCTGTCATAGTTTATGTGTGACCAGACATAGAACATCGTCATTTTTTCGAAAATCGCCATTTTCATCCATCTTCAAAGGTTCATTACTGCTTAACTAATTATGCAAAAGCAACTTTATTGACATCTACGTATGCATAATTTCAAGTCCAATACGTTTATGTTGAATTCTGTGAACCATAGTATTATTTATTGTCCTCATTTCAAAATACATTTTGGACATTCGGGTTGTGGCAATGGCTGCCGGTAGCCACTGTGCAGCGCCAGTTCACACGTTGTTCTATCCTTATGATGCTGAGCGCCAAGCAAGGAAGCAACAACTCCCATCTTTAAACGTCTTTTGGTATGACGGGGCTGGGAATCGAACCCCGATCTCCCGGGTGATGAGCAGATGCTCTAGCTAAATCCCGGTAAATGTAATGTAGGGCTCCATTAATATGTGATTTTTCAGAGGGGTGCCTTCTTTGGAGATTTTTTGTTAAAAAACTACTGAAGATAGAGACATGTTTCATAGCTCATTTTAAAGCGGAGAAACTGATGAAACCGAGAGTCCAACATGGAGTTCAAGGTCAAGGTCAAGGTCAAGTCTTGAAGACCAAAGTACTGCCGCATCAGTCATAGTTATCATTATAATTATTAGTATTATTATTATCATTTAATGTCTACACCTACTTATCAGAGTTTCATCTGATTCATGTCCCATAAAGGTCCTATCAGAAAAACAGTTTACTTTTGATTTTATTTTATTAAAAAAATACTTTGGTGAAAAAATGACTTTAATGAAAAAAAAATGACTTTGATGAAAAAAAAATGACTTTGATGAAAAAAATGACCTTGATGAAAACAATGACCTTGAAGGAAATATTGACTTTGATTAAAAAAATATTGACTTTGGTAAACAAATTATTTAATGAAAGTATTGACTTCGATTAAAAAAATATTGACTTTAGTGAAAAATGACTTTGATGAAAATATTGACTTTCATTAAAAAATTGACTTTGCTGAAAAAAAGTGACTTTGATGTAAAAAAAAAAATGACTTTGATGGGAAAAAAAGACTTTGGTGAATGTAATTTAAAAAAGTGATTTTGGTGAACTAATTATTTGATAAAAATATTGACTTTGATGAAAAAAACAACTTTGATGGAAAAGAATTACTCTGATGAAAAAATTGACTTTGATGAAAAAAGTGATTTCGTGAAAAGAAATGACTTTGATGGAAAAATTGACTTTGATGAAAAAAGTGATTTCGTGAAAAGAAATGACTTTGATGGAAAAATTTACTTTGAAGAAAACAAATAAATTTGATGAAAATATTTCTTTAATAAAGATATTGACATTGATTAACAAAATGTTTTTGCTGAAAAAATGATTTGGTGAAAAATATAACTTGGATGAAAAAGAAAACTTTGATGAAAATCTTGACTTTGATGAAAAAGGTGATTCCGTGAAAAAAGCATTTGATGAAATATTACTCTGATGAAAAAAAAATGACTTTAATGACAATATCGACTTTGATGAAAAAACTGATTTTGGTGAAAAAATTATTTGATGAAAATATTGACTGTGATAAAAAATAATGACTTTCTAAAAAAAAGTGACCTTGATGAAAACAAATGACTGATGATAAAAAATGACTTTATTGGAAATATCGACTTTGATGAAAAATGTGGTTTTGGTAAAAAAATTATTTGATGAAAATAATGAGAAAGTGATTTTAATTGAAAAAAAAATACTTTGATGAGAAAAAATGACTCTGATAAAAAATGATTTAATGAAAACATTGCCTTTGATTAAAATAATGACTTTGATGAGAAAGTGACTTTAATTGGAAACAAAATATTTTGATGAGAAAAAATGACTTTGGTGAAACAATGACATTGATGAATGTTTTACTTGTATGAAGAAACTTACAGAACTTCAGAAAACTGTGACCTTAATTTAAATGCATTACTTTGATGAACTGTAAATTTGAATTTAACAGACATTAAGATGAAGATATTGCTATAGATACATAAGTACTTGTTTATTGACGAGTTTGTCATTTGATGAAGACATTGTTGCCATTACAGTAGAGTTACATTGGAAACAGAAGTTGGTATGGACATTTTTATACACATTGCTAAATACATATATAAATAATAAATATTATGTTTTAAAAAATTAGATTATTAAATGCAATATTTTACTTATTCTTTAGAATTTAAATACTGCAGCACATGTTGCAATTTTATTTTAACTGTAAGAAGTATGTGTTTTAGTCGACATTCCCTTACCTAGTTTCTTCTGCTTCTTTTCCCATTTACTTTTTATGTTGTGTATATGTCGATATCTCTTAACAGTGTCTCATAAGACAAACAATGGCGGGTTGTTAGCATAATTAAATTATTTCTAAGTCATATTTACATTCATTTCAATCATAATTTGTGACACTTCTGACAGTTCTGTTTGTTAATCGTAAAGGATTCTGTTATTTCATTTATGTGGCAGATGGAAGGAAACTAATTTATTTAAAGTCGCTATGAGAAGATTACACCACTGACGACAGATATATACTTCATATGTCAAGAATTGTCAATCAGTGAAAGGCGACAACTATGTAATGTCACCCTGTCTAACAGGATGCAACAACAATTAGCGTGGTGACAGGGCCATACTGTCCCAACGTAATCACTTCATGATTCATTATGGCACTTCACAAAGCTGTTATTTCAGCATATACATATAAATTAATGAGGCATAGCGTTATAGTAGGGGAAGAGGATATTCAAATGTGGTATTTGATGATTAAACCTTTCACAACCTAGATGCACTTGATTTGCCAAAATTGAATGTCATTTTTGTGACCAGTCAGAGAAAAGCAACAATTATGAAACTGGAATTCTGTCTGACAAGAGGCAACTGTGACAATAATGGTATGTACAGCAATAAGCATTGGGACGGGATTCCATTTTCCTGGCGTAATCACTTATTGATTCGTTATTGTATTTTACAAACACAGCTGTTATTTTAACATTTATCTTCCAAATAATCCTATTTGATTAGTGCATCGTTTGGGACAGATATTCACTGGATTTTCCAAGATTGTATGGCCATTTCTTGGGGGGAGGTTTGTTCACATAACAAACAGGTCATATACTCGGTTATGATCTTAACATACATATTCGAAATATGTAACATGTAGTGTTAAAATATCTGCAGACTAAATATGTTATATACAGTGTAAGACTATCTGAAGAGTTAATATAAGTATCCTATTTGAGTATCACACCATTTGCGACAGATATTCACTGGATATTCCAAGATTGTATAAGTCATGTCTTGGAGGGAGGTTTGTTCACATAACACAGAGTTCACATACTAGGTTGTGATCTTAGCATACATATTCAAAATATGTTATATATATTGCAAGAACATCTTAAGAGTTAATATAAGTATAGTAACCTATTTGAGTATTACACCATTTGCGACAGATATTCACTGGATATTCCAAGATTGTATCAGTCTTGTCTTGGAGGGAGGTTTGTTTACATAATACAGAGTTCACATACTAGGTTGTGATCTTAACATACCTATTCAATATATGTTATATACAGTGTAAGAATATCGTAAGAGTTAATATAAGTATCCTATTTGAATATGACACAATTTGCGACAGATATTCACTGGATATTCCAAAAGTGTATAGGTCATGTCTTGGAGAGGGGTTTGTTCACATAACACAGAGTTCACATACTAGGTTGTGATCTTAGCATTCATATTCAAAATATGTTATATACAGTGAAAGAATATCTTAAGAGTTAATGTAAGTATCCTATTTGAGTATTACACCATTTGCGACAGATATTCACTGGATATTCCAAGATTGTATAGGTCATTTCTTTTTTCATATACTGTAAGAATATCTGACTTGATATGAGTTTCATGTTTGAGTATAATAACAATACGGATATTCACTAGATATTGTATTTTGGTAATATCCATCTGAACACAAATTTAATAAACTGTTGCATCCTACTGATAATTATACCTCTTTGTATTTTGCCTAATTTAACAAACATTGTATACATAGAAAATAATGCATGCCCTGCCTCATACTCATTTAATCATATACACATTATTTATCTATTAATGTAATGTAGATGAGGGGTTCAAGTCTGAAAAAATTCTGTTCTCTGTTCTAATAATTTACTGGTGTTCATTTTTCGCAGGTATAACTACAACCCAAAGTTATTACGTAAAGACACCACATTATAACAACAAACTACATCAAAAGTATTTAACCGATTCTAATTGCGGAAAGACACCATCCCAATTGTGCTATGTGTTTTAATCATAGGGGACCATAAAGGAGGGGCAACTATTATCAATTTTGTACAAGTTTTATATATGTATTCATTCTATGTACATATGGTGAGACGTTGATAAACAATCTGTCTGTCTGTCTGCGATAAGCTGTTCAACTAGCTTGTAATACAAATTATGGTAAGTAGTAAGTATTTCTGTCTGAATGACCTTTTCACTTGCTATGTTAATCCGTGTGATAAACTGATAAATTGGAAATGTAATTGTGTGTTATAATTACGATAATGTGTCATTAACGAAATATAACATGCAGTCTCGATGAAATTGAAATCAGCAGTATCAGAGGTTGAGAGATTCAATTATTAGATAGTGCCGTAATGTTCATTTATATTTTCCTTCTAACCCTTAAATAACCTTTAAAGCACGGTGGCTTGCGTCTAACTTTACTTCATTTTAGATAAATTGCGAAGTATTTTAACTCTCCCGTACGTAGTGTAAAATGACAAAAAACTGCGTTAAAGATAAGTATCACACTGAACATGCTAAACATGAACAACGAAAGCTTCATAACCGAAATATCATACACCGTTGACACAGCGCGCCTAGAAATAGTCCAAGGCTGAGACAATCGTACCGAGATAATGACGAGACGCATGACGATCGATTATTATCCCACATGATTGAAATTCTAAAACGCTATACACGACAGCCTCTACACAGCGAAAGCTTCATCACCAAAGTATCATATACATATACCGTTGACGTTGACACAGCGCAGTGCACAGAGCGGGCCGAGAAATAGTCCAAGGCTGAGGCAAGCGTACCGAGATAATGGCGAGACGCATGACGATTATTTAATTTTCCCATTTGATTGAAATTCTAAAACGCTATACACGACAGCCTCTACACATCGATAGTTAATTATAATTAAGGGTGCTCCAGCAAAATTCATATTTGCCATCACGGTAATTATCAATAGTAATGCTATGCCTACACAGTGCAGTGTGAACACTTATCACGAGGCTAATTAGACAGCTTAGATCCGTACATATCGTAAGATTTGTTATACCATCTTGGAATATAAAAATATTCCAAGATGGTACATGTATATAGGCCAAATCTTAAGATATGTTATCTTCCAAGATTGTATAGAACAGGGTTACTTACACTCACGCTCCCAATCAATCCACCAAGAATGAATGAACTAATAACTTACGCACACACTGAATTATGTAAAATTGCAAATGCTAATTATGCAGAACCTTAACAGGCAAAATTTATGTTGTAAAACTGAAAAATATATACATGATTTCATAAATGTGCGATAAAAATACAGTACTATAATATATATACCATTTCAAAATATGTTATAGAATAACAAGTTATGAGATTGTTAGAATATGCTTAACACTTTTGCGTAAAACAAATATTAAAAACATCACACCACATGAACTAGGAAATATAAGAAATTAATATTAAATAAGAATTAAAACTAGGATTGTCACAGGGCAAAACCTGCTTGACCATGAATCCCATGTTTGACTTAATCACCATTAATTGATAAGTTTTTCTTTTTTTAAATGATAAAAGCAGCATATCTCTATCTTCAGGAGTTTTTTTTAACCAAATCTCGTCAAAGAAAATACCCCTCTGAAAATGAGAAAATTACTTATTATTAGACCCCTTACTTATTAAGTAGATGTAATAATAATTTAGATTGCATAAATAATAAATGCATAATGTTCTCAGGAAAATACTCAATTTTTAAAACTTTTTGGACCCCTTTACAACGGTTATGATATTTGAAGCTTAACTATCAATTTCTTTTTATGAAAAGGGATCTACAGAAAAGTTGTTGTTCTTGAAAGTGTGCATACTTCGGAGCAAGTTCTTTAGAAGTTCAATGAAAATGGCAATGATAAATTCTCTATGACTTGTCACATGACAGATACATGTTGGAAAGTTAATGTTCTTAATGAATGGTGTCTCTGCTTCAGAATGAGCTATTAAAAACAATGGTATCTTCAGAAGTCTACGATCGGAAATTCTACAAAGAAAGGTCTCCTTGAAAATTCTCAAAATCACAAAATGTTAATTATTTTTATCTTTGTTCATATTGAGCTGTAACTTTATTTATGATAATGATATGTTATGGAATTGTTAATCTTATTATGAAAAAGAGATTGCAATAAGTAACCTTGACATAGGTTCATTTGTACCAGAGTGATGTCCCCTGAATATGGAGCCGAAAAACGCCCTTTTCAAAAATGATGATTTTCAATTGTGAATTACTCAAATACCAAATCGTAATTCAAAATTCGGACAATTTCATGTCAGGTAGCAGTTATTCAGCTTCAAAACGAGCTAAGTATTGCCGTGATTTAGGAGACGATTTGTGAAGACGTGTAACCTCAAAACTGCGAAAGTGTACACAATTTTAGTTTTTGCAAAATAGCAGAACATCTGTTATTACGGCCGAAACTGCTATAGTCGATGGGGAATGTTGTTGCCCACATTTTGGTGAAGGTTTTGTGAAATTATTTTTAACAGTTTTCTATTGAGGTTTTAGGTTTTGATTTAAAGGGGAGATAACTCAAGAAAGAACACGAACATAAAAACTCAGTTGACGTACAGAGCTAGTTTTTGTTATACACTATCATCCCGGTAAATTCCATGCAAATCGATTCAGCCGTTACTCCAGAAAACGTATAAAAAAAAACAAACGTACAAATAATACGTAAAACACCAAGATAAGAACAATAGGTCTTCAGACATTGGTCTTGAAGATCTAATAATTAGAAGTAAGATATCTGCTACTAGAAATGTTAGGAGATACAGAAATTATGTTTTAATTACATGACAGGGATTGGGTGTATTACACCATGTTGTATTTGTCCACACGAAGGAAAGATTTCAACAGATGTTGGACATCGTTACGAAATCGTGCTACAAGTGGGGTCTCAACAAAAACCTTGGAATAAAAGTATTGCAAGATCTAGTTAACATTACCTTACATTTTGTGATGACGAGACACTGGACTGCATTGGTGAATACAAGTCCGTTGGGAGTGGTTTAAAGAGCATCTTAGTGTTATCTGTATATTCTTATCCTATCAAAAGGACGTGTTGGAGTGGAGTGTGTATGTGGAGGTAATGTAGTGAGGTAAGTGAAGGGTAATTTGGGATAACTAGTGGTTAACACTACGGATAGTGCTATGATGCCTTTGCTGAGATGTAATGTGACTGGACTGAGAATAATAGGGTCAGGTTACCTCTGTAATAATTTTGTAAAAGGCGTGATTTTTTTTCAGAAACACGAATAGATATATTTCAATAATTCAAATTTTGTGTAGTTGGCTTCTGAAGACATGTATACTCTGTTTCAGTCGTAATCATCACTCGTCAATCAACATCCTTGTAAGCATTCATATATTCCGTTCTTTCTGTTATATACAAGGTGAACTCTTATTAGGAAGGAATACTTGTATTGTATCAGAGATGTCCATGTTAAACATGTCGTTTTATTCACTAGTCTCTGGTGTATAATGAATGTAGTGCAATTGCTTTGAAAAGATAAGCTCTCTAATCAGATAATTACCCTAAAATGTAAATGTAACTAAAAATATCATCATCATCAATCAGTGCCATTGAACTTCGGTCAATTCATCTATTATTTCATAATTACAATTTAGTTTTATAGTAAATAATTAATAACAAATAAACAACATACAACACAGTCTGTGCTTGATATGCCATGCCTGGGAATAGCAAAGTAAACAGCAGACCCAAAAGGTCTTGAGAAGCTATCAAGGATCTCTGTCAATGGAAACAGCTCGCCGATTTCATCAGGATTATTGAATAATTTATGCCACCAAGGACACCAAACCCAGCTGACACCCACATCATCCAGGACACAACACTAAACCCCGTCTAAATTGATCGAAATAAAGAAAACTATCAAAATGGTCAAGTCACTAAGATGACGACGAGCTGACAGACATGGCTGGAGCAAAAACAGGCCAGTAACCCGAAATACCTGCTCCAAGGCCAGATAATAACCATACCATGACGCAGACCAATGGAGAGGGCTACCTTGCATGTAGAGAACAGGGATATCAATGTCTCCACTGAAGCAAACACTTAGCAAAATAAAGGATGACTTGTCTAGAGTTTCCTGGTCGCCTCATAGTTACCATACAAACAGATTGATATATGCCTGTAAGAGCTGTCTTGAACGCTGTTTCTCTTTCAGTTTTTTCTCCCACTTCTTTGTCCTTTATAAAGCAAACAGTGACTATAGATGTGCTTGTGTGAAAAGCAGATGCGAACAGCAAGGTGATTTGGATGTCTGTCCAATCCTGGAGAACTCCTACCAGAACAGAATCGAAGAACTCACCCAGGAAAACCATTGCCGTCAGAATAGATAGTCTTCGTGTGAGGTGTTCCTCTGGCACATTATCAACCACATAAGCAGCAACAGCTACATTTACAACAAGTGATGTGCAACATATACTTTGAAGAACTGTACCTAATATCAGAAGGTGAAATGTGCATTCTGGGAAGAGTGAAATCATCAAATAACACAGAGTTCCCATTACAGCTCCAACATTTGGAAATATCATCGGAAGTTTTAGTCCGTTCTGGTCACTCCAAGCACCCCAGTAAACCAAAGCACTAGTACTGCGGCAGGCAAGTATAGTATGATCCGGTAATAGGTCAGATACGATGAGGTTATGTCTTGGACGACATCCTGTCGTGATCTAAAAGTTGGAGAGAAGCATTGATCTTCTGGACCAAGTAGTTCCCTGCAGACAGCGGTAGCAACGTTGTTTCTGATTGCGACATTCGCCATGAAGTTTCCTATTTTGTAGAGCAAATAGGTCGCCTCTGCAGCCCAGTTTACACAGAAATCTAAAGACACCATCTGCAAAGAAACAAGTGATTGATTTTAGAAATTTAATCTGCTCACGATAACACTCTTATACTATGAGAACTGCAAAACACATACACCCGGAATTATATATCAATATTAACATAAATATAAGGTGATCGCATTTTCATTTGCATTTTCACAAACGGAGCATGCTTTTCAGTTGTCTCCAACGTAAGCCAGAAAACAAAATTCTAAAGAACACTTTTCCTCAACAAAGGAATAACCACGTTAACACTTGTTGTTTTTCTCCCCGTGTTTGTTCTCCTTGCGCATTCAGGTGGTGCGTTTGACCAAGTGCAACCTTATGGCATCTGTGCTTGAAACTCTACCCCCTCTCCCATACCGGGTGTGATTACATACTTTTTTAGGATTGAGCGTGGAGTTGCCCTTTTTCGAGACGCCCACCGTAAGATCAACTTGTTCTCTTGACTCACACTCCGTCGTGGTGGCTTTCCACTTTTCTGTGGTACTGTCCCAATCGGTGCAAAAAAACAGCGCACGTTAGTTGCCCTTCCTCCCCTCCTAGGTCTGGGTTTGATGCTCGCTTGGACATAGAAATGATGACGTCACGTCAGCACCACCTATACTGGGTCGTGTTCTTTTTTTATCTGTGTGATCTATGTTGAGGAACGCTTCAAGTGGAACCGTTTGGCAATTTTGGTTTTTCAACCAGATATAACAATTATATTTACTCAAAAATGTTAAAATAGACATGATAATACAATTAGTTTACATTATAATTTGAAATGATGTGAACATGATGTCAACATTATCCTTTACAGCAAAGAACAATAACAGCTTAGACAGCTATTGAAACTATCATGGCGAACTTTATTTAAGATGTGGACACATCTTTGCTTAAAATGATGTAAAAATATATCGGCTCTTTCCAACACTCTGTGGCATCCAAACATCTGCGAAACCATACAAGATCAACAATGATTTGACCCTCAGGGCACCACCACTTTCTGCCCGTTTATATTGAAAACTATTGTCAATACTAACATACAATACATTACAATACAATGTATTACTTATATCATCAGCAAGAATAAAACGCGCTTGCTTTTTTCATTTTCTACACAGTGTTTTCTTAGTGCATCAAGTGATAATAAATGAATAGTGAATTTGTTAACACAAATATTAGTGTTCATAAACAACTTGTTGTTATAAAATAGATGGGTAATGTGTGATTATCAAGCGTATACCATTGATCATCACCAGGTAGTAGATGTTATCATTACCATGGGTGAAAGTGATAACCACAAATGTTAGTGTCGATTATCAGTTATGGCAAGTATTGATTATGAAGGAGATTATGTGATAACAATATATACATTGGGTTTGGATTTGCCTTCAAAACACGTCACTGTGTTAGAAGCTTTGGGTCAACCATTTCCAGCTAAAATTCTGGGGTAGGTCACTAGTTTGTACGTACGAAAGCTGAATAAATGCAATCAACATCTATATCATATTCAAAACGAATTCTGACTAGAGACTTGCGCATGTAAATCACAGCATTTTTACACATGACTGTCTTAAAATATGATTGTACACTAATGTTTCAAATTGTGCAACTCTATTGTGAAAATAAGAATTGTCCATTTCTTAAAGAGGGAGGATAGAGCCGCCATCAATGCACAGATATATACGCAGAAAGACTCATATATAAAATATACAATATTGTTAGTTACAGGTTTCATCATTCATTAATCCCAAAGCCTCTTCCAAAACAAGTAGTCCAGTCCTGCCTGAAATATAGTTCATAGATTTCTAAATGGAGTAATGGAGAACTGAACTGTTCCAGGGTTAAATTATTACTAAGTTCCAGAGTAACCCCAGTCCAAAGGTCTAACAAAGATTATTGTTGTTAAACCGGAGCATGATATCTTGAACTGATAGTATCACTAACATCATCATTTGTGTACACCTAAACATTACAAAAAACTCCAAAATTGCAATATGTCTACACTTAACATGTAAGGAGGGTAGGCAGTACTGGACTGGATAAAACTTATCAACAATGTCCTATGTTAACCCTCTTAGCGTCGATGAATGCCTTCACTTATCATCGTTTTTATTTGTGTATGAATGTGCACTGTTCTTTGCCAAATTGTAATGCTTTGTCACCAAAATGTTACCCGCAGTAATATGTTTAACGAGATTGTATCCATAACATATTATGTGTAAAGAGGAGTGTCCCCTCGAATTTCGTTTCCATAAAACATACCACGATAGAACCCTCCTTTTGAATCTGAAGACAGGTACTGCTTCGCTGACACCCTCTCATTTAATTTACAATTAAGCAGCAATTGTGGCACCCCATGTGTTTTAGGAGACATATTGATGAAATGTATTTTATCATAATGAATGAGATTGTATTTGCTTCTTTACAAGAATATGCAAATTGAACTTGACTTTATTTAACAGGAGTATTGTGTTAATGTTGCAAATTTGATAGTTTCTTTTGGATACGAGTTTATATTAGGTTTTGTCAGACGAAATGTTATTACCACTCACTCTGTTGACAGATTTCACGAATGGATAGACGAAACCTGAATTAATTACATCAACCCTGTACAGAGAATTTGCTTAATTTGCTATGTTAAATACATGTGCAAAATAAAAAAAAAAGCATTGTTATAAATAAGTAGAATTATATATGTATGACATACCTAAACGATTCGATTATACCGAAACGATTCTACACACCTTATAATTGTTTCACTGAATTTTGTATCAAATCAAATTTAGCAACTGACATTTACCAATTACATTCAATAATCCTGACACTTTATAATTCGTTATATATCAGAGGCGGTAGCACGGTAGGTAACTAATTGCTTGCTTTGTCAGAATATCGATTCTCTCACCTGGACCGCCTCGATCATCTTCTAATTGAAGTCACACAATCAGTACGGTAGCTGATATTAAACCAAACTGTCCTTTTTTGCTACATTTTGGTGTTAAACCCTTCGTAAAAAGTATAAATATTTATTACCCATATGGTTGAAAATAACTGAGTAAATATTATTGATATGAGCACATGTGAACATATCACGTTTGCCTTACAAACATTGTTTCATCGCGACTTCACGTATTTTGTCGTCTGTGACGTCATAAAACGATTGTTCGTGACGTCACTGTAGCTTGCCGTCGCTAGAGAAGTAGTCCGTTTCCTGACTTTTTTGACGTGAACCTAATGCAATAGAATGGGTAATATTGAAGTTATTACACTCGAAAGTGTGCCATATGACGTTTACGAAACTCGTGCAAACGTATGTATAACTCTCGCTCTCGCTCGGGCAATACAAAAATTTACACTCGTTTCGTAAAAGTCATATGACACACCTCTTCGGTTAATAATCTCTATATATACTAATTTCAATGAATGAGAAGATACTATGTTGTACCCACACATTAAAGATTGATAAATATGAGTTATGTTCAATATGACATACAAACTGTATGTGTTTGTGCGTCGGGAGTATTTACTGTAGACTAACAAAAGACTCGTTTAAAACATCTACTTCCGGGTCATAATAGATAATGTCACTTGATACAATTGTTGTAAAAAAAGGCATTTTATTGTTTTGTCATACACCATTATTGTTGTGTACTGGAGGACGTTCCTGTTTATGTTCTAATTCACTTCGTTCAAACGAACATAAAACATTTACTATGACAACATACTCCACTCATGGGTAATTCCTACCGCGCAACAGGCGAGCGGCTTTATTCACATAAATATACATACAAAGAGACGATACATGCAGATGATTGGTCAGCTTCCGGTCGTCGGGAGTATTTTCTGAAACATAACTCGGTGAGTTCTTCATTAACCATAAACTGCTTACAAGTGTATAGCATTATATTGCATGGAACTTATCTCTATACTGCACGATCGGATGACTCCACTGCATCCTGTGTCCTGTGTTAAAAAGGAGAATATGTATAAACATTTATATTCTGTTATGATAGAAAATATACTTTAAAACAAATATTCCCGCGAAAATAATATGGAAAGCCGTGTTTAATTACTAATTGCGCGACAAAAGCACCGCTCCGACTGGTACCTGTGGCGATATGCATATTTCCCCGGGAGCCCTCGGCGGGGTTGGGCTGTGACGTCAGAGATGCTCTACGGCCCGCCACAGTGATTGGGAAAATACTAGTGTAGAGGAAGAATTGGTTGAATACGTAGAATTGGAGACTTGGTATTGTATATGGTGTAGCTTTGGGCGCAGTAATTCATCAAAACCTGTAAGAAAGTTTTTTTTTTAAATTTTCATTTGATAAGACGGATGAAACTCAGCGAAAGGTTTGGATAGCCCGGTGCCAAAGAGGGGAGAAGGACTGGAAACCGTACCGTTGTAAAAGTTAGTCTTAGAGTACTCGTAACAGTCCTTTATCAGGATTTATAACTTATAAATGCACTCTTATGTATAGGCTGTGTTCTGTGAAACTTGTACACAGTTGTTAAATTATTTGTCATGAGTTAATAAATGTGTGAGATAAATTTCAATTTGATTATGGTCACAATATTCAAAATAAACTTTTGGTATGATTGATAGAGTGATTGATAGGTTGTTTGTGCATGAATTCATTGGGCTGAAATGTGACGCCCGCACATTATCATCTCATTCTCAGAGCAATGTTTGTCAATATGCTAAGTTTGGCTATTGTTTTACTGGATTCTGTTTTTCTGATTTACTAAAAAATGCATTTCCATTCATTGATGATAATTTCGAAATAAATGTTTATTGCAAAAATTATCAGTTCAGTTTTCAATGTTTTTTCTGTCCTCATTCAGAAAGGCTGATTTAAGCCTTTCAGAATTTCCTTCACTTTTCCATGCTAAAATAGTGTAGCACTATACCTTAAATGCATAACTGGCTCTGATTCGCTAGCATAGAAAAGTGATGGAAATGCTGCAAGGCTTAAATTAGCACGAACTTGAGACTGGTACGAGATACGTCTTGTTTTTGTAAATTGGAGTTGGATACTCCTTAGGGAGTTGAAAGAAAAAATAATTTATTGATCATGTATCGACAAACAGGGTAATACTGTTTGTACTGCTTTGAGTAAGCAAAGTATGGAAAAAGGTTATGTAGAAAGTCAACTTATTTTGTGACTGCATTTATCATTCTCGCATGAAAGTTTTCCCTCAGTACTGAAATAAGTCAAGAAAATGAAACGATCTAGAATAATTTTTATTCATACATATATATTATGTACATAGAATGAACTGTCCACATGTGTGACACTTAGGATTTTAGACAGAGACAGACGTCTATACGCACAGTATGTATGAGCCCTAGAATAAACATGATTAGTATTTATATTTATTATATAATCTGGAGTGAGATACTCAGTTCTATCAATGGTCATGATTCTGGTAAGGATACATGTACATTCGGCTAATAATTCATTCTTTCTGAAAATATTTGATAATCAGCTACACTGCGTTATAACTGCCCCCTTATGAGTTCCCTTTTATCGTGGAAGTCCGGTTTACGTGACTGTCTCATTTGTTGACGCGTCTTTACTCTAGGACGTCAAAGAACAAGCCAATAAAGTCGTTTTGACTCTCCAATCTCGCCTAGTTAAAGGTACATCCATTGTGTTGTTGGGGGTCAAATATGCCAAACGTTATAAATGGTCTTATTTTATCGAGAAGTACCAACTGTTACCGAAAACTACCATTTTGATGATACTCGACTTAGTATATTGGCGATATGAAGGTAAAAGTATCGATTTCTGATCGAAAACCGGACAATGCACCGCGTGTGGCGCGCGCCAATGAGTCAAACGTAATTTTGGAATCTTATTTAAACCAGATAAAATAACAAATTTGGGTTGATAATGTTCAATAGGTCATATAACTACTGTGCATGTAAATAGGACGTGCACTTTCGGTTTCTGCACATGCATAATGACGTTATTCGATTTTAATTGGAAATTAGTAATTATGATATTTTTCGCGATTGGGGGTGAATATGCAAGCTGAGTGAATTTTATTGTGTTGTAAACAGCACATATGGTGTGTTGGAACGTATTAAAGCCAAATCAAATTTTATGAAACACAATGGATGTACCTTTAAGGAGATGCGAAAACGACGATTTCTAAAAACGAGTTTCTCAGACATATGACCAGATAATGTTTTGAAATTACACACTTAGTTTTGTTGGCTCCTGAAGACATAGTGTATCAGTCGTGTTTATCAGTCACGGATTGAATTATCGTGTATTTTGTATGGTGACGTTTCTTTGAGTTGAGTGGTAGATCTTTTTTATTTAGATTGAGAATTTGATTTCTATTTTAGAGTGGTTTGGACATTGGATCCTTGTGATATTATTTAATATCAATACGTTTTATAGCAAATATATTATGAATAATCGAGAATCAAGATACATTTTGTCCCGTGAAAGTGGTTTCTTCAGCGGTAATATACGAATAAATAAATAAGGGTAATTTGTATTTTTCGGATTTTAATAAACTATCTTCATATATATGTTGTTGCCACCCATTTTAGCTTTACGTAGACATGAATTATTCAATGTCCCGCATAATGCGTTACAGTTTGCCAATCTCAACGTATAAATCAGTATTTCCAATTCTCCCAGTGTTGACATCTGCCGTTCATCTCCACTTGATTCCTGGTGTTCAGCTACATCTTCATTCACAATAGGTTCATACTGACAAGGACAGATTTTGTTTATGTCTGGTAGTTGAAAATCAACACGACCATCCCTATTCGAAGAAGCCATAATAGTACTACGAACGTAGATATATGCACTGTCGCTTAGGCCTCAGCTTAGGCAAAGAGAATCTTTGACGTCAATTCATGTGACTACTGTCAGCCTGATTAACTCTCGGGGATTTCCGGAAAACGTCTCGTAGCGTAAACGTATTTTCAACGTTTCTACATAAAATGTGGCATTTTAATACTTTTTGGATACATTATGTCTTTAACAATACTGTTGAACATATTATAACTAAGTTTTTCTATAATATTCTCCTTTAAGGCCTCGAATGACACGGTATCTCACCTTCACTCAACACGTCACCTTCGCCACGTGATACCACCAGTTTCACGTGCACGATACTTCATGTACATTCCCATCGTTACCGTTACATTCCCATACATTTATACACGTGTTATCAATTAATGGCTATGACAGATTTCAGTTAATGTTTTTCCTGCGGCCAATATATACAGCAGTTTAAGTAAACAACTGGTTCCCGGAAACATTGCCTGTTGGAACCAAGGTTGCCTTATTTTGATACAATTATGACAAAGGTTTTGTTTATTGGTTCCTTGGCGAATTTTGCTTTTCCTGATGACATCCATAGGTTTGTTCAGCACTCACATTGACCAATCTATTTGGTGTGGTGATAATCGAAATGCCAAAGTTTCACCAGAAGAATAATTTAAGATGTATAGTGTATGAACTCGGTCACACTGTTGTTCCATCAGTCCTACGGATAGTTCGTCTTTTATCGTCAAGATTTGGACCACGTTTCATATGGAGATAAGCTCATTGATTTTATGTTTAATTGTTAGTGTTAGTTTTTAGTTTTGGTGCATTTCTATACATTTCAGGCAACAGGTGGCATAACACGATACATTGTATATATGTCTGATGACATGTATGGCAATAAATAGGTTTCTGAAAAGCATGGACGATTTGAATAATAACTTGAATATTCATAACATATGAGTCATACAATATTCTTTTAAATTATTGTAGGAGTTGGTGAAATGATAATTTCTATTTCAAAATGTTGTAGTAAGTATTTTAACAATATTTTACCATATTCAACCATGCATTAACTATAACGAAATAATTGCAGGTGTATGATCACGACGACGTTTAAAAAATAATTCTACATGCAAATTATGTCAATTTTAAAGGTGTAATTATATAGGTATATTATTTTAGTTTTCAATATCTCCCAATCAAATCATTTACACATACATCAAATACATTAATTTGTGAAGTTAGATTAACTTAATCGCTTAAAATGTTCATACTCAACACCAAAGAGCAGAAAGACCGACGTATTGTATAAATTACCTAAGATGAATTTAGTTCAACTTAATAGCTTACACTGCTCAATATCAAATAGAACTGAAAGGACATACCAAAATACCAGCTCACTGAACAAAGTGATACATTGTCGCTAGGAAACATGCATGATGTGTAATGACAAAAGATATACAATGTACATGGAAACTTTCTCCCTATGAAATAAACATTTATACATTGTATGTAGTATGGTCAATACATAGTACGGATACATGTTATTAAAGTATACGTAAACTCTACCCGTTTAATTAAATGTTACTACCAAATTTACGAACGTCATAAATGTAACGATGCCTTATCAAAATCAAAAGTAATGTTAAAGGCGCTGTAGCACGGCATTCTTACTGAAATATAGTGAGCTCACTCCTGAATCAATGAAAATAGTTCTTAAACGAATGTACATTATTCGGTTAAGCCATGCGAGTCCATTTTCCTTCGAGCGACCATTTTAGTGTGTACACATTAAAATTACCGCTCGAAGGTACATTGTAGTTCACGTGATCTGACCTATGGAGCGATACCTTAACACTCAAAGTAGAGTTTTAAATATGGTACAATGATTGAATGGTCAACCATCTTCCTGTCTTCACTCTCAAATTCGCATGAGACCTACAAATCTACCTCTAACACTGAAGAGATCCACACGACGGTCGCTTTATACGTCGAGCCATCTTCTTTGTATACGGGTAATCGTTTTCTATGGATACGGTTTATCAGATCGTGTAATGATGTGTTTTACCCTCTAACATAACAATATTTTGTATAAAATTCAATAATAAATAGCAATTTTAACAAAATATGCCAGAAACGTGCTACAGCGCCTTTAAAACAACACACGGGATCAAAACCATTTTACAATTATCACAGAAATTCACACAGAATTCCTAAACCTGTATATCATAAACATACTAATGAATTAAGTATGATTGACGCACTTAATCGATTCGATACACTTTATAATTGGTTCAATAAATTGGATCAAATCCAATTTAGCAACTGACACTAACCAATTACATTCAATAATCCTTACGATTTGTAATTTGTTATGCGTTCGTTGTTGATCAGAGACGGTAGAAAGCATGGTAGGTAAATGTTTGCTTGCTTTGTATGAACCTTGGTACTGGGTACCAAGATCTTTTAAATGGCATTATGCATCTTCCTATCTCCTGCCACACCAACAATTAGAGAGTTAAGATAAACTAAAACGTGAAGAAACAGTAATTCATGTAGGCCAGAGAGTCAATTAAAAGAGGGAAATCGGTAATCGTATATTGTTACATTTGGGATAAAGCTACCTTCAATAGTACATTAAAATTCGTGTACTTTTTGGGGGTTCGAATCCCACAAGGGACTCTCAGAGTCAGACAACTATCGCCATTACTGACCGTACCAAAAGCTTACCACACGGCCACGGGGCCTCGACAGGCATGTATGGCATGTGTTTCTAAAGAAATGGTAACTTAATATGACTATAAATGTGTAAACATGTGCCTGTTTAAGTACTGAAAAATACCTTTGGATTGGTATTCTTCTATAGTTGCCTAGAAACGTGAAAACATGAACTGTATTATCGTGTATTCTTGAACTCTCGTGATTATAAACGAGTAAGGTAGTGCTCGGGTTTCCTAGTTTATATATATCATTAGGATGTCTATATACAATAGCGTAATTAACATCGTTGTCTTTGTAATGATAACATTTATGCGAAATAGACAAATCTGACAACGTAACTGTTACTGTACACACTATTTGTATCTACTTTGTGGAAGATATCCAATAGCAGATGACCCTGTTTTTTCCAGATGACTTTTGTCAACTTCTTCACTGTTTGGGGTGCAGAAATATCATATCTTCTATACAAGATTGGGAACTTCATGCTAGACGCCTCCATCAGACCTTATGTTTCTACGGCTGTCTGCAGAGAACTTCTTGGTGCAGACGCTGCCTGTCTCTCTCCGTCTTTCAGATCACAACATCAGGACATCCAAGACGCAACCTCGTCGTACCTGACCTATTACCGAATCATCCTCTACATGCCTGCCGCATTGCTAGGGTTTTACTGGGGTGCTTGGAGTGACCAGGATGGTCGGAAACTTCCGATGATAATTCCAAATGTTGGAGGCGTATTGGGCGTACTTTGTTACCAGTTGATATCGATGTTCCCCCAACACACGCTACTCCTCCTGCTGCTTGGAACAGCTGTACAAGGTGTCTGCTGCACTTCCCTTGTTATACGGATGGCTGTGACAGCATATGTAGTGGAGAACGTTGGGATCGAGAATGCTACAAGAAGGCTTTCCATTCTCATGTCAATGCATTATCTTGGAATGTTTCTGGGATCACTGCTGGCTGGACTGCTCCAGGATTTTATAAACATTGATTTGACATTGCTAATTGCTTCTGCCTTTCATGCATGTACCGTAGTAACTGTTGTGTGCTTCATCAAAGATAAAGACAGGACAAATACCAATGAAGCGGATTCAGCATTCAAAGCTGCAATGTCTGGTATACAACAATCAATACGGGTAGTGGTGAAAAAACGATTAGGAAACTCAAGGTGTTTGATTATATGTCTCTGCACAGCTTCTGCTTTACAAAGCTTCTGCTACATTGGTGATATTGATATATCTGTGTTTTACATCCAAGGGCAGCCGCTACATTGGCAGGAATCATGGTATGGATACTATATGGCATTAGAACAGATCCTCAGGTTCATTGGTTTGATGTTCGTCCAACCATTTTTATCGTCGTATCTTAACATCCGTGATGTCTCTCTCCTATTAATATCCCTCTTGCTAGGATTAGTTCGCTCTATATGGACATCGTTTAGTGTCTTCTCGTGGATGATGTGGATGTCTGCTGTCTTTGGTGTTCTCGGCGGAATCAACCATTCCATAATACGTTCTCTGCTAAGTCGTGAGATCGATCTTAGTGAAATAGGAAAGATGTTTGCATTGATTGAAAGCATTGATATCTTCACTAGACCATTCGGATCGGCTTTGTTTATTGCTGTTTACTCCAAGACCAGCATGTATTATCCGGGTTTGGCTTACCAGGTTCTCGCTGTTGTATATTTCGCCTACATCCTCTTAATGATCTTGTTCAAGACAAAGTCTAAGTAAGCCATGCAAATAATTGTCGTTGATGACCATGCAGCGAACCATTTCATATATCATTTACATATCGATCATTTGGGAAATTGCTCTCTAGATTTCTTTCCGAGTTTAATATATGAATCAGGTATTATTTTCTGTGTACTGTGAATGAATGTCAATTACATGTACTTGTTTCCAATGATGATCGAGCAACAGCCTTATACATATGCAGAAAGTTTAATTATACGACCCATTTACAAGCACAGCAATTATGTGTTCTATTAAACATTTCCAAACCCAATTTCTTGTTTTGTGTGTAATAGATATACGTCCGGTTTTCGTTCAGAAATCACTTATAATTATGTAACATTTACGTCGTCAATATACTGAGCCGACTATTATACAAATGGTCTACTTCCCGATAAAATAGCGTTTGGTATATGTAATCTTCAACACAATAGCTGTCCCTTTAATATTGCTGATTAAAAGAACTATCTGTCGACATAATATTGACCTCATTGCAGGTCGGCCCAATACCTAAACTGAAATGCAAAAATGATTTAAATCAATAAGTAAAAATACGAAATATCGTTATTAACAACAATCAAATAGTCCATGAGACAACAAAGTGTGGTTTTGCGTGATGCTGATTATACTACTTCCAAGATTCTGTGATCGCTAGAAAATCTCTAAAAACTCATGGTATGTTTAATATGCCTCAAGTGTTATCCTTATGAGAGGGTGTTTTGGGATGGTCAATATCATGCTTTAGGAATAAACATAAATATTTTGAAAGGCCTTGGCGACCTAAAGACATAGTGTTTATTCCTAAAGGAGGATATTTACCATCGCAAAACACACGAGCATGATAACTTCTTTATCATATAATGTCATTCTTCATTCAGTATGTGTATAACAGCTTGACGATATTAATTTGAAGTTGAACTTTTATTTTAAAGGAGGGTTTTGGGGTATGTTTTGTGGAAACGAAATTCAAGGAATATTCCCGTTTACAAATCTTTAGTATCAATACATTATTAAAACACAGTCATATTGAAATATATCAATAAAGGTAATATTTTGATGACTTTATATTTCACAAGTTGACCAAGACAAGCGCAAATGTGTTGGAAAATATAAACAATAACAAATGAAGCCATTCATCGGCGCTGCGAGTGAGGAAAACTTCGCTACGGCATAACAGCATATTTTTTTGTATTAGTTTTATGATACGCTATGTGTTAGTTTGTGAATATTCCATCATTGTATATCGTTTAAAAATGTAAATTTTAAAGGAGAATTTATCGGTTGTGACCCCTATAAGCCTATCAGGGGTCAAAGGGTCACCAAATCCACAATCCACAATTGTATTCCCCATTGGCAAAGGAGTCTGCACGCAACATTTCAGCTCTCTAGAGTCATTGGTACTGCAGAAGAATATGAAAAGGTTTGTAAGGTCGTGACCCGTGTGACCCTATTTTGTGTCATAAGATCACCAAATCAACAATTAAGAATCCCCATTGACCAAGGAGTCTGCAAACAACTTTTCAGCTCTTTAGACCTTTCGGTACTGGAGTAGAAGATGAAAATAGGCTTTGAAGTTGATGACCCTGTGACCCTATTTGGGGTCACAAGGTCACCAAATCTACAATTTAGAATCCCAATTGGCTAAGGAGTCCGCACACTACATTTCAGCTTTCTAGACCTTTTGGTACTGGAGAAGAAAATAAAAATGTTTTTTTTAAAGGCCTGACCCCTGTAACCCTTAATGGGGTCACGAGTCTACAATTTAGAATCCCCATTGGCAAATTTCCTTTCTCTAGAGTCATTGGTTCTGGAGAAGAAGTCGAAAAGTTTACAGACGGATGGACGGACGGGCATCGGGCATTTAAGGGCTGATGAGTTCAAAAATATGGTAATAAAGAGTAGTTTTTCCCATACATATTTGTAATATTACCGTATGAAATGCGGCATTGAGCAAAACTTGCCTGTGAATAGTCCTTCCCGACAGGAATAACATCACAATTGTCGTTTACTGTGTAGTCAGGCTCGTTCGGTGTTCTTCCGTTTAAGTCACCAAGCAAAATAAACTTTCTGGCTTCCTCATAATCAAACAGTATTTGTAAATGTGTATTTTCCAATATATCTTTGCCGTTATCCTCTGAGGTTATATATTCCGGCGATCTCTCTTAGTACACCAAGGTAATCCAACGAACGTATAGTTAATTTGAAGAATGAACAGTTCTCCCAGTCCCTGTACACTCTCTGCAAAAGAGGAGAAATAGTCTGCCATATAGACATTGATAAACCACCTGAATATCCAACCTTGTGTCGTCGTACGGCATTACTGAAAGATGTATCGAACTCATTGAAAGTATTATCTAGTAGCGCAGGACTCATTGTTTCAATAACACTGAATACATCATGTATTTTTAAAAATGACATATAATTTGAAACTAATATTTTGATATTTATACCGCAGATATCCAATGTGCAGAAACTAAAGTTCAGTTAAGTTAATACCTTTAGACATACATATCTATCATTGACCATGCCAAAGGTGTTTGGATTATCATAGCGAGGTTTTGTGTGATAGTTGCGCTAATGATGATGTCAATAATGATTGAAGCAGCTATAAAATACATCAAGCTCGGTAAATCTGCAGGGTCCGATGATGTTTAAGACGATCCTGAGTTGTGAAGCCTTCTCGTTCCGGACTTGCTTAGTTTGTATGATAATATGTAGTTCATATGCAAATGAGAAATACCCACGTTCAAACAAAATTACAATAGTTGAATACAAATCGTCGCATTGAATAAGAATATTAGTAAATCTTGCTTATTTGAAAATTGGAACATTAATAGGAAATCAAATCACAATGACCACAGTTGTTTTTTATAACGTTATATACAGCTTGTATTTTTATATATTTTATTTATAAATGTAGATCAGTATTAAATAATTGAGAATGTTTAAATACCATGATGCCAATCGCGTTATTTGGTATTTTATAAAACAAAAATATAGTGAAATCATTAATGATAGTTTCATTCAAATTCAACTCTTGATTTCTTCGATTTCGGAGTGATAATTATAAATTGATAATAACATTTGCTAGTTATTTTTCAGTTTATATGACTTTTTAAACACTATGAAGACCAACTATATTGAATCACTCAACGTACTTCTAGCTGCAATATTGTGAAATTAACAAACGATGCATGTAAGTGATAACATGCGCAAAATGTAAACGCAATTTATGAATGTATCCAGTTTGGCAGTCATCATAACAGTGCGTCCACTCGATATAAGTGACAACTTCATCGCTTTTGAAGCTGTCTGCTTCTAGGTTTTAATTATCGATTACAGGTTTATGAAAGCGAATAATAATTATTTTATTGCATCAATTGAAAGCTTAAAGGGGTACACAAGGCATAATAAGTTCAAGACTGTCCAAAATACTGTCCAAAGGTGTGTTCGGACAATTTCATTATGATGGGGATTGTAGCACAAGATTTGAGATTGTTAACTAAATGCTTGAAACTATTTTATTAAAAGTTATCGGAATTTATTTTGCAAGCTGTCTTCTGCTTGGCCTATCCGATTAGCCTGCATTATCCTCTCGATACATTCTGCTCCGTACAGCAATGTTGGTTTTTAAATACATGATTTACATACATGAATATATTTAAGAAATTATACCGTCGTTGTTTTATAACTAACATCACTGTTCTGGCCCCTGCAACTAACGTCTTAGCACAAGACAGCCTTGTAGAAAACATGATACCTAGAGAGATACGTTGCTGTTCTTAATTGTACGCCATCAAAATTAGTTTTCGAATTACGAAGTTAACTACCATTTCGAAATACTAAAATCTGTCGTCTCTATATTAACTTGAACTCATTGGTTTACAGAATTTAATTTACTTAAGATATCGATTTGTCTTTACAGACGAAACACGCTTTAATGAAGAATTCCTTGGTCATCAGCATACATGAATGACAACAACACTTTATATTCTTTACCAATAAGTATACCCCTAACCTTAGAATCTTCTAACATCGAATGAAATTCTAAATTAAACATTGAAAATAAAAACGGACTGAGAACACATTCTTGTATAACTCTTATTCTTAATTAGCATGTTTATGATAATATATTTTCATGGATTTAAATACTATACGACGAGTATTGCAATGTCCAAGAATAAACGTTTACCCAACGTATGTTTGTAAGAGTAGCGTAACTCGTGATTACAATAGATGTCGCTGCTTCGTTGCACAGTTCTGTATACATTTGAGGGCAAGGTAAAAACGGGTAGAATTTATTTCGATACGTTTTCACCTTGCCGTGGGAAGATGGTACATGTGGTGTAGTCATTGCAAGAGACGTTAGATAAAACACATAGATAAATGAATCTTAATAAATATTTAAATAATAATCTCATAAGCAGTTAATTAGTTTTTATTATTTAACTCTTTACTACAGAAGGCTTATTTCGGACCAATAGACAGCCATACAGGGCAATGAAAATTAATGACAGTCAACAAATTTAGACGCATGAGATGATTTTATTTTGTTTTGTAGCAGCTTGAGGAAAACAACATAATCATATTAAATAGCTAACCTGGCGAATTTTAATGGCGAACACATATTCTACGAGTAATGAAGCATACGTGGCAATCATTGGAACCTATTACATTATAATTGTGGATTTTATACAATGCTTTACATATGTTATTCATTTAACAAAACCATACAGTCATATAGATCGGTAATAAATCAAGATCCGAGGACTGGTGCATTCCAAGATAGACCCAGTCATGTAAGTTGACAACTTTCCCTGTTTCTCAACTGTTTTCATATCGAACGTTAACTTTTAAACGTCAATCAATCACAGACTCATGTTGGACCGTTTCAGACCATGTGCAAAACGTTATATCACTGGGTATGATTATACGTTCAAGCCTCACGTCTTATATTTTTAACAGTCCCCGCTCGTATCTTAAGATACTATATTGCAGGATGATATAAGGCCTCATATGACTTTCTTATTTTCCTTATTTTGCTTTACAGGCATGCATCATACAGGATGTCAGTACAGTACAGTTCATAAAATGAAACATAGTGCACAGAATAATACCCTATACTATAATAGTAATATATCTAATATAGGAACTAGGAAGTGTAACGTTGACTGCAATTTAACAAAAAAAAGTTTTTTTGTTGCCGATAGTGATTCCCTTATTTTTAGTTTTAATATTCATAGACAAAGAATAAACAAATAAAGGGAAATAGGATCTCCTTATCAACATCCACGTTCAATCATAATAAGCAGTGTGGTAAATCCATTGACTATAATCCTAGATTCTGTCTCATTATAAAAGTCATAATCCATTTAAGAACTCGATTCGATTCGAATACTAAAATTTTGGTTTCGAATATATTGAATTCTTCAAAATAGTTAATTTAATGTTCAACTATTGATCTGGTGATATTCCTTTCCTGTTCGCATTTTGTTCTGCAGAGAAGAATATTAATTGTTTTTATCATTATCATTGTATTATTAGAACCACAGTGTCTCATAATAATTGATCACCAATGGAATTATATACAAATTGTGTTACTGTTTTACTTTGATAGAGGCAAAAAAACATGTAAAAGAAGCTTTATAATTAAATCGGTTGATTGTGCTTTTGGATTAAGACAATGTTGTGTTTTGAGTTCCCTTTTGTTTCGATGTTCATTAATGATCTTTCGTTTCAGCTTTTCTATAAAATATTTTATTCTCAAGAACGTCACTCGTATGGATTGGAAATATGGGGATAAGATAAAACCATCCACCCGGAAAGAGAGGCTATACATATGCGTTTTCCTCGGGATAAAATTATAATTGTCTAACCATATTGTTAGAGGTGAAATGTGAATGATACCCCACATGTTTGTATATGTTTGCCTATAAAAGAGTGATTTCCTCTTAGAGTAAGATTTTAGATATGTCTGAATACAGATATGGAAACAAAAATAATGTTTCAATATGTAGTTACAAGATTTTAATACTTGTAATTTCTATTTTTAAAATTAGGTTTCTTATGTCAGATATGTTTTATATTACACGGGTTTGGGTATGTTCAGCGTATTAACAGTACTTCTACTTTTATAAATGGGATTGTTTGATTATAACTTTTTGAAGAAGGCTGGCATTCTGCTGTTCAAGATAGTCCCAAGTCCAAGATACTGTATTGTATAAACACACTTTTCCTACAGAATTCTACATTACCTTTTAACAAATTAAGATAAGCAATGCCTCGATTTGGCTCTAGTCATCTGAGAATTGAAACTGGTAGGCATAATAATGATCCCAGAACTGAGCGCTAATGTAATGTATGAAAATGTAATTATATAGAAGATGAATTCCACTTTATCTAAATATGCAAATGTTATGATAATTAAGAAATAAATTTATTCCAAAAATATATTTTCAATTTCCATGCAAACATAAGTTTAATGTTTTAATGTCGTCATGTAGTCCTATTACCTTCAATCAGTTAGCAACTTTAATTGTTAAAACTTTGAAGTTAAGAGCATCCATTCTTTAGTATTTGCAGTATGTACATATTGTATCATTGGCCGCATACATATCATCCACACCTGTATATCTTCTAATGCCATAAGTTTAAGCAAATTAAAAAAATATTCGCAAAGGTTCTGAAATGGAACATAATCATTTAGAATTCTTCAGTACCAGACACTGATAACAACTTTGAAAATACCTTCAGAGAAGATCTTTTGAGAAATCTACATGTAACTGACCCTGTTGAATCTGTCACGAACAATACCTCTCATCCACTTCAATACGCTACTCATGGCCTGCTCAAGCAGCCATGTACATGTATACGTACCGAAACTGAGCTCATAGACTCCTCATCATGTTCCCTCGACACTTTTGTGGAATCGTTTAACATTATTGCGCTGTTTCAGACATGAACAACCTTTCAGTGTAGAGGGATGTTCACCCCAGACGCAGCTTATCGCATGCTCGCTGTTGTGAAACATAATAGCACTTAAAGGTGCCTTGTCAGTTTTGCATAAACTTTTATTTGGTTATGAAATTTACCATATTACAATAGGTGCTGGTTTAGGTTATTTTCTTACTCGATTTTCATATTCAACCCAAAATATATCAAATATTATATGTTTCAATGAAAAACCAAGGAACGGTCTCATTAATGTGTCGTAGCCGACAATTATGACTTAATCCCAAGTATATACTCGTTATAAGACCTACTAAACGCTATAGAAGCAAATCTGTCATCCTAATTACTTGATTAAAGTTTCCAAAATTATGTTTGATTTAATGGCTGCAGCAAGCCCAGTCCCATTGTCCGGTTTTCGATCATGACCACGGATTTGAATGGTTGTACTTTCGTTATACTGAAGTGATTGATCTTAAACTGGTTATTTTCGGTAAAAGTTGATAATTCTCAATTGAATAACACAAATTACAACATTGGACATATATGCGACCTCACCAACATGAGTGTGTCCTTTTAATGATGCACACTGTCAGACGATTACATCAGTAATTTGTCATTGTAGGCAGATGATGTAATACATTTAGATAAAATGTGATTGTAGCTATAATTGGACAAATCAAAGATAGTTCTTTTCAGAAAAAGATAACTACTTTGGGGTAACGAATGGTCAAATTATGGTCAGCGAATAGACAAAGCGTTACCATTATTATTGAATAAAGTTGACAAAGCATGTTATCTCACACATCACATAACCGATCGACTTTCGATCTCCACACCATACATGAATCAGCGTATATACATATATTATTCGGCAGCTTCCTTTCAAATGAATTGGAATGTCTTAATAAATTATTGACTGGATTATTTTCATATTTTCAATATAGCTTCATCTCAGTGAGTGGAGGGTCTCCAAATGTCCTTGACCTTCAGCTGAAGGTGATAACGCGACTTCATGTCAGCTGCGTATTTCAGGAAGTCTTCGCTGGATTACCGTCCAAGGGAAGATGTAAGGTCTAGTGGATTGGGGAGACATTGACATTAGAATTGAAACTGTCTGACGGACATCTGGAAATATCTTTGTATTGTTTTGTTATTTTACATTTATAAAGTCAAACATAAAAATCATGTCAGCGCTCAGTTTTGGTGACCTTGACACTGTTGTCAAGATCAAAGCAAAGCCATCTTGACATCGTGTTCAATGTCAAAATGAAAGTGAAAGGAAATATTAAAACCGCATCGAGTCACGTTTGTGACAACGTCCTGTTGACATGCGGTATTAAGGTCTTTGATAATCATTTTTTCAGGAATTGAAAAACTTACGATGCAGAAAGATTTGTATTCAGCCATGTTGATTATGTGGAAACAAGTTCAAGTGGGATTTTAGGGGTTGCAAATACTGGAATGAAAATTAAAATTGAAAACGGGAGAATATCATAACAGACTTAAAAGAACAATGACACGTTGTATCATTCACGTGTATTTCGGGATTTATACAGAGAGTGAGAGACTTGGCAATTCAAACCTCGTTCTTCAATGATCACATAGTCCAACAATACACTTTCTCACTTTTCAAGTCATCATTAACTTACAGCTCCTTCATATTGGGCAACTTATATTTGGACAAGTACTTTATTTCACGGTACTGATGCCTTTTCTTTTCTTCAGGACATCTCAACTTAAAGACCAAAAATATCGACATTCTGTATGCTCTTTGTTCACGGATGTTTGAAAATATATATCAGATTTCTTTGAAAATGATGTCTATAATACCTAAAGCGTAAATGCCATTCCCATTCTACAACAGAAATACACTAGTGGACCCCCAGGGGCAAAATACAATGCAAAATACAAGATATTTCAATTCACGAGCGATACTGTATACGACGTTGCAAGTCCCTCCAGGAGCACTTACAGAGACAGTTGTAAACCATGTTAGAAATCCTGATATATTTCCTAAGAGGATGATGTGAAAGCATAGATCTGAAGAAACTATCTTAGACTGATTTAGAAAATTTTCTCGAATATTTAGTACAATATGAACCGCAATGCAAATGAAATGCGTCTCGAACCCGTAAACAGTAAAGCTAATGCTTTAGCTTATTGCGCCACGGAGGCAGATGGAAGACAACGGTATAAAAGCAATTACATAGGACTTTGACAGTTACATGGATTTCAGACGATTTGAGGGATTTTACGAACGACTCTATATCTAACCAGGGATCTCCGATAACGCGATAACAAAGCATTTTTTAAACTTAAAAAACGGTTGATAAGATGGACAAACCCCTCTTCTCGGACTAAATAGAGATTGTGGACCCTGAGAGTCGGTGACATCCTCTCAGGGATCCACAATCTCTGGTAAGTCCTTGAAATTGAGGTTTCTCCATTACTTAGTGCATGGCTAGCGTTGATGTTTGATGGTTCCAAAAGAGACACTGCGTTTGTCGTAAGCGTTTGTAAACAATATTTCTATCACCCAACTCGATGATGTCCTCCCCTTGTGAGTAAGAACTAATTTTAACAGTCACAAGTGAACATATTGACGCCGGATTTGAATAATCATTATAATCATCCATTATCACCATTGCTTTATTTTAGTTCACAGATGGGGGTCCTCAATGTCCTCACCGTATGGAGTGCAGAAATATCATATCTTCTATACAAGACCGGGAACTTCATGCTAGATGCCACCATAAGACCTTATATTGCTACCGCTGTCTGCAGGGAACTACTTGGTCCAGAAGATCCATGCTTATCTCCGATTTTCAGATCACAGCATCAGGACGTCCAAGACACAACCTCATCGTACCTGACATATTACCGAATCATCCTCTACTTGCCTGCCGCACTACTTGGATTTTACTGGGGAGCTTGGAGTGATCAGAATGGACGAAAACTCCCGATGATATTTCCTAATGTTGGAGCTGTAATTGGGATTCTGTGTTACTTGCTAATACCATTGTTCCCCCAACACACGCTTCTACTTATAATACTTGGTACCAGCGCTCAAGGTGTTTGCTGTACTACCCATATATTCAAGATGGCTGTCACGTCTTACACAGTTGAACTCTCGGGAACAAATGTTGGAAAACGGCTTTCCATCCTCGTTTCAATGAGTTATTTGGGGCAGTTTCTTGGATCGTTGTTTGCTGGATTATTTCAGGATGTAACAGACACCAGCGTTACTCTGCTCATTGCATCCGTCCTCCATACATGCTCCGGCCTGTATGTTGTCTGCTTCATTAAAGATAAACACATTGGAGACACTGACGAAATGGGTTCACATTTCAAAACTGCTTTATCTAGCATACAGCAATCAATACAGGTTGTAGCAAAGAGAAGGCCTGGGAACTCAAGGGGCTTGATTATCTGTCTTTGCATCGCTTCTATGTTGCAGAGTATTTGCTATATCGGTGACATGGACATATCTGTCTTATACCTTCAAGGAAAACCTCTGGAATGGCCGGAATCCTGGTATGGATATTACTTATCTGTTGAACAAGGTTTGAAGTTTTTGGGTTTGGCGTTCATTTATTCATTTCTATCAGACAACCTGAAACTACATGAAGGGACTATTATGTTACTATCCCTTACGTTGGGAATGCTCCGTTGTATAACGTCCTCATTTAGTGTGCACTCGTGGATGATGTGGATGTCAAACCTGTTTGGTATTCTTGGGGGTATCAACTACTCTATAATACGTCATTTGCTAAGTAAGGAAGTTGTTGTGAATGAATTAGGGAAAATGTTTTCCCTTATAGAAAGTATTGATATATTCACTAGACCTATCGGATCGGCTATGTTTGTTACTGTTTATGGTCAAACTAGGGTACATTATCCTGGCATGGCCTATCAGGCTGAAGCCATTGTGTATATATTGTATATCTGTCTGATGGCCTTCGTCAAGACGAAGTCTTAGTAGATCATGAAAACGTGGTTTATATAGATCCCCGGTACACGGTTGTACTCTTATTCACACGGTTGTACTATTACTCACACGGTTGTACTATTACTCACACGGTTGTACTATTACTCACACGGTTGTACTATTACTCACACGGTTGTACTATTACTCGCACGGTTGTACTATTACTCACACGGTTGTACTATTACTCACACGGTTGTACTATTACTCACACGGTTGTACTATTACTCGCACGGTTGTACTATTACTCACACGGTTGTACTATTACTCACGGTTGTACTCTTATTCACACGGTTGTACTATTACTCACACGGTTGTACTATTAGTAACACAGTTGTACTATTACTCACACGGTTATACTATTACTCACACGGTTGTACTATTACTCACACGGTTGTACTATTACTCACACGGTTGTACTATCATTCACACGGTTGTACTATTACTCACACGGTTATACTATTACTCACACGGTTGTACTCTTATTCACACGGTTGTACTATTACTCACACGGTTGTACTATTACTCACACGGTTGTACTATTACTCACGGTTGTACTATTACTCACACGGTTATCCTATTACTCACACGGTTGTACTCTTATTCACACGGTTGTACTATTACTCACACGGTTGTACTATTACTCACACGGTTGTACTATTACTCACACGGTTGTACTATTACTCACACGGTTGTACTATTACTCACACGGTTGTACTATTACTCACACGGTTGTACTTTTACTCACACGGCTGTACTATTACTCGCACGGTTGGCCTCTTATTCACACGGTTGTACTATTACCCATACGGTTGTACTATTACTCACACGATTGTACTATTACTCACATGGTTGTACTATTACTCACACGGTTGTACTATTATTCACACGGTTGTACTATTACTCACACGGTTATACTATTACTCACACGGTTGTACTCTTATTCACACGGTTGTACTATTACTCACACGGTTGTACTATTACTCACACGGTTGTACTATTACTCACGGTTGTACTATTACTCACACGGTTATCCTATTACTCACACGGTTGTACTCTTATTCACACGGTTGTACTATTACTCACACGGTTGTACTATTACTCACACGGTTGTACTATTACTCACACGGTTGTACTATTACTCACACGGTTGTACTATTACTCACACGGTTGTACTATTACTCACACGGTTGTACTTTTACTCACACGGCTGTACTATTACTCGCACGGTTGGCCTCTTATTCACACGGTTGTACTATTACCCATACGGTTGTACTATTACTCACACGATTGTACTATTACTCACACGGTTGTACTATTACTCGTACGGTTGTACTATTACTCACACGGTTGTACTATTACTCACACGGTTGTACTCTTATTCACACGGTTGTACTATTACTCACACGGTTGTACTCTTATTCACACGGTTGTACTTTTATTCACACGGTTGTACTATTACTCACATGGTTGTACTATTACTCACACGGTTGTACTCTTATTCACACGGTTGTACTATTACTCACACGGTTGAACTATTACACACAAGGTTGTACTATTACTCACACGGTTGTACTATTACTCACACGGTTGTACTATTACTCACACGGTTATACTATTACTCACACGTTTGTACTATTACTCACACGGTTGTACTATTACTCATACGGTTGTACTATTTCTCACACGGTTGTACTTATACTCACACGGTTGTACTATTACTCACACGGTTGTACTATTACTCACACGGTTGTACTATTACTCACACGGTTATACTATTACTCACACGGTTGTACTCTTACTCTCACGGTTGTACTATTACTCATTGTTGTACTATTACTCTCACGGTTGTACTATTACTCACACGGTTGTACTATTACTCATACGGTTGTACTCTTACTCCCACGGTTGTACTATTATTCACACGGTTATACTCTTACTCTCACGGTTGTACTATTACTCATTGTTGTACTATTACTCACACGGTTGTACTATTACTCACACGGTTGTACTATTACTCATACGGTTGTACTATTACTCACACGGTTGTACTATTACTCGCACGGTTGTACTATTACTCACACGGTTGTACTATTACTCACACGGTTATACTATTTAATCACACGGTTATACTGTTACTCTCACGGTTGTACTATTACTCATTGTTGTACTATTACTCACACGGTTGTACTATTACTCACACGGTTGTACTATTACTCACACGGTTGTACTATTACTCATACGGTTGTACTATTACTCACACGGTTGTTCTATTACTCGCACGGTTGTACTATTACTCACACGGTTGTACTATTACTCACACGGTTGTACTATTACTCACACGGGTGTACTATTACTCACACGGTTGTACTATTACTCATTGTTGTACTATTACTCACACGGTTGTACTATTACTCACACGGTTGTACTATTACTCATACGGTTGTACTATTACTCACACGGTTGTACTATTACTCACACGGTTGTACTATTACTCGCACGGTTGTACTATTACTCACACGGTTGTACTATTACTCACACGGGTGTACTATTACTCACACGGTTGTACTATTACTCATTGTTGTACTATAACTCACACGGTTGTACTATTACTCACACGGTTGTACTATTACTCATACGGTTGTACTATTACTCACACGGTTGTACTATTACTCACACGGTTGTACTATTACTCACACGGTTGTACTATTACTCGCACGGTTGTACTATTACTCACACGGTTGTACTATTACTCACACGGTTGAACTATTACTCACATGGTTGTACTATTACTCACACGGCTGTACTCTTATTCACACGGTTGTACTCTTATTCTCACGGTTGTACTATTACTCACACGGTTATACTATTACTCACACGATTGTACTATTACTAGCACGGTTGGCCTCCTATTCACACGGTTGTACTCTTATTCACACGGTTGTACTATTACTCACACGGTTGTACTATTACTCACACGATTGTACTATTACTCACACGGTTGTACTCTTATTCACACGGTTGTACTATTACTCACACGGTTATACTATTACTCACACGGTTGTACTCTTATTCACACGGTTGTACTATTACTCGCACGGTTGACCTCTTATTCACACGGTTGTACTATTACTCACACGGTTGTACTATTACTCACACGGTTATACTATTACTAACACGGTTGTACTATGACTCACACGGTTGTACTATTACTCACACGGTTGTACTATTACTCACACGGTTGTACTATTACTCACACGGTTGTACTATTACTACCACGGTTGTACTATTACTCAAACGGTTGTACTATTACTCACACGGTTGTACTATTACTCACACGGTTGTACTCTTACTCTCACGGTTGTACTATTACTCACGGTTGTACTCTTACTCTCACGGTTGTACTATTACTCACACGGTTGTACTATTACTCATACGGTTGTACTATTACTCACACGGTTGTACTCTTACTCTCACGGTTGTACTATTACTCACGGTTGTACTCTTACTCTCACGGTTGTACTATTACTCACACGGTTGTACTATTACTCACACGATTGTACTATTACTCACACGGTTGTACTATTACTCACACGGTTGTACTCTTATTCACACGGTTGTACTATTACTCACACGGTCATACTATTACTCACACGGTTGTACTCTTATTCACACGGTTGTACTATTACTCGCACGGTTGGCCTCTTAATCACACGGTTGTACTATAACTCACACGGTTTTACTATTACTCACACGGTTGTACTATTACTCACACGGTTGTACTATTACTCACACTGTTGTACTATTACTCACACGGTTGTACTATTACTCACACGGTTGTACTATTACTCACACGGTTATACTATTACTCACACGGTTGTACTATTACTCACACGTTTGTACTATTACTCACACGGTTGTACTATTACTCATACGGTTGTACTATTTCTCACACGGTTGTACTTATACTCACACGGTTGTACTATTACTCACACGGTTGTACTATTACTCACACGGTTGTACTATTACTCACACGGTTATACTATTACTCACACGGTTGTACTCTTACTCTCACGGTTGTACTATTACTCATTGTTGTACTATTACTCTCACGGTTGTACTATTACTCACACGGTTGTACTATTACTCATACGGTTGTACTCTTACTCCCACGGTTGTACTATTATTCACACGGTTATACTTTTACTCTCACGGTTGTACTATTACTCATTGTTGTACTATTACTCACACGGTTGTACTATTACTCACACGGTTGTACTATTACTCATACGGTTGTACTATTACTCACACGGTTGTACTATTACTCGCACGGTTGTACTATTACTCACACGGTTGTACTATTACTCACACGGTTATACTATTTAATCACACGGTTATACTCTTACTCTCACGGTTGTACTATTACTCATTGTTGTACTATTACTCACACGGTTGTACTATTACTCACACGGTTGTACTATTACTCACACGGTTGTACTATTACTCATACGGTTGTACTATTACTCACACGGTTGTACTATTACTCATACGGTTGTACTCTTACTCCCACGGTTGTACTATTATTCACACGGTTATACTTTTACTCTCACGGTTGTACTATTACTCATTGTTGTACTATTACTCACACGGTTGTACTATTACTCACACGGTTGTACTATTACTCATACGGTTGTACTATTACTCACACGGTTGTACTATTACTCACACGGTTGTACTATTACTCACACGGTTGTACTATTACTCACACGGTTGTACTATTACTCACACGGTTGTACTATTACTCGCACGGTTGTACTATTACTCATACGGTTGTACTAATAAATGTGTCGCCTCATCAGTTTCCATTCCAGCCTGTAATTGTCTGGACCAAATCTTACGACATAAATTGTAATAAAACGTAAACTGTAATGCTTGCAGTAAAATGTAATGTCCATTGACATAAAATGTAATAAGAACATATGTTGTTATTTTTTACGTAAATTGTAGTAGGCAAATTGAAAAAAACCCAATTACCGTTGATTTTGATAATCTCTAATTGCGGTGAAATGTTATTAAAACAATTTACGTGAAATGAAATATCAATTTTAACTTGGATGGACGCCTCAATACTTTGGTCTTCAAAACTTCTGCTTGGCCTTAAACCTCATGTTTGACTTTAACCTCTCTTACCTTATCAGGTTTTCTGCTTTGTAATGAGCTATCAATCATGGCTTTTTCTTTAGAAGTGTTCGAAAACAATTTTCCAAAGCAATTTTAGGAATTTTTACTTAAGATTTGAGTATGATTTCTGTCCAAAACAAAGTCTAAATTCATTTACAAACTGTATATGGCAATACCAAAATGCTTTTAAAAAAACATCACAATTCTTTGGATATTATTTCTCACCCTCAATGCACTGTAATATTTACATGATAATTTGAAACTAATGTCAAATACCGCTGCCGGTTAACGTAACAAACGTAAGAAATTGTGACGTCACTATTCCCTTACGGCCGTCACAATGGCCCATGACTAGCGGAAATGTCCGTAATTTCGCTTGATTATTTCATTCAATTAATAAACAGAAAACTTAACTTCCTGCGATAAATTTGAAAAAAACAAAAAATTAAGCTCGTTTTCCCTCGTTTAATACTAAATACTAAAGCCTTCTCTTAATTAGAATGGTATTAAAAAGAAGGTCGTTTAGCAACATTTGTGTTCAACTATTATCAATCCATCAATAAATTGCTAAACAGATAGCAAATAAGCAAATACCATCACATATTCTTCCCTCTTATCATGTGTAGGTGCTTTGCTACGTCTACAGCTGTCGCCTGAGGAATTCTACATTTCGTAAATTGGATCAAAATATTAAATTACAAAAAATTTCCTTCCGTTTGATTGAATTTAACATGTTTAATGATTATATATTTCATTAACAACAGACGTTATACATATGTTACATGACTGTATAGTAATTAACGTTTTGTTAAACAGCGTACATTGAGGGTCTACTCATTAAAAGCGAAAACGTTTATAAACATTTGTAATATTTCCACATATAGCATTAACGCTGTTATTTTCATGATTTTGTACGGTGCTCTATGTATGTATATATGAACATGATCTATAATCCGATGTATGATGGGCCTGTGGACACTTGACATTGCCAAATTATCAACGGCGTCGCCAATCAGGTTTCTCCATTTCTATCCATGAAAACGCTCCATTTGTAACACATGATAATTAAGAAAGAAATGCCTTTAGTAACCTCAGTAGGAGATAATGCATCATCCCTTCAGCTCCAAACTAAGCTAAGCACACAACGATAATGAATGAATAATATGAAACATCTCAGGATGTAGTTGCTTGTAATGATTCCGAGTTTGCTTCTTTAAAAATGTCAATAAACGTTACCATTATTCTAACCTTTCGATATGAATATCGGCGTTGACAGTTGTTAAAAGCGATTATAGTCCATCACAATATTGTGACACATGCGTGACGTAACAAAGTGTACATCAAGTTGCAAGAATATACTGTAGAATAGTCGTAAACTAACAAAACTGGGGAATCCACTTTCTCTTTCAAACATTACACACATGAAGTGATAGGTAATAGACCTATAGTCAGAGGCAGTAGAGATCGCGCCAGTGTTAATAGAAGAATAGCTCTTGCTCTAAGCTTGAATATGAACTGTGGAATAAGATGAGATATCTCTATCAGTTCGGCAGCAGGACAAAGGCCACCTGGACAAATGGATAATAATGGATAACACCTGAATGCGAGGGCGTTGTAGCAAAGAGAGGCATTTGCCCCAAGGAAGACCCGAGGGCGCGTAAGGGAAAGGCGTCTCTTTGCTAGAACGCCCGAGAATGAGGGTGTTATCTATTTTATAAACTGATAAAAATAACAAACAAACAAACTAACGTGAGTGTTGTTGTCTAAATGATTTACTGCAGGTGGTCCGAAGTAAAATAAAGCGCACATAAAATATCATGGAAGTATCTGACAGCAGCACGCTGACCAACAATCAACCGTTCTCAGTCATCAATCAATCGATATCGTGGTCTAGTGGTGGAGCCTTGGACAATTTTGAACTTGGCAATTTTGTGGCCTGCTTGGACCTAGAATCTCTTTGGTGCTACGAATTGTACTTGGAGGGTCTTATTATGGATAATACCCTCTTGAGCAAATACATCACTAAGCTAAACTACTGTTGTATTGTTGTTTTTTAAAGATTAAATACAATTTGGGTGGGTTTTGTCCTAGGTGGCATTTGTCCGGGTGGCATTTGTCCAAGATGGCAATTGTCCAAGGTGACCTGGTGACTTCTGTCCGGGTGGGTTATTTCCGGATGGATTTTATCCGGGTGGCTTTTGTCCTAGACCCATCAGTTCCTAGGTATCTCACACATGAATTGATAGGCATCAGTGCAAAAGAGATCGTGCCAGCGATACTTATCTCCTGAGTCCATGAACACACAGTCATCCCCATATTTATTGTCCGGATCTCCGTCTGTCCATCGACTGTCCGTGAGAAGCGACCCATCTGACCAGTGAAATTCTCCATCTGGGTACAGCGGCTTATCAGTCAAACCAATGTAGATACTTTTCCCAGCTGAAATGAAAGTGAAATGCATGTACTACTTGTAGCAAATTGTACTAAGTCTAGACTTGAATTGGTGTAAAAATGGAACAAAAAATAATAGCACTTGTCGTAAACACAAACTGTAATAAACAATGAAGTTAATTCTAATTATGGTTTACTTGTATATCATACAGGCCTTATACGCATGGCATTGTATACATTTGTACTGTTACATACATCGATTAGCGGGGGATATAGTTTTCATGCAGCAACAACCATGTACGTACGTCGATCCGTCCGAAATGGAAGTAATCAAACGATTTTATCTAAATACTTTTCATATTTTGCAAATAGGTTCACCACAGTGTGAGTAACGCTCCAATATATTTGTGTGACCTTGACCTTCACTTCAAGGACACGTGATTCGCCGGTTGCGCCGCTTCCGGCGGCGTACGCCGGGTACTGCGCTGGGTCACGAATCAAGCATAACCATTGCCCTTATAGCCTTGTCAGAGTGATATCTCAAGAACTGTTCACTGGATTCTCTTCATATCTTACACATGCCTTCGTAGATTATTGACCTTGACTGTATTCTCGAGGTCTAAAGCGAACTTCTTTTTTTCGGCATGTGAACTTGCATGTTCAGCGGGAGATGTCAGGAACCGTTCACAAGATTCTCTTCATATTATCTTACACAAAACGTTCCCAGGGGAAGGTATACAGGGCTGCCTTGATTTGGTGACATTGACTCTCCGGGTCACTGCGAACTTTTAATATGTCGGTATGTAAGATTGTCAGCGGTATCTCTCAATAACCGTTCACTGGTTTAGCTTCCTATCTTCCGCAAAGCTTCTCCTACCAATACCAAGGAATGGTTAGAGTGTAGGTAGCCATGACATTATTCTCAAGGTCACAGCAAAGCATTGAATTTTTCCGCACGGACATTGTTGCATCAAGATCAGAGTCAGTTTTTAAAGATATGTTTCAGTTTCAACAACAACACTAAATTTACATATCATGAAACTTAAACTGCATCATGTTTCTGGGTTGTTTTTTTTTTATCACAAACTGTATAACCTCTATTTTCGTTTCATTTTAAAGTGATCATTTGCGGTCGGACATCATGTCTTATTAACGAAACTTGCGTGTTGTATACTCATAATTACATCCATTGCATTTCGATTAAGTAGGTGCTTAACAACAAACTAGAAGATTATGATAGCGTCAGGTTACGCATATACACAAACGTATATGATCGTATTTACATGTAAAACATCAATTTATTATTCTAGCATGCAAGTATGTAGTCACAAGTCTTGAGTGGTACGAACTCAATAAAGTCTCGATTACAACCCACCATGCGTGTTGATTTTGTCCGTACGACTTTTCGGGAGGCTTCGTCCGCTACGTTTTTTTTCTGAAAAAGTGGGGAGGGAGTGGCAGAGCGGGGAGGAAGAAAGTCAAGGCATGGTTGCGGAAGGTGTAAGTATATGACTCGCACGTCACGCCTGACCCTGAATGAGTGAATTGTACGTACTGACAACAGTCTTACACCGTACAATATCCGTACCATTGTCACGTTATCGTGCGGAGGCCGTTCTTACACATGCTGCTCACGTACGGTGTCCTTGCTCACTCGCATGTTGTCCGCTCGGCTTTTATATATACTGCAGAAATCAGTGCGCACAACGTGCATTGTAAATGAGGAGCAAGTGCTTACTTAGCACGGCTCCAAAGTCCGCACTGAGGCGGTATTCACCAAGTACGGATACCCAAATGTTATTGAAAGTAGATAGCACGAACTTGGAAGTACGGCGGGTTTGGACCACAGCTTATAGCAGGGGAGGAATATATTAACATTATACAGAATCGTGCACTTTGTGACCAGTTCTTGAAATTTTGCATGATGATAGGTATGGGTACAAGGTTTTCAGAAATCATTGCAAACAATGTGAGATCGCCCTCTGGTGGCTTGTTTGCACAAATCCAAGATGGCCGCCGCAAAAAAATGAATGGTATATGCAACTGTTTTTGTAATCTTTTCAAATGTGTCATGTTATATATCAAATGAAAGCTATAATTACAGGCTTTCTAAAAATGTATAGTTTAATATGGTTAAGTCCTTTCATATTTGTACTATTTTAAGAAAATGTTCCAAAATATATGAAAATTATTATCGACATCCAAATCTTCATGTATGCTACAATTAGCATTGGTATATATCTATTAAATCCATGAATAATTGTTTTTAAAACAATACATGTAACTTGTTATATATATATATTTTTTTATTTTTTTTTAATAAAATAAGAAAAAAATCATCTGAGGTCCCTAAATTTGTAATTGACTGGCATATGTTGTCCTCCAAGTAGTAAAGGAAAGGGCCATTCGAATGCTGCAATTCGGAACTACAACTGGTCACGTTGCAAGAACGTTTGTTCAGTTGCTCCGTTGTAACTGTCTGGAATATTCACCAACGCTTTCAGCAAACAAGGCAGACCTCAAACAGACCACGGACATGCAGGCCTCAGACAACGGCAGCGCGGGAAGACCAGAACCTGAGGACATTGCATCTTGGGAACCGCTTCCTGACGATGATGTCATCAGCGGCAACGGCATTGGTTCACCCCATCAGTCAAAGGACAGTTGCTGGAAGACTCCTCGCCTTTGGTATCCATACTGGGGAACAGACTATGCTGGGCCACTAAATCACGACGTTGGCAGCTGCATGACTGGCGTCGAGTGTTTTTTTTCTGATTAAAGTCGTTTTGCTATATCAAGAGCTGATGGAAGAGTGAGGATTTATAAGCAGGCAGGTGAAAGAATGGCCAATTGCTGTCGGAGTGTGACCTTATATCGGTGTACATCGACCAGGTACTGAGACCAGTTGTCCTACCATTTCTGCAACGGCAACAACATGGAGTTCTTTCCAACACAATATTGCTCCACCATATGTTGTGAGGATGGTTCATTACTTCAACAATGTCAACGTCATGCCAATGCCAGCTCGATTTCCAAACCTCTTACCAATTGAACATTTGTGGGACCACCTTGACAGGCTAATTCGGAGTCGACAAAACCCTCCAATCAACCGACAGCAGACGGCTCAAGCTCTCATCTATGAATGGAAATGTGTCCCAGCTTACGTCATCAGACGCTTGACTACGTGAGCTTGAAGACCCGTCTTTGCCTGTATCCAAGCCAGAGGTGGACACACTCGGTATTAGTGACTCAATTTGCTGCATTGTCAAGCCCCCAATATCGATATAATTTTCATGAAATCTACATTTTGACCCCATGCTCATCTGTCCATATCGTATGATTAATCAAATTGTTCAATTTTCCAATTTTATGTCCTACAAATGATTTGTTTGAGTAATTCAATTTTCAAAACTCTCATTGATTTTGTAGTTTCTTATCTACCTAAATCTAAAGGGAAAGTTATTTGTTAAGCCCGTCCAAGATACACTGGTTAAAATACAAATATGAGTCAGCTATGTGTATGTTGTTAGTACTGATCATGTTGCCATATCATTGTTTGTGCAACCTCCTTCATGCTCAGTGGTCCACAGCGAACATCCAATGTGGAATAGCAGTGTGCATCCATGGCTTGCATCTGGTACATATGTTAGGGATTTACAACTGTCATTGACAAGGCTGAGAAGGGCTTTGATGTCTCGCAGAACTGTTTCTGTTCAACAACGGTGGACTCTGCATGTTCCAAGCTGACCTCTTTGTTTGTTGTTGAGAGAATGCCTTTTTCATAATTCCTCAATGACCCTCAGCACTTCTCACCTCCTTCTCCTCTGGCTGTCCATAGAGACCCTTAGTTCCACTATCCTTCTTCAAGAATGTTATGCTATGCTCTTGGCTCTGATCAAGTGCCATGAGGGAGAACTTCTTGTCACTGTGTTGCTGGGTGGAATTCTGGCAGGAAGGGCATGTCTTTCAAGAAGACAGGTATCCAACGGGAGTAATTTGTGTGTCCAAAAGCAATGAAACATTGGCACAAGTCAGTGCAGGCATTTATAGTTTGTGGCCAATCAACCACCCATTGACCTCGAACAAAGCCGCATATGGTTAGGAGGTAATATTGAATTGTTCTCCAGTAGCAGGTGGTAGGAGCTCTCTCACTATCTCCAAGGTAACCCTTGATTCAAGAGGCCGTTAGCTACCTTGGCAGTACTCATTATATGCTTGTACCTTGAGTATATGAAGCCAGGCATTTGTCAACTGATATGAATACTGTGTACGCTTGACATGTCTGCCACCGAGAAGAGATGTTGAAACACCAGACGTGAAGTTCTCGTGAGGGAAAACATCCAAATCCAGTCAATAGCTTCCCATATTCCTGGGACGCCATCTCAATGTTGAGGAAATCCATAAGGCACACCCCTTTGGATTCATCAACTTCATCTGGGTATTTCCATCGACACTTCCTCTGCTGGATATAGATGGAGGTAATCTCCGACAATCACTGGAACCTGGTCAGGGTTTAAAGAGTCAGTTGCCTCTTGGTTCCAGGCATGGCCATAGAAGATGCCTTCTCATAGAAGATAGGGAAAATCCAAACTGTGAATCTTGGTCTGACTTTGGAGATGAACAGTAAGAACAGTCATTAAGGAAAGTATTATCTCAGTCCAGAAGTTTGCAGTAGGACCCTACAAACTCAGTACTCTTAAAACTGCAATTATCAAACAAACGTTCGTGAAGTTACCTTATTTCCATCGAAATTTTGCATAAATCACCAAAATTAATTATGTGATATGTGTAACCTTGTTTTCGAGGCATGAGTGCACTTCCTGTACTACTTGGAGGACAACATATGCCAGTCAATTTAAGGATCTCATTTTCTCATTTTAGTTTAAAAAAATATATAACAACTTATTGTTTTAAAAACAATAATCATTGATTTAATAAATGTAAATCAATGCTAATTGTAGCATACATGAAGATTTGAATGTCGATAACAATTTTCATATATTTTGGAACATTTTCTTAAAATAGTACAAATATAAAAGGACTTAACCCTATTAAACTATACAATTTTAGAAAGCCTGTAATTAGAGCTTTCATTTGATATATAACATGACACATTTGAAAAGATTAAAAAATAGTTGCATGTACCATTAATTCTTTTTGCGGCGGCCATCTTGGATTTGTGCAAACAGGCCACCAGAGGGCGATCTCACATTGTTTGCGATGGTTTCTGAAAACCTTGTACCCATACCTATTATCATGCAAAATTTCAAGAACTGGTCACAAAGTGCACAATTCTCTCAAATTGCCTCCCCGCTATTAAGCTTATTTGTGATGACGATGGACATATTTTATTTTTAAAAATACAATCTTCCGCTCTTGTAAAATGACACAAAAAGCGTCTCATCATACACCCATATCATGCATATAAATAGGTTGTATTGGGGTTGTAACCCGGGGTATGAAAGTGGAGCGGGTACCTGTTACCCTGAGACAGAACGACACCCATATATGACTTCTATTGGACCCTCGAATAACGAGATAAACTATCGCTTGAATGAACAGAGGTTATAATGTAACTATAAATAAACTCTAGCATATCACCCGTCTTACTTCTAAAGCCACATGTATTTAGTAAATTTCAAAGTAAATGTCAATGAGTAGAATCAAAGACCAATTAAATCAACGTAGGATGCAACCTTCGTCACGTGACAATCTTTAAGCAAATTGCCCCGCTTTACATTCAAACCTAACTGGCCACCAGCCAATGAACTTCGAATTCTTCATTAAGCTGCGATTTCGCAATATGGACAATAACAGACTCAATCATCAGATGTGTATATGGACTCATCAGCGGGCTACCAGGCCCAAGAAAAGAAGTCACAGGGCTTCGAATCGCTGTTTTGACAATATTTTCAAAATTCAAAATCTATATTTGTGCATTCATATACTGTTTGTATACGATATTGTGAGCCCATATTTCCAGCGAAATCGGTTAAGAAATAAAGATTTGAGATAAATATCCCCGCCATTATACTACACTATACACATATTTTAGAATTGACGTGTATGCCAAGTGTTTTGAGAGTGCCCCATTTCTCCGATTTTAGTGATATACAGACAGACTTGCAAATCTAGTTTAACAGACTTTTCATATCATATTTAAGAAGTTTACTTTTTTAAACTTATAGCCACCTTTTCCTTTTAATGTATTTTACTCATCATACTCATTTTATACACAATTTTGATATATGTACATTACAGATTTAACTTCTACGTACTTAATGTTTTTTAAACATTGTATCGCAATTTCATTTGTATATATATTATTATTTCTGTTTATATTGTCTCACGTATCCCATATTTGGGTTGCTCGCTGTAATGTTATATGAATGTTAAATTTGCATTTGTAAAATTGCGAGATGGGACTTGAACAAAGCATCTGTCTGTCTTTCTTCCTCCTCTGAGCTACGTTCGCCGAAATATAAATGAGAGATCATGAAGTTCATTCTCCAGATATGCATCCACGGAGTCCAGTCCGATGGATACAATCTCTATAACCTGATCCCCAGCCCAAGGGAACCCCTACACCTTCTGCCCAAGGTAACAAGACTAGCGAGGAGTTAATCCTCGAAGTTGCTGCTTTCATGGTCCGAACCAATCCTATCTCCAACTATGACAGTCAGAAAGTCATCATCCTCCCCCAAGACCAGATTGCATAGGTTCCTTTCGTGGTCCATCTGGAAGAATTATAGGGGATGTACGCCAACAGCTATGAACTCTCAGCAAAATCCGTCTACAAACTGGTCACTTGAGAAGAAACTCCAATCAGATTCGCCAAGTCCCGATTCTCACATATATTCCCGCAGACTTTCCAGCAGTCGTGTACATAACTATCTTCCTGGACTCGGATCCCCATTAATTCCAGTAAATCGCAGCCCTCCACTATCTCACCGCCTCGACCGTCAGCCCCTCTACTTTTCCAATCCAGCTTTGATTTATTCCAAATTTCAACATTCAACCTCTCTTTCCTTTACACTTTCCCCTTCATTCGTAACTTCATTTACCCTGCTGAATGTCGTTCGTATTTACAAACCTTGTGCGGCAACGGTTGCATTTGAAGCGCATGTAAAATCTCCTTAGAATAAAGGAATCTCCAGATATAACTTTAGTAAAATATTGTCGACTTAAAAGTATGAGAAGGAGAAATACATAGAATAAGGGTTCGTTAAAGATCGCACTCACGGTAGTTGTCCTGCAGATAGGTTATGACAGCTTTAATCTTTGCTGTGGTGTGGAGGTTCACCAGATGCCCATTTGTATCGGCGGCACATTCGGCTGTTGCCTCTGAGTGTTTTTTCATGTTAACACTCATCTTTACACACATGTTAACTGAAGGCAGATGTGTGTAGCCAACTAAAGGACAGGGGTTTGCTGCTGTTAACAGAAAGTATATGACAATAAAACCTTTTTATGAGTTTTCCATAACCTATACACTTCTAAAGTCTATGTCGTTGGTAGGAATAGCTAAAATATTTCTATTCCCTCATATCAAGCATGTGTGAACACCCACAATAATTGCATAGTTGCAATGTATGTCCATGGATAACATGCTACTTACACCTAAACTACCAGGCAAACGAAAGTACTCAGCTCAGTTGGTTTCGATTAATTCAATATTTAAAAGCTGAAGAGTTTTTACACAGAATGTCAGCTTTCTAGAGCTTTTCCTACTGGAAAATTGGTTTTATTATTAGGGGCCACAGTCACCCAATCCTCGCAAAGGAGTCTGTACACACGCTTTCAGACCTAAAGAGCCATTAGAAAAGCCGAAAAGCTCTATAGTTTACGGACGAATGGAAGGGTATGTCCGGTCGTCATGCAATAAGCTCACCGGGCCTTTCAGCCCTGATCACACAGGGGGTATTCGACTGTACAGGAAAACCGGATGTTGCACCCTTTCAACAACCAATTTTCCACTGTACAGTTTTCTAGAAGTAACCCTGTCTTTACGTTCCGGTTAGTTATTCTTATTCTTTGACAATTGAAATGTTATAAGTTTGAGTTTTTAAGACTTTTCTCAACATATTTGAAAGACAGACAGACAGACAGACAGACATATTTATTCAGTATAAGGCCTTTGGCCCAAAATACAGAAAATCAAGGGTAACAATGCTGCGCATTTTGCTTCTTTACATAATTTAAACATATGATATACAAACATATTATATATGTTTGTGCCTTATTTGATGGGCTTTAAATAAAAATATTGAAACTTAATGTAACACATCATAATTCTGAGATGAAATAAGTGTATTAAAATTATGTTGATTGTGAGAATAATGTATTTACCAATTAGTGTATTACGGAACAAACTATAGGCTTCACATATTAAAAGAACATTATTCATTTTCAATAAATTGCTTATATTTTAGATTAACAGTGAGGGCAGAGTCTTTCTACATATGGTATAGCTTGGTGTCGTCCAGTGTTGATGGCAATTTTAAAGTTACTTCATCTGAAGCGTGATAAACAAAATTTTAAAGTGAGATGGAAGTGAAGAGTTGAGATAACATTCAACAGTCAGAAGGGATTTATATTGTTTATATGATTAAGAGTCTGATAGGTTATTTATATTTTCATTCCAAGTTTGCTGTAGGTTGTCAAATAGTCTCTGTTTAAACATTGATAAGAACCTAATTTTGTCTCCCACATCTTGGGTTATATACATATTTGCAACTCCATAATAACGAAAATGTGTGTAGTCTCGTCAAGAACGTCTATTTCAAGTGACTGCCCGATTGACGCTATCGTAGTGATCGCGAAAATGCTTGTTTAACTCGTGTTATTACACAAGTGATGATCATACGTGGCTTTTGTTAACTTATACAACAACACAAGTCTTATTCGAAGTCCAGTGTGACTTTACAATGCTTATCACTTTATATTTAAGGAGAAAAACAGCAAAATAGTGACTTTACGCTCTAATTGCTGTTGCACCAGCGCTGTACAGGGAGTTGCAGAAACTGAACAGGGAGTTATATAACGCCATTCGTGTTAAAATGGATTAACTTCATTGTTTAGGCTACGTGCATGCTGCATATACCATTTTACTGATGGGGACAAATCCTCTATTGCTACTATGGTAAATCTTTGAGACTGTCATTGGTCATTCAAAGATCAAAGTGTGTTACAACAATCATGTATAAACAGTCACAAATTCCATCTACTCTCGTTATTAATTCATATAATGAACAAATTTATTAATCGCTTATAGACTGTACCATTCTACACAATAGGGGTGAGAAAGTGATCATTGCATTTATTTTTTTCGAGGTGTAAGCGATATGGGTGTAGCCGATGCGAGGGCAAGCCATTCTGTTGACACTCATCCATCAACTGGTCCGACACCGACATTGTATCTGCTTATCTGATACAAACAGTCGAGACATGACCGTGTGTTGCTCACAGTGACAATTTTAGGTGAGTTGAAGCGGCGTCTACCTCACAAAAATGACATGTTTGACATGCCACAGTTGATTGAATGTCATACGGCATATGACACATTCTAATCTCAAATGTCATTGTGACTTCTGTCCAAACGAAGTCGTATTTGGTCTTGAAGATTCTACTGCGTCCATTGCATAGGTGTGTCGTAACTTTCACTTTTATTGGCGTACTTGTAGTCGTAGCGCTTATGAATGGCTTCACTTTTAATAAAAAAAATAAAAATTTCGCCCTCACCCTGTTTTATGCAATAAGCATGTATTAATAACAAATATGTCTGAACAAGAATGTCCTCTCGAATTTCTTTTCCACAAAAAGTACCCCAAAAGAATCATTTCCTAAAGGAAATATACATTTCATAACAAAGGACAAGACTCGTCTAAGGGTTCAACATCAAATCGAGATTTGCTGAACATTACGTTTTTGTTCCACATAAAACCGCATCGAAACACTGTTTCAGATATCTGAATGCTAAGTTAACCATTTGTGTTGAGTGTGACTTCAATTATACATGAACAAATTCACACATAATGCATATTACGTATGGTACTCAAAATAAACATGTACGTGTTTTGTGCACTGACAATTGTGGTTGCCTATCACAGTGCTCAAGTCACTCTGTAAAGACGCAATAACCTGTACAGTCACGGTCCGAGACAGCATCAACAACCATTTATCGTACAGTTTAGATTTAGTCAAAAAAGGGGTTTGAAAGGGCCAAAATTATGTGTGTTGGGCATCATATGATAAAATATGTATTCTCTCTGCATAGAAAATGTGTAATTGAATAACACAAGTCATCTATATTGCCGTGATGGACAAATTTAGACATATTTTCGTAAGGCATGCAAACACGATCTGACAGGCGACAGTAAATCAGCCCGATGAAGAGACTGAACGAATGTCACATCATAATAAGGATACTTTAGGGTACAAGAAAGCTTCATCTGCCGACACATAAATTTTGAGCCTATTTAAAAGAACTTAGTTTCTATAATTACCGTGAACGTGAACACAGGGTAGCTTATAGGAAACTGTACAGTGTAAAATGGGTTGTTGCAGGGGTGCAACATCCGGTTTTCATGTACAGTCGAATACTCCCTGTGTGATGAGCTGAAGAATTCATAATTCCCAAAAAGCACATTTAAAAGAAAGGTATTTTAAGTTTTTCTCCCAAACTTAAGATGCATTCCCATGGAAATGACTAAAAATAAAAATCCGAAGAAGTTGAAATAAAGCAAACATTAAATAAATTTCGTTTTTTAAAAAAAAGTTGAAAATCCCGATTTGCATATCGAGATATGAGTGTTCCACATAACAACTTTCAAATATTGTAGTTCTTGTCCGCAAATAACACATACATATATGTATGTATGTACGTTTGTTGTTTTCGACCAAATGACATAGTAAATTCAAAATTAGTTTATGATTTACCTGTAACAATAAGGGAATATTTAAGAAATAGAAGACGAGTTGACGTGCTTTATCGCTGAATAAAACATAGCAGGGAGCATAAAACAAAAAGCGCGCAGCCCTGAGTGTTTTATGCTCTCTGCTATGTCTTATTCTACGATGAAGAACAACAACGAGTCTTCTATTTCTTATATGAGATGCCCTTAAATAGTTACTCGCTTTTCTATAAAAACCGCGGAGATATAATGTTGTATTTGCATAACCTATATTTTGAAAATATTATTGCCTCCCGTCGTAGAACACATTCTCTAGCATTGGACAATCAAAGTGACGTAAAATATGACATCATTTGCTAAGCGACGCTCTAACTGTCGTCTAAAATCAAGAGCATGTTTTATTGTCTCATAAAGCACGTTGTTGGTCCCATTGACCGCTTGTGTTTTATTGCCGTAGGTATCTTATATTATATATGTAAATAGTTTACAGTACAATATAATCCAAAACACACTGGAACCGATAATTTGTCCACAAATTCAACTTTCTAGACTTTAATCACATTAACCATTACCTATAGAGATATATTTGTATACACAATATTGTACTCATAATGAACACGTATCATCAGTCTATGTTAAAACTATTACTTTCATGAAATAAGGACTTTGCAAAAAAGGATGTCAAATACAAGATTGATTTTTATCCAAATTAAATGTCAAAATTTTGTCAATATCATCAAAATTGTTTTGATTTGTGTTTTCAGGGACATAACCCCTAAGTCCTTTGAACAGGTCAAATCTATGCCCCGATGTAACGATGTAAATCGATAGACGTGAGCCAAGTTCATCACCACTCTGAGAGGAAATTTAAAGTCAGTCCCTTTCATATTGTAAGACATTAAATACATATTCCCTCATGCTGACTATAACCTCACCTAAAGCTCTGTAATACCTCCAGTTTTCCTCTGAAGTCAGTTTCACATCCGATTCCTCGTAAACCACAGTGGACATCAAACAGAGTTTGGTGCTGTCCTTGTAGAAGAACGATATGTACGGTTGTCTACACATTGCAGCACAGTCAAGATAACTGCGAACTAGTTGAATACTTCCTTTGTCCGAAGGAACTATATTTTCAAACAATAACTGAACAAACACTTGAGTGAGCAACACCATGGTGACGTCTTCTGTAGATGTTGTTCCTGTGCTATGTAGCTTTGTTTATGAAGCTAATTTATAATTTATTGACATTTATCCAATCGGTAGTTTGTTTCCGCAATGGTAACTTGTATATTTTTATGTGACACAACGTTGTTGTTTGTAATAAAAGTAGAGCCAATTGCTCTGAAGATCATTAGGCTTTATATCATATATAATATAAAGAAAAATATACATAACATAGACAGAAACGTTGATCTGATGTATAACTTATCAGCGGTGTATACTCCAATGTGTCACATATTATACCAGCAATGTAGCGTGTAGTTCAGGAGAAGAAGAATACTAATTTAAGATAATAAACCTTGCAAAAACTTATGAACTTCATTAACAAAAATTGAGGGAGCACGAATTTTTTCATAATTATTTATTCAGTTTATTCATTTAAGTATTCGCCTCTGATTGCACAAGTACGTGGTAACTTGGATTGCAACCAATCACGATTCTCTCGCAAAAGAAAACTGTTATATGAAAACAGAGAGTTCAAAGGGAGAGAGAATGATACTAAACAAGGTATAGAAACCGAAAGTGTGTCTGACGCAAGTCGATACAATCTGAGAAACCAAGCTGACCTAGCTAGCTACAAACCATTAAATGTAATACAAGTAATTATTCCAAATCTTTTTTACCAGATATAATTAGCATCTGGAATGCCCTTCCTACAGACGTTATCAATTCAAACACGCTCGGAGAATTGAAAAGAAAATTAAAAGAAACCAACGCTAACCCAATAAATTTCAATTTATACCACGGCTCAAGATTTTGTCAGATAATTCACTCCCGCCTTCGGCTTGGCTGCAGCGACCTTTACGGTGATCAGTTCGCGAGAATTATCTCCAATACACCGGGTACCGGCCTGTAACTATGGACATCAATTGGAGGACGCACTCCATTTTTTCCTTACCTGTCCCAATTAAATAAGAATAAACACATACTTTTTTTACTAAAGGTTATAACCTACCATATATCAACTACGGACATGCTGGCTCGACCAATCAAGAAAATGATGAACTATCAATCTGATCATTACTTTATATTACACACTCATAGATTTTAAGATTTTTCATAATTTACCCTAACGCCTTGCAAGTAAATAGACACATTTTAACCGTAAATCTATCTCAATATTGCCCTCAGCTGTTCTTTGTAATAAGTGCTGTTATGTACGCTATTATTGTTTTTGATGTATTTTGTTTGGTGTGTGTGAGGCTCCGAATTTTGTTTCTGTGAACGTCACTAATTTTTCATGTATATATATATATATATATATATATATATATATATATATATATATATATATATATATATATATATATATATATATATATATATATATATATATATATATATATATATATATATATATATATATATATATATATATAATATTATTATGTATGTTCGTAGGAAGCGGCACATCAGATAAGCAAAAATTTGCTTGTTTGCCAATCCCATCACTTTTTCTGTGAATAAATACGTTTAAACCAAACCGAAATTACCTAAGAACCTATTCACATGACAAATCTCAAATACACCTACTTATGATTAATAATTCAATTGTTCAAGAAAACAACTGAAATATGTTCCATAAAGCCTACAGCTATTCAACCATATTTAATATCAATTCAATCTACACTTTAAGAAGTAATTATGTAGAGATAACGTATTGAAATATAGTTTAGTTCAAGATCCTATATTCCACTAAGTTTGTATATTAGAGTCTATACATGTATACGATAATCTAATATCTTATGATATAACGCTTCACTTCAAACAAAGAATTATTTATAAGAGCACAGAGGCCAATAGTGTGATGTATTCGCGATACGTCTCTCCAACAAGGCGATTCTTCTGATAATGGTAAACTGGTATAATGTGTAGTATAATGGATTTTATAATCGGCCATAATTCAGATAGAATCAAAATGAATATCTTACTGTATTAACTGGTAATGCATTGTCCCGCTGAAGAGTATAATGGATTTTATAATCGGAATGTCGGTCGGTACAAGTTAGAATTGGATCGCGGAGTTCTAAGTCGACCGCTCAAATTTCATCGCTTTCGAACAAATTTATTTTTTTATTAAATTACATTTTTATAACAACTAAAGCATGTAGATGAATATTTGGCATTTATCATTGCTGCGAAATTCAAAATCAAAATATGAAATATGAGTAGTGATATATTTTTTTTACATTGTTCCATTGAAATATTTCCATTAGAAGTTTTCAATGGAAATTTGGTTCTATTTCCAGGGTTCAGATTATGAATATGACTATAAGAGAATTATGATTTTGTTTAAAGTATCACTTTTGTTTGGAATTTAGGTTTAAGAAATGTTGATCTTGGAAATATTAATTGAATCTGGTGAAGTTTAACTTTGGTGTCACGTTAACTTTTCAGAACTGCTATGAAATGTTGACTTTGGAAATAATTTTTGACTTTGGTGAAGTTCAACTTAAATAATATGTTGAAATGAAAGTTGTATTGAATTTTGTGAAATGTTGACTGAAAAAGTCATTACTTTGGCAAAAATGTTGAATTTGAAAAGAAATTGACTTGAAAGGAAGGCCGAAATATATTATTTTCTATTGAATTCTTAACTGCAATTAGTTCATTAGACTATTTTGTGAAAAACGAGACCCCCAGAAATCCATATGTTGTTCCTATATTAAACTACAGCGATTTAAACTTTGCCGACCAACAAACCAAAAATGGGGCGGGGTTTATAGAGGTGGAAGATACCGGAAGTGACGTACGTGAAGGGACGGGGTGTAAACATTCGCTTACTATTTACAATGGCAAACACTGGGGAATCAGTCAGTTAATCTGTTATATCAACGCTTTGCAATAATACCACATCGCTGTTCTGCTGTTAACTGTTCGAGTAATATTAGTTATCAAGTTTCACTTTACAAATGTCCCAAAATATCGTTATATTTATCAAATATGATATGAAAAGTGAAAGACGGTGGATTCATAGACGTTCGTAGACATAGGATAAATCAATGCTAATGAGATATACGATGACAAAATGAAACCAAGAAATGCTAATATGAACGAAGTAAAGTTGAAACAACGAAATCAGATATTCGGTGTTGTTGTTATTTTTTTTTTTGAAAATGCTTGTGTTTAAAATAAAACAACAAACGTGAGATAAGCAGACTCCGGCGAAGTAGGCCCTACGGTAAGCCATCGACAATCAAAGCAACATCACAACATCCTGATTTGTTAACGTCGTTAATCTACCAACAACCTTATTTACTAACAGTACATTACAACAATAAAAGCAACTCACCACATGTTTTAAAATACCAAAGGAAGTTGGTTATCAACGATAATAATACGTCTACGAATCGACCTACGAAAACACCGCATCCCAATTTTACGATTTAGTTATCATTTATTAACACATTAAACATTCAGAATCTAATAGATAGTACAATAATGTTTTCAATAAAATGTGTGGTTAATCAAATCAAATAAACATCGTTTTAAATTGACATTTCAGCAAGAGTGTCAATTAATGCAAGAAACTTACCTTGTAAACGTATCCAAACGGACAATATGAATATCCAAATGCACATGAGACAGAAATTGTAAACCTATAAATCCATCAATGACAGTACTTGGAAACAGAAGATTGTCAAATACTAACCCTCTTTAAGCAAAAGTCTTTTCGCAAATCTTCTTCTACTCTTGAGATTTTACGAGCGGTTTCCAGCGGAGCTGATTTCCTTCACGGGCCACTAGGGCCTTTAATAAAGTTTCGAAAGGTTTCCGAAATTGGATAATTTGGTTGCCATGGTCGAGAAGGTTTTTTGAGGAAAATTTTGAAATTTTGAAATTTGGATTAGCCTTGTTTATGTTATGCCGGGGGTGGGGGGGGGGGGGGGGGGGGGGGGGGGGGGGGATGAGTTATTAGGTTTGGAATTGAATTTGTTTATGTTTTTAGATTCGGGCCAGGAGGTCCGAATCTTTGAGATAAGTGCCTAATGCTTGGAAGGTATTTTGGTTATTGTTTGGATTTAATATTAGATTAATGTTTTTTTGGTGGGATGTTGTTGGCCCTTAGAGTTAGGTTGAGTATTTGGCGGAAGGCCGCATACTGTGGGCATTCTGTGAGAATGTGGTGGATTGTTTCTGCTGACGGGCAGTGTGGGCATGTGGGTGAAGCTTTTAGTTTGATGTTATGGAGATGTGAATTTAGTTTAGTATGGCCCGTTTGGAGCTTAAATATTGCCCTATCAATATTTTTGTTTTTGGAGTAAATTTTGTGTTTGCCTAGTGGTTTAGGGAGAATTTGTTTGGTATGGTGAGCATTTGTGGAGTTTGCTTATGCCATGCCTGCTTTACATAAGATTTTGAAAAGCTTTTTGCCTCTTGTTTCGAATGGTAAAAAGGAAGTGAATTTGGAAGTTTAAGGCCCTCCTTTGCTGCTTTGTCGGCTTTTTCGTTGCCAAATATTCCGACATGGGCTGGTACCCATAGGAGTTTTACTGCCTTGCCCTGATTGTTAAGAGATTGGATGGTATGAAGAATTTTGGAAATTAAACCAGGACGGTTTTAGGTAGATTTGTTTTTGAGTGCTTCTAAAGCACGGAGTGAGAATTTTGCCCTGTTTTTTTTTAATTTTGATGGCTTAAGGCAATTGCGATGTCCATAAGCTCAGCAGTGTAGGCCGATTGGTCGTTGGGAAGCCTATTGGAGTATGAAGAAGGTTGTGGATGTTGGAAATGTATGCCTACACCTGTTGTGCGTGCTTCCGGGTCCTTGGACCCGTCTGTGTAAATGTGACACCAGTCGGACCAGTGTTCCTTTTTGTAATGAAGTGCGGTTGTTTGCGCGAGTTGAGGGTTTTGTTTAGAAGTTATTTTGCTGAGATGGAGATTTATTTTGGGAGCCGGAAGTGGGGGGATAGGATGAAGCACCGTACAATTTGTGGGGAGTTTAATATGGCCCATCCCAGCTTGGGATATAAGAGAATTAACGCGATGAGAGATGGGTGCGCGGAGTTGGTATTTATTGAATAAAGCTTTAAAGAATTTAGAGGGTATGCTGCTAAGCATATCCCTTATAAGAGGGTCCTCTGAAGTTCCAGCCCAGAAGTTTAAGGTGAGTTGGTCCCGTCTCGTTGCGAGGGGAATGGAGTGCTTCGAGTGAGGAAACCTTTTGAGTGCGAGTGGCCAATTTTAATGCCTGATATTGGATAGAATTAAGGGTGTTGATAAGAGTTGGTTTTAGGGAATTGTAGATAGGAGCGCCGTAGTCCAATTTGGACCTTTTTGGGAGGTATAGAGTTTGAGTAAGGTTTGCCTATTTGCTCCCCAGCCTGTGTCGGAGATTGCTCTCATGACATGACATTTCGCAAATGGCAAGATAGAAAAACAAATAGACTGAATGTCGCGTTAAGTGTATTGTGTGTCACCAAGACAAGACGTTTGGCAATAAACATATATGACACGCCGGTCACCGACATGCCATTTGTTATATAATTGAATCGGTCCAGTAAACTTGTTATCTGTACAAACATAAGTACACTCCTTCCTTCTCACATACTCAGCTTCTTAATTGAGTAAACTAATTTGCTGTAACAACACTTCTCCCCTTTGATCTGGAAGAAACATCTATACGGTACGCTAAACTGAGAATTGTGTGTTGATGTGCTGAATCTGTGTTATCATAATGTATATGTTTGCGTGTACAATAGAGCAATCTTCATGTAAATTTCATTGAACTTGTTGACCAATCCAGTTCCTGTATTTATTCGTGAAAGTGAAGTGAAAATGGTTTGCATTGCATTACATCAATGTTGTCTCGCTTATTTGAACAGCCAATCGTTCAGTGTTTATGAAATTATACCTACCATATTACTTTATTTATTAATACATACAAAACAAAATCAACCTGCCGATTATGGAACATAATTTGATCAATTGGTGCTACTTAATCTCTCTTCGCCCCGATTCACGCGAGAGTCTTCTTCTCTTGTGTCAATATCACTTGAACTGTCATTTGGTTCTTACAGGTAAGGCAAGGCATCGGCCACGTCACTTGAAATGACGGAGCTTGAAGACAAACACTCCATGGAAATTGATATGACAGCAGTTTCGCGGTTAATTGCTACAAACTTACTATACATAAGCGCAGAATGCACTCCAATTCAGGAGGCCCCAGTCGTTGTAACCATATGAAATCGCTATTTCAATAGTTGAGTAATCCGTTTATACAAAAATTGGGTTGTTTTGATGAAGTTTTCTGTCTTATATGAGCAGTTTAAAAGTTGGGAAAACGCGTTAAATTAAGATTAGCGGCCATAGTGAGACTCCTCCACGTATCTCACAGCAAGATACGCTTCAGTGACCACCGCCCGCCCACCTTCATTCTGGTCGCCGGGGCTTAATTAGGCACTTTTTTAAAAAGCCGTATATAAGTAAAGAAATATAAGAAATTTAAAATCGAGCAATTGTCAAATTGAAACCCCTTTTCAAAGAATCCGAATGTGACCATATGTCATTTCATCTAACCTTTAAGCCAGACATTAGTTGTCTATAAGTCAGAGTCAAAATGTTCAACTTCCACCAAAGTCAATATATAGCCATAATATATAAATATATAATGAGGAAAAGGCGCCGGATATAATGCATATATTGTGTTGTGTTGATGAGGGTATCCGCCTGTTATTTAGACAGTCGTGTATACGAGCGAGAGACATATCTGTTAATCAGCAGAATACACAACTTAGGTGTTAGGTCGGGCTGTGACAGGATATACGCCCCGTTTCAGTGGCTGTCGCCGTTTTAATTATTTTTTTCTATTTGATTAAGTGATTTGCAACAGGGCACGTGAAACATGTAAGACTCTCTGTCTTATAAATGTATTTCTCCTCACAAAATTGATAGCATTCAGTATGCTTTTGTTACATTTGAACTACCACAACTCTCTTCAATGAAATACACGTTTTGTTGTAAATGTAATTAATACTGAAATTCAACTAAGATTTGTTGATATTTTAACATATGATTGAAATAAAACTCTAAATATATGTGAAAATTTCACTCGTATTTTTAATTGAAATATGATTTTGAACCAATATTGTTTTTGCAAACGATACATGTTCCTTGATTTTATATCAAGAGAAATACATTAAGAATAGTAATAAACTCAATGAACTCAAAATATTATTTCTAAGTCAACATATTACTAAACTCAAAATATGTTCAACATTGTATGTAAGTTAAATTTTCACACAAGTCTATATCAAAGTCAGCAAGTGATCAAACTCAGTTGTGTATACATCGTTAATCTTGGTGACAGGTGTGTATTGGGCGACAGCGCAGGTAAGTGATCTAACACTTACTGTCTGAAACATACACCCTAAACCAGACATTAGTTGTCTACAAGTCAGAATAAAAATGCCATTTAAATTGAACTTTTACCAAAGCCAATGCATATCCATTGAAAGTAAACATTTCACTGAATTAAATGATTTTATTAAGATTAAACTTTCACAAAAGTCAATAATTATTTCGAATATCATATTTTTTCAAAGTCAACATTTCATTCAAGTTAAACTTCATCAAAGTAATTAAATATTTCCAAAGTCAACATTTCACCAAACTCAATATATAAGTCAATTTTTTTTCCATTTCAAGCCCCGCCCCATTTTTGGTTTGTTGGTCGCGAGTGAAAAGCAGACGATGTTTTCGGCAAAGTTTAAATCGCTGTAGTTTAATATAGGAACAACATATGGATTTTTGGGGGTCTCGTTTTTCAAAAAATAGTCTAATGAACCAATTGCAGTTAAGAATTCAATAGAAAATAATATATTTCGGCCTTCCTTTCAAGTCAATTTCTTTTCCAATTCAACAATTTTGTCAAAGTCATGACTTTTTCAGTCAACATTTCACAAAATTCAATATATACTTTCATGTCAACATATCATTTAGGTTGAACTTCACCAAAGTCAAAAAATATTTCCAAAGTCAACATTTCATAGCAATTCTAATTTTTTAAAGTTAACTTCACCAGATTAAATTAATATTTCCAAGATCAACATTTCTTAAACCTAAATTCCAAACAAAATTGAAATTTTAAACAAAGTCATAATTCTCTCATAGTCATATTCATAATCTTAACCCTGGAAATAGAACCAAATTTCCATTGAAAACTTCTAATGGAAATATTTCAATGGAATAATGTAAAAAAAAATATATCACTACTCATATTTCAGATTTTGATTTTGAATTTTGCAGCAATGATAAATACCATGGCATTTTGCTGCAGCCAAATAATGCCATGGCATTGGCGAATGCCATGGCAGAATGCCATGGCATAGGAGAATGCCATGGCAGAATGGCAGAATGCCATGTCATTTTTTCTTAAATGTAGGTTGCATGAAAAATGATTATCAAATATTCATCTACATGCTTAAGTTGTAATGTAATTCAATACAAAAAAAAATTGTTCGAAAGTGATGAAATTTGATCGGTCGACTTAGGACTCCGAGATCCAATCCTAACTTATTCCTAAATCCTACATGTATATCCTAAATATTAACTGGTAATGCATTGTCCCGCTGAAGAGTATAATGGATTTTAGTATCGGCCATAATTCAGATAGAATCAAAATGGATATCTTACTGTATTAACTGGTAATGCATTGTCCCGCTGAAGAGTATAATGGATTTTATTATTGGCCATAATTCAGATAGAATCAAAAGGGATATCTTACTTTAGGAAATTACCATTTCAGTACACCCCCTTTTGAGATTGTAATACTATCAATTTGATGTCATTTGGTAAATCTGACCTTAATGCAGATAATTATACTGCGCTGAACTCCACGCCACGAAGGGCATGCTCAAAGCACTAACACATACTTATCATGGCGTAATGATCACATCGTTCCTTTTGCTCCTCATTATAAATATATGATTATATTTAGTTCTATAGTCTAACACTTAAACTTTGAAAAAAGCATTTATTCTTGGGAAATTATCATTGTACTAAATATTAAAAAGGAGCATCTATTTCAGTCTTAAAATCCGATTTCTCATATATTTCAATATTTAATCAAATGGGGATATTTTGGGAATAACTTTGTTTTCAGAGTCTTAGTTTAAGACTAATGGCTCTGATGCTCATCACGCCACATTAATGTTGAAACATCGATTTCATGTTCTCGATATCTTTTTACGTGTTGATTTAATGTATTAAACCAATTGAAAATAGCGTTGGACTAGCGGTGGTCCTGTCCAGTAACTGTTTATGAGCACTGTTTAATCACACGATTTGTATTAATACCCTCATTCAGCAAGTCAAGATAGACTTAATCACATGAAATTTTAAGACCAATATAGTAACATTGAGAAAAGCGTTCCATTAGTATTTTATAAATTCATAAATTAAATGTTCGTCTATGGATGGGCACTTGTGGAGTTTTCTAAGAAGACAAGCTAGATTATACGAATGTCAATATATCTAGCTGTGCGGTGGGGCACAGTGGTGTCGTTGTTAGCATGTTTGCCTGGAATGCATTCGAATCCCGTTGGTTCTGCACTGGGAAGGAGTTGGTACTGAGGTGACGGATAGCATGGGGTTGGGGAAAGGAAAGACATTATTTTTTGCTTCTGGGAGGTTTATGGCGATCGTGGCCTTTTGACAAATTGATTGATCATGTTATTATCGTATACAATATAAATCATACAAATCCTGTCGAGCTCCAGAGCCAATTGATCTAACTTTCATTTTATAGATTTTAATTACACCTCATTGCAGATTTTGTAAACATGAACATAAGCAGGTTAGTATCAATGGTTGTAGCATTTACCTTTTCCCACTATATAATCCTAGCCTTACAAAATGATATGCTAACTTGTAAAGTTTTTTTTACAATCTCTTTAAAATATGATCGAAGGTTACTCTCTGATCTGACTAGTGCTAAGCATGGAATGTGTAAGGTCATCTAAACCGTTATGGATTTGAAAATATGTGCTTCTATTAGAATTTTGTTAATATTTTACGTCTATCTTACCAAATATGCATTGACAACAATCGGCCATGGAATGAGGATATTTCATGCTTATTGAAACGTAACTCGCTAGATAACAGTAATGTCTCTAATAACATTAAATATTGATTGCGTATTAGTTACATCAAGTAAAAGTTATTCGTACTGCTATCAGTTAATTCCAGTCAAACGTTGATGAATAAATGATGATTGAAGTGCATGATAGCTTGTGTCTCTTAGCTTTATTCCTATTGTTGAAAGCAATGCTCATATGTCTTGTATGTCCAGTTCACTATGATCTTACACTAAATATAATTTCCGCATTTGTTTACAATTTTCATCACATTAGAAGCTTTTCGAAGTGGTTGTGTCAAAGAATCCACCCGTCTTACATAATCTTGATAATATACTCATGGTTAATGGTTGACATCCCCTAATAGTTATAGGAACGAAATGTTATATAAACAACGTAACGTGTCAGTTTCGATTATTTTTTTGGTAAAACATTTACTACCGTATGTCTTTTTGTGAATAGTGTCTTTGAGGATTTACTGTTTCTCTTGTACTTTAAAATACCACAGAAAGAGGAATGTACGAAAAAATAAAATTTAGTTAAAAGAATTCATTCCTTGTGTCTTTAGATCTTGGAATTGGTATATTGTTACAGTGTTTGAGTGTTCTCATTTTGGTTCTATTAAATAATGAAAAGTTGCATTTGAAAAAAAAATTCTACTGAACCCAAAAATACACAAAAAATTTCAAGGAGAATCATTTGCACACAATACATATATGGCAAGTATTATATAGATTACATCATTCGTTTGTGCCATTTACTTTCGAAAATACCATAATATCGAACAATATTAATAATTCATGCATTTGCTGAAATCCATTTTCTGTTTAGGGGTGTAAACCATTTTTACCATGAGTGTATTTAGCTTTTTGGGTTAATTCTGTTCCTATATCATGACTTGCATTTGAAATGTAACAAATTTAATGATTTTGGTGATGAATTTTTAAATTGTGCACATTGTCCACTGTGAATGATGGTATTATGGCCCCTAAAATAAACCACCTACTCTCTAAACAGAAAAAGGAAATGTGGTTGTATTATTGTTAAGAGTTTGTATTCATTTCCTTTCCAAATATCATATTCCGTTTTATGATATAGGTGAGATAAGGTGAGTTGGGGTTTAACGCCGCTTGCAAGCTTTCAATAGTATAGTTTATGATATATTGATTGGGGATTGATTTAGTATTATGTAAAGTGCTGAAAATATTTAATGTCCTTCCTCTTTATATTCAAAACATTTAACATACATGTATGTCAATTTTAAAGAATGCTTTAGAGCTGTGGATGACGCCAAAGTATTTTAAATATTTGTTTGTCCTTGTATTTGTCATTATCTTCCCACAGAGGTTACTCCCTACAGATTTCCGATCCTAATTATAACCTCTGTTCTTTTTTGCTTGAAATCGAGGGCAGTGTCTTGATTGGTTGCAAGTGAATCTAGTTGTGCAACCAGCGACGCCGTCGTAAAAGTGGCATTTGTCAATGACACGTCATTATGATACAATAAACGTAGGGTAACGTTTCTCGTTTAATGTGTTTTCCTCGAAATATGCGATTTGATTTTGTGGAAACCATTGATCATAAACATGGTTATGGAAAGAAAATCAATGATTATCTAGAAATCTGAAAACAATATCAAAAGAAATACGTACACATAAGTATACTTGGTAATGCGCATCCTTCAAAAGCATGTGTACCAAAAGTTCGGATGCAAGTTATATTATCAATTCGACATTTTTGTCCTATTGGAGATTGTATATTTGTCAAAATTTCATAAAAACACCCCTTTACTTTGTAAAGTCGTTCAGATAACGTCATATCCGCAATTTGAGCACGGATTTACCATAATGTATTTCCGAATCATTTGATCAATTTCTTTTTAAAAAGAGTGTCGAATTGTTGAAAATAAGGATGGAATTTGAACACCAAATTACGTCCCTATTTTGCATGATGTTTTGATGTGTGAACGTCAACTTGGTGACAAAAATGTTCTTTTTATCATCTGAAATCGAAAGCTTATCACATTGTTTTATCACTAGGGTTATTTTAGGTGAAAAATCATTACCCTTACAACCTCTGTTGTAATTTCCTAAAATGTCAACATGAAGGATTCTTCTTTGAAGAAATTAGTCGCTGTATGATGTCGAGAGTGATTAATCCAGTCATATTACTGTATAATATATCCACAGAATAACATTTCAGTTCTAAAATTACGGGGTGCTTAACTTTTTTCTATGTGTATATATATGAAAATTGCACAGCATAAAACGTTGAACGAACTGTCAGCATGAATCCATGTCATGTCGAGTGCAGTGTCCTCTTGAGAAAATGTATGACCGACGTTACTGGCGATGCACTGAAAACTCTGACTTGTGGACATAACATGTTTGACTGCATACAAGCAAACACTTCCCTTGAAGTACACAAACTTCAAAATCAAGGAGTCAGAAGCCAATGATCTTGGAACAAAATACCTCATCTGGTGTAAATCCATATGTGACACATATCCCGTGCGTTTATTATTACTCTGAGAACAAGTAATTCAACTTATATAAATCCCTAGATGATACATAAGTAACATAACCCGTGCATTTGTTCTTGATCTTGGAACAAAACATTCAAGTGGTGTAAATCCCAAGATGGCACACGACCCGAGCATGTGGTGCAAAGGTGAATACTTTGTTGACACATATTTTGTTAAATAGAATCATTCTTCATCTTCTATCAAATAGATATGGAAAGAATGTTTGACAAAATGAAAGAATATATGCAAAGCGAATCGGAGCAAATTAAATCTTATGTTGGGGGAAAATTTGACTCAATCGATCAGAATCTGAAAACATTGAACAGTAATTGGGAAAAAGTAAGCTCAGACATAAAAGAACTCTCAGGCACAGTAAACCAGCTAAAGAAGAAAACAGATATATTAGACTTAAAAACAGGTGGTTTAAAGGACGATATCAACAAACATGGTCATGATCTCGGTGAAACAAACAATAAGGTGAAAGAGAATGATTATAGAATTACTATTTTGGAGAGAACTGTTACAGAATTGACTACAGAGCTGGATATGCAACAGGCTTACAGCAGACGGGAGAATATAAGGTTTTTCGGCATCACTGAAGATGAGGGGGAGGACGCATCAGTGTGTAGGGACAAAATTCTCAATGTTCTCAATGAAGCTATACCTTCTAAGACCTGGGATGAAAGGGACATCTTAAGAGCACATCGTGTAGGGAGGCATGCAGTAGACAATGTAAGGGCCGTTATGGTTAAATTTCTCTATCCTGATGATAAAGATTTAGTCTTCAAACGTCGAGAGTGTTTAGCCCGTCGTGACATCCGTATTGCTGCAGACCTCACTGCACGACAGCGTGATGCAGTTGGTGATGCTCGTCGACAGGGTAAGGTGGCCTTTTTCAGGAGAGGGAGACTGATCGTCAGAGACTCTAACGGGCCCCCACTCACGTCTACCCACAGAGCTACGCATCATTCTCAGGAGCGACGCGTTTCGTTTGTGCCACCAGCTTACACTAGTAGATCAGATAAATCTGCCCCTATGAATGTTGATCTGTCTTCTCACGACCCAGGTGTACTATTCCAATTCAGTTCTGGACAGGGCGGGCAGGGCGCGAGACCAAAGGACTACGCTTCAGCTGTGAGTGATGGTGAGAGATCGGTTGCTAGGGACGCTTCACAAGGGGCAGGTAACTCTAACCCAGTCACGACACCTAAGTCAGACACGACACGCGGAAGACGGAAGGCTTTCCGACAAACGTCATTGACAGGGAAATAACGGGGTGGCCACGGCCAAGTTTGTTTGGATGTGTGTTCGACGAATATGAAAATAGGAACTTGGAATGTTTCTGGACTTTTGCCAAAACTGAAATTTGCCGACTTCAAATCCTATTTACGTACATTTGATGTTCTATTTTTGCTTGAAACATGGATTGGTAATGACGATTTTAATATTGATATGAGTGATTATACACAATTCTTAAATGTTGGTGTTAAAACTTCACATTTCGGAAGGTACATGGGTGGCATGTGTTTAATAATAAAAAACACTGTTAGTAAGTATGTAAAGCAGTTGAAATGCAAATATGATAACTTTATGTTTATTCAAATTGAAAAGGAGGTTGTTTCCATGAACTGTGATGTTATCATATGTGGTATCTACATACCGCCCCAATCATCACCTGCATTTAGTATACCGGAAAATCGGTTTGGAGGGTTTGATGAATTAGATCAAGAAGTATTTGAACTAAGAAATCGATACCAGAGTTGCGAAATATTATTATGCGGAGATTTTAATGCCCGTCTAGGGATTGAAAAAGACTATATTGTTTTTGATGAAGCGGATGATGCCACGCATGTACCTAATTATTACGAAGATATGTTTGATGTACCAAGGGTTTCGGTTGATGAAACTTTGAATAATTATGGGCGTAATCTTGCTAAGTTGTGTATAAGTAATAACATGTATGTTGTAAACGGCAGAGCAGGTGATACGACAAGTGGAGGTTATACCTTTATATCACATACTGGAAAAAGTGTCATTGACTACTTCATTGTATCACCTTATATATTTAACAACATTGTAGATTTCACAATTGAAGAACGATCAGAGTCAGACCACCTCCCACTTGCTCTAGTATTAAAAGCCGAAGATAATATCGCTGATGTACACAGCCCTAATGTGACCCCAGAGTTGTATAGATATAGATGGAATATATCAGGTATGGATATCTTCATAAAATCACTTGGAGATAATATCGAATTATATGGAAGAAATATTTTAAATGACATAAGAGATGATAATATCAACCAAGCTGTGGCCGCACTAAACGAATTAATCCTTAACTCTGCTGAGATAATGAAAAGGCGAGTACAGTGTAAAGAGGTAAAACAGCCGGTTTGGTTCGACAGGGATTGCCAGAAGGCAAAGAGACAAAAGTATTCTTATCTTAGGAAGTTTAGAAGATCCCATAATGATATCGATTTACAGGTGTATTTAGACAGTAAAAGGAAATTTAGATCTATATGTCAACAAAAACAGACAGAGACTGATGAAGCGTCAATTGATAACCTTATGGAAAACCTGAATGATCCAAATCTATTTTGGAAAACAGTAAATCGTATATTGCATTCTCGCAAAACTTCAACCCATAACAATAATATATCAATAGATGCATGGAAGGAGCATTTTTGCAAGTTGTTTAATGAAGGAATCGATGATACTCCTTGGGTAGAGACGTTTGATGATGTAAATGATAATGATGTGGATGACATTTCAAATATGATTTTAAACAATGAAATAACTGAAATAGAAATTCAAAATGCTATTAACGGGTTGAAAAGAAATAAGTCACCTGGTCTTGATAAATTAATTGCTGAATTTTTTATACATGGGGCTTTTGTTTTAATTCCAACTCTTCATAAGTTGTTTAATAAAATGTTCGACTCTGGGACTTTACCAGATGAATGGTCTAAATCTATTATCATCCCATTACACAAAGGAGGCCCATCGAATGAGCCAAATAACTATCGAGGGATATCTCTTTTAAGCATATTTAGCAAAATATTTACTTCAGTCATCTGTAATAGATTGAGATTGTGGACAGAAATATTTGACAAGATTGTAGAATCGCAAGCTGGTTTTAGACATGAATATTCGACGATTGATAATGCATTTATTTTATGTGCCTTGATAGAAAAACAAATAACCAAGAAAAGAGGTAAACTATATGCTGCGTTTATAGACTTCAAAAAGGCTTTCGATACGGTTAAGCGCCCAAAGTTGTGGAAACTATTTAACAGTATTGGAATTAAAGGCAAGTTATTCCAAATCATACATAATATCTATAGCGATGTCACTGCCTGTGTAAGGAACAATAACAGATATTCTGAATTCTTCACATGCCCCATAGGACTGAAACAAGGTTGCATCATGAGCCCACTAATATTTTCCATTTATATTAATGAATTAGCAACCAATATTGAAAGTTCAGATTGTTATGGGTTACAACTCATGCCAGATCTTGTACATATATATCTGCTTTTGTTTGCTGATGACATTGTGCTGTTTTCTAATGTGTGCAGGGATCTTCAAAAACAGCTTAACATTCTCTCTTCATTTTCGATCGAATATGGTTTGAAGGTGAATATGGCAAAATCAAATATAATGGTATTTAGAAAGGGCGGTATGTTAAGTGCAAATGAGAAATGGAATTTTGACGATAAAGAATTGAAAATTGTTAACAGTTACAAATACTTAGGCATATATTTTACTCCGCAGTTATCATGGAATCATGCTATAAGCATAAAAGCTATGGAGGGAAAGCGAGCCTTGAATGGTATACTTAAGGCGTTGAATATGAACTGCTTCATAAATAGCCAGACATTCTTCAAAATTTTTGATAGCAAAATACTACCGATCCTAACATATGGCTGTGAAATTTGGGGACATAAAAATTACAATGCATTAGAAAAAATTCAGATAACAGCGTGCAAGAGGTTTCTTCAACTAGCTATTAAAACACCTAATTATGCTGTCCTCGGGGAATGTGGCCGCTTTCCACTATCTGTGAACACATCTGTGAGAGTCGTCAAATATTGGCTTAAGTTAACGAGAATGTCTGAACACAGATATGTCAAGAAATCTTACAAAATGTCTTTACTTTATGATTCAAATGGAAAGGTAAACTGGGTTACTAAAGTTAGGCATATGTTATGTTCAAACGGATTTATGTACGTATGGGCAAACCAGGGAGCAGAGAACATAAACTTATTTATCAGTGAATTTAAACAAAGAATGCAAGATGTATCAATATCAGATTGGTTTGCTTCAATAGATAAGATATCTAAACTCCAAAACTACAAAAGCTTTAAGAATAGATTCGAAACCGAAGTCTATATAAATTCACTACATATAAATAAATTCAGAAGTACTTATGCTAATTTCCGATGTGGTACACTCCCGCTTGAAATAGAAACTGGCAGGATGAATGGCATAGAACGTAAGGATAGATTATGCAGACTATGTAAATCAGGGGAAATAGAGGATGAATATCATTTTTTACTTATTTGTAAACCACTTACAGACATCAGAAAACAATACATAAATGTCACAGCAACCTCCAAACAACAGTTCATTGATTTGATGTCAAATCATAATAAAGAAATCATTAGGAAGTTGTCTATGTATATATACCATGCAATGATATTTCGAAATACTCTTATTCAATAAGCACAATTCTTGTTTTGTATACGCATGTGCAGAATGTTATAATGTTATAATAACATTGTATTCTATGTTGTTATAGGCCGTAGGCCTAAATATCAACCGCAATAAAGAACTTGACTTGAATCATTCTTCGAATTAAGGTCACATCATGACGAACACTTCAAGGAATGGAACAAATATTCTGCGTAAAGGGGTGAACAGATGTCCGTTCTGCCTAGACTGATATGATTTTATGCAACTAAGCACCTGTTACATAGAACACGACGTTGTACGGTATGTGAGTTGTAGAACGATCGTACGGCAGGTCGTACGACGGCCGTTTACAAGATCGTTACAAACTCCTAAATCTATTAACGTTTAACTTTAGCGTAACGATGAACAGTTCACATATTAAACAAGTGCTTTAACAATATGTATAAAAATGAATCCACGGGGCCGTTCCACTAAACGATCTTATTCCTAAGATCAATCGTAAGCCTAAGGTTGATGTTAGGGCTAATATCGATTTAGGAAACGGTACCCTGGTGCGGATGTGTGCATACACTTCATTCATCCAATGAGTTAGTTCTCCAATTGTAAAGCTCACCACTGGGATGCTTTGAAGATGAAGGACTATGTTAATATGTCTGTATGATTTACTATTCTCTTTAACAGTTTTGTAAACATTTCTCCCTTATCACTTGATAAACAACACAAGTGGGCGTTTTTAATCGGTGTTTTATTATCGAATATGTCACACTCAACATAAAATTGCTAATGCGAGAGCTTGCGGGTTGTTCCTTTGCCGAGCGGTGTGAAATTGAGTATGTGCTGTCAAATTGTCAAATTGGAGTATAATAATCGCTCAAAGTGCCAGTGTCCATCCAGCAGTACAAATTAATACCTGTCTGGTTGTGAAATGATTGTAAAGGATGCTCTAAGAACGCCTAATTGACTGCCTGATTCTGAAAATAGCAAAGAAAAAGGATTGCTCTTGTTCACAGCTAAATATTTGCAGAGCGTCTTTAAAATGCATTTTGCGTTTCGTGCGTTTTCGGAAACTCATCTGTCATGGATGTTACTGACAGAAGTATGAGGAACATGCACAGTTGACGAAGAAATACTTTATTTTAGATTATTTTTTTGGAAATAACAACTTTCTATAATTGATCCAAATATGCCATAAAATGTATTTAATGAATAAACTCAGAATTTTTTTCCGATACATATAATTTATAAAATAATGACACAGTATACAGTGTCAGGAGAAATCATTTAATATCAGGCATTTTGAAGAAAACGGTATTTAATCAATGTTTTCTCATATATATTCAACTGGGTTCTTCATTGACATGCATATTTAAGATATTGGCTAATGTTTTTATATGATATGCACAATTAACACAAAACCAATTCAGAAATAATTTCCGGCGGTCAACGAGAATTTTTTTAACTTTTACCTCATTTCTTAAATGACTAACATGTACGTAAACACGTCATTATAGTTCAGGATCAATTCAAGAGTATAACTTTGACGACCTATCGTGTTATTATTGACTACACTATCAATCTAAGAGTGCATTCTAGGACACACTTACCAACTGATTACACAAGTCAATTAAAATTCATCACTAACTTAATTATGCATGGTATTTGAATAAAAAACATAGAAACATTTTGACCGCAAATATAGTTGACAGTAGATGCCATGTAGCATGCCGTAAAATGACCGAGGTATTACGGTAAATGTAAGTGCTTTATATGTACGGATAAGCCTATTAAATACGCATAAAAACTAACGCAAATATATATTTTGAGGCATATTCACAAAAATAACTTGTTGTCGTAAAGTGTCAAGCTGCGTGAGTTCTGGGTACCATATCTCTTTAAATATGAATTAAGACGGAGGTATTTCACACAAGAAGTAAAACTTATCACTGCAGAAAAGATCGTGCCAGCGATAACTATCCCAATGTGCCATGTTAACACAGTCATCCCCATTGTTGTTGTCCGGGTCTCCGTCCGTCCATCGACTGTCTGTGAGAGCCGACCCATCTGTCCAGTGAAATTGTCCATCAGGGTAGGTTGGCTTGTCAATCAAACCAATGTAGATGGTTTTGTCAGCTGAAATGAAATGAAATACCAGAACTCAGTACCAGTTAGGACAGTTGCAGGAAGTACAAAGTCTACAGCCCAAATTACACAGCTTTCGGCAAATATATTCAAACTGCAACGTAACTTTTAGGATTACAAACACATTGCATATTATGTATATATTACAACACATTGAACCACATACAGTCAAAAGGTATATACCTGTATAAATGATACACTGAATAAAGATAAATTAGGTTTTGAAACTTAAGGTTTTTATAGATGTTACAGAACTGAAGATAATGTACATGTATGAGGTGGAAACGACAAATTTGCATTTGGAAGTACCCACTGCTGTTGGCGTTGTGCCGTTTATGTGTCCACATTTTCCATTGAAAAGTAAACATAGACATGAGCAAAATAAAGACAATATCTATTGATATACAACTTCTTTAGTGGGCATAGGACATTTGGACATACACGTAGTTATCACTGGCCTGACAACGATATTAAAACCGATATATCGATACGTCTCCTATGCAGAATAAAGAACTTGTATATCCATAAATAGTGTCTTCATCCGTCCTCATACCAACTTCTAGAATACCACTTAAAGGGACCCTGCGTCGAGGATAAACATGAGTCTCATCTCTATCTCACTAAGCTGATTAGAGTGTCTGCTAACGAGTTACGCTTCACTTCACTGCAGTACTGTCTACATGCAGTAGTTTTTATTACCAATTACGTCAACTGTCTGAAATTCGGTGTCTGTGACTTGTTAGCAGACATGTTAATCAGCATAGGTAGATACGCGGTGACCCTTTAAAGAGGTTTTGACATATTTGACTACATATGTTTTCAAATAAATGATATATATGTAGGACAAACTATATAATGAAACTCGCCACAAATGTTATTTAAATTCTAGTTTTAGTTGTTTTCAGTTCCCAGGGATTTCGTGGCCTTCTTAATGTGTCGATTGTTTATAAATGTAGATTAAAATTACGGACGTTCAACAAGTCGTTGAAAAATTAGATATTGTTCAAAGTGTAGATATGTAGTTTTGTTTATAGATAAGGGAAGATAATTGTCTACTATTGACATCCGAAACTGGTGATTTATTTTGATGGATAAATGGTTATTGTTTTATTTCGACATGTTCAATTTAGAATAATCATGAACATAATCAAACATTTTTTAGATCACTGTTGTAAACCGCCAAATGAACCTGAAGTTTAATCATGTTTAAGGTCGTTAAACAGTGAAGACAAACTGGAGACAAAAACTCGCCTTAGCGGAAATTATAATAATTATTGAGATTGGCGTGTTTCATTATTAATACGTGCAGACACCTAGTTGCAGGTACAGCAACGTGCAGTATCCTTGGACAAAATACTGTGACTGTGTGTCCTAGTCCACCCAGCTATGAATGGGTACCTCGTAAGGATGAGCATGCTGCTTTAACTTCGTGCGCTTAATGGCTTCAAAAGTGCAAACTCCAAATGGAGCTGAGATTGACAAACAGTGACATCCAATGATCGGGGGCAGCCAAAGCGCCTTTGGGCAGCTTAGCATAGCTTGATATGAAATGTTTATATGTATGTACATGTATGTATTATTTGTGCAAGAATTTTGTGACCGGCATATTGGCATGACTGTAAATAATGCTGCCAAATGTCACAGGCTGTTAGCCCTAATAGTGAACTTGAGCAACACAACTTCTGGGACCAATCGGCCCAGCCATTAGAAGTCCGGTTCGATTTTTAACATGGGAATTTTTTTTCAAATGCAACTAAGGACTTGATATTTTTTTAAAGATGCACATTGACAAAGTAAAGCATGAAGAATTCGTCGGTCTCCTGGTTTAGACCTCATTTTGATTGTTGACACTTTTTCAAATGTTCCGACCCTATGTACCTATCACAATCTTCGCTAAAGGTACTTGCATCAAAGCGCTACATCTTGTATATCTGTGCAGCGGAAGCATTGCTAACTATCTGTTGACGAATGACCTTTCCTGAAAGTCTCGGAGATAATGTAGTTTGATTCAGTGAATTCATTTTATTGAATCTTTAAAACAGAGTTTTATAGTTAAGTATTGATATCAGTGTGCATATCATAACTGTGATCATATATGGCTCATCATTGTTAACTTTAAGAAAAATCTGAGGGTAGCGTTGCTAGCTTTTTGCGAACATTTAAAAAGAGCATGGTCACTGTTGAAATATTAATAGTTTATCGTGAATTTAGTATGTTGTTAAATAACGTTGTCATATTTACATGCATTCAGAAATGGACATTTGTTCTGTAATATTTTACAACTTTGGCATATCTCTTTTGTTTAAATGTTTTACCGTAACATTTTGCATGTTGTGTTTATGAGAGGGATAAAGCAAAATATACTTCATTCAATATGTGTCTACACTAAATTTGATGACCAAGCTTCTTTAATCATTCATAGGCAACCTAATAGGTTTGCGAAGGTCACATTCAGAAACAATGGACTCATTAAACGGTACACTTACCGTGGTTGGTCTGTAGATAAGTTATGATAGCGTTAATCTTTGCTGTGGTGTGGAGGTTCACAAGATGACCATTTGTATCAGCCTCACATTCGGCTGTTGCGTCTGAGTGACGTTTGGTGGTTGTACTCATCTTCACACACATGTTGACTGAAGACAGGTGCGTGTAGCCAGATATAGGGCAGGAACCCGCTGCTGTAAACGTGAAAGCACAAGGGTGAAAAAAAGCTAAACACATGGCACCAAGAGCTTTTGCATCATCAAATATTGACTCGCATTAATATGGCATCAAAATCCGGATGGCATCTCATTGCCATGGCGCCATAAACATTGATATCACGGTGGTATGGCATCGCCCTACTGGCATTTTATTGACAATGCTCTGTTCAGAGATGAATGAACGTAATAAAGAATAATTTTGAATGATGTATATATTGTTCCGCTTGTGTCTTCCAATTTTAAATATGTCAACACTCCATAAACCTCAGATATATGTAAGTATTAACTTATCTAAGTTGTGTTGATATGTGTCATAACACATTCAAGTAATTTGATTGGCTAACGATGGACTTTGACACTGACTGGACTACTTTATTCATTCATAAAACGAACGTGAATATTCATTCATGAAATTACAAGTATTTTACGACAAAACTTACAATTGCTATTTTTCTCATTGTTCAGTTAATTCATTACTCACCGCAATGATTGATTTTAATGAATAATTAACAAATACACAATCACTAGAGCAGAGCTAATAAGCACAAAATTTAGAGTTTTTGCTCTCAATCTTACCGTTGGGAATGACATTGCACCAAACGCTCAGTATCTCGGTGAAAATAACGTTTTCGTAACGGTGCACAGTGAATTTATACTCAAAAGGCTTACATTTAATGAAGTTATTTAGCTTGTTCACACAGAAACATACGAATGGCGGCCGCCATGTCATGACGTCATTTAAAGGACGGATAACTCTCATCTCATGGCCTCGAGCAGGGAGATGTTATATTACGTACGCTTCCTTCAGTATGACTAGTGCAACTGGTTTCGCCATACCGAATATCACGGATTATAGAATGGGTTGATGCGTGAATTTAACGTCGCAATATTATGAGCTTATAGATGCTGTGACAGGGTTGATATTACTCCGCTGTTCCGTTCCTTTATAGGGACAACAGAAATATATTTTAAAACACAATAAATCCTATGAAATACATGTTGGTAAAAAATAGGATACATAACTCGTCCCCCTTTCATATCAAGTTTATGTCCCTCGTGAAACAATTTTGGTTTGTCTCTCGCCAAGGATCTAGACAAAGCAAAATTATTTCACTCGGGACATAAACTTGATATGAAAGGAGAAGCTCGTTAGATATCCTATTATTATTACTCGCCCATCCAAAATATCCGTTCAATAAATCTACAGTGTTAATACACGTTGCATAATAACAGGGCGTGCTCCAGACTGATGTGACGTCATTATGGTTGAAATATGACGCCCTTAACAGCGCCGCGGTCACAATGGAGGTTATCGACGTGTTCGTGCAATCAAGAGTGATTTATATCAGAGATTAATAAATGAAATACTAAACGAAGTCCTGTTTAATAACATGTTTATGAAACTCGTGAATGGTATCGGTATCTAATTCGCTTTCGCTCGAAAAATACCAAAACACTCACTCATTCATTTCATACATACACTAAACGCCAAACGAAACATTACCCCTTTTTTAATTTAAATATCATAAAAAGTTAAGTGCTCAGAGGAACTTGGTTTGTTGTGTTGTCACTTCAAACATATAACAAGTTAAGCCTCTTGTGCTAAAATTACAGCCCTGAGAATGTACTAATAATTATGTCATCGCCAAAATTTAGATCGACTGTCCTATAATATGGTAATACTTCATATACAAAACTGTTGATCTAAATTTATTTAGATTGGTTATCGCCATAGTTTCATGAGTAGGGTCAAGTGTCCTATTTCCGATCATAGAAAAATGGTAAGGAATTTTATAATTAAAAAGGTCATTAAGTGAGCCAAAATGTTATTGTCTACTTTGATAGTGCATGCATATTTACAAACAATGAAATTATTTATGTTTTGGATAAGATTTATTCGTTATTTTCTGAAAACATTGATTCAATACGGAACTTTGCAATGATTTTCTTCTTAACACAATTCCACGGTTCTATGATAAAGGTTTTGGTTAAAATGTATTCTGACTGCTTTGGAAACGTTGGCACATCTTAAACGACTAAATTTGTCTCAAAATCTTACTCATGAACATTTTACACATTTGTGTTTTTATCTGAAGAATCATATTCCCTAAATGTAGCCATATAGAATCGTATCTCGCATGAAATCCACGAAAAAACAGTTGGTTACGGGTATAAAATACCCCTGTATTCATCATTGCATACCATAATTCGATTACAATGCCGAGAGTATAGCCGGAGGAGAGCGGGAAAGGGACATTGCTATACTGCAGACTGGGTCGACTGACGAAGTCGTCGTTGCTACATTCGGTTGCCATCGTCTCATCATTCTAAGGCTGCAGAGGCGCTACAGCAGAATAATACAACACGAGGCCGACCTAGGGCCACGAGTTACAACCCCTAATGAAGACAAGTACCTTCGTCATCTTCATTCAGAAACAGATTTCAAACAGTCACAGCAACGACTTGGACGCAAATTAGCGCCCAGGCGACGAGAAGAAGGTTCCAACAATACCGACCAATGCAATCAAAAGAACCGAGACGCCGACGTCGACAAAACAGGTTTTTTTTTTACAAATGTGTAAACTTTGTAACTAAGAATCAGAGACAAATTAAGTCGTCTAAAATATGCCAAAGTTTCCTAAACCACTCGGAATATATTCTAACTAAAACAATTATCTCAGAAACTGTGTAGAAGAGAAAACATTACAAATCTCAATATTGGGTCAACTTTTAAGGAAAATAATGAATAAATCTCATCCAAAACGTAACTGATTTCATTGTTTATAAAGGTGTATGAATTATCAAAGTAGACAAAACCATTTTGGCTCACTTTCTGACACAATGTATCATACTGTATCATGCGGTTTATAATAATTTATTATCATGTGATCCATAATAGTCTAATGCACAATAAAACTCATTCTGAAACACTTGAAAATACAGTTATGTATACAGTAATGTGTTATGAATATTGTACTATTGTCATTGCTAAAAGCTACTTTGGCATTTCAAGCACAATGTATAGATTTACCTGTACAGGACACGCCATCTCCCGCATAGCCAGACCTACAGGCACAGGTGAAGGAACCGGCAGTGTTGGTGCAGTCAGCGTTCACGTGGCAGTTGTCCGTGTTGAGAGAGCACTCATTTTGATCTGTGAAATGTTAAGTATTATATACAAAACAAAATTTCTAATATACTCATGGTAAAAATGGTTGACACCCCCAAACAGACAATTTATTTCAGCAAATTAAATGCATGGACACTTAGTATCGTTCGATATTATGGTATTTTCGAGAACAAATGGCACAAACACATGATGTAAACTATATAGTACTTGCAATGTATGTATTGTGTGCGAATGAGACTCTGTGAAATATTTTGTGTCTATTTGAGTTCAGTAAAAACAATTCAAATGCATCTTTTCATTATTTATTAAAACCAAAATGAGAACACTCAAACACTGTAACAATATACCAATGCCAAGATCTCAAGACACAATGAATGAACTCTTTTAAATAAATTATTTTTTTCTTATATTCCTCTTTCTTTGGTATTTTAAAATACAAGTGGAGAAATAGCAAATTCCAAAGGACACTCTTCATTAAAAGATATCCGGTATTAAATTTTTTTTAGAAAAATATTACCGAAACTGACACGTTGTGTTGTTTATATAACATTTAATTCCTATAAATATTAGGGGATGTCAACCATTATTACCATGAGTATATTTGAATAACATTTGAGATTACACACATTGTATCTCTTGTTACCTGAACAGGACACGCCAGTCCCTTGATACCCAGTCTTGCAGGCACAGGTGAAGGAACCGGCAGTGTTGGTGCAGTCAGCGTTCACATGGCAGTTGTCCGTGTTGAGAGAGCACTCGTTTCGATCTGTGAACATTAATATTAAGTAATGGTTGTGTTACATATTCATAACTCTATGGGATTGATTTACTAGTTAGCAAACCATTACTTTTCATCTTTTAAATGTCAAGATATATGCAGTTTTATGTTAACCTTTAGCCTTTTTTACACAGAGCGTCGGATTTGTAAACTTGTAACATTTACGTCACATGGGTTTCCCTAATTTAAAGCTTGTCTCTCCTTTGTTATTAACATAATTTCAACAACAAAAAGATTTATCTGAGTAACATTTTTTATTTGTTATCCTGTTATTGTCATGATAAATTACTAATTGATATTAATGTAATATTTTTCAAATATCAATTTGATTTACACTTGTCTATGAATAAAATGAAAATTACAGTAGTTAACTGTAAATTGTACTACTTTTTCAAACTCGAATTATTTTGTCAATAATTATTTATGCAGCCAAATGTTTACATCATTTTGTTCAGAATTACATTTTAATACCAGAACAAGTTATTATGATGATATGTGGTTTTCATCCAGAAAACGAAAGGTTGTCATAAACGATCTCCATTATATTTATGAACAAGAGTGATCTGAGAGCACAAGAACCCTCGAGTTCCTTATCGTCCAAATAATCATTTTACATGTAAGGGTAATTTAATGACCTTTTTAAAATAAATCAGCATGTCAAATATCTAAGGCCTATCACCAATCAATACATAATTATGGCCATGGTTAAGTTTCTCACAAAAAGGATCCTTCATCAAGGTCAAGGTCACAAGGTCAAAGGTTATAACCTCAGTGTGCAACTTGGATACATAACATTTTCAAATGCTGACAGATTAAAAGTTAACTGTCAGTCTGAATTCGGAAAGATGAGCGCTCTAAATCAAGGACAATTGCCGTATATTAGATTTTATAATAATAATGTAAATTAAATTAAATTAAAAATTAAAAATTTAAATAGTGAACATGAATCATTTGGCAATTGTATTCATACAATTATTTCACTTAGACGAGACCTGTTAATTTTTAATTTACGTTTTATCGACATGGGGTGACTATTATGTTCCACGGTTGCAGTTCAACTTGTAAAATCGCAGATCGGTCCATGTCATGTCAAACACATTTTGTACTTCGAATGTGAACTCAAACATGATCATATTTGATAATGGTAGGACCTTTATTTTTCATATATGTATATCCAAATTTACTCGCAGTAATTTTAATCGTAAACACAGAAGATACATCCGGACAGGATTGACTTATGCAATTTAATCGTGTCAAGAACAGAGGCTCTACGAAATTGTGAAATAATTATTACAACCACATTATTTTGTCTTTGATCGATTTTCATAAAACTGCATCGTTTTTAGTGTCACTTTTTAGTTTCAATTTATAACACTCTATTGTTAGATCGACGACCATTACTAAAAATACATACACGTCAAACATAAAATAGCGGGAAGATTTCCATAGGGTGAAAAAATGGCCGATATGGAACTTCTGTGGACAACACGTTGGAAGTATTGCAATATTTAACAAGAATTGACAAACAATGCACAGATAAATGTTTCTTTATTTTCGGAATATTTCGAGATTCTTAAAAGTGTAAGTGAAATGCTTTGTTTACAGCTTTTTACGGATTTTACAAATAGTAATTAATTGATGTTTTCAGTTGCCGACATTTTCGCAAATTTCCATTTTTTTCTAACAAGAGTACATTGTATATTCAATGTACAGATTTGTACATAATCTAGGTAAGGATATTCTGAACATAATGATGTAAAACTTATGCGTTGTCTATGCACTTACTATTGAATTCCAACCCTTTGAATCTAATAGGTAACATTTTTATTAGGACGACAAACACGCACCTGCAGGTAATTTTGTGTTTGAAAATACATTCAATATTTTTAATTCATCATTTCTCAACATAATAAATTTTACAGAGATACTAATTACATCAAATGAAGGACGATTGATTTCTGATTCATAAAATATAAACGTGTTCATGAATAAAGGAACTTCGTCACACACGTTTGTGGTATGTATGTCAAAGGGTCGAAAGCCATTGACGTGTCAATTTATCAAATCCCTTGGACAACAAATATGGCCTGTGGCAGCGAGCATCTAAGGGTTATTTAGAAGAAGAAACGTACCGGTGGGTTTCAAGTTACATTCAAATTACAACCCACTTAATGTTTGTCAAAAATGGCAGAATAAACTTGATACACATATATCATGGATAAATGTGTTAAAAAAGTACAGAAACTGTACTAAGGATGTGAAACTTTTTCATTACAGATTTATAAATAGAGCAATTTACACTAGAAGAGAGCTGTTGCAGATGAAAATAATAGATTTAAATATTTGCTCTTTTTGTGATTCTGAACCAGAAAGTGTTGAGCATGTTTCCAAAAAATGTACTCATGTTTTATGAACAGTCACCTTATAGACTGTGAAATACCATCTCAGATCTAGATATTTTGTTTTGTAACAGCTCAGCTAGTCTATTAGCATCACATATCATTCTATTAGCCAAAAAATATATCCATATCTCAAGTATTAAACAGAATAAATTATCCATAGAAGGTTTTGTAAATAATGTCAAGGATGTATTTAAAGTGGAAACAATTATTGCATGTAAAAACAATGCCCTGCCTTCTTTCCATACTAAATGGAAAACTTTTGCAATATCTTCCAGATATAATGTTTAGACATTTTATCCATATTTTATGTGCGCTTCATCGACCTTGCGCGAAATCTGTATTGAACGACATTTGTATATTGTACACATGCTGAAGAGAAATGAATAAAAACATTTGAAAAACAAAAATTACATTCAGATTGCACACATTGTATCTCTTGTTACCTGAACAAGACACGCCAGTCCCTTGATACCCAGTCTTGCAGGCACAGGTGAAGGAACCGGCAGTGTTGGTGCAGTCAGCATTCACATGGCAGTTGTCCGTGTTGAGAGAGCACTCGTTTCGATCTGTTAAATATTAAGTAATATATGTGTTACATATTCATAACCTTATGCGATTGTTATGCTAATTACGAAACCATTCATTTTCATCTGCAAAATTTCAAAATGAGCACCCTTTTATGTTAAGAGATATTCAGAGGTTGCAAAGCATCCAAGGGTTTTTCCTGACTGTCAGGGTCTATAACCTTACCTATACGAGTTTGAATGGTTTTTCTATATTATCAACCGTTTTTTAAAGTTGTTATTGCATTATCTTGAGGATCCCTGGTAAATAGAGTCGTTCATAAAATCCATGTTTACAGCCTGACATCACGTATGGAAGTTTATACCGATTACTTCAATATGCCTCGGTGTCGCAGTATGCTAAGGTGTCAGCCCCACGTACCACATATGATAGTGGATACGGGTTGGAAGCGCACTTTCATCAAAACATTTGCGCTTCATATTCTGATATATGATAATCATATGTATTTGAGAAACTTTTCAAAATTAGTCAAAGATAGTTTCTTCAGATCTTTACTTTCACACAGTCATCTTTGAAAAATAAATCAGGGTTTACAATCATTGTAATTCCACCCATCACAGTCTACAATTGTCTATGTAAACCCTCCTGGAAGGACTATTTTCAGAAACGTTGTTTCACGCATCACGTTATATGATTAGTAGGTTGATAAATATTCATAACTATATGCGATTACAATACTAGTTACCAACCCACTGGAAAATCTCGACACCATCCAGAATAGATACAATTAAATCTCCTAAATATAATCAATATAATCTAACGTTTGTGTTTTGCGCAAGGCAATGTTCAAACAGTGGTCATCAAGGTACGGAAAACATTGTATGGTAAATACCATGTTCCTGTTTATGATAATAATAATCCATGGTGACGTTATAGACATGGGTTGTCTATTCTTTAACCATTTTAAATTTATTTTAATTTATTATGGTTGTTTTTTCGGTTTGTACAGTTTATTCTTTAGGCCCCCCAAAAAAGAATTTGTTTCTGGTTTCCGCCCGCATCAGTTTCAAATCCACGCCTCAGGTCTTTTTTTTCTATGTTTTTTTTAGCCTCAGAAAGCATTGGACATAGAAAATGTCACTCGTTTCTGTTGAGATGTAGTGTAGGGGTGAGATTATAGACTATTTGGAATAGTAACACATATTTAAGAGAGTTTGTGCTTTATTTATATAAATAATTGTATAAATTTGTTTGTTTAACTCTTCATTCCCAACAAAAAAAATGTCGTAAAAACCAAATCACGTCATGGCATCATTTTTGTTAGCCTGTAAAGACCAGAAACATTTTTTAGGCCTTACATTACCTGAACAGGACGTCCCTGATCCTTCAAAGCCAGTCTTGCAGGCACAGGTGAAGGAACCAACAGTGTTGGTGCAGTCAGCGTTGACATGGCAGTTGTCCATGTTGAGAGAGCATTCGTTTTGATCTGTGAAATTTCAAGTGCTATGAATGTGACATAACCATTAAGTTTGTTAGTGTTTTTAATACAACATTATTTTTTAAACACATGGTAGCAATCATTACAGAAATATTTCAGTGTTCAGTGTTGGTACAATCAGAGTTGGTGTGGCAGTTGTCGGTCTTCAAGGTACACTCGTCTTCATCGGCGTAATATTTTAACCAGAGCGCAACGTTATCATTAAATGTTAGGTAGAAGCAAAATAACGGACTAATTTGGGTACCAAAATTAATATTTTCTTGTCTTAGATTGCATACAATTAACAATGTACATGCATCTCTTGTTACCTGAACAGGACACGTCAGTCCCTTGATACCCAGTCTTACAAGCACAGGTGAAGGAACCGGCAGTGTTGGTGCAGTCAGCGTTCACATGGCAGTTGTCAGTGTTGAGAGAGCACTCATTTTGATCTGTGAAATGTTAAGTAATATATGTGTTACATATTCATAACCATATGCGATAGTTATGCTTATTACCAAACCATTCATTTTCATCTGCAAAATTTCAAAATGAGCACCCTTTTATGTTGAGAGATATTCAGAGGTTGCAAAGCATCCAAGGTTTTTTCCTGACTATCAGGGTCTATAACCTTACCTATACGAGTTTGAATGGTTTCTCTATATTATCAACTTTTTTTTAAAAGTTGTTATTGCATTATCTTGAGGATCCCTGGTAAATAGAGCCGTTCATAAAATCTCTGTTTACAGCCTGACATCACGTTTGGAAGTTTATACCGATTACTTCAATATGCCTCGGTGTCGCAGTATGCTAAGGTGTCAGCCCCACGTACCACATATGATAGTGGATTCGGGTTGGAAGCGCACTTTCATCAAAACATTTGCGCTTCATATTCTGATATATAATAATTATATGTATTTGAGAAACTTTTCAAAATTAGTCAAAGATAGTTTCTTCAGATCTTTACTTTCACACAGTCATCTCTGAAAAATAAATCAGGGTTTACAATCATTGTAATTCCACCATCACGGTCTACAATTGTCTTTGTAAACCCTCCCGGAAGGACTCTTTTTAGAAACGTTGTTTCACGCATCATGTTATATGATTAGTAGGTTGATAAATATTCATAACTATATGCGATTACAATACTTGTTACCATCCCACTGGAAAATCTCGACACCATCCAGAATAAATAGAGAATATCACCCAAGTGTCTTCTGATATCAAATATATCAACACAAGTTTATTAAAATTACAAATATCCAAGGATTGCCGAGGATATTGATGTATTTCATATCGGAAGACACCAGGGTGATATTTTATTTATCCTTCAAAATCATTCTTCAACAATTATAAAAATAATGAACATATCTGCAACACAAAACTGCTATTTTACTGCTTCAGCAGTGAGCTCAGTTAGGTCATAGTATTGTGACGTCATCAGCATTGTGGCATCATAGCATTGTTGCGTCATAAACTTTTTGACGTCTTAACATTGTCAGAGTTGTCCTCTGTGATGTCAAAGCCTTGTGATGTCATTAACTGATGATGTAATATGAGCGTGACAATTTGATTGTTGCGATATCTACAATGTATATATCGCTTGTAGATATCGCTTGATCTCACACAAGCGATATCTACTGTGGGAGCCAGTTTTGGATGATAAATACTACTAGATCTCCTAAATATAATCAATATAATCTAACTATAACGTTTGTGTTTTGCGCAAAGCAATGTTCAACCAGTGGTCATCAAAGTTAGGAATATCCAGAAAACTGTGTATGGTAAATACCATGTTCCAGTCTGTGATAATAATAGTACATGGTGACGTTATAGAGGTGGGTTGTCTATTCTTTAACCATATCAAAGTGTTAATTTATTATGGTTCTTTTTCCGGATTGTACAGTTTATTCTTTATATTACCTGAACAGGATGTCCCTGATCCTTCAAAGCCAGTCTTGCAGGCACAGGTAAAGGAACCAACAGTGTTGGTGCAGTCAGCGTTGACATGGCAGTTGTCCGTGTTGAGAGAGCACTCGTTTTGATCTGTGAAATTTCAAGTGCTATGTATGTGACATAACCATTAAGTTTGTTAGTGTTTTCAATACAACATTATTTTTTAAACACATGGTAGCAATCGTTACAGAAATATTTCAGTGTTCAGTGTTGGTACAATCAGAGTTGGTGTGGCAGTTGTCGGTCCTCAAGGTACACTCGTCTTCATCTGCGTAGTATATTAACCAGATTTACCAAAATAATGGACTAATTTGGGTACCAAAATGAATATGTTCTTGTGTTAGTTTGTTTTGTGAATACAAACTTTATTTTCAGGCATAGCTAAGTCCAAAAATAAATAAGTCAAATCTAAGAACATACATATTTGTAAACCAATAGAGCAATTATCATGGCCGTGTTTTGTGATGATAAATACCCTGCAATAGGAATAAACTATAGACTGAGCCTATCAATGGACGGAAAGTAACCTGATTATGCCATAAGCAGTTTTTAACATAATTATTGTACCCATTGTATCTCTTGTTACCTGAACAGGACACGCCAGTCCCTTGATACCCAGTCTTGCAGGCACACGTGAAGGAACCGGCAGTGTTGGTGCAGTCAGCGTTGACATGGCAGTTGTCCGTCTCAAGTGTGCACTCATTTTGATCTGTGAAATAAGTTTACATTTCGCAACTATGTGAATGTTTTCTGGATCTATAAGACAACACTGATAGCACTCAATAATAGAAATATATCAAAAGTCTAAAGATTTTAGCTCAAAGCACTAGGATGTTACAAAACTATTCTTTGACATTTTGAAGTACAAATAGCACGACCAACCTGAACACGTTAATCCATCTCCTTCAAAGCCAGGCTTGCAGGCACAGATGAAGGAGCCGGCAGTGTTGGTGCAGTCAGCGTTCACATGGCAGTTGTCGGTCTCCAGTGTGCACTCATTTTGATCTGTGAATATTCAGTACTATGTATGTTAAATAACCATTAAGTTTGTTAGTGTTTCCAATATAAAATTATTTTTCAACACATGGTAGCAATCGTTACAGAAATATTTCATCTAAAAATATGACATATGTTAAATACTTTTCATATAACGACAATCTGACAATCTGTTTTTAACTCATTAACGCCGAGCACCGATCTTCAGCTGAACGCCTGGCCGTCACGCCTCAGGGTTAGCGTACCACAGCGACACGCTAATTAGCCTGGCACCTCTGATTCAGCGAGAGGAATTTCTTGTTATCAAACGTGTATTTATCGTTAAGCGCTTCCGTCCATTGTGTAGAATGAACTGATTGTATATTCACGGCAAGATGACATTGAAAGCCATAAATGTGAATAGATTGCATCATTCTACATAACTGCACGTGTACGACTCTTTGTCGTCTTATCAATTATGTAATCCCGTTACATATATCTCTGATATTTGTTTCTGCTTTACCTTTCCAGATCAAACCTTAATATGCTGGGATTATAAGTTATTGACATCAAATACTTATTTATCCTTTCAAACGTTTTATAAGTCATATTCAAAATAAAAATCAATTAGTAGTTCGAAACTTGCAAGTAGCATATTCATAAGTCTCAGTTTTTTATCACTTGAGTTTGGCTGAAAAGTTCCATGCATGAAACATTTATAAACAATAGCAAACTTTTTTGGATATTAAATTTCTTTATTCTGTAGAGGCGACGTTTCGAAATAGATACTAACGTCGTGTCGTTGACAAGCAAGTGATACTGTGATGAAGAGGAAGATAACATATACAAACATTGTTGTTACAATAAATTAGGATGAGTTGTTTATACAGCTGAATAGGTTGATGTACAAAGGTTGTTGAGGAGATTGAGCAGTTGATTAGAAGCCAGTTGTGATGAGCAAAGATAGCTAGAGATTTAACAATTTTGTTCACCAATCGTATAAGATATCCGTCAATGTTAGGGCTCGTGATGGGCGTGGCCAAAATCTCTAAACAGCACGTTTGATTTTTCGCTGAACAGCTTGGTCAGTTGATTGATCTAACAATAACCAATCGATACTGTGGCTCGTGATGGGCGTGGCCCAAATCTCTAAACAGCACGTTTGATATTTTGCAGGTTCACAACCTGAAATGAATTATAACAATTATGTTACTTACGTATAATGTAAGATTGTATTTAGTAACCTGAAGGTGTATAGAAATATTGAAAGGATTTACCAAGTATGTTCTCATGAATAAAACTAACGTAGGCGTGGCTACAATAATCAAGCTCCATCATGATATAACACATGTCACGGGAGAAACGTCAGAATGTAGCCGAAATTACCAGTATGTTATTCCAAGCTAAATTACCTTGATCTTGATTGATTGAATATTCACACGCATAATTGCCGTAACGCAAATTCTAATCTGTTTTGAACATACACATATGTCGACATATACACACAATTACACGGGCGTGACAATGAATCGTGTTGTCTATCTATTGCAGGTGTTTATTCTAGCAGGTGTCACGGATCAAACAGGAGTGCCGAATTACCCCCAAGGGATTTACATTTCATGGTCAATTGAGTTTCTCAAATATTGTGTTACACTCCCGGGAAGCCGGTTACTGCAGAAATGAGCTTAAACGGAGCCCTGATACTATTTTTAGTAACTGTTACATCTCAGACGGAGGAAAAACATGTGCCAGACCGCGAGGTAGCTTTTTTTCTCTGACATTGCGTTTATAAATGTATAAATAGTGTTTGATAAAGGTCGAATATAGATATAAGAATACGTTAGACAAGTAGTTCGTCCTTTGTCAGTTTGTATTAATAAGGATTTTGTGATTTGTTTACAAATTTGAGCCAATGTTTCGGTTTTTGTTTCATTTCGGTTGCAGGAAGCCAGCCCGAATTACAAAATTCTTATTAAATTATCGTTCAAATACCAACATAACTTTTGCAAGTCATTGATTTCATTTTTCAAGCTATTTTACCAAAATATCAGTGTACCAAAATTTACAAGTTGTTACGCATTTAGTCGGAGGAAATTTCTGAATGTTACAAAATTTAACGGAGGGTGTTACGCTAATAAACGAAGGAAAATATTCGTTAATCTCGCTTTAGTTTTCATTTATGACAATAACAATAAGTTATTGGTACGTTTTCAGATGGAATTACTTGAAATTTCGGCCATGGAAGGAAGTGTTCATGATATTACAGGCGAAGGCCTGCAAACTACAATGTCAGAAGAACATGATATAGCTGAAGTTGAAGTTTGATAGCATTTCACTTATACATCTTTCATCACATTTCTGATCACATCAACTGGAAGACTATATCCGGAAAGCCCGTAGCAAACAGGTATTGCATGTGCAACCTCACTTCTGGCTATTCTGTCCAGGTCTGACAGCATAACAACAAAAACCTCTTTTGCAGCTAGCCGTGTATTAAGCTGGTGTGCAGTTTTCAAACTATTGAGTGTCTGCAACAAACAGATAGAGTTCATGTCAGACATTACCGACATTGAAAAGTATTAACGAAACCCTTTCTACTGCAATCAAAAGGTTTTGGTCATTTCTTTTAAATTTTGCACAATATACATTTTTCATTACATTTTGTTTGGCTTTAATAATCCAAATCAACATTTTGTCTCTTTTGAATTCAAATATTCATCAACAAATTCCAAATACTAAAACATCCATTCTCTGTTTCTGTTTGACATTGACAAGTATTTTTAGATCATGAATAAGATAAGGAATTCAAGATTGATATTGTCAGTTACCGATTGAACTTCACATTGTTTTCATCAAAACTTGTCTTACTACCAGATAAAATAACACCATTTATAACGTTTGACATATGTGAATCCAAACCTATTCTTCACTCGTTATACCTTAAATTTTAATTTTGTGTTTAATTTATTCTTTACCAAACAAAACACTGATAAGGTGAATCATATGTTACACCATTGACATCAAATGAGCTAAAGGTGTGTAAGCAATTGACGCTTGCTGTATTGAACGTATAGAGTACGTCTGGGTAATTCCGCTCACCTTTGGACGCGATACCATGTAGCCGTATTGCTGTATTGAACGTATAGAGTACGTCTGGGTAATTCCGCTCACCTTTGGACGCGATACCATGTAGACGTATTACATTTGAACAGAGATAGTTTGTTTTACTTCAACTATCAAAATATACAATTGAACTTCACTTATACACCTGTTTTACTGAAATTTGTCCATTATATTAAACAGTAAAAGAACGGGAACGGTGTAGTAAGTACGACGGCTAATTCCGCTCGGTACAGGCTAATTCCACTCACCCATGTGGGTAATTCCGCTCACTCAACAACATGACGTTTTTAGACTATGACTTATATCAGATATTGTTTATTTGTATTTTCAGTGCAGTATATTTAGAAATTCAACCGTAAATAACTATTCTTTTGAATACGAGCATGTGCAGACGTATGGAATCGACATACTTTAAAGTGACGATATTTCTTTAAGAACCCAATTGTAACAATGTTGCAAATATTGCTATTCTCCAGTATAGGTACTTTGTCAACTTTTCCATTTGATATAATTTATATTTCATCTATATAACAATTGTATCCATTCCCACAAATTCGTGTCATTTTGGGAACAAATACTGTCATTTGAAACCCTATTATCATTATATAATTTTGTTAATAAACAAAAGAAGTTGCAGGTCAATGCACATTTCAGTATCATTCTAATGAATGTACATCAGTATTCTTTTTTCTTTTTTCGCAAACCAAAGCTGCGGCTTACAACTAGAAATTACTTACAGACCTTTCTTTAACTTCACCAACATTGAATATCACAATTGAAATATAATTTGCCACATTGTCAATGCATGTTAATGTTTGACAATCCAATAGATTTATAGTTATTGAGTTCTCATTTCATGTGATATAAATGGCGATGGGTTATTTTAATAAAATAATCAATTGAACCCCTTTTTGATTTGTATAAAATAATTAAAATTTAATTGAATGTAAGATAAATAATAATTTTTATTTTGCTCTTTGGAAATACATTTTTTACATTGAAAGAATGACCTTATTTCATAAGGTGAGCGGAATTAAACTCTTAGATTTATGCTGCATAAATAATGGAGGCTAATTCCGCTCCCTGTGAACGATGTATTTTTCTTGAATTTCTTATGAATTCTGTATGAAACACACAATAGAAAAGCTCAATTCAAGTATTTTGTTACCCATTTGTAATTGTAGTAATGTCCCTGTGGCTGTGACTTTATTCGTTAGTGCTTCCTATGTAAGATGCACAACGGTCGTCTTGAACCGTTATTCTCCTAAGGAATCGGACACGGAGAGCGCGGGAAAAATTAAAATTTGTTTCATGAATTTGTAAAACCAAAATTACTCAATACATTTAACTTGGTTTCATAAATGACATCGTAGTTTACCACGTTTTGCAACGAGTTAATTTTTAGAAAACAAAACACTTCAGGCTTGTAAAGGCAGATTTTTAGCAACCGAGCGGAATTACCCAGAGTACTCTAATAACATTTACAGCGGTCCTGAAAAGTAAGGATAAGCAGTTTAGCAAAATATTTGCTCCTTTTAATTTCGTAACAGTAAAGATATGGCTCCGTTTTACTTCGTAACACTCCTCATTAAAGTTTGTAACATCTGAAAATTCTTTTAAAATGAAATTTTCATATAAAACAAATGTTTGCATACGATTTGACTATAACATCATATGAAAACATATTTTCATCGAAATGTGTGTCACTATTGAGACATAAAACGATACATGAATCAAGACAATAAACTTTATTCCATTTCATCTCCACAAAACCTGCTAATATTTCAGAATCGCTGAATTGATCTGTTTGAAATGGCAATGTACATATTCATTATTATGAGTGTAATGATGCCAGTAAGTTACAATGATAGATTGTACTCACATCCATGTTCGCATGCCTGATAAGTTACCCGTGTCCGTGTTTTTCCTCCGACTGAGATGTAACAGTTACTAAAAATAGTATCACGGCTCCGTTTAAGCTCATTTCTGCAGTAACCGGCTTCCCGGGAGTGGTCTGATTGAATGGTTATTTGCAAGAACATATGTGTATTTACTATAATTTTATTGACGACGGATCACAAGAGACCGGATCCATTGATATATATGACAATGGCATTGGATTATACCAGATTGTGTCAACGTGTTTAGCTAATTTTTGAATGAAAGCATTTTATATTCATGAAAGTACCTAATAACTGTAACGGATTACCGAATCATTGTTGTACGTGTAGAATATCAATACGAATATTTCAATACCCTTGCATGAAATATCATTGAAATGAATTAGATGCAAATTATGCCACACAATGTAACAAGTACAATAAGTATCGGTAACCATGTACAATGGATAGGTTTTTGCAGACTAGTTAGGTAAACTACATTGTATATCTTATCAATAACAACAATGACATGAATGTTTACTGTGGACAACAATATTAACCCAGGAAAGTGTTATAGTACAGAAGTTATAGATAAATGAAAATACTTCAACACTCTTCTATTGGCTTAGATGTGCGTTGCGTCTTTGAAATAGTTACATAATCGTATGTAAACATGCAAAACAATAGGTATTGTAATATTTTAATTATTCTTTCTATACGCTCACTGCATAATACATATTCAGGCATTGCCTTTGTTTACACAAAGTAAAACAGACACAAAATATTCAACGGATATATAGAAAAAGCGATTACTGCAGGTAAGCCTTTGATACCTATTTCTGACTGCTATCAAAACACCTTAAATACTTCCGGCCATCAACTCTATATGTAGCAACTCTCTAAAAAAAACATGCATCTCGCATGATAGATACCTAATTGTTTTAAATTATGTGTGTTTGTGATTCAATAGGCAGCACCCCTAAAACGCGTCTCTCGCTGTGAGAAGCTGTTAATCAGCTACCCCTAATACACGTCTCTCGCTGTGAGGAACTGGCAGTTAGCTGACCCCTATAAGCGTCTCTCGCTGTGAGCGAGAGATTAACGGCCCGCCTATACGCGTCTCTCGGCGTTAATGAGTTAAGGAACATTCATCTTTATCTGCGAAATATACGGAAAGGAGGTCAGTTTTATCTAAAACAGTAGACATGCCGATTACGTTTCTTGGATTAGTCGCCTTTGCGAATATAAAATTTGTAAAATCCCAAAGTAAAATGTGATATCAAACTTTGAACAAATCCTAGAAATATATCGACTTGTGGATCATGGAAAGAAGTTGTCATGCCCGTTTTTCATTGGTAACATCCTGGATTAGGAATATCAATATATTAAGCTCAGCAAGACTAGCAAAATACAGTGAATATTCCTTATGCATGATATTTACTATTCAGATGACAGTTTACGTGTTACCTGAACAGGACACGCCAGTTCCTTGATAGCCAGTCTTACATGCACAGGTGAAGGAACCAATGGTGTTGATGCAGTCAGCGTTAACATGGCAGTTGTCGGTCTCGAGGGAGCACTCGTCATCATCTGTGTATAACAATATCCTCTAGAATATCTTGTAAGACTTATCGGGCTAGCAGGCGAAATTCATACCGAAATCTCATACCCAAAACGGACACGGAATCACCGTTTTACCTTAAACTGTATAATTTCACTTTCGAGGGGTCGACGGAACTTCTCCATAATATTATGTAGATATTTGACTGTATTTAAATCACAGAGACGAAGTATTCCAAGTTTACCGATTGTAAGTCAGTAAGAGATATACACAAAGAAAAAAGTTAAGCACCCCCTGATATTTTCATATAGCTGAATGTCAGAAACAAGTAAGCTCTCAAGACTGCTATGACTCTAAATTAGTCTGAGATTATTTTTTTTTAGATAGGACAGCCATCTGGCAAGACAGAAACGCATATATAGCTGTTATCATTATTTAATAGCGATGACGTCATGTTTCCACAGGTACTGTTTTACCATAAAACTGTGTCCACAAATGCATGGAGCTGCAAGTGAAACAAAACACATTCGCATTGGTATTGTCACTTCTAAATGTTCTTTGTAGACCCTAGTGTACACGTTCAACAAGAATGATCAGTATATGGTAGGACCGCCAAGTACCCGGATGACACACTGCATCCTACATCTCATGACAGTCAGACGTCGGATCTGTTCTTAATCTGATCTGTCAATAACATTCACTCAGCGTGCAGAGCTGCCTCCAACTCATGTTAATTCTGTACTGGCGGGTTCCGAGCCTGGAGTCGCTGCCCTAGAATATCCCACACATGCTCCATAGGGTTCAGATCTAGGCTTACTGCTGGCCAGGGTAAAGTTGTCACTGCGTTGGCTCGCATGTAATCGACAACGGCACGTAATCGGTGAGGCCGGGCGTTGTCGTCCATGTACTATGGTCGTGAAGCAAGTGCATGGTTATCGAAATGAGGAACAACGACCGGCTGTAGCACGTCCCGGATATATTGAGCTCCCATTGAGTTGCCCATGATGGTGACCAAATCCAGTTTGCAGTCATGAGACAGGCATCCCCATACAATAGCAGAGCCATACGCCACAGTTGGCTGGACGCCATGGGGGTATAATTATATAAGTTGTATTCTTCTGTCTCCAAACATGTGCACGCCCATCAGTAACATGGAGCAAGAGTCGGCTCTCGTCAGACCAATGGATTTTCCGCGAGGTCCTCAGATTCCGGTGTTGTCTGTCAAAACACCATGCCAAACGTGCACGTTTATGATGGTCTCTCAACAAGGGACGTTTAAGTACCCTTCTTGGCTCTAGTCCAGCCGATTTGAGGCGATTTCTGACTGTTTTGGTGCAGATGCGCTGATGTGCTGATGTGCTGGTAACCACAGACGTTTCAGCTGAGGACTTGTCAGGAAGGGTTCTCGGCATACATGTCGAAGAAGGTGCCGGCCCTCTCGAGGTGTAGTGACAGTAGGTCTTCCAGACCTTGGACGGTCCATTGCACTTTCTGTCTGCGCATGCTTCCGGACTTAACGACTAACAACAGTGTATTGGTAGCCCAGATTTGGTCCTATCGCCTTAAAGGACATTTCTGCAGAGTGCATACCAATACTTTGATTTCTGAGATCCATTGACAATCGTCTTCGTGCCATGTTCATTAGATATGCTTGAATGGCTATGGAAAGCAACGTTACATATCACCAAATGCAGTTGGGCCATACTGCTTTTTGTGATTCTCGAGCGTAGCATTTTGCACGCGCATGTCCCGAACGTGTAGGCGCGACTGTCACGCATCACTGGTTGGAACGTATCGCACAAACACTACTCTTCTCATATTAAATGAACCTTGTTTAACTATTTAAAATACTCTCGAAAAGATATCATCACAAATATCAGGGGTCGCTTAACTTTTTTCTTTGTGCACATTATAAAACATAAAATCATGCCCAATTTATTTTGCCTAGGCTATATCGAAAGTGCTAAATTTGCAAGGTGAAGAAACATTTTTAGACGCTGCTGAACTGCCATATCAAGATGCCAAATTGTTACTACAACAAGTAACACATTTATTATATAATGTTGATAATAATATGCAATTATGCAATTATGCAATTATGCAATTAGTACTTTCATCTAACTCTTGTTTTGTTTACAAGGTGGAAGTAGTTCCGGCTGAGTGACAGTAATAAAGTCACTGCAGCTTGATAGTCAGTTTGAACTCAACTGAGAATATTTGGCATCTAAACTAAAAGTTCATAAAAGGTAAAAAAAATAAAAATAAAAAAGATGATATCGACATAAATAACTTTCTTAGACTCAAATTCGTTGACGCGTCCTTACTGTGGGACATCATGAAACAAACCAGAAGCCCTTTTTGACTATCCTTTCTGGTAGAGTTAAGGAGATTCAAAACGACGATTTCTTAAAACATGGGTTTCTCAGATGTATGAACAAATAATGACTTCTGAAGACATGATGCATCTTTTTACAGTCGCCTTTATTACGAGTGGATTGAAGTATCTTGCATTTTGTAAGTTAACGTTTCTTTTGCGGTAGAGTGTATTAGTTGCTCGAAATAAGGGATTGTCTGTCTCATGAATTCGAGTTTTACAAGCTCCGAGTATATCATAATAATTCCTTCCAATAACATAAATACAAATATTTATATAAATATACATATAATATATATATATAAATATATATATATATATGTATCCATAATATATATATAATATATTTTGAGATGGAGTGTAGGGGTGATATTATATATATATATATATATAAATATATATATATATATATATATATATACATATAATATCACCCCTACACTCCATCTCAAAATATATTATATATATATTATGGATACATAATGTTTTCATTATGTATAGTCAATGTCTTTAGTTTGTAGTGACAACGCTTAGTTTAAGTAAGGAGTACAATAGAGTTATAACAACAATTATTTCTTAGAGACATGTTGTCGCTGGCGGATAAGGCGAAAATTAATTCTTTCTATACATGGATAAGATCATATTTCATTTTAACTCGTTTTCGCCTCATCACACATCTATTATACTTTTGATCATCCATAGGAGAAATATTCCTAGAAAACAGTGTGATGAGTCCTGGACAAAATAACTTCTATGTTCGCTTAAACGAACTGACATGCGAGGCTTATCTTTATTGATGATGATGTCAAGTATATCATCTAGATAAGGTAGAGGAACATATCAATCATACACATTTTACTGATGCTGAGTTCTTTGGCCAGTGCTTTGTATCTCCACCGCAACCGATACAATGCAAGTTGCACTTGATAACGTTAACAAACAAACAACAATTGGACTTCCAACTCTCTTCCAACCAAAGCAAAGTCCATAATTATAAAAGAAAGTGGCAAGTATCCCAAACATTTAAGTTTAACATCGATGACTCACAACTAAAACACTTTTTTTTATTGTATGCTAAACAGTGTTGAAGAAGTTTTGGACATAACCAACCATAGAAACATATGATAAACAGAATATTTGTAACATCCCTTATCTCTCATCTCGTGACAGGCAGGGTAAAGCCTATATGTTCACGGGTTTCTGAGCCGCTTGTGACACCTTTACCCCTTCACCCAAAGTGATATCGCATTTTAATTAAAAATACCCTCTATTTATGAACTCTATCTCTCCAAATATGAGCATGTCAATGATCAGGTAAACAATACCAAATATCCATCCTACATCGGGTGGCAATATGAAATGCTGTCACATTTATATAATTATTACTACAGTTTCGACAGCAGGAAGAAGAAAAGTACCATTCTTATATTTAGGATCTCACCATCTCCAACAGTATACGTTGTGTACTTTGACGACACCATTATTGGATTAGAACCCACAGTTAGCGCTGGCGATTTGTGTCTGGCTATGAGAGTGTTTATCGAGCATTTCTTAAGCTGTATATGCCGTTATTCCAAATCAATATCATATATGTTAAGCAAATACCAATGGGTATATATTCTTTAAGTAAGCAAACTAAGCGTTCAGTCAATTCAACTGTTTAATGAGTTTGACAGCAAGAAATACAAATTTAAATGGTAAAGTATAAGGTTTTAGAAATAAGCATGAATGGAACGGAAGAAATAAATTATTGTACGACAACTCATTGTTTATGCTCCCCTCATTATACAACTTACATTGAAATACTAGACGTTTTACAATATTTCATATAATACTAATAGGCCTTATTCTTACAATGTAACCCTATTTGTATTTTGATGTCTCTATTATTTTCAGAAGAAATTAATTTCAACAGTATCTCGCTAAAAATAAATAAAGTGAAAACTGTTTATAAAACGGAGTAAATAAGCCATTAATATTATAGAACGTAAAAAGATTTGTCAACTTCAAAGTTATCCCAATGTAGGTTCCATACGTTACTCTTCATTGCATTTGTTGAGGCAAAGTTTGTTAATGTTCCTGTATATCTACGAAACCATTGGTTAATCAAGAACCAGACCATTCAGCCAATGTTATAGTCTCACATTATGATAAACAATGTCATTAAAAATTAATAGGACCTTTATAAAGCTTTGTACGCTACAACACTATGACGGATATACACTTCATACGATGCTTGCTAATAAGCAGATTTACAGAAGTTAACCATGTATGAGGCCTTTTTAAAAATGCAGGAATTCTTGTCTCTACTTAATAAAATACCAATTCTTACAAATTATTAAAAACAATTTTTGTGACTTAATAAGGTTCATGTTCATGGTTATGTATGTGCATATATGGTTGTATTGTTCCCTACAATATTTCAAAATGCCAAAATTTACGATTTTTCCTTGTCTCTCAGCCAAATTGTTGCTTATTAATCATCTCTGTAGCTGCAGTTTCTTATTGTAATGTATTTTTTGGTGTATTGCTATATATGTATTCACTTTTTAGTTGACGGACATAAAGATTGAAACTTGTTTCATTGCATTATTTTAAAATAAATCATGTTTTGTTGTTGTCTCTCAGCTTTTGTTCTTTCCCGTAATTTCAAATTTGAAGTAATGTATGATCCCTGCTTGGATACTCAAACTTCCTGCCCAGCTCTTTGGTAGTTCCTTTTCCTTTTGATACCACAGTGTTCGTGATTATTCTTTGAGTGAGAGCTGCAGACAAAGTCTCAAAAGGTGAGAGCTAGAAGGTGTTTTTACTCCCCCCATTCCCCCAAATGAATTTAAGTTATTACCCTTCTAAAAGACAAAGTCCAGATTGTTAACATGGAAACAGAAACAAAATAAATGTAAAAAGTTCAAACACCCAAAAGACACATCTACATGATATCTGGAGGTAGTGTACCAAATTTGGTGAGGATAGGTCATCACCTTTATTGTGAAAAGAAGATAGATATGGAACTTTTATCCTTGAACAGTTACAGTAAAGACTAGTTATTGTTATGGGAAAGAATTTATCCATGTTTTTGTTGTAATCATATTGAATGTTTTACCAATATCTGACTCTATGTCGATGTAATCATTTCATCAATACTATATCATACTGCCAGTGTGTTCAACTTCAAGCATTGTTATAGGTACATACTTGTGAACTCACAATAAATGTTACCTTTACAGTAAAGACTGTCTTCTGTTACAGTAAAGATTCATTACGTTGCGGTAAAGATATGAAATAACATAAAAATGTGTATTGTGACCAAACATTTCAAAACTCGAGGTATCCATGTATGAACATGACTAAAGATGATTCAGTAGTTGATTGTTTCATAATGGGATAATACAGATTGATAAACATCATTCCCCTTGTTACAGTAAAGAACGATACATGTTACAGGAGATAATAATTAAATCTGTTCTTGTAATTATTATATTGAATGATTAACCCATATCCGAATGTGTGGAGCTGTAATCATGACATGAATAATATCCTAGTACATGTGTGTTCAACGTTAAAGTTCCATGCCGTGGTATATAAATGTTCTGTTACAGTAAAGAACAGATTCATTAATGAAGATTTGAACACATTTCAACTTGAATTATGAGTCAACTAGGACGACAACTAGGACAACGACAACTAGGACAACGGCAACCTAGGACGACACCTAGGACAATGACATTTAGAACAACGGCAACTAGGACACCGACAACTAGGACAACGGCAACTAGGACGACGTCAACTAGGACAACGACAACTAGGACGACAACTAGGACAGCGACAATCAGAACAACGACAACTAGGATAACGTCAACAAGGCCAAAGTCAACTAGGACAAGGTCATCTACGACAACGACAACTAGGACAGCGACAATTAGAACAACGACAACTAGGACAACGTCATTTAGGACAACGGCAACTAGGACATCAACAACTAGGCCAATGTCAATTAGGACAACGACAATTAGAACAACGGCGACTAGGATAAAGCCAACCGGGATAACGACAAGTAGGACAACAACAATTAGAACAACGGCAACTAGGACAACGACAATTAGGACAACTAGGACAACGTCAACTAGGTAAAAGACAATTAGGACGACAACAAGGACAACGGCAAATAGAACAACGACAACTAGGACAACGTCATCTAGGACAACGGCAACTAGGACGACATCTAGGACAACGACAATAAGGACGAGAACTAGGACAACGACAACTAGGACAACTAGGACAACGTCAACTAGGTAAAAGACAATTAGGACGACAACTAGGTCAACGGCAATTAGAACAACGACAACTAGGACAACGGCAACTAGGACAATGGCAACTAGGACAATGGCAACTAGGACAGCAATAACTAGGCCAATGTCAACTACGACATCGACAACTAGGACAATGTCAACTAGGACAACAGCAACTCGGACAACAGCAAATAGGACAACGTCAACTACGACAGCGGCAACTACGACAACGTCAACTAGTACGACAACTAGGACAACGACAACTAGGCCAACGTCAACTAGGACGTCGACAACTAGGACAATGTCAACTAGGACAACAGCAACAAGGACAACAGCAACTAGGACAACGTCAACTACGACAGCGGCAACTAGGCCAAAGTCAACTAGTACGACAACTAGGACAACGACAACTAGGCCAACGTCAACTAGAACAACGACAATTAGAACGAAAACTTGGACAACGGCAACTAGGACAACGGCAACTAGGACGTCGACAACTAGGACAATGTCAACTAGGACAACGGCAACAACGACAACTAGGACAACAGCAACTAGGACAACGGCAACAACGACAATTAAAACAACTTCAAGTAGGATATCGACAACTAGGACAACGGCAACTGGGACAACGTCAACTACGACAGCGGCAACTAGGACAATGACAACTAGGCCAACGTCAACTAGGACAACGACAATTAGAACGACAACTTGGCCAACGGCAACTAGAACAACGACAACTAGGACAACAACTAAGGCAACGCCAACTAGAAAACGACAACTTACCGACAAACACTTCAAACGCAGAAGAAGGCATATATCAGATAATCTCCAACAATGTCACCAATGCGCAGATGTATTTTAAAGTCTTTGAAAGCAATGACTGAGTCATTAATCTTTATATTTTGCATTTTTCTCAAACTATGTGACAACCATCTAAACTTTACAAGTGTTTTTGTCCAAACATTATTGCTATTATATGTAAACATTCTTTTGGACCTGAGTATATATATTGAAGTGAATGTATATTAACCATTATTTCAACCTAATAAAACCCTCTCCTTTTGCGGATGATTTTTACTCATTACATCATATTTACAAAAGTAAAGGAATAGAAAAATGTTAATTACGGGGGAAATAATCATATAGAAATAAAACAAGTTTCAAGCCGGGGGGAAAAGTTTATTTTTTATGTTATCACTGTGATGAAAGTTTCACTGTTAGACATGTCGCTCGCTTTTGTAATATTTCTTGGATAAGTTGGACAAATAGTCACTATCCTCACTTCTTACTACCAGTATTTAAACATCTAAAACCCTTTATATAACTTGATATAAAATAAAATTATACCAACGAAGCTACACCTAAACACCAATTGAATCTCACATCAAGTTTATGCACATCCAATAATGATTCAAACTTCATATGGTAAATCAGTTGCTTTATTATCACTATGGTTTGAAATAATCAAGTTAATATTTTCTTTACGAGCAAATGTGCACATATCACGTTTGCCTAGCAGCCATTGTTTCACCGCGACTTCCTGTTTTCGTCGTTTGTGACAGAATGATACGATTGCTCATGACGTCACTGTAGCTTGCCGTCGCAAGAGAAATGGGCCGTTTCCTGGCTATTTTTTGCGCAAATCAAATGGGAAATAAGGAAACTATAACACTCGAAAGTGTATCATATGACTTATACGAAACTCTGCAAATTTATGTATAACCGTCGGCCTCGTTCGGGCAATGCAGAAATTCACACTCGTTTCGTAAAAGTCATATGACACACTTCCTCGGGTAATAATATCTATGTACCTTCTGGTGCTTCATTATACGTTGGCTAACCATATAGAACCTCAAATGGTACAAATACATGTATTTGCCATATGCTACTTCATATGATAAATACTTTGGTTCACCATAATTATGGTACCTTATTATGGTTAATACGCTGGGTAACAATATGGTTCATCAAATGGCAAATACGTTGGTTTACCACATGGTACATGTACATGTATATCACTTGGTGAACTATATGTAGTCCACATATAGTGTTACGTAACTTCAATAGTACACATTCTTGTACTTTTCGGCCGAGTCTTTTGCGGGATTCGAACCCACATCCTCAGAGTAACGCAGCTATTCCCAACACTGAGCGTACATTGTACCAACATTTTACCACACGACCATCAGGCCTCGAGGTAATTCATATGATATATCAGTTAAAACATACCGTATGTTATATTCAATATAACCTCACCTAAAGCTCTATAATACCTTCAGTTTCCCTCTGACGTCAGTTCCCCATCTGACTCCTCGTAAACAGCATTCAACAACAAACATAATTTGTTGCCATCTCTGTAGAAAAACGATGTACACGGATAGCGACACTGTATGGCACATTCCAGGACACTGTGCACTATCTGAACACTCCCTATGTCCGAATTAACTAAATTTTCAAGCATCAATTGGAAAATTATTTGCACAGCACTCATGGTGACACCAAACCCTTCAGAGAAGATTTGAGTCTGATGGTACAACGATATCTGATGATGCTGTGTCTGAATGTGTCAGGTACTGGCCAAACTCTTTCACAACAACTGGTAATTGGTAATCTATGTTTCTGTACTGACCTCTGTTCATTATCCTTTCACTGAGAAGTCGTACCTGACACTTGAAGCGGAACCTTATTAACTCCCCGATGTTCTGTAGCGATCTTACTGTCCGTCACGTTTGTTTGGATTTCATGGTAAAGTAAGCCTGTCCAGGTTACAAAAACACAGCAACGGACCGTTGAGGAATAATCATTCCAATTACCTTTATATCATAACGTCCAGTTCTCTGGAATAATTGGTCACAGTCACAGTTTCTAAGTTTTCGTTAGGATAAAATCCTAATTAGTCCGTTTACAAAAACCATCGTAACGGACCGCTGAAGAAGAACCGCTTCAACTTCCTTCACTCTTTAACATCCGAGTTTCTTCACTGCGGGTTATGGTAGAATACACTTGTATGAACACCAGGTTGCATCCAATTATGACTCTTCTTCTTTGAAAGACGTGTCAGTTTACAGGCGTAATTCAACTGACAGTAGAAGAAAACAGTTACAACTCCCATTGGCCCTGTTTTGTAGTGCAATGTCTTTTTTGACACAGGTGGTTGCGTTTTTCATAAAATGTATCCACCATGTAATTGCACCTAAAGGTGTACATTCAGTCCATGGTTCACCTCTTTAGCAATATCTGCATGTTTATCAATTCTTAAGATCCAATATAGACCTCGAGAATGTTTGTCTTCTACATCCAATTGAATTTTTTTCTTTCTTTTATGATATCGATTTTCCCTTAAGAATTCAGCGATGTGTGTCGACATGTCGTCCATATTTATTCTAAAATGCCACTCAATATGTGACTGAATACTTCACTCAATATTCCACGAATGAATATTTTACTCAATATTCCATTCAATTTTCATTAAAACTGTGCAATTACCCAGGGAACAGTAACCATGGCTCTGGTTATTGAAAATACTGAACGTGTCTATTAGTTATATGTACCGGCGCTACTTCAATCAACTGTTTAAATGTCCCTGTAGTCGAGCTATATTTCCTTCCCGCTGTTTTCTTACGTTTGCCGATGCAAGAAAGATTAGATGAGTCAGTTTGTATTGCTTGTATTGTTTGTGTTTAATCAAGTACAGTTTTTAATCTCTAAGAACCTGACGGATTTCATTCAGCAATTATCTAAATGGAAAAAGTGGCTATAATGCCATGGTGACGATGGATCATAGTGGTTTTCTATGTGAGCCGACCTGCGTATAGAGTGTCGTTGAAGGTGTTGACAATATGGGAATGTTAAACTACGTAAACCACAATTTTCTTAATTTTTCTAGCGTAGAATATAAGTTAGTCAAAATATCGCCATGTTACACACGTATGGATGTTAAGATGTATCTGCCCGTCGGGTGCTAACAGGTTTTAAAAGAATTTAACCGCCTTATTACATTTTGCATATGGGTAATATTTAAAGTAACCAAATGTATTTTGAGAATGACAGATTATGTGTCCTTTTTTAAATTAAATGATTATATGATCAATATAACTATAACGATAATTTGTCATTCATAAAATAAAAAATCGTCAAATTTGAAGATCAATGTCCTATTACAACCTACTCTTTTTCCCCTACAAACCCGAAACCATGAGTTTATGAAATAGGTGTTACATGATACACCCACATTTTACTTCCAACCTTTACCTAAATTATACATCATGAGATAAAATTTTCACAGCCCGAAATGTTTTGGGGGGACCAAAATCGAGATTTAAACGCAAATCCAGATATTTAAGACCATGTGCATGTGCCCAATGTATCGCCACTTTCTCTTCTTTAATACCTGGGACAATGGTTTGGTATTTGTCAGGTTGTAGATCTCTTCATTGGAGATGGTGTTTGGCCAGTAGATACGCAGTATCTGACGCCGGCATCTGGTTTGGAATACATCCATTATTGCTGCTGTTCTGTGTGACCTTCCAGGATTCTGCACCATATAGAAGGATTCCAAGGATGTTGCTCTTGAAGATCTGCAGTTTGGTCTTGATCTTGATCCTGGTTGACTTCCAGATGTTCCTTAGGGTCGTGAATGCATATCTAGCCTTTCCTATCCGAGATCGTACATCTGCCTCCGAGTCTCCATTTGAAGTGATGGTACTTCCAAGGTAGGTGAACTCTTGTACCTCTTCAAAGGTGGTGTCTCCAAGAGTCATAGCTTCTGTAGCCTTACCGTTGATCGTCATAACCTTGGTCTTGTTGGCGTTGATTTTAGGCCTATCTGTCTTCCTGTCGTAGCAAGGACATTGGTCTTCTCTTTCATGTCAGTGAAGCGGTGCGATAGGAGAGCGATGTCGTCAGCAAAGTCAAGGTCCTCTAGGCTTTTATTGAAGATCCAGCTGATTCCTCTGCTTACATTCCTGATGGTTTCCTTCATCAGCCAGTCAATGCACAGTGTGAAGAGAATCGGGGATAGGAAACAGCCTTTTCTAACACCTGTTCTTAGTTTTAGCTCTTCACTCAGACTAGTTCCACAGATAACTCTTGCACTAAAGGTTGAGTACAGCATCTTGATGATTGAGGTTATCTTGTCAGGGATTCCATAATGTCCAAGGATTCTCCACAGAGCTGTTCTGTTGACACTGTCAAATGCCTTGGAGAAGTCAATGTAGTTGGTGTAGACTGTGGCGTTCCATTCGTTGCTTTTTTCCAGAATCTCCCTCAGAGTAAATATCTGGTCTGTGCATGATTTTCCTTTCCTGAAGCCGGCTTGCTCTTTGCGCAGTAGGGGATCCACTGTTGTTGAGAGTATTGAGGATCACTCGACTTAGGCCTTTGCTTTTGGTTGAGAGCAACATAATTCCTCGCCAGTTATCACAGTTCGTTAGGTCGCCTTTCTTGGGAAGCTTTACTATAAGCCCTATCTTTCAGGCATCGGGCGATTCTTCTGATTCCCATATGTTCTTTAGGATGTTTGTCAGCAGTGCAGGTGTCATGTTTTCTTCTGCTTTGAGCATTTCTGCGTTGATCTGGTCCACTCCTGGTGATATCCCATTCTTAAGTGTTTTGATAGCTCTTTTGACTTCATTAACTGTTGGTGGGTCTGTGTTAATGTTGAGGGTATCCTTTGCTGTGTTCTTTCCAGCAGTTCAAGATCTCCTCTTCCTTGGTAATTGTGATTCCCTGTTTGTTTTTGATGGGCGGCGTTGATGTTTGGTTTCTGCCTGATAGGGTTCTTGTCAAGCCATATAATGTCTTCATATCTTGATTGGCTGCTGCTGCTTCTACTTCCTCTGTCAACTTTTCTACATATGCTTGCTTGTCCGATCTTGCTCTTCTTTTGGCCTCTTTGTCTAAGGTTCTGTACCCTTTTGTGAGCTGTTCCTTCCGCTTTTCTATAACTTTCCAGGTGTTTTCCCATATCCACTCTTCCTTCTTTCTCATTTGTGGGCCAAGGAGTTATTTCCCTGTTTCCAGTAGCACTGTGTTGAATTCCTGTAGTTCAACCTTGTCTTGCTCCTGGAGTACAGAGAACCTGTTCTTTACCTCTATCTGGAAGCGTTTCTTCAGGGTAGGATCTTTCAACCTGTCTATGTTGACTCGCGGTGGCCTCTAGGACTTCTTCTTCACTTGCCTTAGTTTGAGTTTGACCTTGGCCAGTACCAACGTATGATCGCTTCCCACATCTGCTCAACGTCTTGCCACAACATCCTGTATACTGCTTCTCCACCTGTTACGTTGTTGATGATGATGTGGTCAATTTGGTTTTCTGTGTGACCGTCAGGGGAAGTCCAGGTGGTCTTGTGGATGGTTTTGTGTGTGAACAGGGTTCCTCTGATCACTAGGTTGTTCTCTTGACAGAATGTTGCTAGTCTCTCTCCATTGCTGTTTGGGGTCCCTATTCCTTGTCTACCCATGATGTTCTCCTTTCTTCTGTTCTCTGAGCCTACCTTGGCATTGAAGTCGCCCATGATGATTAGCATATCATGAAGTGGTGTTTTGTCGACTTCCTTCTGTAGGCTGTCATAGAAGGCCTCTTTCTCTTCATCATCTTTGTCATCTGTTGGGGCATAGCAGACAATTGTTATTAGCTTTGTGTATGATGAGTTATATCGTGCCTGGATTATCCTTTCGTTTACTGGTTTCCATTCAAGCAGGCTCTTGTGTACATTTCTGGTTGTAATAATGGCTACTCCTCTGCTGTGATGGCTATCTGTTCTTCCGGAGTAGAGCATGTGATTTCCTGATGTAAGTTGAACTAAGCCGCTTCCTGTCCATCTTGATTCACTCACTCCCAGCAGCTGAATGTTGTAGCTGTCCATATCTTTGGTTACTTGGGCGAGTTTTCCTGTTTGGTAGAGTGTCCGCACATTCCAGGAGCCACCTCTACAAGTGTTTTTTGGTCGAAGGATGTCTGTCCTCGGGGTGCCAGCTTCCTGGTGGGTCATCCGTCATAGTTCCAGTTGCCTGATTGACGTCTCTCCTTCTTCCAGTGTTTGGTTCTTTGGTTTTGGTTTCTGTAGCGGTTAGGTTTTTTTACGTAGTAGAGTTGCTGGCCCCACGTACAACCCTCCTCCTTTCTCATCCGGGCTTGGGACCCGCCATGGCAGAGTATGACAACATGTTTAACCAATCTCAATTCAATGAAATCTAACGAAAAACTCGTACCTGAGTTTCTGATTTGATTACTGCACCATAAAGGTATGGCACCCTTTTACTCCAGCCAATCAGCAACGAGAAAAGGTACTCAGCCGGCCGAATTGAGTTGATTTGGACTTTCGACAAACGAGGAAAGAGAGTATGAGAATGACGTTCGATCTACTTTAAATGAGAATAATTTTGAACAGATTTTGACCCCTACAGCTTACTGGTTCTGTTTTCAGAAAAACAAGAGTCAACCCTTTTTACGCTACTCAGAAAATCAGATTACAAAACTATTGGACTACTAATTTACAAATGTAACAGTGTTATCTTCATATCTATATTCAAGTTACTTCTACTACATAATTTCTAAATCAAATTGAGTAAGGCAATCGATCACCAAATTAGCCAAATTTAAAACGTTCATTTATTTTGTTAAACCACAGTGGTTTACCGAATATGGAGGACTTAATAACTGTTGAGATCTATTCTCTCCCCGAACTTGATTATATTTCATGTGCACTTTACAAGTGGACCAATTATTTTTAAACTCTTACACAATTGCACTCACATTTGTCTTTAACATCCATGACGATAAATACGTCAGTGAAAACATCCTAGCTACCCCGGGTTTTTTTTAAAGTCTATTAAAACCTCGGCCTCGTGTTTTCTCCATCACCTTCCAACTTGAGCATATTTGCCCTAAGACCCAACATAATTCCTCTTAGCTACTCATTTAATAATACCTGGTACCTGTATATGTACGAGATGCAGAAAACTCGTACCCAAAACGAACTCGTCCCCACCGGGAAATCGTAACTACGGATAACTCGTACCCAAAAAAGATGGAGAACTCCTACCCACTTATGTTTTTATAGATACAGAGGAGAGGCAAGACAATAATATTGCCTTTGTATGATGTTTATTGCATAGTTTTGTAACATAACATAATAACACAATATACCACCATAGTTTCGTACTATTGATAGATACATACTTTCGTAATATAAATTATTTTCGTATTTCGTATTCGTATTCGTATTGTACATGCATCGTCATCCTTTATTTAAAACATTTGAACAATTTACAGAAAAAATACAGAAATACTCTCGTATTTTAAATGCATCGCCATCTGTACAGAGTCAGCAACTCCTTTCTCTCTTACTCTCTAATGCCCCTATTTCACTACGACCCGAATTGCCACGAATCACCACGAATAGGCGGCTGCATAAATTCGTGAATATTCGTGAGCATTCGGCAAAATTCGTGAACAGCATTTACACTTGTACGAAATGTTTACGAACATTCGTAGCTTTTCATGCTAAAAACCTACGAAACATGTACGAATTCTTTACGAATTGTCTACGAATTGTAAGAAATGATTAAGACACAGTCACGAATGTATAACGAATTTCCACGAATAAGATACGATATCACGAATCAAGTACGAATAGTTTACGATAGTTCGTGACTATTCGGCGATTGCAAGTCATCAAATCATTATGGAGGCGCAATGGAGAGCATGTGTTGCTCTGGCACTCGAATTTGAACTTCAATATCAACATCAAATTGAATTAGCTCTGAACATGAGGAGACAGCTGTTGGTAAATAAGAGATGAGCCAAAAGATGGTGGACAACATCAAAATTATCAACCACGAATTTCCACGAATGCCACGAATTACAAGAATGTTGCCGAATCAACTAGGAATCATTTACGAATATCACGAATCAATTACGAATTATCTACGAATGTTCACGAAAGTGCAAATTTTCCAATTCGTGGCGATTCGTGGCAATTCGGGTCGTAGTGAAATAGGGGCATTACTACATGTTGGCAGAGTACCGAATGCTAAAGGAAATTGTTTATCACTGACGGACAAAAGAAAGTATATGGCTCAGTTGTATTTATCATATGTATAATTTTCAAAGTCAAATATCTCGAGTTTTCGAACTCGTATTCAAAAACGGAGTAGTTTGTAAAATTAGTCCAAAACATTAAATCAGGCAAACAAAACCTCTACGCGGTTTGAATTTTTAAAATTAGAATTTAAAGTTTAAATTTTGAAATTCACCCAAATTATTGTTCATCGACATATAACACATACTCCGTGCGAAAATCAATAAATGTGCCTCGTCCTGCACACATTTACAACATTTTGAACATGGAAGGGGTCATGTTGGTGTAAATTTGATTTCTTACCCCTGTCTACTTTTATAATGATATTTTAGTTAAAAAATAAAGCAGTCACCATTTAAGTCATTCAAACTACTGCCGAAAGGTGCTATTGATTCGTGTCATAATCAAATGCATCTCATTTCTTTTAAATATTGAATTAATCGAAAACAAGTGAGTGTTACACTTGTATTTGCCCGTCAGTTTATTTTGGTGACAAATTTGTCCTGAATTTATATGAAGTTATACACCATTCCGAATGCGGTATACATGTATGCACCACTTTGGCGTCGCAGCTGTATAGGCGCAGGAAATGTGAGGCAGGGAAAGATTTTTTTGTTAACTTTAGATTAAAACACAAATTCAATAACGTTGAAAAAATGACGTGATTAATCAAACATTTTGTTCAGCACTATAGTCAACATTTAGCTGTAATCACCCAAGAGAACTCATAGTGACTGCCCAGACTTACCCCCGGAGTGTTTTCTGTAAAAGCTGTTTTTGTTATATGACGAGCAATGAAATACTGGGATTTATCAGTGTATTTAACTGTCCATCAAGCTATAGTACAGTGAAAATAACGTATATTTTCACTGTGACCAGTGACTGATATAACTTGACGTAAAAGAACAATGATGTAGCGAATTGGCTTATGACGTCACGTTGTTACTGTGGTGACGGCATGTTCCTAGCAGCCCCTCAACATGAAAAAGAGCCTTTTATGGCGTAATAACAAGGATAACCTCGTATAATAAATAGAATATCTGTCAAAAACCATGTTTATCTCATCTCGTGAGGTAGAAAGCTTATCTTTTCAGCAGTGGTACATTATACTCAATATAACCTCACCTAAAGCTTTGTAATACCTCCACGTGTCCTCTGACGTCAGTTGCATGTCTGATTCCTCGTAAACCACATTAGACAACAGACAGAGCTTGGTGCTGTCTCTGTAGAAAAACGAGGCACACGGATGTCTACACACTGCAGCACAGTCGAGAAAACTGTAAACCTGTTGAACACTTCCTATATCCGAATGAATTAAATTTCCAAACATTAACTGGAAGAATATTTGCACAGCACTCATTGTGACACCAAACCTTTCCGAAAAGAGTTTATTCTCAAGTGGTTACTAGTATATCTGATGATGATGTGTCTGAGTTTGTCAGGTACTGGGTAAACTCTTCCACAATAACTGTCTCTATCATGGTCGAGATAATTCCATTCTTTTTCTGTATTGATGTTCTGCTCGCCGCTAATGGTTGCAATACTGCCGAAGCGGAGTTAAACAATAACTCACTCACTCATTGGTGGTCTGTCAATCTTTATCACTCCTCCGACGCTATATTGTGACCCCCCTGCAATAACCCTCCTACAATAACTCACTCACTCATTGGTGGTCTGTCAATCTTTATCACTCCTCCGACGCTATATTGTGACCCCCTGCAAGGTGTAGTGCTTTCTGCTTCTGAGCATGGACTAATGAGTCACATTAACGTTTGTTTAGTTTTCATTGTACTTTACAAGTTGACCAATTATTTTTAAAATATTACACAATTGCACTCACATTTGTCTTTAACATCCATGACGATAAATACGTCAGTGAAAACATCCTAGCTAACCCGGGTTTTTTAAATGTCTATTAAAACCCCGCCCTCACCTCACCTTCCAACTTGCGCGTATTTGCCCTAAGACCCAACATAATTCCTCTTAGCTACTCATTTAAAAGCACCTGGTACCTGTATCTGTACAGAGTCATCAACTCCTTTCTCTCTAACTCTCTAACTACATGTAGGCAGAGTACCGAATGCTAAAGGAAATTGTTTTTCACTGACGGACAAAAGAAAGTATATGGCTCAGTTGTATTTATCATATGTATAATTTTCAAAGTCAAATATCTCGAGTTTTCGAACTCGTATTCAAAAACGGACTAGTTTGTAAAATTAGTCCAAAACATTAAATCAGGCAAACAAAACCTCTACGCGGTTTGAATTTTTAAAATTAGAATTTAAAGTTTAAATTTTGAAATTCACCCAAATTATTGTTCATCGACATATAACACATACTCCGTGCGAAAATCAATAAATGTGCCTCGTCCTGCACACATTTACAACATTTTGAACATGGAAGGGGTCATGTTGGTGTAAATTTGGTTTCTTACCCCTGTCTACTTTTATAATGATATTTTAGTTAAAAAATAAAGCAGTCACCATTTAAGTCATTCAAACTACTGCCCAAAGGTGCTATTGATTCGTGTCATAATCAAATGCATCTCATTTCTTTTAAATATTGAATTAATCGAAAACAAGTGAGTGTTACACTTGTATTTGCCCGTCAGTTTATTTTGGTGACAAATTTGTCCTGAATTTATATGAAGTTATACACCATTCCGAATGCGGTATACATGTATGCACCACTTTGGCGTCGCAGCTGTATAGGCGCAGGAAATGTGAGGCAGGGAAAGATTTTTTTGTTAACTTTAGATAAAAACACAAATCCGATTGCGTTGAAAAAATGACATGATTAATCAAACATTTTGTTCAACACTATAGTCAACATTTAGCTGTAATCACCCAAGAGAACTCATAGTGACTGCCCAGACTTACCTCCGGAAATTGTTCCAGAGTGTTTTCTGTAAAAGCTGTTTTTGTTATAGGACGAGCAATGAAATACTGGGATTTATCAGTGTATTTAACTGTCCATCAAGCTATAGTACAGTGAAAATAACGTATATTCGTCAGGTCACGTTGTTACTGTGGTGACGGCATGTTCCTAGCAGCCCCTCAACATGAAAAAGAACCTTTTATGGCGTAATAACAAGGATAACATCGTATAATAAATAGAATATCTGTCAAAAACCATGTTTATCTCATCTCGTGAGGTAGAAAGCTTATCTTTTCAGCAGTGGTACATTATACTCAATATAACCTCACCTAAAGCTTTGTAATACCTCCACGTGTCCTCTGACGTCAATTGCACGTCTGATTCCTCGTAAACCACATTTGACAACAGACAGAGCTTGGTGCTGTCTCTGTAGAAAAACGAGGCACACGGATATCTACACACTGCAGCACAGTCGAGAAAACTGTAAACCTGTTGAACACTTCCTATATCCGAATGAATTAAATTTCCAAACATTAACTGGAAGAATATTTGCACAGCACTCATTGTGACACCAAACCTTTCCGAAAAGAGTTTATTCTCAAGTGGTTACTAGTATATCTGATGATGATGTGTCTGAGTTTGTCAGGTACTGGGTAAACTCTTCCACAATAACTGTCTCTATCATGGTCGAGATAATTCCATTCTTTTTCTGTATTGATGTTCTGCTCGCCGCTAATGGCTGCAATACTGGCGAAGCGGCGCTAAACAATAACTCACTCACTCATTGGTGGTCTGTCAATATTTATCACTCCTCCGACGCTATATTGTGACCCCCCTGCAATAACCCTCCTACAATAACTCACTCACTCATTGGTGGTCTGTCAATCTTTATCACTCCTCCGACGCTATATTGTGACCCCCCTGCAAGGTGCAGTGATTTCTGCTTCTGATCATGGACTAATGAGTCACATTAACGTCTGTTTAGTTTTCATTGTACAGTAGAACACGGATATAACGAACATGGATATAGCGAACACACGGATATAGCGAACAAATGTATAAGTCCCTTCAAAAGCCCTATGATTAAAATAATACGTGTATAGCGAACAACGGACATAGCTAACTAAATTCTTTGGTCCCTTGGAGTTTGTTATAACCGAGTTCTACTGTACTTTACAAGTTGACCAATTATTTTTAAAATATTACACAATTGCACTCACATTTGTCTTTAACATCCATGACGATAAATACGTCAGTGAAAACATCCTAGCTAACCCGAGTTTTCTAAATGTCTATTAAAACCCCGCCCTCACCTCACCTTCCAACTTGCGCGTATTTGCCCTAAGACCCAACATAATTCCTCTTAGCTACTCATTTAATAACACCTGGTACCTGTATCTGTACAGACTCATCAACTCCTTTCTCTCTAACTCTTACTCTCTAACTACATGTAGCAGCCCCTCAACATGAAAAAGAACCTTTTATAGCGTAATAACAAGGATAACATCGTATAATAAATAGAATATCTGTCAAAAACCATGTTTATCTCATCTCGTGAGGTAGAAAGCTTATCTTTTCAGCAGTGGTACATTATACTCAATATAACCTCACCTAAAGCTTTGTAATACCTCCACGTGTCCTCTGACGTCAGTTGCACGTCTGATTCCTCGTAAACCACATTAGACAACAGACAGAGCTTGGTGCTGTCTCTGTAGAAAAACGAGGCACACGGATGTCTACACACTGCAGCACAGTCGAGAAAACTGTAAACCTGTTGAACACTTCCTATATCCGAATGAATTAAATTTCCAAACATTAACTGGAAGAATATTTGCACAGCACTCATTGTGACACCAAACCTTTCCGAAAAGAGTTTATTCTCAAGTGGTTACTAGTATATCTGATGATGATGTGTCTGAGTTTGTCAGGTACTGGGTAAACTCTTCCACAATAACTGTCTCTATCATGGTCGAGATAATTCCATTCATTTTCTGTATTGATGTTCTGCTCGCCGCTAATGGCTGCAATACTGCCGAAGCGGCGCTAAACAATAACTCACTCACTCATTGGTGGTCTGTCAATCTTTATCACTCCTCCGACGCTATATTGTGACCCCCCTCCCCCCCCCCCCCCCCCCCCCCCCCCCCCCCCCTGCAAGGTGCAGTGCTTTCTGCTTCTGAGCATGGACTAATGAGTCACATTAACGTTTGTTTAGTTTTCATTGTACTTTACAAGTTGACCAATTATTTTTAATATATTACACAATTGCACTCACATTTGTCTTTAACATCCATGACGATAAATACGTCAGTGAAAACATCCTAGCTAACCCGGGTTTTCTAAATGTCTATTAAAACCCCGCCCTCACTTCACCTTCCAACTTGCGCCTATTTGCCCTAAGACCCAACATAATTCTTCTTAGCTACTCATTTAATAACACCTGGTACCTGTATCTGTAAAGAGTCATCAACTCCTTACTCTCTAACTCTTACTCTCTAACTACATATAGGCAGAGTACCGAATGCTAAAGGAAATTGTTTATCACTGACGGACAAAAGAAAGTATATGGCTCAGTTGTATTTATCATATGTATAATTTTCAAAGTCAAATATCTCGAGTTTTCGAACTCGTATTAAAAACGGACTAGTTTGTAAAATTAGTCCAAAACATTAAATCAGGCAAACAATGCCTCTACGCGGTTTGAATTTTTTAAATTAAAATTTAAAGTTTAAATTTTGAAATTCACCCAAATTAATGTTCATCGACATATAACACATACTCCGTGCGAAAATCAATAAATGTGCCTCGTCCTGCACATTTTGAACATGGTAGGGGTCATGTTGGTGTAAATTTGATTTCTTACCCCTGTCTACTTTTATAGTGATATTTTAGTTAAAAAATAAAGCAGTCACCATTTAAGTCATTCAAACTACTGCCGAAAGGTGCTATTGGTTCGTGTCATAATCAAATGCATCTCATTTCTTTTAAATATTGAATAAATCGAAAACAAGTGAGTGTTACACTTGTATTTGCCCGTCAGTTTATTTTGGTGACAAATTTGTCCTGAATTTATATGAAGTTATACACCATTCCGAATGCGGTATACATGTATGCACCACTTTGGCGTCGCAGCTGTATAGGCGCAGGAAATGTGAGGCAGGGAAAGATTTTTTTGTTAACTTTAGATTAAAACACAAATTCAATAACGTTGAAAAAATGACATGATTAATCAAACATTTTGTTCAGCACTATAGTCACCATTTAGCTGTAATCACCCAAGAGAACTCATAGTGACTGCCCAGACTTACCCCCGGAAATTGTTCCAGAGTGTTTTCTGTAAAAGCTGTTTTTGTTATATGACGAGCAATGAAATACTGGGATTTATCAGTGTATTTAACTGTCCATCAAGCTATAGTACAGTGAAAATAACGTATATTTTCACTGTGACCAGTGACTGATATAACTTGACGCAAACGAACAATGATGTAGCGAATTGGTTTATGACGTCACGTTGTTACTGTGGTACGGATTGTTCCTAGCAGCCCCTCAACATGAAAAAGAACCTTTTATGGCGTAATAACAAGGATAACATCGTATAATAAATAGAATATCTGTCAAAAACCATGTCTATCTCATCTCGTGAGGTAGAAAGCTTATATGTTCAGCAGTGGTACATTATACTCAATATAACCTCACCTAAAGCTTTGTAATACCTCCACGTGTCCTCTGACGTCAGTTGCACGTCTGATTCCTCGTAAACCACATTAGACAACAGACAGAGCTTGGTGCTGTCTGTGTAGAAAAACGAGGCACACGGATGTCTACACACTGCAGCACAGTCCAGAAAACTGTGAACCTGTTGAACACTTCCTATATCCAAATGAATTACATTTTCAAACATTAACTGGAAGAATATTTGCACAGCACTCATGGTGAGACCAAACCTTTCCGAGAAGATTTTATTCGGAAGTGGTTAAGAGTATATCTGATGATGATGTGTCTGAATGTGTCAGGTACTGGGTAAACTCTTTCACAATAACTGTCTCTATCATGGTCGACTACCTTGAGAATAATTCCTTTCTTTTTCTGTATTGATGTTCTGTCAATCTTTATCACTCCCCCGACGCTATATTGTGACCCTCCTGCAAGGTGCAGTGCTTTCTGCTTCTGGGCATGGACTAATGAGTCACATTAACGTTTGTTTAGTTTTCATTGAAAAATAAATGTCTGACCGTAGTGAACCATTGAAAAGGAGTCATCCCAATAGCCCCTACATTATAACGTCCGGTTCTCTGGAAGAATGGGTAACAGTCACAGTTTCTTAGTTGCCGTTAAGATAAAATCCTAATTAGTCAGATTGCAAAAAAACATCATACACCGCTGAATGACTCGTTTACTGTTGGTCATGGTAGAACAACTCTAGTTTGAAGAGCAGATTACATCAAACTGTGACTCTTTCTCTTTGAAGCACGACTGACGTGTTCGTTTACAGGCGTATTTTAACTGCCAGTCGACGAAGACCGGTACCAATCCCCAATGGTCCTGCATTGTAGTCGACTACATTGAGAATAATTTATTTCGTTTTCTGTATTGATGTCCTTTCATCATTATTGTCATATCACTGAGGAGTCACTCTCATGATACATCGTAGTGTACCTGACCAATGAAGCAGAACCTTATTTATCCCCAACTGCAGTGTTATCCCCTACGGGTCAGTCACATTTGCTTGCTTTTCTATAGTGTGAAGTAACTGTCTGTCCAGGTACAAAAAATATCAAAACGGACCATTGAAGAGAAACAGTTCTATTTACCTTTACACTATAACGTTCAGCTCTCTGGAGAATGGGTCACAGTCGCGTCTTCATACCTGCCATTGAAATAATTAATCGTACGGTGTAAACATATTTTATTCAATAAATCGAATGTGGATTGGTAAACAAGCCACAATGGCTTATGTTGATACCGCTCCTTTACATTTATACATAGATACAACAATCATTAATAATAAACAGCATGATGAAAAGGAAAGGAGAGCAAGCAACCTGCGTATATAACAATAACTCATTTATCAAACCTATGCGTTTTTATAATGAAATTATGGACAGATTTGAGTATTAAGATTAAGAGATTAAGAGTTTATTAACTTGCTTTTATTAGAAATTCCATTCAATACTGTGTTCAAATTGTAGCCGTACTTGTAAAAATACATTTCATTTCCAATTGCGGCATGATTTCAACAAGTAAAGAAATAATGTAAAGTGTCTTCATAGGGGTGACCACATATGCAGGATGGATCTGCGGATATATGCCGTTCAAACATGTGTGCATTCAACTCACTGCACCCAAGTCTGAGGCGTGAATGAGCAATTTGGCAAAACCGTGTACCAAATATAAGGTCAAATATTATCATATTGCATGATCTTGTTGATTTCAGTAGGCTTTTGAAATTGCTTATAGTTTCAGCATTCGAGATATTATTAGGTAAATTATTCCATTGTGTTATTGTATCAGGTAGGAATGAATTATTATATAAGTCAATACGACATCGGAAGGTCCTGGTGTTATTACTGTTTCTAAGTCTATATTCACTCAACTGTGATACTCTTTCAGGTAAAAGATGAGATAAATAATCTGATGCCATGTTATGCATCATTTTGTATAATACTGATAATTTGTTTATTTGTCTACGGTCAGCTAGTGGCGCTGAATTAGTTTCTTTATAAATTAAATTATGACTCCTCTTACTGCCCCGCAAATTGTCCGTAAGACATCTAAATGTAAATTTTCAATAAGTTGTTCTTGTTCTCTTGTGCAGTTATCCCATATGTGTGAGCAGTAGTCAAATATTGGTAGAATGTATGACTTATACATTTGATCTAATGACTTTAATTTCTTGACAATCTATACTTCAGACTGCTCAGACAGTTTACTAATGGGCTTATCTTTTTAATAGTTCAGCAATGTGAGAGTTCCATCTACAATTGGATTGCAATGTTACTCCTAAGTGCTTATGATTGTCAACTTCATTAATATCTACTCCTTGCATTCTAAGTCTAGGAATTGGTGTTTCATTACGTCTACGTGAGAATAAAATTGCTTCAGTCTTAGCAGGATTTAAATCAACTTGCCATGTCTCAGCCCAATGCGGTAATTTTCTAAGTCACTATTTAAGGAAGCAGTAGTAAAATCATGGTTAACAAAAATAACATACACTGATGTGACGTCTGCAAAATGGCGAATATTATTATCAATACCATCAATAATATCATTGATGTAAACTAAAAACAGCAATGGTCCCAGAACGGAACCCTGTGGCGCCCCGGCAGTGATATTTTTTGTATCTGAACTATAGTTGTCTATGAATATTTTCTGAACTCTATTGTCAAGATAACTAGAAAACCAATCAAGTAATTTACCCGTTATACCACATGCTTTTAATTTCACTATAATTCCTTTATGCCAAACGTTATCAAACGCCTTACTTATGTCACAGAACACAGGCCTGACTTCTTTGACATTGTCTAATGCACGGGATATAAAATCATATAGATATGTCAACTGGTATACTGTACCATCCCGATTGTAAATTGGTAAATACATTATTATCTCTGATCGTAATTAATTGTAATTAATCGTACGGTTACAAAGATATCGTAGAGGAATGTTGAAGAACCGTGACAATTCCCTTCACACAATAAAATACAGTTATCTTAACTGACAGTCATGGACTGACATAACGACATCCACCACTGTGTTTTCAACAAATGTCAATCAATGTAGAATGTTTCTATGACCATGAGAATTAAACAGTGTTTGTGAAATAAATTATATATATTTCGAAGATGCCTAGCTGTTAGAACAATCGAAAAAAGCAGTTTATCAGACAATAAAGGTGTAGTTTTAGTAACAATTGCATGACGTTGGTGTTGTTCCAAGCTGCCCCCTCGTTATCATCCCTGTGTTCAAGATGGCTAGTGCTAGCTAACCTTTAACTATCAAATGAGTCTGACTTCGCTTTTTGGCTGCAACTCCTATTGTTACTCTACGCCGATGATACCGTTTTATTTGGTCTTACACCCAATAAACTGCAAAAATCTCTTGATTCGTTTCACAACTACTGTACTACTTAGAAGCTCAATGTAAATGTATCAAAAACGAAAATATTAGTATTTGGTTCAGGACCTGCAGCTAAATCAAAATTAATTTTTAAATTCGGCGAACGATCTCTTAGTTTAGTCGACATTTATGTATATCTTGGGATTGAGTTACATAGAAATAAAAGAATGTTAACTGGAATAAAAGCTATAGCTGAGAATGCCACAAAAGCCATGTTTAGTCTGTTGAAAAAAGCGAGAAATCTGAACTTGCCTCTAGATTGTCTAATATCGGCATTTGATACGATGATTGTTCCTATTTTAATTTTTGGTTCAGAAGTATGGGGATTTGAGAAACTTGATCTTATAGAAAATATCCACATCAAATTCTTAAAATTTGCATCGGGTTTACGAAAATCAACACCAAATTTTATGGTTTATGGCGAATTTGGTAGATCAACAATTTATATAAAGATTTATCAACGTATGCTGTCTTTTTGGCACAAACTAACATGTGCTGAAACATTAAAACTATCCAATGTGTTGTATCATATCAGCCTTAACAAATACAAAGAAAACATCATATCAGACCCATGGATTCATTTTATCAAAACTTTATTAGATAGAATTGGCTTATCAATTGTATTTGTAAATCCTTTGGTATGCTCTACGTCTTTCCTAGTTCTAAAAGCTGGACAAATTCTAAATGATCAATTTATTCAACAATGGCGAGAAAACATCAGATCAAGCCCAAAAGGACTCTATTATCAACACTTTAAACAATCACTTGCTTTTGAAAATTTTACCAAGAAATATCTATATGCCGATTTTGAAATTCAGAACATTAAACCTAAACTTACCAATTGAAACTGGAAGATGGCATAGCATACCAAGAGATGAAAGAACTTGTAAAATCTGTAACTTGAATGAAAAAGGTGACGAATTACACTATATACTTACATGCCCAACGTTATATGAAAAACGAAAGTTATATTTACCCATTATACAGAGTTTAAACGCTATGTGTAACCTTACCCATGCTCTTAACTCCGTCAACTAAACGAAATATGAAATTTTTGTCAAACTTCTTTATCCATCTTAACAATCTGTTATCCAATGTTTAATCACTAAATGATATTTTACACTTCAGTTATGTAACCAACTGTATGTGATCGGTTAATTAATTAATTATATATATAATCAATAATAGTCTGCCATAAGACGCATGCCTTTATTATGAAAATATGTATATATGTATGCTCTTGTACCACCGAAGGTGGTTTTTTGAGTAATAAAATCGTTGAATCGTTGAATCGCTAGCGAGAAGGTTATAGCTTAGTACCCCTACAGCCCATATCCCCTACACTCTATTTCCCCTACAATTAGTTAAAACAACACAAGCAGTTACCCGTCTGACATAATGAACTCGCCCTAACGAGTGATTAAGTATGGAGTAGGAATGAAAGTGATTAAGCTTGAGGGGATTACGGGGATGAAAGTTTAGGATTGTTTGTGAGATAAATTAGTAGGAAGTACATTTTTGTAAGTATGGTGAGAAGGAAACGTTTTTTAAGAGCAAAAATAACAGTTTTACTAATGTCGGAATTGATAATAAACAGAAAAGAGAATGAGAAAATAAGATTTACAGTTGAGATGGCTTAGTTTGGTATATAAGTACTTGAACCAAACTAACATGACATCAACATGGCCGGCATTCGCAATGTTGAGTTTGTCTTGTGGCAGAGAGGAAGTACACAAGTTCTACTAGATGGCTATCTTCACACCAAGAATGTTGAGAGACAGACTTGCGTTCCCTGGAAGTGTGTCCAGTCTACATGCAGAGGGAGAGTCACGACTGTAGGAGCCATTCACAGGAATGCTACAGAGCATAACCACCCCCAGAGGACACCCAGAAGATCAAGTTTGTCAGCAACCTGAGGAAGAGAGCGAGGGAAGAGTCAACGCCGATGGGGACACTGTACCAGAACGAACTCAGCAACTTGGACATCGCTGAGGCAGCCACGATGCCATCCTTCAGGACCATGAGCAGCGCCCTGTATCGACACAAACAGAAGACGATTCCAGTTCTGCCGCAGACGAGATCGGAAGTGGACCTCCAGGATTGGTTGTTTCTTTCATTACTGCCAGGCCATTTTGGAGGAAGGTCCAGGATCTAGGACTGGCTGTCGCATTTCGAGATGACCCAGAAGTGTGCAAGTGGATCAGACGAGCAGCTGGGTTGAAGACGATGCCCGCTGCCCCCTGCCGCTCTGGAATCATCACACAACATCAGACCCCAGGACGAACAACAATCTTGAAGGGTTCCACAACAGGCTCAACCGAGGACTGCCACATCGTCATCCCAACATCTACAGGTTCGTGGAAGTGATCAAGAAGGTGGAGCAGGCAGAGAGAGCCAAGATTGCACAGCTAGACTTTGGAGCAGCCCCTATTAGCAGGAAGAGAGTCTACAGGGAGGTGGAGAACCGTATGTGTCCACTGAAGGACGAACTGAATCGGGAGCAGAAGTCACCGGTCCAGTTCTTAGATGCCTAGTGACAATGTGAAGTGTGATAAACATTGCAATTTGTGAATATTCAAATTCACATGTGATATATATGTATTTATTTCATGAATGTGAATCATGTCCTTAATGGATATGTATGTATTTATTTCATAAACATATCAAATTCATATGTGAAAGATATGTATGTATTTATATGAATGTGAAACATGTCCATGATGTTCATTAAATCTTTTTGCTCACTCTATCAATTGTCTCTGTTTTTAATCTGGGCCGTTCCATTACATAGTAAGAGGAAACAAGCTAGGGATTAGGAGTGCGGTGGACCATAACTTGTTTTGATAACCTGTAGGGTATATGCTGTGTAGGGGTAATGGGAGACTACCAGCAAGAACCCGCTCGCGGTTGAATGTTAAAGCGTGGGCAGCACGTGCACAAACTCGATGGTACTATTGGTCTTGAACACGGGACAGGTGTGCCTATGGTAACATAACGTCGATGTGCGTCAGCCATTTGCACTCAAACATCGCAACTTATACAGTTTGTACTCCTTTCCATTGTTTGCAACTTCTGCAGTCGGTCAAAATTAGAGTAGGTACAATGAAAAGCACCTTTTATGACAGCGGCAAACATTCAATTTAGCCAAATGTACGTTCCACCGTCACGCTTAGATTTGATCAAGTCCTACCCATTATTCTTTTTGTAATGTTAGTCACGTGGTTAACCATATAGGGATAGCAAATGATCGCGCGACGTGAATGTTTGAAAGTCTTATGTTTTTAAACAAGTCGTGTTTATTTTTTTTATTTCTTGTGAAAACAATGAAACAGTTAGCAAGAAAATTATTATTCATATTAAATCAATGACAAAAATTAATTTCAATATTAAATATACTGAATCAAAACAATGGAATGTCTTTTTTAATAGCGGCCCAAGGATTATTAATATAAAGAATGAAACAATGTTTTTATTTAGAAATTATTCGGAGCAGAATGTTACCTGTATGGGTCATTTGGTATCTTAGAAAATAAAAAAGGTCGTTTATTTTTAAGGAATGGAGAGTTATTCGGACATTACCCTCTACGTAATAAAGTTTAGTTATTATTACATACGTCCTGGTGCTTTAACTTTAATAGTTCTGGGCATAAATATGCTATATAACAAAACACATTAGGGTACAGTTATATATATGTAAAGATATTGATTATGCAAGTTGTTATACGTCTTCAGTGTATTATTAGTTCACTGTACCCTAATGTGTCATAAATCCCATGATGATCACTGTATAGTGTGAAACCGGTTGGGAATCGAAAAATGTTAAGCCTTTGTTTTTTATGTATATATCACTTAAACTATGAAGAAGTTTACTTGTCATAATTTAACATTTTTGAGTAAATGTCATTTTTTATACTTACCTGGTTGAAAAACCAACATTGCCAAACGCTTCCCCCTGAAGCGTTCCTCAACATAGATCACACAGAATATAAAGGGACGCTGCCTGGTATAGGTGGCACTCGAGCCACGTGACATCGGTGACGTCATCATTGCGCTAGTGCAAGCATAAAACCCAAACCTAGGAGAGGAGGAAGACTGGGAACTAACGATTGTTGGTTTTTCAACCAGGTAAGTATTAAAAAAATGACATTTACTTAAAAATGTAAAAATATTTACATACCTATCAGGTTATAAAAACCACCATTGCCCAGATTACCACAGGAGGTGGGCTGAACTGTGTCACGTGCGCTGCCGAGACGCGTCGCGTTGAACCCTTAGCCTGGCACACCGGAGCACCGGGTTGAAAAGAGCCACGAAAATGTGGAAAACCCCCCCTGCGGAGTGCGAGCCAAGAGAACGAATGCAGATTCTTGAATTGAATGTACGGAGGCCGTAACGCCATCCGAAAAAGGACAAACCTACGCTCAACCCCTATATATCCACCCTCAGAACATGTATTTGAGAGGGGGTAGATACGATTGCCCTAACTTGAGTCAAACGTTCCAAATTCATGCGCCAGGTGAACAAAACACGGGGGAGAAAACAAGTAAGTGTTTGCTAAGTGTTTATTGTACAAACAAGGTGAACAACCGACTTGTGTACACACAAGCGCGTAGGACGCTCACTCCCTCTTAAGGGGTGGCCTTGAGTAGTGGTCAGTGAACACTTGCTCAGACTGCCACGACGATTTTGAAATGGAAAGCCATCGAGGCTAACACCGCTCTAATCTCCTTTGGATTGGAACAAGACAAAGTTGGGAGATTGGCGGCCTTGGAGGCGCCGATGACCGCAGATAAACCGAATGCCTTCTTGTCAAACCCCTAGCGTTGCGAGGTAGGAAGAGCCGACGCAGCCTCGTTCTTATAGACAAGGTTTGGAGTCTGGCCAACCTTGCGGACACTCCGACTCGACGCTGGACCCAATAGCTCGCGACCGAGGCCATTGAGGCCATAAGGGTCATCTTACAGTGAGACGCTTGAGAGTAATCTCCGACAGAGGATCACATTTAAGTCCACACGAATGAGGACCAACGCCAGGTCCCAACCCGGAGATCTAGACTCACGTTGACAATTAATCTGGCGAATGGTGTTATAAGTCCCTTCAGAACTGAGATATCGAATCCGGGAAATCATTTGCGGATAATCAATATGATCATGGCAAAATTGGCTTTGATTGAGAGGCCACTCTCGTTCCCAACGAGCACCAAGTACCCAACAATTTTGGGGCGGAGTGTATGTTTCCGCCTGAAAGCCCTGCTCATGACACATGTAGCGACAGCTCGCCACTCGAAGTTGTAGAGCTTCCTGGCGTGTGGGCGTTCAGCCGTAACGATGGTTTAGGCCAATCAGACCCAGACAATCCAAGCGAGCAGATTGAGAGTCTGAGTGCTTCCGTGTGCAAGACTGCTCGGAGGGTCGGTGTTGGTTCCCGCAGAGCGAGTTTACGTAGGGGAACAAACCAAATACTAGCGGCCAACCTCCTAAGCTAACAAGAGCGCGCCCAGAGCTCAGGCTCCTGGGTCGGGGCCGACGACACATCGTACTTCTCCTTCCAGGCAACACCCTAGTAATAGGCGGGCTGCTCGAGTGACAGAACTCGCAGAGGAGAGAACAGAGGGTACGCAAACTGGCAAGGATCACTCTGTGAGATGCGCCCATTTGCGAGGGGTGAGGGCCCACGAGTATCTCCTGACTCTTGAGGCCCCAGCCTTGCATCAATAACGGCTGACACCGTGTCCCTTATTGACGATAGAAGCTACGCCGAGACATACTCAGGCGAGTGTGAGCGAGACGCCGAGCGTCCAATCTTCTCTGCCTTCAACCTCCTCTTATGCCTTCCAGTGGAAGAACGAACGAGAACAGCTGCAGCCGCTCCACCTAAGGCCCAACCCTGGCGTCCATAGGGGCAGACACCGTATCCCTATAAACAGACGAAGTTGCGATTAGACAGTTTGCTCCCCACAGATTGTGCGCGAGATGCAGAGTGACGTAGATTCTCTAGAAGATATATGCAAGGAGACGGAAGCCTAGACGACCTGTCCCACGGCATGGGACGGGTACGCGTGCCTCCTCTAAGAGGAGTAGCCTTCTTCTCACTCTTGCAATCCTAGAGCTAACTAGTGCTAACGAGAGTCAATGCTCACACGCAAGCAAGTCCGACACTGAGGTCGCCGCTCACAAGGCGGAGAGCGAACACTCACACGCAAGCATAATCCGCCATCAACCCCCAAGAGAGTTAAAGCATGGCTAGCGAGAGCCAACGCTCACTCGCAGGCGAGCAGAGAAACAGAGCACAAGTAATCCGCCTGCAGTCTAGGGACAAACGTTCGAAATCAGGAGGAATGCAGTAATTCTATACACCAAGCTGATCAGGCGTTTGGAATAACTGTCTCCTCCTTACAAGTGATTCCTGTCACAAGTCATTTAGATACTTGATTCACTATGTCCAGATGGCTCAACAAGCCAACGTGCACACACACACGCTTTACCATGCTTGCCTGGACATCTATAAATAAACCAGGCTGGGTTTGGTCAGGCTGTGCCTTGTGAAATGTGTAAGAGATTCAACTTCTGCTTGCGAGTTGAGCAATTAATTTTACTTGTATGAAAATAAATAAACTTTAAAGGATATTCAATATATAACTCCATTTCATTCAGTTAGTTAAATACTAAGAGCATATCTATGTTGCATTTTCAAACTAATGTGCAACTTGATGACAATAACAAAGATACATTTCGACATACATTTATTTACAAGAAACATCCATATTATCTCATATTATTCTGTAATAATTGCAAGGGTACATAAAGGGAATGGAAACGATAAAGCATTCAATTTATAAAGATTATAAGATAACTACATTTTGACAGATAAACTATTTCGTGATAAACACTTCTTCATTTTAAAGAGCCATCAAGGATGTTAGTGTTTCAAATTAAAAATAATTTTTGGAAAATATACTTATAACTTAGAGTTATAATCTACAACATGGCAAATGTTAAATAATAATTTTCATATCACGACAATGTAATGCAATTTGGTTTCAAAGAGAAGTACAACTTCGAGTAGCACGCACTAAGGGTATCTGACGTCATATAACAGAATCCCCTTTTTTGCGTACAACGTACTACACAAACAGTTAGCGCTTCCGAAGCGTGAAGGCTCGTCTCTAGCGCAAGTCGCCATAACAACCCATGTGCTGCACGTGCTGCACGTGTCTCTCTTGCAAGTTACCCTTGTCACACATTACTGAATGTGACGATTGCGTTATAAACAATGTTTCTAAATGTCATGAGAATATACAAATTATTGCCTGTTTAATGTATTTATTATTGAGATAAGACCAGCAAATTATGAAAATTTTTTACTCTCATTAATTATAAAATTCAAGAAAAATACCTAGTTGGGTAAAACAATTATTCCAATATCTGTAGCAAATACATAATTAAATGAAATGGTAAATAAATAACCGCCAAAAAATTATATATTTCGATTTCTTTCATTGCTCATAATTTTTTTTATTCTTTCGTGTCTTTGTTTACTGTGTGTAAGCTAGACCATAATGCTTTGCGCTTGAAAATAATAGACTGGATCTATATTTAGACTGGAAAACACCTTTACTAATTAATGCAATTTCTCGGCTTATTTTAGGTTGAAATTCTTTTGGAAAAATTAAGTGTATTTATTTCACGGAGATAGATTTTTGGAATTCTTTTCGATATGTTCATCAACATCCTTGAAGGCTCTTTAAGATTAGCGGGAAAATCACACACCATCAATGTTTGACGTAGAGTTATGATATTTCACTATAATATCAGAATATTTCACAATATCAATGACGTTACCATAAAATCATGGATTATACATAGAAGCAACTCAATTTAAAATAAGGTAATCTTTTATTTGAAGTTGGCTTGACGTGTTTGAATTATTCATCAAATACCATATGCCACAACAACGGTTAAAGGCGCTGTAGGATGTTTTTCGCATATTATGTTTTCTCAAATTTGCCATTTATTATTAAAATTTATAAAATATATTGGTATGTTAATGGGTAAAACATCTCATATAGTGTTATTTAGCCATTGGTAACACTTACAGCACCTTTAAAATGATAAAGCAGTTTATTAAGCTGCATTATTTTCTTGCTGAATTCGCCAATCATCAACTTATTAAAACAACAAAAACAACAACATCTGTTACGTTACCCTGTCTAAATCAAAACATTGAGATCAGGAATTCACATAATGAGGCAAATACATAAAACCATAAAGAGTTTAATTCTGGAAACACCGTATTTCATGTTCCAATACAATTGGACTGTCGTTTTCATATAAAAATCTTTGTACATTGAGACAGCGGACAGGACAGAAATAGTCTGATACAATTTTGATATAAAAAAAAACTAACAAATAGAGAATATTTTGCCATGATTTTGATGCACAAAGAAACTAAGCAAAATGTCTAATTGGTTTGGAAAAACAAAGATCCCCAATCGTGTTGAGAACACAACATGCAGTCCTTAGATGCTATATTTTCAGGACATGTCTCTTATCAGGAAACTATCATTAACCTGATTTATTAATCCATTCAGAAGTTCAACCATTCATAAATCACTGGTTGAAAAAACACAATATACAGAAACAAAATCCAGTTTCTTTGCATTCACACAATGACATAATTATGTGAAAACGTGTACAAACAATCTGTCTACTGCAACCATATGAATGAACAACAATCATATGAATTATCTTGTTACAACTATATGAAATCTGAAATTATATTTCAGTAATTTCAACGTTGTACTGGGATGAGAGTTCGTCTTCCCCTGAAATAAATTGTGACTGCCTTTTAATTTTCAGTATCGTTTACATAGACATTTTATTAAACCATGACTCATTAAAACCATTGTTTTTTATTGGTTTGTTTAACATTGAAACGACGTTCGAATACACAATTTACCGCGTTTGAATTCTTCATGACGTAACATTCTAGGCCAAAGTATGCCATTGAAATAACATGCATAAATCAGTTATCATCGCTTTGCGGTTTCATTGAAATAAATACTTGTATGTTATCTATAAGATTAATCTATTAACCTTTTTTTTAAAGAAATAAGAATGCAGGTATGTGGATTAAGTTGTATATTTACATTGGTGTTGAAATCAATGGTCTTTTGCTGGTCTGTTTGTCAGGTGTCTCAGGACATGGACGTTTCTTGCGTTGGCTTCTGGCTAGCCTAATCGTGGTCAGCAACTCTGCCTCGTTCTTCTGGATGAGACTGTCTACTTCATTGCAGTGGACATCTTGTCCCAGGTTGAGCTCCACATGTCCATCTCTTTTGACTAGACATCCACTGCCCTCAAAGTCTGGAAGTTCTGCTTCGGGATTCCAAACAGTTTGAAAGTAATGGACTTGAAGGTCTATCAACTTGGCCAACTGTTCTAGGGCACTGGTGGGTGGCATCCACAGATTTGGATTTCGTGTTACTTTGTCCCTGACATCTTGAAAAGAAGGCTTGTCAGAATCAAGTCCCGGTGGACAGTACAGTGACTTGACCAGTTGCAGGTACACATCTTTATGAAGTATCCCGTCAGTTTGGTTGAGAAGGCGGGGCAACACATCTGCTCTCAGTATTGTGTCCGTTCACCTCTTGTGGGAAATTCCATGAAACTTGGGAAGAAAATCATTTCCTCCCAAGCACAAAGCAAGAGATGCATTTTGTCCAATTGATTGGAGCTTGAAATGAGCTTCACGTGATTCTAAAATTCCAGTCATGTTGTACAGGTCTGGTTTAGGTTTCTGGAGCAGGACAAATACTGGGTTCTTGAATTTCCCATCCGAGTTTCTAGGCCAGTGTCCGGATAATCCAAACAAATGGACTGAAATACTGTCAATATCTCGTGAAGAAACAACACTATACTTGCGCCATTTCAGCTTCACCCTTGCTCACTGTCGCAGTTTGCGTTTGAGGTCCTTGCATCCTTCAACCTGAGTTATGTCCATCTCTTCCTCAACCTTGAAAACTCCCTTTTGGAAGCAATACCTATGAACAATGTATTGACCAATTCCATAAGAATGTTTATCCAGGATAGCTTCTGAAAGGTGACAATCTTGTTCCTTGTTAACACTGCTTGGTGTCATGTTGTCCATCATTTCAAGCCCTTTTCTACGAAGAATGAGTTCAGCTGTTGGTAGCACATGTTGTAGATCCTTTTTGGTGACAACCATCCCTTGGAATGTTTTCTCTTCGGCCTTCCTTTCAATAAAAGATGCAAAGGAGCGTTCTGTGTTGTCAAGAGATCCTTTAAGTTTATCCTTCCGCGCTTCTGTTATCTCAGCCATGGTATCAACAATAGCCATTTTAGGGATAATTGATGACAGTGCAGCTCCTGGTCTAAAAGCCTTCAGTGCATCACGGTGATCCATTTCACGCTGGGTGTCTAGGGCAATGTTGAAGTTACTACCTTGATGTGGAGTGGTGAAAAGACTTGCTTTCAGTTGTTTGTGAAACATGCCAGCTGTGTAGTGTTCATGAAGCAGTTCAACACAAAATGTTGCATATGAGCTTGCACCATTCAAAAATGCAAAAGGAAGTGATCTTTTTACAGCACTTAACATCAGGTTATACCAATGAGGTCCTCCGAGTCGATCTGCAAGACAGATTGCAACAATTTCATCACAGTGGTTCATCATGTCTTCATGAAGTGAAACTGTTGCATTGGTTGATGACTGCAATGTCATGAATTGTTCATATCGATCACTCCATGCTGTTTGTAGTTTGAAGAGAGAGCCTGATTCCATTTCTCTTATAAATTGATCTTGTTCATCAGAGGATAGATTGGCAAGGAAGTTGGTCAGAAAGGCAATGTGAAATGCAAAAGCCAATCGTTTTATATTTTTGGCTGCAGTCATGATGTTGTGGAAGGTTATGAGTTTTTTCCAATCCTTTTCATGTTATCATCTTTCATGTACTGAAGGAGTTCATGAAGACCAGCATTTTTATAAGCACTGAAAAGGTTAAGGTTTTTTTCACTTTTTCAAATGCAGAACTGGAAATTCCGGGAGAAACTGCTGAAATACAGCTTCCTCTTTCATCAGTAGAATGGGTTTTTTGGACAGTTTGTGGTCTGGAGCTAACATAATTCTGTCACTATGAGTATTGTTGGTAAGTCGGCCAAGGCTCTGAAGTGTTTCCAACAACATTTCCCTAAGTTTTGCTTTGTCATCATCCCTACCAACTGCTGGTGTTGGATGTCTTGTCAAAAGTGGTGGGACTTGAAAAACGGGGAATTCTAAACTCTCTGGTTCTGTGATCGATTCTGATTGTAACATGGTGTCGTCGTCAAACGCATCTACATCTGGGCTCTTCTTTTCTTGCATCGATGTTTCAATGTTGTCTCCAAGATTTAAAGATTCCATTGTCTGATTCAAGTCATTGAGGTTAGACTCTTCTTGGTCATGAATGTTGCAAGTGATAGAATTCCCAATGTCAGGCCATAATTTGAACAACCCCCATGTGCTATGAACATCAAAAGTGCTAAGCATTTTTTGCTCTTGCGGAAGGAGTTTGAATAACATATTCTCGATTCATACGGTCACAGCTGTGTCCAGGTTCTGCATCACAATTTGCTGTGTGCCACGTTGCAACTAGGCTACATTCTCTTGGCAACCCTTTAAGCGTCATTGGGATAGTACACAGTTGGGAAGTTCTTTTTTCACCTGGGTTTGGGTCTGCATGAGTTTGTAAGGCGCACCAGATTATCAAGACCAAGGATTACAAAGCAGTCCTTCATGGCAACACTTGAACTTGAAATGTCTTCCTCAAATACCTGTTTGTAACTCATAGTGTACTTCTTGATAAATGTTTTGTAGAAACAAGTGTATACATCACACTCCATTTTTCAAACTTTGTGAAATCCCCATTTCGTTTGTCAATGAGAATACCGTGGATGCAGACTGATAGTTGAATAGTAATTCAACAGAATTCATCTCAGGAAGTATACCACAATGTATTAAACTGGTTCAGTGTGTTCAATCCAATGTCAAGAAGAGAATATAACCTTTGTATCTTTTTTTGAAACAATTATTGTTGCGAATCCTGAGAGCGGCATATGCTTCTTTTGTTCAGAAACAGTCCAGTGAACAAGATGTGGATAGGTAATGTGAGGAAAAGATTCCACTCACGAAACAAGGAGAAGCTCATCCAATCTAAAGGATTCTGAATCCATTCCCTAACATCCTTTATGCACTCATTGCAAAACATATCTCCTTTGGATTCAGTCATTTCTGTTGGCTCATCATCTACAGCTGTTTCAAACTTTGATACATGAATCGCTGACAGTAAAAGCTTCTTTCCAACAAAGGCATTATACAGGTCATATCTATGAAAACTCTTTTCAGGGCGGTTGGCACATTTGTAGCTGTCTAATGTCTCTGAAACTAAAAACACTACCTCATGGACAGATAATTTGTGTTTTTCTGAAAGTTTCCTTTGCAAGAGGAATGCAATGTTCTCCAGGTCAGGTATTGGTACCTCTCCGTCGTCTCTTGGAAGTTCCACACACATATGGACACCATCTCTTGAATTGCAGGTATCTACACACTGCATGCATACTGTTTTGAATTTTCAAAACGCAAATGTATTGAAAGTGTGGCTGCCAGCTGACCCAAAATGTGAATGACAACTGAAACCTCACATCTTTTATTGGTCACACATGCAGATGCTTCTCTTCTCAATTTGTGTCTTTCTATGACATTGTCACATGAAGCTCGTAACTGTGTTGTTAATGTTTCAGACGATGTACACTGGTCATAATATAACCATTTCGCTTGCACAACATCTTCAAGGTTGACAAAACCTTCTGGGTGTTTGGAATGAAAATGCCATTCGAAAAGACATATTTTGTTCCATGATTGTTGTTGAAATTGTTGTTTGTAGCATGTGTAGAGGGAAGGAATTTCCAGTAACTGTATTTCTGACTGTAGGCCCTCAAGTTGATCACTTTCAAACAGAGGGTTTTCAGCAACTGTTTGATACACTTCCAAAATAGTGCTTCTTTGATCATGTTTTGGTTTTGATTGTTTGTTACTTTGAGGACCAGAAAGGAGTGAGTCTGTGACCTCTTTGCACACCATCCGGCAAATTCCATTAGTACTGGCATGATTAAAGCAATACCGTATTAAGGATTCAAATGATAAATAATTCTTGTTACTGATAGTTTTTACAGACGGATAATGGTAGTTTTCAACCTCCCTCAAAATGTTGAACTTGCGTGTTTCTTTATCACCATCACATTTAACTGTTTTGAGTAATTGACAAAATCCATCCAATTCAAAGAAAAGTGTTTCAGTGTCCGTGATAAATATCAAGGTTTGAAGTGTCACAAGCGCTGGTGAGATGTGCATAATGCTTGAGTACCTCTGGCAGATGTGATCCTGCAATGTAAATGAGCAAGTAGTAGATACTTTGTACTTCTGATGTACTGGTAAAACAATGTAGCTTAACAACAATAACATTAATCAGCACTCTAGTATTTGTAGAATTTAGTTTTATAAGCAGGAACTGACAGAAAATTAGCAGCAACTGAGAATAACTAGTAAGAAAATTTTAAAAGTATCACGTGTTAAGTAAACCATCTTAAAGGTACTGTGAGAGCTACTTATAGTTATCAAATATGACAACACAACCATTCAATTACAAATTTATTTTGTATTCAACGGGTATGTGTGCACCTAAACAAGGCACATTTTAGGAGTTTATGTGAAATGATAGACTATATTCTTAATAAATGTTCACTATATTTCCAGATGTGTGGAATTCATAAAACCTTTTAAACTAGTTTTCTCCTTTTCCTATAAATAGTTTATAAAAATTGCTTCAAATGTTTGTGTCTTCAGCATGTACCGGTAACTTAATTATGTTGGAATAGACATTAGGAGATATGTATCATGCTACACTGTGTATAAGTGGAAATAGTTCAGTGGAAGTAGTGGACCGAGTACGGCACTCTAGGAATGGACAATAATAATAATAATAATAATAATAATAATAATAATAATAATAATAATAATATTTTTTTAAAATAATAGTACGTTTTTGATTAAACGTAATTATTTATACTTACCTGTTGACTAGACCTACTTTGCCTTACCTCCTAAGGGTAATGCTATTTCAACCTTAATACAGACGAACTTGAAGAGTGGAGAAGGGGTGCGTAAAATCCCTTATCCAAGGGCCGGTAAGTCTAGGTGGTCTCGTGACGTCACTACCTGTTCATATCACTCTCCGAAAGTCCCAAAGGAAAGACAGACCAAGTGGGGAGGATGGGAGGGCCTAGAGCGTAGGTCTAGTCAACAGGTAAGTATAAATAATTACGTTTAATCAAAAACGTACTATTATTTAAATACCTATCTGTTGACTAGACCTACTTTGCCTAGAATCCCACCGCAAGGAGGCGGGTCAGTAGATACATGGTAGTGACGAGACCAGCGACTAGCCCTGAGTGTAAGCTAACCTACGAGTCCTCCACCCTGTGGTGAGGACAAGGCACAGCCCGGGAGATACCATCTCTACCGCTAAGCGGATCGAAGAGACAACCCTGCCACTCAACTTCCGATCAACACACCACCCCCCAAACCCCAACAGGGAGGGGGGTGTTAAAGCGAAGTTAAAGAAAAAACCAACAGACACGAGAGCTAGTAATGTAAACCATGTTTATTTACTATAAGTCTCAAAAGCGTCTAAGAAGGATGACCCCTTCTTGGTCTGGTTGGGGGGACCACCTTCGTCTGCGCGAAGACCTGTGGACCCAGCCTAGAGATGCCTTCAAGATCTGCTGTGGAGACATCTCGTAGGTAATGGAAGGCGAAAACCTCTGATGAACGCCAAAAACACCCTGCCATGACATCCGAAAACGCGATGTTGCAGTGATAAGCCATTGTGGCTGAAACTGCTCGGATCTCATGAGGGATGGAACGCGACGGCGGAGGCAAATCAGCGGCCTTGTACGCATCAATTACCGCCGACCTTAGATACACCCCAAACGCTCGCTTATCAAGCTCCTTGGTGCTCCTCGGTGAGTGAGGCAAGAAACAGACGACGCCTGCCATCCCTCAGCCTGCGGGTACACCCTCAAGGCTCTCACCGGACACAGAGAGAGATCTCCTGAGTCAGAACCCAGAACCGTGATAGAGAACGTACGGTCAGCTTCATAAGCTGCCTGGTCCTTACAGACAAAGTCGGGAGCCAACTCAAGAGAGGTCGATCCCCCCCTCCCTGACCTCATAACGTAGAAGGTCCGCCTGCAACGCATGGATTTCCGAAATCCGCGCTGCGGAGGCCATAGCCCCCAGAAAAAAGACCTTGCATGTGAGAGGGAGAAGGGACACGTCGGAGAGCGGTTCACGTATCGGAGCGAAGGTGGTTGTGCACAATGGCTAAGTCCCACTCAGGTGGACGAAGCCTGGACCTGCCGTCAACCAAACGGAATGTTTTAATGAGGTCCTTGAGGACCGACACATCCAATCCTGGCGATCTCTTCCTGAGGACAGACAGGATAGCAGACATGTTGGTGTTGATTGATGGCTCGAGCCCACGACCGCGAGACTAGGAGTCTCGCGCTCTACCGACTGAGCTAGCCCGAGACCGCGATGTTACAGTGGTAAGCCATTGTGGCTGACACTGCACGGATCTCATGCGGGTTGGAACGCGAAGGAGGAGGCAGGTCAGCGGCCTTGTACGCATCAATGACCTCAGGTACACCCCCAACACTCGCTTATCTAGCCCTTGGGCTCTCCTAGGCGAGTGAGGCAAGACCAGCCTTAACAGCTGCCTGGTTTTGTAACAGTTCCAGACTTGTTGCAAAATCCAAAACATGGGACGATGAACCCGTTCTTAAATAACAAACTGAAAGAATGCAAAGATTCAGAGGGGTGCCGAACAGGAGACACAACCCCCTGAAGACTGCCACGTTCCGTTGCCACTGCGCTTCCAGGAAGAAGTACCAGACCTACGAATGGCCGAAACATACTCCAGGAAGTCTGAAGACGAAAGAATGACACCCTCGTTACACAGGTTCTTGCACTTCATACAAGGCAAGACCTAACAGACTTCCTACCTCCGCAAATGTACAAAATGCAGAGTACGTAGTGACGCAAACACCGAGGTAGTAGAGTAACTAGGTGACTGATAGTCGAGTCACTGACGAAACCCTCGAGACACTACCAGGTGATTGACAACGAGCCACTGACGCATGTAAGCTAGGGGAGGTGAGTGAAACTCAAATCACTTAACAGGTGAGTGACAGACGAGCCACTGACGCGTGTAATCTAGACGAGGTGAGTGACAGTCGAGTCACTTAACAGACGAGTGACAGACAAGCCACTAACGTGTGTAGTCTAGGCCAGGTGAGTGACAGGTGAGTGACACTCAAATCACTTAACAGATGAGCGACAGGCGCGTCACTAACTTGCGTAAACTAGACGAGGTGAATGACACACGAGTGAGTGAGTGAGTTGGGGTTTAACGCCGCTTCCAAGAGTATTTCACTTATATCGCGGCTGCTAGTTTTATGGCAGGGAGAAAGCCCGCAACGCCATGTGGCTATGCACTGCGGTGAAACCTGCGAGCAGCGGCTGGAACTAGCGAACCATGGTTGGTATTACGCTGAAAATCAGAGTAGCATTGCAGCCAAACCTAACTGCGTGTAGAACAGTTCTCTACTGCAGACAAAGTTGCCGTGCCCCTGGCAGGATTCGAACCCCGGACCTTTTGATCCGAAGCCGAACGTGCTAACCACTGCGCTATCCCGCCCCTGAATGACACACGAGTCACTGACGCGAAACACCTACATAAGGTAGTGTAAGAACTAATTCCTGACACTAAGAAACAACACTTCCGATAGCTTAATTACTCCAAAAACACCAACACGCACTCGTCGCAACGAAAATCCTTCTCACACAAGTCCTTACACTTCCTAAACAGCAAGTGAGGATCCTTGATAGTGGACTTCCTACCTCCGCAATTCGTGCAGAAGGCAGAGTACATATTGAAGTAACAACGTGAGTGATAGTCAATCACTGACCCACGCGCGTAAGCTGATGAAGTGAGTGACAGGAGATTGACCCTCAATCAGTTAACACTAACGTGGGCGAGGTGAGTGACAGTTAGGTCACTTACTGACAGGCGCGTGGTGAATGACAGTCGATTCACGACGCGAAATGCAAAGTAGAGTAGTGTAAGAACGAAGTTCTGACATAGGAAGAAAACAACCCTTCTGATAGCTAATTACTCCAAAAACACCCAGAGTGTAAACTCACGAAAACGTAGAACGAAAACGCTTAAGTGAAAACACGCAAGGCGAGACGAGAGAGACTATCGAAAGTGTTGAAGGCAGAGGCTCCGAACCCGAAGGGTGCGAAGTCCAAAGACTGACGAAGCGAGACACTGGCGAAACGAGTCACTGGCGAAACGAGTCACAGACGACACGAGGCAATCAAGTCGAGTCGTAGGTGAAGGCGAGTGACAGGCAAGGCGAGTGAGAAGCGAGTCAAGTAGAATCGAGCCTAAGGCGAGAGACAGGTGAGTGACAGTCCGTTCCCTTACGCAGGTGAGCGATAGACGAGATACTCACACGTGAATGTAGACGAGGTGAATCACTGACTAGCTAAGTAGCGTAGCGTAAGACACAACAAATCTTCCGATAGCTAATCGAGAGAGTTGAAAGCGGACCTGCCACGCTGACTTGACTAAGTGGAACTTCCGCGAACGAAGCCACTTCGGATAACATAGCGATTGCGTCAACCACTGGCGGATCCTCCAACAACACCGTACCCCCAGCCTTCGTTTCTATACTGATGAACGGAGGGTTCGACCCGTCGACGTAGCGGACGTCACGCTCCGGCGAGGAATCACGTGGAGGTGACACCACCGTGACACGACGCGTAGGGTGTGAGGGGTACGCGATGGGGTCGCGGAAGCGGAGGCCCTAGCGGACGTAGAACGCGAACCCTGAGGTACGACATCCGCATTGGGTTCACACAGTAGCGTAGTCGTAGTGTGAGTGGGTAAGGTCCGCGGACCCAGACGCGCATCGAGCAAGGAAGAGACCATATCCTTGACGGATGCCAGAAGGAGGGACGGATTGACCTTGTCAAACCTAGCCTTCTTGGACTTCTTCTTTTTGCTCTTGGGCGTAGTGGGTCCGCCAACCTTAAGCCTAAGCGAAGACAACCGCTTGTCTGGCGAAGGAGGGGACAACGGGCGAGTCCGCGGACGAGAACTGGAACACGACGGCGGAGGGGGGGGAGCGCGAATCCTTCGACCCCCTAGCGGGTTCGGACAGGACCGACGATTCCCTGTCATATTCATCCGCCCGTTCCGTGAGGACAATGTCTACGTCCTCCTCCGGAGACGGATGACGAATGTGAGACATCTCCCTACGTTGAGCTGACGACGCACGCTTCTGAAGCGAAGCCCTATCAGCCACAGAAACGTACGCGTGGAACTCCGATTCGGAGAGAGGAGCGCACTCGTTGCAACGGTACTCCTCTTCGCAAAGGTCCTTACACTTCCTACATAACAAGTGCGGATCCTTAGAGGTGGACTTCCTGCCTCCGCAATTCGTGCAAAAGGCGGAGTACATGGCGGACGAAACGATAAGACGCGTAACGTAAGCGAAGGTAGGGATAGTCGAGTCACCTACGCTGCGTGGCGAAACGCGAGACACTCGCTCGCATAGCGTAGACGAGGTGAATCCCTACAGAAAGACACCTAAGTAGCGTAGCGTAGACGAGGTGAGTCACACACGTGAAACACCCAAGCGGCGGAGCAAAAGCACAACAACTCTGACGATATGCAATCAAGAGAGTTGAACCAAAAACTCTGAACTCGAAGAGCACGAAGTCAAAATCAAGTAACGACCCGCCAAGGTAAACAAAGACGAACAAGCCAGACAAAAACTAGGCTAAACACTTACAAGATAATTCAATCTTTATTTCACAAAAGCACAACAACTCTGACGATATGCAATCAAGAGAGTTGAACCAAAAACTCTGAACTCGAAGAGCACAAAGTCAAAATCAAGTAACGACCCGCCAAGGTAAACAAAGATGAACAAGTCCACTCGTGCGTGCACCAAACCGTAAGTGACTGGCGTAGCGAGTCACTTGAACCAAAGTGATTCACCCTTAGGATGAGTCGCGTAGATTCGACCTAAGGCGATGCCAAAGGCGAATGGTAGGCGAAAGCTAGCAACGGGCAACGCTTGTCACTGACGAGGAGTGTATCCACTGCTCCTTAACCAAGCTAGTCACCAACCTTAGGCGAACAACTAGCGAAGCCAGTGACAGGCGAGGCGAGAAGCCAAGCAAGACGCGAAGCACTTGAGTACGGACCGCAGGCGTATGACAAGCGAAAGCGAATGACAAGCGAAGCAAGCCAAACGCGTAGGAGAGATTCCACTGCTCCTTTACCCTACGCAAGTCAACAACCCACAGTTCCCTAGAGTACAGACCGAAAGGCGTATGACAAGCGAAAGCGAATGACAAACGAAGCAAGCCAAACGATTAGAAGAGATACCACTACTCCTCTACCATACGCAAGACAAACACCTAACAGTTAGCACTAGAGTACGGACCGCAGGCGTATGACAAGCGAAAGCGAATGACAAGCGAAGCAAGCCAAACGATTAGGAGAGATACCACTACTCCTCTACCATACGCAAGACAAACACCTAACAGTTAGCACTAGAGTACGGACCGACAGGCGTATGACAAGCGAATTAGGAGTGATTCCACTGCTCCTTTACCGTACGCAAGTCAACAACCCACAGTTAGCACTAGAGTACGGACCGAAAAGCGCATGACAAGCGAAAGCGAATGGCCAGCGAAGCAAGTCAAACGATTAGGAGAGATGCCACTACTCCTCTACCATACGCAAGACAAACACCTAACAGTTAGCACTAGAAAACGGACCGAAAGGCGTATGACAAGCGAAAGCGGATGACAAGCGAAGCAAGTCACACGCGTAGGAGAGATACCACTGCTCCTTTACCCTACGCAAGTCAAACACCCAACAGTCAGGTGAGAGAAAACAAAGAATCACGAGCTGCACGTGCGGCGCATGCAATCCACCTACTCCGGGTGGTCGCTAGCTAGCACATGTCAACAAGGCCCCTTGAAAACTAACACCTACTTGAAAACAGATTGCAAACACAACCTGCACTACCGAAGAATAAAGTTGAGGGTATCTCTTGACCAAACAAGAGAAAAAATAGCAAGTTAGCAACACAAGCCGCTAAATACCCAGTCACAGAACAAAACACGTCTGCCTTGCTCTGCAACTTTTAGGAGAGTGATATGAACAGGTAGTGACGTCACGAGACCACCTAGACTTACCGGCCCTTGCATAAGGGATTTTACGCACCCCTTCTCCACTCTTCAAGTTCGTCTGTATTAAGGTTGAAATAGCATTACCCTTAGGAGGTAAGGCAAAGTAGGTCTAGTCAACAGATAGGTATTTAAATAATAATAATATTAAATAATAATAATAATAATAATAATACGTCGCTACTTTACTAGCTTACATAAATAAGTTGAATGTAACTAAAATTCTAATTTGCCATAGTGCACAAAATGATATTTGATTCGGAACAATATGATCTATTGAAATGTTCTTGACAATCTCCTTTTTTTAGAAACAAATTCAACATAATAGTCTATAGCTGTGGTTATATAGCTGGCTAATGTAAAACCACTCATTCTCTATAACAGTTGATTGATCTTCCAAACCAATTAAAAACAATATTCGCTATATATTCGTTCGACATTTCTTTTTACATTGACCGGTCATATTGCTAATATATTTCATATAAAAGACACTTTATGAGATTCCCTATATATCTCTACTGATGTTTTGTTTGCAATTATCATGATGGTTTCGCAAGTTTAACTAAATATTGGAATCACTAATACTTTTCTGAAATACCGCAAGTAATCATTCTTCATGTTATTTGGTGCCTAACACACTTATTTTGGCTATTGGCTAATGATCATTGTCTTTTCATGACTTATCTTAGATCAAATAATGCCACACCAATCAATGATAGATATGAACGAAGACATTATATGCGTGGACAGACATTATCATATGAAGTTGTTTTAAAGCTGTATTACACTTTCCCATTAAATCCTACAATCAACAATTGACATTGACACTACAAAATATTATTTTGATCATATTGCTTATATTGTTTCTTTCATTTTTTTCTGTTTTATCTTAATTTGTTCCTTATGTTGAAATCTTGTTTGCTTCTAAGTTTATATCTTTTGAAATATCCCTTATATATTACAAGTCTCATGAATATCACACATTGAAAATATTTAGTTAATCAAAGCAAATTTCTGCATTAATTTTTGGCAATGATAATAAAACAGAATGTTATACACGATGTATCATGGCAATTTTGTTATGCAAAGTAAACATAGTGATTAAGTAAAAATAAAATGTCATTTGACATCAGTTTTAATTATGAACAACTTTTACAAGAAGGATTATAAATATTCCTGTCCTGTTACTTTAAAAAATTATTATAAAATGTTTCAACACACACATGCATGGTGTTCAATGTAATGAAGATAAATAATTCAAATTAAGTTTACTTACATCATCACTCCTCGTGTGGTTCTCTCCTCTCGGACAGGCTACTGTTTGTTGTGTAATGTGTACTCTGGTTTACATCAAGTAAAATTTAAGTAAAATTGAAACCAATTTCTGACTATCTTCAATTGTGAATATATAAATGAATTTGTAACTCTACACCCCCTATATAAATCCTAAGATGATGCTACCAGTTTGTTTACTTTAGCATAACACACCCACTACCGAGGTTGCCTTGTTCCAGCCTCCCCATGAGTCCCCATGAGTCTGGCAGGAAGAATGTCAGCAGGCCAGGGTTAATTGCACAATGACATATTTACAAGATTGACCAGATAGCAGGTTGCTCATGTGGAGTAGAAAGTTGAACGTTTGTCCCTAGACTGCCTGGTAGACAGACAAGCAATTGACAACTTTCATGACTAGCCCGCCTAGCACGTGCAACCCATGCCTTGCCATACAGAATGACTAGACAAACAGGTCCCAATACTAACACTAGGGAGCTCGCGATCAAGGTACATACCGGCAAGACGATCCAACTGAAATGACAGATCGGGTATGGTCACGTGGTTTACCTGTTCGCAGAATGTCTCGATTTGCACGTGCATATTTCCGAAACTTCGGCTATAAAACCAAGCGTGAAATAAAATGTTTGCTCACTTCGGAATTTTTCTTATTTTGTGGGAAGATATTTCGACTGCTTCGATCCAAGAAACATGAGTTAGTAAAGTTTTTGTTCATTTATTTTATACGGAGTTACTGATTACTCTCAATTTCATTGGGTGACATGTCATCTGATTTGCCTGATTAGCATAATTTGTGTTTTTATTTCATTTTTCGTAAAGTCGAAACCTAGCGGCAAAATGAAGGCTTTGTGTACATTATAATGAATACTATATTATTTATGCATTGTATGAGAAATCGCCAGGGCGTCTACTTTCCGGATTTTGTAACAATTTGACTAATGTTGATTTACTTCCGGATTCCACAAAATGAATGACATGCAACTCATAATTCCCTTAAATGACATTTTATGTGCGCTTCTATGGGATGAAGGTAAATGTGAGGATAATAAAGGGTAACAATTGTGTTTTTTACACTTGAAACCAAACGTATGTGTAATAATTTTTCATCACTTTATCGGAATCATACTTTACAAGATGTGATTGTCTTTGTTGTTCTCATTACAGTGTGATATACTTTATTTTCCCCTATTTTCATATGCAGTGACACCCAGGCGAGTAGAAATGGCCGCTGGTACAACAAGAAGCGAGCCTATTACGACTGTGTGCTCTCGACTTGATACACAATTCAGTCGTAGACTGATCAGCTATCACGCTCTGTCCTGTATGGTTCAAAACGGCGTCATGTAACACAATATTTTAATTGCAGTGCCAGTATTGCGAAAGCGCCTTGAATTTTATGTACACTGGTAAAACAAACAACGGGCGTTCGTCTGTTGAGGAGTAATGTAAAATAAACAATATCTATAAATGGATAGTTTGATAAGCGTTTCTTTTCTTTTTAGAAAATGTAAATTTGTGTGATGTAAGTATTTCCAAAATGTTTAGATGATTTACAAAAAGTTCATCATTTGAATCAACCAAATAAAATTGATATTGTGACATGTATGGCTGTTGGATTTGATAATTGTCAAGGAAGGAATGTAAATGGTACGCCACTGTATAGTCAATTTGAACATTTTTATAGCAAAATGATTCATGGTATATACCAAAGTTGGCTCAAGTCAGTGAGAACAATATTTCGTTTCGTCACCGAGTTCGGATTTTACACAACACCTTATAGTTAGCATTTCCGGAATAGAGCCGGAAGGGCATTTCAGGCATTGTTTTTAAACTCTTTTTTACATACTCGAGAGGTTCAGTTGTTACGTTGGATTGAAAGCTCCATGTTGGGATTCAACACCCAATAAGGTATGCAATGACTTCATAGTGATAAGAAGTATTATCCGCCACGTATTTCAGAACAATTTACCCCAGCGTTTGTGAGTTTGGAAATCGTCGCGATGTCCCTACTAACACCAACCCCGACCAAAAGGCCGAGTAATTAGCAAGAATTAGTTCAGCCGCATGGACAGGAGGGGAGTACATGGAGTCAAGATGAGGAAATATAACAAAGGTAAACCTTCATTTATTCATCAGAGAAACACAGCATAAAGTCGAGAGAGAACGCACGTGTGACCGTGTGCTCGCTCAACAAAATAGGGAATGATGACGTCACCGATGTCACGTGGCTCGAAGGCCACCTATATCGGATATCGTCCCTTTTTATTATGTGTGATCTATGTTGGGGAACGCTTCAGGGGGAAGCGTTGGGCAATGTTGGTTTTTCAAACCTGATAAGTATGTAAAAAATATATATAAACACCTGTTAATAAAGTTCATTTTATTTATTTCATTTATTGTTCTTTTACCATAAATTTATTTTCAATGCTTTAATCATTGTCGTATACTTTTATTCTAAAGTTTGAAAAAGGTTTGTCAAACATAAGGTGTCGAGTGATTTTATATCGGACGACTGACGACCGAAAAAGTAGCCAATCATTTCGAAATAACGAAATGGATTTTGACAAGTTATGCTACAGTTAGCAACGCAAATTGGATGTGTTTTCTCATTAAACAAATACAAAATTATTTTCCATAATAAGCCTATAACTGCTGTACAAAGTCTCACCTAAAGAATCTGATAGTCAAAACAGATAAAAAAGGAATGTATGTCACTCAGTAGAATGCTGCAATATGTTATTATACCATTTTATGGAAACTAAACGGAGTGTCATGAAAGGCGCTGTAGCACATCTTACTGAAATAAAGTGATCTCACATAAATATAAATAAGTGTTACCAATGGCTGAATGCAACTCCATGATCAAGAACAAGAGTTCTAAAACGAATGTACATGGTTCGGTTATCATCGAGCGGCCATTGTAAGGTGTTCACATTAAATTGGCCACTCGAAGGTACATTCAAGTGATCTGATTGTTGCAGCGATACCTAAACACTCAGAATAGAATTTGAAATAGGGTACAACGATGGAATGGTAAATTATATTGCTGTCCGAACCCTCAACTTCACATGAGACCTGCAGATCTATCTCTCACACTGAAGAGTTCCACACCACTGTCGCTTTATACCATGAACACGTCGTACCATTTTCTTTCAATACGGATAACCATTTTCTATGGATGCGGCCTATCGGATCGTGTAATGATATGTTTTACTAATCAACGTCCCAATATATTATATTATATATATATATATATTAAACTTTAATGATAAATAGCTTATTTGAGAAAACATATTATGCAAAAAAGTGCTACAGCGCATTTAAGTGTGTCATCATTTATTAAGTAGGTGCTTCAGAACTCGTGGGTGTGATTCATCTCCTTCTCTTCTCCTCCTGTTCTTTATTCTTATTTTCTCAATCATCCTACATTTATTCCGCTTTCTCACTGCATTCTTCTTGAAATATGTTAAATCTCATTCATTCATTCATTTTGGAAAATCGGAAATAAGACGAGAATCAAGAAAACGCAATCGGTTGAGAAAAAAAGCAAAAAGATCTAATAGGAAAGAGGATATATTATCGTACCGTAAGCAAAGAAATAAAGTAAATAACATGAAATGTTATGCAAAGGAACAGTACTTTTCGAATCTTGACGAGTTTATAGTGGAATTGAGCAAAGAAAACAAACCCTCTTATTGGAAAATTTTAAGAAGTCTCATTAAAGAAACGGGATCGATCAACCCTATTCCGGCACTACGCTGTAATGAATCTGATAAAAACCCGAGTATATTTTCAGACTTTGATAAAGCAGAAGCATTAAATTCGTACTTTGCATCAATTTGTAAATTAGATGATACGGACAAAACCCTCCCTTACTTTGAAATGCGCACAGATAGTAAACTCGACCATGTTGTAGTAAATGAATGCGAAATTGTGATATCATTAAATGCTTGCAGGTTAACAAAGCAAGCGGTCCTGACAGAATAAGTCATAAACTTTTGAAATTTATTGCAAAATCTGTAAGTAAACCCTTATGTTTGTTATTCAATAAATCCCTATCGACGGATATCTACCCGAGTAGATGGAAAGAAGCACACGTGATGCCTTTATATAAGAAAGGAGATAAATCTAGCTGTAGTAATTACCGACCCATTTCTTTGATTAGTTGTTTGGGGAAGCTATTCGAAAGAACTGTCTTGAAATATGTATCTAATTATTTTCTTGACAATCGGCTGTTATTTAAATATCAATCAGGTTTCCAAGTTGGACATTCTACAACTCATCAATTAATAGAACTATATAACAATATTTGCTCTGCCTTAGACAGAAGAGAAGATTACTGTATGGTGTTTTGCGATGTGTCTAAAGCCTTTGACAGAGTATGGCATAGGGGTTTGATTCACAAATTAGAACGTTACGGCATAGGTGGTGGATTACTCAAATGGATACAATGTTACCTAAGCCGTAGAAGTCAAAAGGTTTTTCTAAATGGTTCGTTATCGAAGTCAAAACACTTATCCGCTGGTGTACCACAGGGATCAGTTCTTGGTCCGTTTTTGTTTATTGTTTTTGTTAACGATATTGCAGATGAATTAGATTGTGCCGCATGCTTGTTCGCTGACGATACATCAATGGGATTTTCATCTATGAACCACATGCTAATGCAAGACACGCTAAACAGGAATCTTCAAACGTTATCATGTTGGGCAAAACGTTGGCTTGTAACCTACAATCCAAGCAAAACTGAAGCGATTATGTTTAGTCTGAAGAATAAACATGAAACTTTGATCTTGAAATTTGAAAATCAGTTCGTCGGTATTGAAAAATCCCATAAACATCTTGGCATTATATTCTCATCTGATTGTAAATGGAACATACATATTAATAGCATTGTAAAATCAACTTCCTCCATGGTGTCATCTATGAGAAAATTAAAATTTATGTTAAGCAGGGAAACCCTAAACACGATTTACATAATTGTTATAAGACCACACCTTGAATACGCCTGTGAACTATGGGATGGTTGTTCAGCAGAGTTATCAGACAAAATTGAAAAGGTCCAGTTCGAGGCGGCCAGGATAGTAACTGGCCTACCTAAATATGCCACCCGAGAATCCCTTACTTATGAAACTGGATGGCAATCGTTAAAAGAGAGAAGAACATATCGTAAACTAACTCTGTTTTATAATATATACAATAATAATGCTCCATCGTACTTGTGTGACCTTATGCCACAACATGTTGAAGCCAGGACCAGTTATAATCTTAGAAACGTTCGAGATCTTTCCATTTCGTGTTGCCGTACCAAACTTTACAGTCAATCATTTTTCCCATCATGTTCACAACTTTGGAATAGCCTCCCACTGCACGTAAGAGAAGCTTCCTCCATAAATTTGTTTAAATCGTATATATTTCCGCGTAAACTTAAGTCACCTGCATATTTCTCACTTGGTAAAAGAAAACTCAACATAATTCATACTCAGTTAAGATATTCAAATAGCAAATTAAATGATGATCTATATAGAATTGGACTCTCGGACCACACTGAATGTAATTGTAAATCTCCTTGTGAAAATTCTTATCATTATTTCATGGAATGTATTATGTATCATAATATTAGACATCAAATGTTTCAAAATATTAGTATATTATGCAATATCAGAGTACAGTTAAATTTAGACTTGTTGTTAAATGGCAATGTAAATCTTTCCCATAATGATAACGTGCACATTTTTAAAGAAGTACATAATTATATATCTCTCTCTCGAAGATTTAACAATTAAGATAGAAATTGATTACCCATTAGATTATTTATTTTTTGTCATTATACTATGCTATGTCATTTCGGATTCTTTTGTAAATATACTCATATTTCCATATAAACTTGTCTCTGTACATAATGTATGTTACGTTTCAATATTATATGTCAACATTGTACATAGGAGAGGGTTTCATTAAGTTGGATAACTTGTACCCAATCCTTTCTCTTGAATAAATATGTTTAAATCAAATCATTCATTTTGGTTTCTCGCTTACACACTGCGCTCTTACATCACAGATTTGCCATCACATTGCATTGATAAAGGAAATAAAATGAAATTATCACATCACATCAAATAATACCTTAAAGTTTGAACTATGTAAGGCGACACTTGTATACATGCATCGGCTTGGCGAGTGTTAGAAACGTAATCTTTCTCATCATAAGCATAACTTTCTTCACAATGCGCTAAGGTGATGATCATCAGTCACTGAGTTTGCGTAATTCAACCATACCATATATCAGATGGTTCACATTAACTTACACCTATGTAATGTAAGGCGACGCTTGCATAACGACCTGGTTGACTTTTGGAATCTACATGCGCATTTGTTATGGGAACAATGGTACAGTGTACTTCGTGTTTCATATTAATACATAACGAACTTGACAATGTATGTGTTAACCCTGCATCGACACGAACCGCTTCTAACGAAGTACCCATGTAGAGAACCGGTCTCAGACCCTAAACTACATAAACTTACTATACAAAATGAAACTTTGTATAATAGATTCATTGTAGCATGACAACACACCAGGAAGTTAAATACCTTTTAAAAGCTGAATGCTAACGCTGAAAGCTAAACATATTTGAATCTGAAACCCTTCTGCGCAATAATGAAATTATTCGACAATGATTTAGCATATATACACAGCCAAACAAATTGGACGAAATAAAATAAAAACATTACATTTTTCTCTAACAACCCGAGCACATGGCCAATTAAACTGTGTCTGACGATTTATAACTTGGTCATCTCGATGAGGACGTGTATATAGCCCCCTCGACGTTCGTGATTCAGGCAAGGGGATTCCCCTAATGTTAACATCGGTGTTCGGCAGCTGTGTATAACCAACCAGGACGTAAGAAAAGAAGACGATGATATGACACTCTGTGTTACTTTCAACATCATTACAATATGTCAACCACTACCGTTCTCTACCTTTTAGCCCAGTTCATTGGGATTATCCGTTGCAGCGAGTTTTGTCCTTTTGACGTGTGTAACTTTCTGGACTGGGGCAGCTGGTCGGAATGCAGTGTATCCTGTGGGGGTGGTGTCCAGACTCGAACCCGACCTCTTTGTTGCCTGCCATGGGACACTTATGACGAGTGTGTTTCCACTTGCAATGTGAACAGAGCTGATGCCAGTGAGATGCGGAGCTGTAATGAGAACTGTCTAAATGGAGGCACATTTAACGCCCGCTGTGTTTGTACGAATGGGAGAGTTGGTGTCTGTTGTCAAGGAGGTAGGTTTTCACATCTTTAAAAAAAATTAAAAGTGGCTGTAACACGTTTTTTCCCAATTTTATTTTAATTTCTCAATTATAATGATAGTTTATGTCATTAAAATTTACTTTGGAAGGTAAAACATCTGATTACATAAACCAATTATCCGTAGTGGTATAATGATGTTGCGTATAAAGCAAAAAATACATGGCGGCCATTTTATGTGAACACATTTTATCATTTCGAATTACAAAAATGATTCCATGGCTTTACCGAACCATGTACACTCAGTTTTGATTTTCCGAGGAGAGAAGGGTGTGGTTCTATTGGTGACATTATTTTTCGAATAAATTTCATCGACTTATTAGAGCGAAAAATATGCTACTGCCCCTTGAATCCTAGTCTTATACAAACATCTTGAAACTGCGGTTTAGATTCCTATTCATATGTTATAGGACACTTTCAGCCCTGTCATTTGACAGAGTGTTTGTTTAAGTGATTGTGATTGTTTAAGTTATTGACAAAGAGTGACATCCAATTAACAGTGACATCCAACGATGTAATGGAAAATGCATGAGGGGCTGTGGATTCGTTAAAAATTATTTTTAACGAATCCACTGCTCCGAATGCATTCTCCATCTTAATCCATATATGACGTCACGAAACATGCATATGTGATTATTTTACATTTGAAACGATAAACTTCAATTCTGGGACACCAAGATCAATTATTTTGCAAATGTTGGTGCTCATTCATCGGATATGGTACAAGTAGCTGCGACCCTCATGAAATAGATTCTTCCAGGCACGTGCAACGCAAAACTTTACGCAAGGCGAAGTGATTGACAGCTAAAACTCTGCCTTTCCAAGCCTTCCGCGTGCGTTACAAGACTTGAATAGAACGCGGGATTCTTACTGACAAACAATCCTAAGGTTCCTAACAGCGTCTCGTGGCCTAATGGTTAGGAGCGCTGACCACCAAGCGAAGGGTTGCATGTTCGAATCCAGGTTCATGCATCACAAAATTAATTTGTCTAGTTGAGAGATATTTTAAGATCCTATTCAGATACACCAAGACAAAATACACCAGTCTCGAAAATGTACACGATTAGCCACTACTGAAAATGTCTAAACCTAACACCCCTCCTGACTGGGACAGTCAATGACCAGTAGATTCCTAAATAATAATCAACTGATAACACAATAGAGTGACGTCATGACCATGGATTAACGGGGGTAAACAAAGCGTCTTTGAGCAGCTTAGCTTGATATTGGCGATATACAAATGTTAATATGTATGTATGTATATTCAACCCCAAATGAACAATGACAGTTACTTGAGAAAAGACCTTATACATGTTGATGCGAAGAGGTTTAAATTACTCGTTCAAATTACATGTAAATTATTGATGCGATATATTAAACTCTGCCAACTCATGTCTGATTTTATCTAGTTTAGGCACAGGAAACAATATTTTTTAAATATAAACTTCTATAGTGGGTAGATACAAGACATTTCGAAGTATGTGCTCACTCTTTCATCAGGTGGAATGTGAGGTATATCTTAATATTGTTACAACAGTGAACCAATTATATATAATGAGCATCAACATGACAGGTTTCAGCAGCAATCAGCGCTTCTTATTAATATGGCATTATAGATAACGTTTTGCACATATTATAAGTTAAAAGAATACTTTGAGATGATGTGAAAGACAAAAAAGGCGAGGAGGGGAACGTCCACAATGTCCTAAAAATAGAGTAGTCTACATGCAAAATGACTTGCAAAAGAAACGCCACCACATTTTCAACAGAGCAAAAACTGAAATACTGCTGTCGGATGAAGTCGATTTTAAGTGTCTTTGATAATAACCCGGTTTTGAAAAGAAGTACCCAGATTTTCATTCATCAGGGTATGATGCTATAATTGTCATGTCTGTTAAAACACATGGGGTGCTGAAATAGCATTTAAAACATGGTTTTTGGCCAGTATGTTTGGCAATTATGTTTAAAAAGTTTAGAAAGGTAGAAATTTAGTTAATGAAATATGTTGACGGTCTAATTTACCTCTTTTGGACTTTTCATTCTCCTATTATTTCTCCTAGTTAAGGAGATTTTCAAAACGACGTTTTTTAAAAGGCGTGTTTTTCAAAAACAAGAGGTTTCAACATATAATGTTAGGAAACTTAACAATTAATTCAGTTGACTTCTGAAGAATGGTGTAGCCCTGTTTCAGTGGTTTGTATTACCCGTGAATTTAAATATCATGTTTTTTTGTTGGTGGCGTTTCTTTTGCAAGTCAGTTTATATGTTCAAGCTTGAATTATGTCTCGGACAGCATGATGAAGGTCTATTTTGCTCAAGAAATGAAAATGTACACTGCCGTTTTCGTTCCAATAATAGTCATTGTACTGATCATGTAATACGAAGATGAACGTGTGAGTACATAATAATAACAAAGATAGTCAGTTTCTATAGCGCTGTATCCACGAATCTTAAGCATCATGCTCAAAGCGCATGGATATATTGTGAGGTGGGATTAAATTATCTCATATGAGAAAAGAAGACAAAGAAAATGAAAATTCATTGTTTGATCTCGTTATCTGATGTGAATGCACCGAATGTCTTCAATTTTGTGACAGCGATCCTGCTCTATTAAGTTATTTGTATCTACAGGACTATTTCCATCCCCTGATCCTGTACCACCTTCTTCTCGTATTGCTTTAAGCTTGTACCGTAAACGTTATATATAGCATATTTTGTTAGGCAATGAAATGTCGCGGTTTGAAATTTGATAGTCGCATCTGTCTTCTCATCCGGAATTGCCACAATTGCGCGATTTGAGGTTATTTTATTCGTTGGTTATTTACAGCTCGATTATGATTAACAATTCACTTATCATGCCATGACGTTTTATTTTTACGCATGTTGAAACACCAATGTAGTGCTTAAAATCGCTATTTCAAGATATAGTATTTGTTCGAACGCACCACATGTGCTGTTTACAATACAAATTAATTCACTCAGCTTGCATATTTATCCCCAATCGCCAAATATATCATAATTACTAGTTTCCAATTAAAATTAAGTAACATCATTATGCATGTGCAGAAACCGAAACTGCACGGCCCATTTACATGCACAGCAGTTGTGTGACCTATTAAACATTATCAACTCAAATTTGTCTTTTTGTCTGTAATAAACAAGATTCCAAAATTACGTTTGACTCATTGACGCGCGACACACGCTGTGCATTGTCCGGTTGTCGATCAGAAATCACTTCTTTTACCAACATATTGTCAATATGCCATGTCTACTATCACCAAAATGGTAGTTTTCGGTAACAGTTGGTACTTCTCGATAAAGTAACACCATTTATAACGTTTGCAATGTGTGACCCCAACAACACAATGGATGTACCTTTAAGCTGATAGGCGGAGGGAGAGCGCAGTGGTTAGCGCGTTCGGCTTCGGATCAAGAGGTACTGGGTTCGAATCCCGTCAGGGGCACGGCAACTTTGTCTGAAGTAGAGAACTGTTCTACACGCAGTAATGTTTGGGTGCAATGCTACACTGAATTTCAGCGAAGTACCACCCATGGTTCGCTAGTTCAAGTCGATGCTCGCAGGTTTCACCGCAATGCATAGCTACATGGCGTTGCGGGCTTTCTCCCTGCCTTAGTGAGACGACCCAATAGCAAACGACCCAGTTTTCAGATAGAAGAGTTTGGGGATTATAGCCCATTACACCTACAACCCATTTCCTACACCCTATAATCCCTACGATTAGTTAAAACAACACAAACAGTTACCTGTCTGACATAATGAACTCACCCTAACTATTAAGAATGGAATAGGAATAAAGAATATGAGGATGTTATGCACTATCTTTTCATCTGCTAAAACTATTCACACATTAGATCAAAACTGTTCTTTATGGTAAGAACGACGACTGATGAGAACTTCAAAACAGTGGATTCTGTTTGTAGATTTATTGACTTAGGCAAACGTTTCCAGTAATTAGGATTTTTTTAAAAATGTCATATTTGTTAGCATGCAACAGCATACTATTTTTATTTTCAATTTGTGAATGTCCTTGTACATAGATTGTGTAATTTGTTGAATTAACACATTTTGTTATTGGTATTTGAATATCTTTCTTGCTATAACGTATATATATAGATATAGATAGTAAGATATTTATATCGGGGTAATGCTGTTTATCAATCCCTCTTTCCATGTACCATCTAGAAATAAAAATACCGTTTAAATCATACATGTATTTCATTAAACCTTTTTGCTCATTATATCAATTGTCTCTGATTAACATGGGCCGTTCCATTGTTTTTATGAGAGGTAACAGGCTAGGCGTTAGGGGTGCGGTGGACCGTCAACTTGTTTTGACACCCTGTAGGGGTTATGGTTTGTAGGGGTTATAGCATCCTGTCTCAGGGTATAACGTACGCTACCGCATCATACCCTGGGTGCACAGGCAGCTCATAACTTCGCGAGGTTCAGCCAATCAAATAGTTTTCTCGCCATGTTTGCGATAAAATGTTATCCAATCACAGTGAGCTTTTCAATATGCTGTTGGCTTTCGCACTTCCGCAAAATGGCGACTTCCTTAGATAAGCGAGCTGAAATCGAAGACTTTTTCCCCGTTAAATTGTCTCAGACGCAGACCATGGAATGGGACACGCAGTTCATAGAGGAAGGTGCGGTAAACGTTTCATGACTCTGTTTTGAGAGATCGTTATGATGTCCGCAGTGATCCACCACAAAGAACGACTCGCCGACGGACCTTTCAAGTGATGTCATTGGTTGTCTATTTTAGATTGTTCCTCAATCATTCGTCATCTCGCAAAGTTATGAGCTGCCTTTGCATCCAGGGTATGAAAGTTGCGATAGCGTACGCTATACCTTGAGACAGGATGGGGGTTATTGGGAACTTACAGCGCGGGTAGACCTGCCGACCGTTCAACAAAATGAAGCGCTTCGTAGCGCTCATTGATCGCTCAATGTAGCGCTCAATGAGCGCTTCTTCTCTCTTGAACAGCACAGTGCAAATTCCTCGAAGTATGCTCGCCTTCCACGTAGCGCTACATTTAGCAATCGCGTTCAAGAGAGGTTTAAAAGTAATCGCTAATTGAGCGATTACTTTGAAACCTATCTTGAACACGGCCCAGGCGCTCGCTAATTGTGATACTGGTCCTGTCCTTATTAACTGAACTGAACTTTCATTAACTCAGGATGCAAACTGCAGCATAAAAAGTATATAACACATTTTTAAATTTATACAACATACAATATCATATAGTTATCTACATCGGGTGCAGTTATTACATATATACATCATGAAACTTGAACTTCTTGAACATACATTGAGAATTCTGCAAACATCAGTCGACCTCAGTGACCTTGACATAATTTTTTCATTTTAGCTCCTTTATCACACTTAAGTTGAAAGGACCTTTCCCATGAACTCGTGCACCCATGGTCTTACAATGTAATGACAACCTTCACTGAGAGGCTACACGTAAACAACTCTTTTAAATCTCATGTTTATGCAACATAACATAGGATGTATGCCCTTATTTTCAGATTCACATCATTGACAGTAATAGTTTATGGTCGGTTCAATTCATTTTACTTTCGTTATGTATGCAATATATCAAGAACCTGACCAAATGATAAACATAAGGTAATACTAATATGTCTCGTTGTTCATTTATAGCGGTGAGTGACAGTTCCATGTTTGTGACAAACAAATGTTTGTTATTGCTTTGGGAAGAATTTCGCAGCGATGATATGTTATATTGTAAAATAAAAATAATTCAGCAGGGCAAAGCTAATATTATTCTAAAGCATAATTGTCACGTACATAATGTTAAGCAGTTGTAATAAGTGTTAAAGGGTGCTTGATTTTATGTAACTGTTTGCAAATAAGTTTCAAATAATAAGTATATTGACGCTGTAACTCAGTTTGTTCACTATATGTTGTTGTTTCCTCCTTCTCTGTAAATATCACATAAAGTCCATAGAAAATAGTCATACATCACTCGAATGTGGCTATTGATATTCCGTCGTGGCTATAGTGGCAATTTTTTCTATGACTTCCTTGTTGCACCAAATGTAAACAATACATGTATAGTGTGAAGTAGGCGACGAGGCGAACGTGAAAGACGTTTGGACTGTATAGCTTATTCAGCCTGGAGTCCTCGGATAACCATGCATAACACAGTATGTTTCCTAAAAGTAAAATACTCGTTTTTGATTGGCGAACGGTTGATACATTTTCCTTATGTATCCCGCGAGTCTCACGGTGTATAAATTTAATATAATCCTCTGTCATAGTAACATCTCTTAGCCAGGAGTAGGTATCGCATAATGGTCATATAACGTTATGTATATAATGACGGACGCGGTGTACGGACTTTTCAGCAGTTCTGTATCAGCTGTTTTTCGGGTCCATTAATTACGATCTCATTTTACCTTACTTGCTACCCGGTTTGGGAACAAATCTTATGTTACATTGCTTGCACACTCAATTAAACTAAGATTAACTCGTTTTAAGGCATTTGAAAACCTGTAGTAATAGTAAATGGCAGCTCTGTCAATTTAAAAGAATAAATTTCCTGTGTATGTTGGTGACATTACTAATTAATTCTAATTATTCTATTACCTGTAGGGTATTATGTATGTTTAATAAGAGTAACTTAACATCAAATTGTACCCTTTCGGTAAATAGCAGCAACAAATAATAAACGTTTGGTTGTCATCTTTGATAAATGTCTTACTTTACAAAAACAAACCAACGACGTATTAAACACTCACAATAAAAATATTAAGCATTTAAAGAATTTGAAGTAATTTCTTAGTGCATTGTAAATTGCTAAAGTTACAGTGGAAATATGAGACTATATAAGGAAGTATTTTTCTCTCAATAAAGAAACTAAAGCTTCCCAAATTACACAGTCTACAAATCTGAAACTCAATACGCATGTAAAAAATGTCCCCCTGACGTGGGTTGAAACCTTAAGCTTAATCTTGATTTAACTGTTATGGTTTCTATGGACACATTACTCTAACACTGACTATTTTGTTCGGACCACAGTTCTCAATCTACATTGGCTAGCTTTTCTCGGTGAGCGGAAGACATTTTGGTGTCTCTTTTTGGAGTATTCCAGCCATTTAGGTCAAAATTATTTCTGTATAATAATTTTCAATGACAACGGTTCGTTCAAGTTGGAAGTGAGGTAATCAAATTCCGCAGTTCAAAATATCCATTTTGAACATTAAATAAAATTGTGTAAATTATTCAATAGAAGTATATACTTCTACTTCACCTTTTCCAGATATAGACGAGTGTTCAACGGGAACACATAGCTGTGACACAAACGCAGCCTGCACTAACAATGACGGTTCCTACGTTTGTTCATGCAAGTCTGGATTCACCGGAAATGGCATGTCCTGTGATGGTGAGTTTTAGGGATGATGGTGAATTAAATATCATTTTATTGGGCGTATGAACTAGTGTCTAAAAATAAATTTCACCAAAAAATTTTCACAGAGTTATCGTAAAATACCACCAGACAAATTCTATCTTTAATGAATTGAAGGTAATGCCTGTCTTGTAATGGTGAGTTCTGGTGATGATAATTAATCAAATATGATTTTATTGGACAATATTTTCAAATGCGTGTTTTATGATAAGATAATGTTTCAAAGGGAACGTGTTAGGCCAGTGGGCTTCTGGACACAACATACCCATTTGTCAATCGCATTTATTAATTAAACTATCTTCATTTTTTGTTGGTACCGTTTCTTTTGAATACTTGTCTATGTACATTTACTGCCTTGTGACTTTCTATGTTTGTTTTCAATGATAAAATTTGAATATTATTAATTGCTATGCCAGGATTCATAATTTCAAAATATGCATATGTACAGGAAATTAAATTATGTAAATTATTCAAATGGTTACTTAAACTCCATCTTTTCCAGATACAGACGAGTGTTCATTGGGAACACACAGCTGTGACCCATATGCTATCTGCACTAACAATGACGGTTCCTACGTTTGTTCATGCGAATCGGGATTCACCGGGAGTGGCCGGTCCTGTAATGGTGAGTTTTAGTGATGATTAATCAACTATCATTTGTGTTGTGCTTATATAATATCTACATATACCACGGGGAACGTTTAGGTCAGGATGGTCGACACTCACGTGCAGTCACAAAATATGTCACAGACAAAACTTCAATAGCAGTTATAACAGTTGACAATCTCAACTTTGTTGTGATCACCAGGGGTCGGTATCTTCCAACACCATCATCTAAAAACGGAGATCGCAAAGTGGCGTGGAGCCATACAATACTACATTGTATATGGATATTCGAATTTAATTAAATTGAATTGCGTTAAAAACATCGTAATCTAATTATATTTCATGTTTGACAAAACCTGCATTTTTACATGTATTGAGCATATGTAAATGATCCATTATTTTGATATAACTGAATTTCAACTTTTCCAGATATAGACGAGTGTTCAGTAGGAACACACAGATGTGACCAAAACGCAACCTGCACTAACAATGTTGGTTCCTACGTTTGTTCATGCAAGTCTGGATTCACTGGAAATGGCCTGTCCTGTACTGGTGAGTTGTAATGCTGATAGTTAAGACAGCCACGACCAATACAACCACTCATGCAGTTTGTCCCAGACCGAAACAGACGCTTCAAAACAGTATGGAGACTAGTGCGTCTGAAAGACGAGAGGAAAACCTCATGTAAATTCATTTTGCTAAATGTGCCCTTGCGCTTATTGATTTTGTACATTGTTCTTTTTCATTTTCCGGGTGATTTTAGGTCATGATGGTTATCACTCATGAAGACAATTGATTCCATGCCTCGACTCGAATGGCTTCAGTTATTTTGACTTGACCGCTGCCTATGCCACTCTTAGTTTATCTTCTTTAAAACGTGTGTCTCTGGTTCGCAAAAAGACAGTTTCTTTCAACATATCTTTAAAGGTTATCTTTAAGCCATACCGTAACATTTTGATACATTAGGGTGCACGAGGTTAGGTTTAACACATTCGTACTTGAATTCTGCTGCATATTGAATTTGTTATTATTTCTATCTAATTAAACTTCAACTTTGACAGATACAGACGAGTGTTCAGCGGGAACACACAGCTGTGACCAAAACGCAATCTGCACCAACACTGTTGGTTCCTACGATTGTTCATGCAATTCTGGCTTCACTGGAAATGGTCTGTCCTGTTATGGTGAGTTGTAATTATGATAATTAATAAATTTTTAATATTGTACAGAAACATACAGACATAACGAGGTCAATTCAAACAAACAGTTAGAATAGTTGAAAAAATCAAATCTCACCTGGGACCAGTATCTTCCAACACCATCTTTTAAAAACGGAGATCTCAAAGTGGTGTGGACCGATACAATATCATATTGATATTTTGTTTATATGTTAGGTGGAATTACATTAAAAACATTTTACATGAAATGAGCATTTGTGAATGATGAATTATTTTGATATAATTCAATTTCAACTTTACCAGATATAAACGAGTGTTCAGCGGGAATACACAGCTGTGACACACGCGCAATCTGCGCTAACAATGTTGGTTCCTACGTTTGTTCATGCAAGTCTGGGTTCACAGGAAATGGCCTGTCCTGTACTGGTGAGTTGCAATTTGTATTGATGTTCTGATTACCGTCAAATTGTATTGATCTTGTACAGAACTTTAATTTCTTCCTTCACCACATGAATCGGTAACTGGGCCAATGCAGGACAACACTTGTCTATATGAAATAAACTTGACACACACTTTGTCACAAACCAATACTTCAAAACTATCAATGTTGCCATTGATATAAGGAAAAACCATAATACCGAGTAAGGTTGTCGAGCCTGATGGTGAGGACAAACCCTCGAATGCGGAGCTATTTGAATAGACAACCTTATCATTTCCTCGGTATTTATATTAGTTTCGCTATACTATCAACCGTGTTTAAGTCTTAAAGACGCTTTGTTATCGCGTTAAATCGAACATACCTGGTAAAGATAGAGTCTTTCATAAAATCCATGTTTACAGCCTGAAATCCCTGCAACGCTATGTTAGTTGCTGTTATACCGTTGTCTTCCATGTGCCTCCGTGGCTCAAGAGGCTAAAGCAATAGCTCACGAACCAGGTCTAATTGTACAGGGGTTCAATACCCACTTTCGTCAAAATATGTTTGGTTCATTTTCTGATATATATTTGAAAGTTTTTTTTCAAAATCAGGTTAAGATATATAGTTTCTTCAGATCTATGCTTTCACATCATCCTCTATAAGGAAGTATATTATACTATATAAGGAAGTATTTTCATTCAATAAAGAAACTTAAGCTTCCCTAATTACACAGTCTACAAATTTTAAACTCAATACGCATGTTAAAAATGTCCCCCTGACGTGGGTTGAAATCTTAATCTTGATTTAACAGTTATTGTTCCATGCCATGGACACATTACTCTAACACTGACTATTTTGTTCGGACCACAGTTCTCAATCTACATTGGCTAGCTTTTCTCGGTGAATGGAAGACATTTTGGTTACTCTTTTTGGAGTATTCCAGCCATTTAGGTCAAAATCATTTCTGTATAATAAGTTTCGATGGCAACGGTTCGTTCAAGTTGGAAGTGAGGTAATCAAATTCCGCAGTTCAAAATATGCATTTTGTACATTAAATGAAATTGTGTAAATTATTCAATAGAAGTATACTTCTACTTCACCTTTTCCAGATATAGACGAGTGTTCAGCAGGAACACATAACTGTGACACAAACGCAACCTGCACTAACAATGACGGTTCATACGTTTGTTCATGCAAGTCTGGATTCACTGGAAATGGCCTGTCCTGTAGTGGTGAGTTCTAGGGATGATTGCGAATTGAATATCATTTTATTGGGCGTATGACCTAGTGTCTAAAAATAAATTTCACCAAAAAATTGTCAAAATTGAGTTATCTCAAAATGTCATAAGACAAAATCGATCTTTAATGAATTGAATGTAAGGCCTGTCTTGTAATGGTGAGTTCTGGTGATGATAATTAATCAAATATGATTTTATTGGACAATATTTTCAAATCCGTGTTTTAAGATAATAAGATGTTTCAAAGGGAACATGTTAGGCCAGTGGCCGTCTGGACACAACATATATACCCATTGAATACTTGTCTATAACATGTACTGCCTTGTGAACTTCTATGTTTGTTATCAATGATAAAACTTTAATATTATCAATGGCTATGCCAGGATTCATAATTTCAAAATATGCATTTGTACAGGAAATTAAATTATGTAAATTATTCAAATGGTTACTTAAACTCCATCTTTTCCAGATATAGACGAGTGTTCAGCGGGGACACACACCTGTGACCCATATGCTATCTGCACTAACAATGACGGTTCCTACGTATGTTCATGCAAATCGGGATTCACCGGGAGTGGCCGGTCCTGTAATGGTGAGTTTTAGTGATGATTAATCAACTATCATGTGTGTTGTGCTTATATAATATCTACATTTACCACGGGGAACGTTTAGGTCAGGATGGTCGACACTCATGTGCAGTCACAAAATATGTCACAGACGATACTTTAATATCTATAGCAGTTATAACAGTTGACAATCTCAACTTTGTTGTGATCACCAGGGGTCGGTATCTTCCAACACCATCATTTAAAAACGGAGATCGCAAAGTGGCGTGGAGCCATACAATACTACATTGACACAACCTGCATTGTTACATGTATTGAGCATATGTAAATGATCAATTATTTTGATGTAACAGAATTTCAACTTTTCCAGATATAGACGAGTGTTCAGTAGGAACACACAGATGTGACCAAAACGCAACCTGCACTAACAATGTTGGTTCCTACGTTTGTTCATGCAAGTCTGGATTCACTGGAAATGGCCTGTCCTGTACTGGTGAGTTGTAATGCTGATAGTTAAGACAGCCACGACCAATACAAGCACTCATGCAGTTTGTCCCAGACCGAAACAGACGCTTCAAAACAGTATGGAGAATAGTGCGTCTGAAAGACGAGAGGAAAACCTCATGTAAATTCCTTTTGCTAAATGTGCCCTTGCGCTTATTGATTTTGTACATTGTTCTTTTTCATTTTCCGGGTGATTTTAGGTCATGATGGTTATCACTCATGAAGACAATTGATTCCATGCCTCGACTCGAATGGCTTCAGTTATTTTGACTTGACCGCTGCCTATGCCACTCTTAGTTTATCTTCTTTAAAACGTGTGTCTCTGGTTCGCAAAAAGACAGTTTCTTTCAACATATCTTTAAAGGTTATCTTTAAGCCATACCGTAACATTTTGATACATTAGGGTGCACGAGGTTAGGTTTAACACATTCGTACTTGAATTCTGCTGCATATTGAATTTGTTATTATTTCTATATAATTAAACTTCACCTTTGACAGATAAAAACGAGTGTTCAGCGGGAACACACAGTTGTGACCCAAACGCAATCTGCACTAACACTGTTGGTTCCTACGTTTGTTCATGCAATTCTGGCTTCACTGGAAATGATCTGTCCTGTTATGGTGAGTTGTAATTATGATAATTAATCAATTTTTAATATCGTACAGAAACATACAGACAAAACGAGGTCAATTTCAAACCAACAGTTATAATATTATAATCAAATCTCACCTGGGACCAGTATCTTCCAACACCATCTTTTAAAAACGGAGATCTCAAAGTGGTGTGGACCGATACAATATCATATCGATATTTTTTTTATATGTTAGGTGGAATTACATTAAAAACATCGTTATTTAATGATTTTTCATAAATGAGAAAACCAGCATTTTACATGAAATGAGCATTTGTAAATGATAAATTATTTTGATATAATTCAATTTAAACTTTACCAGATATAAACGAGTGTTCAGCGGGAATACACAGCTGTGACACACGAACAATCTGCGCTAACACAGTTGGTTCCTACGTTTGTTCATGCAAGTCTGGGTTCACAGGAAATGGCCTGTCCTGTACTGGTGAGTTGCAATTTGTATTGATTGTTGATTACCATCAAATTGTATTGATCTTGTACAGAACTTTAATTTCTTCCTTCACCATATAAGTCGGTAACTTCAAAACTATCAATGTTGCTATTAATATAAGGAAAAACCATAATACCGAGTAGGGTTGTCGAGCCTGATAGTAAGGACAAACCCTCGGATGCGGAACTATTAGAATAGACAACCTTATCATTTCCACGGTATCTAGTTTCACTATACTATCAACCTAAAATATATTTTGTTATCGCGTTATATCGTGGATTACTGGTAAAGAAAGAGTCTTTCATAAAATCCTTGTTTACAGCCTGAAATCCCTGCAACACTATGTAAGTTGCTGTTATACCGTTGTCTTCCATGTGACTCTGTGGCTCAAGAGGCTAAAGCAATAGCACACGAACCACAGGCCTAATTGTACAGGGGTTCAATACCCACTTTCGTCAAAATATTTTTGGTTCATATTCTGATATATATTTGAAAGTTTTTTTCAAAATCAGTCTAAGATATATAGTTTCTTCACATCTATGCTTTCACGTCATCCTCTATAAGGAAGTATACTTTACTATATAAGGAAGTATTTTTCACACAATAAAGAAACTTAAGCTTCTCTAATTACACAGTCTACAAATTTTAAACTCAATACGCATGTTAAAAATGTCCCCCTGACATGGGTTGAAACCTTAATCTTGATTTAACAGTTATTGTTTCCATGCCATGGACACATAACTTTAACTATGACTATTTTATTCGGACCACAGTTCTCAATCTACATTGGCTAGCTTTTCTCGGTGAGCGGAAGACATTTTGGTGTCTCTTTTTGGAGTATTCCAGCCATTTTGGTAAAAATCATTTCTGTATAATAATTTTCGATGGCAACGGTTCGTTCAAGTTGGAAGGGAGGTAATCAAATTCCTCAGTTCAAAATATGCATTTTGTACATTAAATGAAATTGTGTAAATTATTCCCTAATAGTATACTTCTACTTCACCTTTTCCAGATATAGACGAGTGTTCAGCGGGAACACATAGCTGTGACACAAACGCAGCCTGCACTAACAATGACGGTTCCTACGTTTGTTCATGCAAGTCTGGATTCACTGGAAATGGCCTGTCCTGTAATGGTGAGTTCTAGGGATGATGGTGAATTAAATATCATTTTATTTGGCGTATGAACTAGTGTTTAAAAATAAATTTCGCCAAAAAATTGTCACAGAGTTATCGTAAAATGTCACCAGACAAAATCGATCTTTAATGAATTGAATGTAATGCCTGTCTTGTAATAATGAGTTCTGGTGATGATAATTAATCAAATATGATTTTATTGGACAATATTGTCAAATGCGTATTTTATGATAATAAGATAATGTTTCAAAGGGAACATGTTAGGCCAGTGGGCTTCTGGACACAACATACCCATGTGTCAGTCACATTTATTAATTAAACTATCTTCATTTTTGTTGGTACCGTTTCTTTTGAATACTTGTCTATAACATGTACTGCCTTGTGAACTTCCATGTTTGTTATCAATGATAAAACTTGAATATTATCAATGGCTATGCTAGGATTCATAATTTCAAAAAATGCATTTGTACAGGAAATGAAATTATGTAAATTATTCAAATGGTTACTTAAACTCCATCTTTTCCAGATACAGACGAGTGTTCATTGGGAACACACGGCTGTGACCCATATGCTATCTGCACTAACAATGACGGTTCCTACGTTTGTTCATGCGAATCGGGATTCACCGGGAGTGGCCGGTCCTGTAATGGTGGGTTTTAGTGATGATTCATCAACTATCATTTGTGTTGTGCTTATATAATATCTACATTTACCACGGGGAACGTTTAGGTCAGGATGGTCGACACTCATGTGCAGTCACAAAATATGTCACAGACGATACTTTAATACCTATAGCAGTTATAACAGTTGACAATCTCAACTTTGTTGTGATCACCAGGGGTCGGTATCTTCCAACACCATCTATTAAAAACGGAGATCGCAAAGTGGTGTGGAGCCATACTAACTACATTGTATATGGATATTTGAATTTAATTAAATTGAATTGCGTTAAAAACATCGTAATCTAATTATATTTCATGTTTGACAAAACCTGCATTTTTACAAATATTGGGCATTTGAAAATGATCAATTATTTTGATATAACTGAATTTCAACTTTTTCAGATATAGACGAGTGTTCAGTAGGAACACACAGCTGTGACACACGCGCAATCTGCGCTAACAATGTTGGTTCCTACGTTTGTTCATGCAAGTCTGGATTCACTGGAAATGGCCTGTCCTGTATTGGTGAGTTGTAATGCTGATAGTTAAGACAGCCACGATCAATACAACCACTCATGCAGTTTGTCCCAGACCGAAACAGACGCTTCAAAACAGTATGGAGACTAGTGAGTCTGAAAGACGAGAGGAAAACCTCATGTAAATTCCTTTTGCTAAATGTGCCCATTCGCTTATTGATATTGTTCATTGTTCTTTTTCATTTTCCGGGTGATTTTAGGTCATGATGGTTATCACTCATGAAGACAATTGATTCCATGCGACGACTCGAATGGCTTAAGTTATTTTGATATGACCGCTGCCAATGCCGCTCTCCATTTAACTTCTTTAAAACGTGTTTCGTGGTTCGCAAAAGGACAGTTTCTTTCAACATATCTTTAAAGGTTATCTTTAAGCCATACGGTAACTTTTTTGATACATTAGGGTGCACGAGGTTAGGTTTAACTCATTCGTACTTGAATTCTGCTGCATATTGAATTTGTTATTATTTCTATATAATTAAACTTCAACTTTGACAGATAAAAACGAGTGTTCAGCGGGAACACACAGTTGTGACCAAAACGCAATCTGCACTAACACTGTTGGTTCCTACGATTGTTCATGCAATTCTGGCTTCACTGGAAATGGTCTGTCCTGTTATGGTGAGTTGTAATTATGATAATTAATCAATTTTTAATAGTGTACAGAAACATACAGACAAAACGAGGTCAATTCGAACCAACAGTTAGAATAGTTGAAAAAAATCAAATCTCACCTGGGATCAGTATCTTCCAACAAACGGAGATCGCAAAGTGGTGTGGACTGATACGATATCATATTGATATTTTTTTATATGTTAGGTGGAATTTCATTTAAAAAATCGTAATTTAATGATTTTTCATAATTGAGAAAACCTGCATTTTACATGAAATGAGCATTTGTAAATGATAAATTATTTTGATATAATTCAATTTCAATTTTACCAGATATAAACGAGTGTTCAGCGGGAATACACAGCTGTGACACACGCGCAATCTGCACTAACACAGTTGGGTCCTACGTTTGTTCATGCAAGTCTGGGTTCACAGGAAATGGCCTGTCCTGTACTGGTGAGTTACAATTTGTATTGATGATTGTTGATTAATGTCAAATTGTATTGATCTTGTACAGAACTTTAATTTCTTCCTTCACCACATGAATCGGTAACTGGGCAAATGCAGAAACAACACTGGTCTATATGAAATAAATTTGACACCACTTTGTCACAAACCGATACTTCACAAAAGTATCAATGTTGCTATTAATATAAGGAAAACCTGGGCTCCATTCCATAACAGCGAGCGCTTATAATCGCTCATCGGAAGCTCAATGTAGTGGTCAATTAGCGCTCAATGTAGCGCATTCTCTCCTGAACGACACGGTGCGATTCCTCGAGGTTTGCTCGCTTTGCTACGTAGCGCTACATTGAGCAATCGCATTCAAGAGAGTTTTAATGTAGCACTCAATGAGCGATTATAAGCGCTCGCTGTTATGGATGTTATGGAACAGAGCCCATAATACCGAGTAAGGTTGTCGAGTCTGATAGTAAGGAAAAGCCCTCGGATGTGGAACTATTAGAAACAACCTTATCATTTCCTCGGTATCTAGTTTCGCTATACTATCAACCGTTTTTAAGTCTTAAAGACGCTTTGTTATTGCGTTATATCGAAGATTCCTGGTAAAGATAGAGTCTTTCATAAAATCCTTGTCTACAACCTGAAATCCCTGCAACGCTATGTAAGTTGCTGTTATACAGTTGTCTTCCATGTGCCTCCGTGGCTCAAGAGGCTAAAGCAATAGCTCACGAACCAGATCTAATTGTACAGGGGTTCAATACCCACTTTCGTCAACATATTTTCGGTTCATATTTTGATATATATTTGAAAATTCTTTTCAAGATATATAGTTTCTTCAGATCTATGCTTTCACATATCCTCTTAGGAAACATATCAGGGTTGACAGTGTAATTCCTCCCAACAGGGTTTGCAAGTGTCTCTGTAAACCTTCCTGGGGGAACTTGCAACGTTGTAAGTCCTTCGTACCGGGTGATACGGTTTAGAAAGGTCGATAAAGGAGCATATATGCACAGGCCAAGTTACAGATCTTTCAAACACAAGCTCGTCAGACCTGTAACTGTGGAAATAAGAAAATACTTCCTAAATAACATAAATTTCATTTAAAAGTTTGAAATATAGAAAGACATGTGATCAGGTGAAGCACGAGTAAATTGGTATCTACAATCTGTGATCCAAACGCTATCTGAACAATCAATGACGTTTGTTCATGCACGTCTGGGTCCACAGGAAATGGCCTGTTCTGTACTGGTGAGTTGTAGATTTCTAGGACGATTGTTCTATAAGTCCCTCGATATACAAAGATGTATCATCCAAAACTGTGTTCCACAGCAGATATGCTTGTGTGAGATCAAGCATATCTCCAAGGAGAGTTTGGCAGTCCAGGCAGTAGATTGAACAATGCCCTGTCACCGTCAACTACATTACATCACAATCCTTTTACATCATGGAGTAACGACATCACAATGCTATGACGTCATAAACATGATGATATCATAATGCTATTACATCACCACATTGACAGTCAAATGATGTATGCTATTTTAATTGAAACGTCTTCCGTATTGAAATATCCTCAAATTGGTTTCAAGAACGTGTGGACCAACTCCTTAATTGTATCAAGAAAACCCTACGACTTATAACTGATATACTTCGATAGAGGCAAATAATATGTAAAACAATCCTTGAATTAAAACAGTGATTTCGTATGATAAATTCCATAATTTAACGTCGCAGGGAACATTTACGGATATTAAACTTTATTATTTACTATTTTGTGTTGGAATACAATTCCTTTGTAAGTAAACACAAAGGAATTGTGATAATGTCCGTAATATGTCTGAATCAAAGTTATTTAATATATTAACTTACGAGCGATGTGAATGAATTCATTCCTCTTTTATATGCGTTAAGGTTGAGATATTTCATTGCTAAATATATGGACTTTAAACTGTGAGCCAACATTAACATTTAATCAAAATGTCCTCCTGTTTAAATTTAACATCTGTTTGTTGAATCTCATGACACCTATTTGCGACATTTAATTACTATTGATAAACCAATCAAAAAAAATTTATTGATTGAGGTGTCAGAGTAAAGTTATATTGCAAATTGATGTCAATGAGAAATGCATTTCTAGGCTAATTCTTGTTTTTAATGTGAAGCGGGGAGATTCTGAAAGAGCTAAACAAAATAAAGATAAACAATTACAAAATGTCTTTTAAACTTTCAGATAAAGATGAATGTTCTAGCGGAGCAAACAACTGCCACAAAGACGCAGAGTGTAACAACAGTGAAGGTTCATTCACCTGTACCTGTAAAACTGGTTTCTATGGTGATGGAGTAAGTTGTACAGGTAGGTGAAGAATAACTTATTCCAACTTTCAGGCCACAGGCCCGTAGAGCATAGATAAAATTATATAAAACAATTTACAAAAAGGTATAGACTTATGTGCAATATTAAACATTATACCAATGATTAGATTTAATTACGCTCATTGTTTATAAACGTGAACAAACTATTCCGAAAGTTGTGAAACAGTATGTTTACATTTAGAACACATTAGATTTATAATTGTACGACTTTCATATGATGGATTATATTGACAATGCAAATATGTATCTATAAACGCAAGCCTCAAACCATGTCTCAGGTAGATATGCAGTTACCTGGCGCGGGTACTGTTAGTTTTCAGGTCATACGGGAAATAGTTCCAAAGATTATAGGGCTGCATGGGTATAAGAACGCTCTCAGAATGACCTTAGTTTAGTTACTTACTGATGTATCACTACATGAAATAATGATATTTACAAAGGATTAAATATCTATTAAAGATGGTATTTACAAGCTATTTACAAATATTAAAATACTTCTTTACAAAAATAATAAAGGTAATAAATATCTATTAAAGATGGTATTTACAAGATATTTATTATTTTGTAAACATTTGTAAAGCTTTGTAAAGCTTTGTAAAGCTTTGTAAATATCATCTTTAATATCGTTGAAAAGTTTTGTAAATATCATCTTTGACTTTGAATAAAAAAAATATGACTTTTGATGAAAACAGCTAACTTTGATTAAAAAAAGAGAATTTAATGAAAAATAATAACTTTGATGAGAAAAATGACTTGAATGAAAAAAATAACTTTAATGAAAAAATGACTTTGATGAAGGAAAAATATGTTTGATGAAAAAATTGACTTTGATGAAAACATGACTTCTTTAATGGGAAAAATAAATTTGATGGAAAAATTATTTTGAATAAAAATCAGACTTGAATGAGAAAAATTAATTTAATGAAAAAAATGATTTTGATTAAAAACCGACTTTGATGGAAGAGACTTTGATGAATAAAGAATATCTTTGATGAAAAAAATTGATATTGATAAAGACTTGACTCTGAATAAAAAAAACATGAATTTGATTTAAAAAATGACTTGATGAGAAAATTAACTTTAATGAAAAAAATGATTTTAATGGAAAACTTACTTTGGTGAGATGGAAAAATATGACTTTGATGAAGAAAAAATATCTTTTATGAAAAAAATTTACTTTGATGAAAACATGACTTTGAATAAGGAACAATGACTTTTGATGAAAAAAAGAAATTGTTGAAAAAATGTATTTGATTAAAAAATGACTTTGGTGAGAAAACTGACTTTGATAAAGAAAATGACTTTGAATGAGAAAAAATGAATTTGATGGAAAAATGATTTTGATTGAAAATCAGACTTTAATGAGAACAATTATTTTAATGAAAAAAACTGATTTTGATTAAAAACCGACTTTGATGGAAGAAACTGACTTTGATGAATAACAAATATCTTTGATGAAAAAAATTTATATTGATGAAAACATGACTTCAATGACCGAAAAAAACTTAATTTCGATTAAAAAATAAGTTCGATGAAAAAAAATGAATTTAATTAATAAAATGACTATAATGAAATACTAATTTTAATGAAAAAATGACGTTGGTGAGAAAAAACGACTTTGATGGAAAAAAATGACTTTGATGAAGAAAAAATATCTTTTATGAAAAAAATGACTTTGATAACAACATGACTTTGAATAAAAAAAGAGACGACTTTAATGAGAAAAACGACTTTGATGGAAAAAAACAATGACTTTGATGAAGAAAAAATATCTTTGATGAAAAGATTGACTTTGATGAAAACATGACTTTGAATTAAGAAAAATTACTTTTGATGAAAAAGTTAATTTGATTAAAAAAGACTTTGATAAGAAAAATTACTTTGATAAGAAAAATGACTTTAATAAAAAAAAATATTTTGATGTAAAAAAATGACTTTGATGAAGAAAATGACTTTGAATAATAAAAAAAGGCTTTTGATGAAAAGAAAACTTTGATGGAAAAATAAATTTGATTAAAAAATGAATATGATGAAACAATAATTTGATGAAAAACAATAATTTTAATGAGAAAATGAATTTCATTTTGATTTGAATTTGATTAAAAACCCGACTTTAATTTTTTTTAAATTACTTTGATTTTCAAAATGACTTTGATAATCCAAAATGACTTTGATGAAAACATGACTTAAATGAGAAAAATGAATTTAATGAAACAAAATTATTTTCATTAATTAATGATTTTGATTGAAAAACCGACTGTGATGGTAAAAACTTTGATGATAGCATGACTTTGAATTTTAAAAAATGGCCTTTGATGACAAAAATGTCTTTGATGACAAAAATGTATTTAATGAAAAAGACCTTGATAAATTGAAGTATTAATTTATTTGTCATTAATCAATTTTGCTCACTTATTTTTTATGTAGTTCGAGCAAGAATATTTTATGTATTTCAAAGTCACTAACGCTAATATACTCAAACTGGGTCTCCAATTTGATTACATATCATGTAAAGCGACTAAATCATGTTGTTGAGGTCACATGTATGTCAAATGTTAAAATTTGTGTTATTTAATTGAGATTGATCAACTTTAACCGAAAATAACCAGTTTAAGGTCAGTCAGTTAATTATAAAGAAAATACAATTATTCAAAGTCGTGGTCATGATCGAAAACAGGACATAGAACCCTGGCATGCTGCAGCCATTAAGTCAAATATATATTTGGAAACTTTCATGAAATGGATAGGAAGACAGATTTGCTCTTATAGCTTTTAATAGGTCTGATAACGAGTAGATACTGTATATGTCGGATACTACATGTGCATGTGACTGTTCCTTAGTTTCCATTGAAATATATATATATATAGTTGATAGAAAGTCGAGTAAGATGATATAACGTAACCCAGCACCTACTATAATATGTACATTTTAGAACCATATAAAGTATCATGCAAAATTGATTATGCATCTTTAAAAGAATACGTTTGCTTATGACCACATTGACAGGTAACGTTTCATTTCTAAGTATCCAACATCTCAATACCTTTACATATTATATTTTGGAACTATTTGCATGTACAAAAAGAGCACAGGTGTGTTCAAAGATAAAATAAATAACCGACCAGCCTGATGCTATCATAAGAAAAGATAACCATGTATAATATTATCACTATAACCATGTCTAAACACTACATGATCCTACAGGGGATTACCAATACTCCGGGCGTAATGTGGTTATCTTTGAAATGTAACTAATCACTGATAGAACAGGGTAAGGTGATACAATGTTTATTTCATTCCTTAATTTCATTAGCTAACCATAAGTTAATAACTTAAAAAGTAGGTCCTTCATACATAGTGTTTGACTGAATGATGGAACGACAGAGAGAATGAATGAAAGATTGGCATGTTCACCCAAGCAGTAGTGATCTAAATTATCATAAGTATAACAGACATATCCCGAAAGATAATCTTATATTCATTCGGCCTGAATCACAAAAATACATAGCATAACACCTGTGAAATGATGAGTTACATTAAGAACTAGAGCAAGCTTAAAACAACTTTTATTGACAAAGTAAGTTGTGTCAACTTGATGATAACCTATCTTACAGTATGTTTACTGCTCCACTACTGCTTCTTAACTTCCACATTTGATAATCAATTAAGTTCAATGACTGGTAGATTTTAGAAATATGTCTAAGTGTTTATCATAGGACTGCCTTTCAATTATCCTACATCAATTTACATATTATCAATCACAAAAGATTGTTCACTTAACCTCTTAATTATTCATGTTATTGTTATGTGGGGTAATATCGGTTTCTTTACTACTAACAATTTCTTTTTCACTAAAAGCTTTGCAAAAACGATCGTATTGACCAGGTGTACATTTTAAAGAAGAAATATTCAAAGAGCATGTACATTTCTTTGACTGGCATTCTTTAAGTTAAGGTGATGAAGAAGAGATATACGATCATGTACATTAACATATGTCTGTTATGTCAAAGCTGTTCTCAACTGTTCACATCGACATTCACAGCAATGGGTAACTTGCAGTCATACTGTATTTTTATGTATAGAATGTTCCATAGTGACGTTTAGTATCTGACTAGATCAATTTTAGATGGATGGTTTCATACCTGTGACACTTGAAAACGATCGTCGTCTTTGATATAAACAGTACGAGGGTTATAAACCAATTAGCGATCATATGTCGGCATTATGCCGTCTGCACACACGATGTGTCCCAATGAATTACTTAATAGTTTCATCAAAGGCGGGCGCGGCCGCGGCCCCAGATATCACGCTGCAAAGCCTTTCAAGGTCATTGTTCGTGCTTACGCTCATTAACACAGAGAGAAAAGAAACTAACTACCAATTTGAAGTATGTTATATTAAAATCTATAATTAAAACATTTTAATTGCTGACTTTCTCATTCTTAAATATTTTTTGGTTACGATTTTAAATAAATGTATACTTCACTTGCCATAAGGCCAAATAACGTCTTTGTATATGGTGCTGAGACAACCTTATAGTTCTAATACCCGGAAAATAAAGGCAATGAGATTAAATATAGATTAAACAGTAAAGAAAGACAACTATAAGCCTGTTCTCATTGACAATTCCATCATAGAAGTTGTCCCAGAGTATAAGTATCTCGGCACTATTTTTTATGACAAATTCAAACACAGATAGCATCTACAAGAATGGCCAACAAAGATTGTGGTTTACGTTAAGTTAAAGCTTTAAATGTTAATACCTTTACACTTGTTCTTTATAACAAAAGTTTTATTTAAAACCTTCACTTACGAAATTAGCTATTTCCATGATGTTTCATCCGATTATTTTGACATAATCACTTCACAGTCTTATATTTAATGAATAGATGAAATGGTATCACGATTGTAATTTATCATAGGCCGATAGGCTCATTACAACTATCACACTACTAACTCTTATTAAAGTGTATACGTTTGAATGTTAATGATTAATGATAGAAATTCAACACATGTTGTTTAAGTATATTAAATTAAAATACTAATACTTGTTGTTCCGGCTGTTCTTTATTTTTAAGATTGTATGCGGAAGAGTTTCTGTTATTGGAGGAAGTTTCATACTGCCATAATACAAATTAAATTTTGTATTGTTATGTCGCAAGCTAATGCAGCGGTTATCATGATGATAATGCTGTCAAGTTGTAACATTATATACATCTGTATTTCATTTTGCAATGACTCTTTTTGTCAATCTCCTTTTTGCTGAGCTTCACTGACGGCGGTCAACCAGGGACTCTGCAATCAGAGGGGAGTACCTGGCTATATGCAGGAGCAAGCGTCACGTGTAAATGCCTATCAGAACAACTTGTTAAACGATGCGTTCCGGTCGGTGTTATGTAACATGTGTATTCGCTGTATTCTAACGGGTCTCCTGGTGGACTGTTACACTTGATTCGGTTATCTTGTACTGCAGCCATATTCAGCTATTCATCTATCATCAATCGCTATAGACACTTTCATATGGGTATCTAAACTAATTGTTATGATGAAAAAGAGGTACCAGTATGCGCCTTTGTATCAACGTTCATTGCTTGAACATCAAATAGCTTTGCAATTTGACTTGATTAGGTAATTTATTGCTGTACACTAGCCCATGAATGTTTCATTATCTGTTAAAACAAAATTTGAATGTCGAATTGTAAAATTGCAATGACAATTACATGTTATAGATGTGAAAGGTATGACTATTTTCTAAACTACAAATAAAATTATTAAATAAAATATATAAACAATATAGACCTAGATAACTGTCCACAGTTGTGTAAACAACGATACTATAAGGTATGTATAGAAGTTGAACATGTATTACTACAAATCATAAAATCAAATGAAAACATAAAATAAGCACACATGTGCCAAAGTCTCGTGTTCCGGTTTAAAACAGTTTGGATGGGGTGATGTTTCATATTATCCTGCTCAAATAAATTCATGGATGGCGATTTATATATACATGGTCATAATTGCAGACTCGAATACCTACGCTAGATATATCTAGATATTTCATTTTCCTCTGCTTATGTCAATGACAATTCTTTGTGTATGTCAGAGTTGACGAATATACATCCGAATACACAACCACAGCTAGTCGCCCAGTCACCCAGACAATGTTAGCTTAATTGCCGGTCATAAACCAGGCGAGAAATTACGCGTAATACATTGAATATTTCGTAATTAAAAAATCGCTATGTATGTTACCTTAGGTCTTTGAGAGCATTTAGATGTTGTATTCATAAGAACAGGTAGATTTTCTGGATAACAACTTCTTTAGTATTTTGTTATTTCCTTACATTCCACCTGATGAAGGAGTGAGTAGGTACTCCGAAACGTCCTGTATTTTCACACTATAGAAGTTGTTATCCCGAAAATAATCCTGTTCTTATGTTACCTTAAATGAACCATGACAATTATCTTAAATTTTGCGTGTATTAGCTGTCCGTTAATACTGTAATGCTATATCTGTATCTTATAATCACTTATATTATTTACATTTTACTACAGATTCTTCTTCCTTCGAAGCTTTGGTTTATCAATTTAATCTTTGGAACTTAAACGTGTATACCCTGTAGTGGTATGCGTGATATGTAAACAATGTATCCATTCATACTAGTTGTTTTAAAACTTGTAAAAAGGTCTTCTCGGTTCATTACCCTGAATCGATACTGTTGATATGTTTGTAATGTCATTTATAAAATGTCTGGTAGGACAGACGGACGGTTAAATTAATGCATGTTTTATTGGTGTACATTTATGCACTAGCTATTTGTGAAAGGAGCACCTACAGACAGGTTTATTCAATATATAAGGCCCAAACAATCTGGCCCAAAGTACAATTCACGTTTCAGCATGACGGCTTGAGATGACGTTACTTCGATAATTATTTCCCCCGGAGTTTTCATCAAATCATGGCAACGTATTTTCAGATACATTATAAATTAGTAGATTATACATCCTTTATGGATTGCACGATCAGAAGAATCATTAGAACATCATAGATCATCCAGTATGTAATAGTCCTTCCTAAAATGTTGTATTTTTAAGGAGTGTAATGCGATTCTAAATTTTCATAGATTTCGTAAGAGTGACTTATCGCTAAGAAAACTTAAATACTAGTCTGGCCAAAGCCCTGATTTGAAATGATGTAATGACTTAAATAACTTGATGAATTAATTGTTGCGGACCAATTTGTATAAACATATCCTTTAAACATAAACAAATATATTTACCTGTCACCAACATTTTGATTCAACCAAATATAAGACAATCCACTTGACAATACATATTTCTCATATCAGCTAACTAATGCGCGTTAACGGGACATATTTAAGGATGCGTACTCGTTATTGAAAATGTATCTTTAAACTAATTTTAAGAAATCAAAGCTGTATACATGACAACTGTGAGCTTTTTGGATTTGTCTGCAACAATATGAAAACAAACATGATAAACTTTAATGTTCTGCATGTGACATTTCATACGAACTTGCCAGCTGTGTTTATTTGCATCAGTATGATATATATATTAAAGCTATTAGTAGGCCGTTTGCTGCGAACGTACTACATAGCACACGCATTCAGTTTTAATGTAATATGCTTCATAAACAAAGCATACATTTATACATTTTATCATTTACAAATACAAATTCATAATTTCTGTCACATCTTCAGTCGGTTTCAATTTATTTCCACAAACGATACATATCATCGTTATTTTCCGTTTTTTTATAATAATTCTAAATATCTAAAATCAGTAGACATACTCTTGCGTCATGTACACGTAAATATTTGATTGATTCCACCAGTTTTAATTTGTGATCCGAAAACGTGGAACGATGGACAGAAGATGACATATTTTATTATTTTTATTGAAAATATTAAAATACTTACAAATCACACCCCGACACAATTGCAAAACAGACAGTATATACATACGGGACAACAATAAAACAGAAAACCTATGTTAGCTATCTTGATAATACAATTTAATTTGTTGAAGAATGAATGCTTGTCCCATATACAGTGTATACGTGAATGCGTATTGGTCAAAGAAGAGACTACTCTCATCAGAGTTCACAAATACACAACCGAATATACATGTATGCGAAGTCGCGAATACATGCACGCTGTTGAGCCCATCTAAAGATAGCAATTGAGGGTCATAAAACATCCTGTGCAATACACGAGAATGGTTAGTAATTGAAAAATGTAATCTGTTCTTACTAACTGTAGTAACACTATCTCATATTTGTAAAAAATATGGTTTTATGTTATTTGTAATTTTATGAGTGTTTTGGGCTCGTATGTGTCATACGGCACTTTATCTAACATTATGAAATTTCCTTTTTCATATCTTACTGTTTTACAAAATAGTCATCACACATTTAACGTTGTCTACCTATTATCTGTGCATGACTCAATACCTATAGATAAAAAATTATTCAATCATTCTTGTTGTACTGTAATGATATGCGGATGGACATTTATTAAAATAATATTAATGTTAATCACGTAGTTAGTAATTAAGTGTCTCATAGGTCAAACCTGACGGGTTAGCACATGTTGTATGTTTATTCATATCCGTTTGTATGTTATAATTATGTTCAGTGATCACCCTACCCTTTTATAGTAAATGAGTTTGTTCTTCGCCTTCTACATTATGTGCATAGTAATAGGGTAGTGATAACGTTAGCGTGGGTTGCATATATATTTACCGGTACTGATTGCAGTGTGGTCGCTCTGGTATTCAACCATTGCCAAAACTTACTAAAAAAAGACGTACTCTTTTAAACTGAACTGATGTCTTTATATTGGAGAGAGAGAGAGAGAGAGAGAGAGAGAGAGAGAGAGAGAGAGAGAGAGAGAGAGAGAGAGAGAGAGAGAGAGAGAGAGAGAGAGAGAGAGAGAGAGAGAGAGAGAGAGAGAGAGAGAACAACATAATGGCATTGTGTAACAAGTTTTAGGTTTTTACATTATCTTTCTGTCAGCCCGACATTTGTTTAAAATGAGAGATTAAAAGAAATCTCTAAGATAAAGAATATCATTAAAAAATGACACAATTATAATGACACCAAACAAATGTTTATTTACTTGCCTGTCTATAAATAGTGTTCTGTTTCTGTTATATGGTATATTAAAGTTCAATTATTTTATAGGTCCTCGGCCCATGTACAATGCATCTAAACATTACAATTTTGTTGAGTAAACAATAACATTTTACAAATACATTAATTAATTACTATGAATTGACATATTTTCTTTGCGCAAACGCTTCTCGTATGTAATAAGAAAAAATACAAGGGTGTTCCTACAATTACTAGTTAATACATTATGCTAATTAGAAACTAGATTTACCTGACCATTTACAGGAACATATAATGAAAGTGAATTAAACCGCAGTAGACAAATATTGTTAATGTGAAATATAGTTTTTGGGTTGGACTCAGCTCCATATGAATCACATCGTTATATGCTTATCTTATTTTATAATTAGAGGGAATATTAAACGCATTTAACTCTCCCTTGATTATCATTTTGCCTGTTTGTTGACTCTGTCTGTATTCGCTCACATATTTAAATTCGTTTATGTACAGTTATAAATGTTATATGCAAACATAAAATTAAGATATCTCTAAACAAGGCTACACATGACTTAACATCAAAAGAGTTCATGTTTGAAAAGTAACACATTGGTAAAAGCAAAGTCGTTATTCTAATGTTTATATGAGGAATATGCTCCCAAAATGAAATAAACTAAATCTTAAGGAAGTACACATTTTGATTGAGACAGTATATCGAGTTCAAGTATTTGAACACATGCATTTTACAAATGGTTCTTATGTTATATAGCTAATATAGATTTTCAACACTGAAACACTGACATTTTTAATTTCTGCACAAACTTTACTAATATGAATAAGCAACAATTAATTTGGCAATGAAGCTAGCACTAATTCTGTAATTAATTTATTGCCACAATAAACAAGCTATCCAAAAGGATGTTTAGAATCTAGGCAGTTCACATTTCCGTTACAGATCGTTAATCACTGTTATCGGTACAAACAACTATTCCCTAATTAATTTATTGCCCCAATAAACTCGCTCTTCAAAAGGATCTACATAATCTATGAAGTTCACAATTCCAATAGGGTTCGTTAAATACTGTTATCCTTAACGATACTTGGTACATTTACAATATGGTAGTACAGCTTTGTATTTGAGAACAGAATGACATTGGAATGACATATACTATACAACTACTCACGCATAAAACGAGGGAAATAGTATGAAAAGACCATTTATATGGTTAATAATGATAATTATTAATCTTCCTATGTTAAGACTAATCACATTTACTATACATCAAGCTTTTATACGTATTTGTATAATAAATCTAGCATGCGTCTGTAATCTTTGAAATTATACAAGAATGCAATGTAGCACTTCGAAATAAAAATGATGTTTGAAACCCAAACATTGATCGCTAAATCTATGATACATCTTAACTATGACTATGTTTTACTGTATTTTGACCCTTATATAACTGTTGAATCACATGTCACACCGATAATCAACTATAAATTTCACTGAATACAACTATACGCTAAACAAACCATTTATGTGTTACATTTTATGTCTTAGTCATTGTCTATGTTCTCAGCATAGACATTTAAGCTCTCACCCCTTTGTCTACCGCTAGGCACATGTATCCCCAGCTCCCAGTATATCCCGTGACTGGCATTCTCCCTACATCAAATTCCCCATATCCAACCTGCCTTAGTCATCTTACATCCTCATCTGCACCATAGGCCGAGTCGATCCATTCTCCCAACCCCCAGTCACTCACTATATTCATTACTGACTATCCCCAGCTTCCATCTTTACCTATCATTTTATCACCCACCCTAGATCGACCTCTTCACAACTCCTAAAATTAGGGCAGATTACAAACTGTGCCTCTACATGTACATCTACAATGAAATTCAACCACTGTTCAAATACGCACTCCTAAACCTGTCAAGTACCATATACCACAACCCCAATTGACCCACAATCAACGACTACTATCCTGGCTAATCCTCCAGTTATACAGTCAACATTCGCAAACTTACATACACATGCACTCCCCTCCAACCTTCCAACTCAACACAGGCAACGCCCGCCACAACTAACTCTAACCCAAAGCTACCTCCCATCACCCTCCAGTTATACACAGTCAACACCCGCAATCCCCAACTCGGCAGACACCCACCTCGCCAGTTTTACCCCCTCAAACATACATACAAATGTACTCGCCTATAACCCCCAACTCAACACAGGCAACGCCTGCCGCCCAACCCCATCCCTACAGACACACGCGCACTCATGCCTCTCGCCTTCCAGCTCAACACAGAAAAATGGTATACCCTACACCACCCCACAAACAAACGCCAACCAAAACGAAACCCCAGTCACCCTACTTCACAACTTAACCACCCTCACTTCCAACATACACTACCTCTTCTAACCCTCAATCTCTATTCAGTCCACATCAGTCACCCCAAACCTCCAACCCCTAACCAACAGACACCCCTCTCCCCTCCAATCCCTGCAGTCCACCAACCTCGACCCCGACCCAAAAAGAACCTGACCCAAAAAGACAAAATCCAAACCCGCACCTCCATCCTTCCCCCTACCCCCGCGCAGACTCTCCCCACTCACCCATCCCCCATGGTATCTGTCACCTTCACTAATTACTACATACATTAAGATGCTATCAACAAACTTACAGCATGATTAGAGATGATATTTACAAACCTTTACAACATTATTAAAGATGATATATACAAATATTTAAAACAGATTAAAGATGATATTTACAAATATTTAATACAGATTAAAGATGATATTTACAAATGTTTAATAATATTTACAAACATTTACAAACATTTACAAATATTTAATACAGATTAAAGATGATATTTACAAAGATTAAATATCTATTAAAGATGATATTTACAAAATAATAAATATTTGTAAAGGTAATAAATAGCTTGTGTTTTCCCAGTGTATGTTTGCATAATCAGATCAACATTCCCCTTTCTCACCAATGTTTGAATGGCTAAATTCTCCTTCACTTCTTTCTGGTCTTATATTTCCATAAATTACCTCTGCTATGTTTGATATATGCATCAATTTCTGAATGTTTGAATTGTCTTGTATTTCTTACTTGTCTTATATTGTCCATATAGCTCTGCTATGTTTAACATTCTTATACCTGTTGTAGGTGTCAATGAATGCAGTGTTGGAATCCATACCTGCCACGAAAAGGCCACGTGCATTAACACAGAGGGGTCCTTTCAATGCACGTGTAAAGAAGGTTACACGGGGAGTGGAGAATCATGTGACGGTTGGTATGAGCGAAGTTTGTTTTATCTTATCTGGTTCATACCATGTCATATTCGAACGAGAACTAAAATGCTTCTACAAAGATTCGGTATAAACAGGCCATAGTTTCTTCATGGCCGAAGTTTCTTTGGGAAAGTGACAGATATACGTATATGCTTTTATAATTGTCATTTTCACTTTCAGATGTGAATGAGTGTTCTAGCGGAGCAAACAACTGCCACAAAGACGCAGAGTGTAACAACACTGAAGGTTCATTCACCTGTACCTGTAAATCTGGTTTCTATGGGGATGGAGTACGATGTACAGGTAGGTACAATCCTGCCGGCGGTTCAACCAAAATGAAGCGCTTCGTAGCGCTCTTTGATCGCTCAATGCTACATTAAGCAATCGCGTTCAAGAGAGGTTAAAAAGTAATCGCTAATTGAGCGATTACTTTGAAACCTATCTTGAACACGGCCATAGTATCGGGTAGAAATCCTTTCGACTTCAACAACGGGATTAAACGCAATATTTTTGCGGCCACGAAAGTTCAATATGTATTTCCAAAAGAGCCGCCGACAGGGGATGAAACGTATCTTTTTTGTTACCTCTAAACCCGGGCCTATTTAGTTAGTTGTTCCGTTGCATAATTCCTAGTGTTGTTAAAACAATCTGCAGACTGTGAGACTTGATCAATATAATAATGATCACTAGCCAGGAATTTGTTTCCTTGCAGTAACATGTGGTAGATTGTGAGCGGTTTCAACTCATCTCTGTTTACCTTAGTTCAACTGGAATTAATACGCTAGATTGTGAAGGTTTATGAACTGTTGTTTTTATCTCATCTACAGACTATAGGTGTCTATTTCCTAGATTGTGTTACATTAACAACAATAATATACATATCTATAAACTGACTTGCAAAAGAAACGCCACCAAAATACAAAAGGTTATTATTTTTCGAGGAACGAAGCCTATCGATTGAAAACACTTTAAACATGTCTTCTAAATGTAATCTGTACATTCACTGTACGCAAATGCAAATTTTCTTCGTAATTTTTAAGAAAAATGAACTTATTGGTCAAAACTTTCAGATTGTGTACACAGTTAACCAAATGAAATGTGTGTACAAAACATTAAGGGTACATCCATTGTGTTGGTTGGGGTCACACATGCTTAACGTTATAAATTGTGTTATTTTATCGAGAAGTACTAACTGTTGCCGAAAATTGCCACTTTGATATTAATCGGTTCAGTATACTGACGATATAAAGGTAAAAGTATCGAATTCTGATCGAAAACCGGACAATGCACTGCGTGTGGCGCGCGTCAATTAGTCAAACGTAAGTTTGAAAACTTATTTACAACAGACTAAAATAAAACTTAAAGTTGATAATGTGTAATAGGTCTTATAACTACTGTGCATGTTAATGGAATGTGTAGTTTCGATTTCTTCACAAGTATAAAAATGTTTTTAGATTTTAATTGGAAACTAGTAATTATTATATATTTGGCGATTTGGGATGAATATGCAAGATGAGTGAAATTATTTGAACTGATATCAGCACATATTGTATGTTGGACAAAATGGAGGTTTAGCATTAAAATATTCGATTGCAAGCGACGAACATGGCTTTGTAAAGTGCTACAGAAACAGAGAGAAAAAAATGATCAACTTATGGACTGCGGGCCAGGATGTGAGACATGCAATGACTTGTAAATAATTTATTGTGTGCTAATCAAGCTAACCACTCGTCACCTACATGTACCAACCAATCAAATGTTTGCATGTATCAGTACTACAATATCCTTTAAAACTGATGTCTGAATGTTTATATTGTCTTATACTTTTTATTTGTCTTATATTCTGTTTATAGCTCTGCTATGTTTAACATTCTTATACCTGTTGTAGGTGTCAATGAATGCAGTGTTGGGATCCATACTTGCCACGAAAAAGCCACGTGCATTAACACAGAGGAGTCCTTTCAATGCACGTGTAAAGAAGGTTACACAGGAGATGGAGAATCATGCGATGGTGGGTTACGAGAGAAGTTTATTTTAACGTATCTTATTCTGAATCTCAATATCTCCTTTTCACATCATATGAAAAGGAAGTTAAAGGCACTGTAGCACGTTTTTTGCATATTATGTTTTTTCAAATATTTATCAAATTTTTTTATTGTGATACAAGTTTATGTAATATATTGTTACTTTAGAGGGTAAAACATTTCATTACATGACCGAAAAGCCGAATCTATAGAAAACGGTTATATATATATATAACATATATGGTGCCAGGTACAAAGCGACAATTTATTAGGCACTCCTCGGTGTGCGGGGTAGATCTCATGAGATGTTGAGAGTTCAGACAGCAAGATGGTTGAACATTCCATAATTGTACCATATTTAAAACTCTACTTCGAGTGTTTATGTATCGCTCAGTCAGATCACTTGGACTATCCTTGAGCGGCAATTTTAATGTGAACACATTAAAATGGCCGCTCGATGGGAAATGAACTCGCATGCCTTAACCGAACCATGTACATTCGTTATAGATTCATTCGTTAGACATTTACTCTGATCATTAGTGTTTAGGTATCGTTACATCAGTCAGACCACTTGAACTACCTCCGAGCTGCCATTTTAATGTGAACACCTTAAATGGCCGATCGATTGGGAAAGGATTCACATGACTCAACCGAACCATGTACATTCGTTTGAGAACTATTTTTATTGATTCAGGAGTATCATCTAGTCATTGGTAATACTTGTTTACCTTTTTGTGAGGTCACTTTATTTCCGTAAGAACGGTGTGCTACAGTGCCTTTAAATGTTTGTACAATCATCCGGATAAGATTCTAAAATCGGTATTTCATAACAAACTAATACTGACAGTACTTTGTTTATGAAAAAGAACCAATTTTAAAAAAAACCGTAGAAGAAAAGTATAGGGGTAATCGGAATGGATTAAGTAGTACAACATCAGTTCTAAGTCAAAGGTTTTAGAAGTTCGGGCTATTTTTTTCGGCTGGTGAGAAAGAAGACAGTGCGTCCGGAAAAAAAAAGAAATATACAGTTATCTAGCTTCATGTTTCGATTTTAAAATTCCTATTTTTTTAATATTGTTAGTTTGCTGTTCAAAAACAACTTTAGATATATCTAATGTTGATTTATGAGAAGTATATTTCGTTTCCTTACCTGCGAACATCTGTAAATGATAAAAATAAGGATAAACGTTTAAAAATGTCTTTAAAACTTTCAGATATAGATGAGTGTTCTAGCGGATCAAAGAACTGCCACAAAGACGCAGAGTGTACCAACACTGAAGGTTCATTCACCTGTACCTGTAAATCTGGTTTCTATGGTGATGGAGTAAGTTGTACAGGTAAGTACAATCATGGTGAAGAAGACTTTATTCCAAGTTTCAGGCCACAGGCCCGTAGAGCATAGATATATAAAACAATATACAAAAAGGTATAGACCTATGTGCAACATTAAACATTATGCCAATGATTAGATTTAATGACGCTCATTGTTTATAAACGTGAATAAACTATTCCGAAAGTTGTGTAACAGCATGTTTACATTTAGAACACATTATATTTATAATTTTACGACTTTCATATGATGGATTGACATGCAAATATGTATCTATAAACTCAAGACTCACATCTGAGTAAGTAAATGTATTATACAGATAGAACATGATATTCATTTTCAATGAAATTCAATACTCGGCATAATCGGTTGGCTTTTTGTGTTACGGCGTCCAATTGCAATGATCAATTCGTGGTAACTGCATCGGAATCCTGTTTACTTCTTACTTGTCCTAATAATGTCTTCGTTTTGCTCCGCTATGTTTGACGTTCTTATACCTGTTGTAGGTGTCAATGAATGCAGTGTTGGAATCCATACTTGCCACGAAAAAGCCACGTGCATTAACACAGAGGAGTCATTTCAATGCACGTGTAAAGAAGGTTACACAGGAGATGGAGAATCATGCGATGGTGGGTTACGAGAGAAGTTTGTTTTATCGGATTTAACTAAAATACTTGTAAAATGATCCCGAAAAGGGTCCATCATTTAAATCAATGAACGTTTACGTTTGCAGTTCGCACCTAAAGTAAGGTTTCCGGCGTGGTTTTCTTCCAGGTTGTAAATGCATTACTTCAACCATTAATCGAGTAAAATGTTCATAGTTAATGTTAAATTTAACGCCTGGATTTATTACTCTTTAGTGCATGAAATGATACGTGTACAATAATGTGTCTTAGAAACATGATAACATCCAAAGTCAGATATAAGCTTTTACGAAAATTATGTAAATGTATGTATAATCTTGCTGCTGCAGGAGTAATACATACTGACACATTCGTTTAGTAAAAATAATATGCAACTCTTGCTAATGTAAAATCCGCTATGTATTCTAATTACAGATGTTGACGAATGTTCCAAGCCAATAGATAACTGCGACGGAAACGCGAAATGTACCAATACCGATGGATCTTTTGAATGTACTTGTGAGGACGGGTACGAAGGAGACGGGGGACAATGTGCCGGTAAAAATAATTTTCCCCAAATTACAGTCAATCTTTGAAGTGCAGAAAACCATGTGCTTCTACTAGGCATATACCTTGTGTACATGTTTGCTGAGAAAGAAAAAAGTATAATCAATGAAAAAGGTTTTACACAAATTTGTACACAAAGCGACAAACTGCACCAAGCATTTACAATGTTAATAGTTCATCTACATAACAAGAAGTTCATTCCTAAAGACTTCACAACAATGAGTCAATGATGAAGATATTGTATATTTCAAAAGTGTAGTGTTTGGTTATCAGAACATATAGAAGACATATTCAATGCGATGCGCTATACCACGAATTTTGTTTAATTTTGAAAGGCTAATTGAACTATACTTGCCACATAAAGACACTGTGTGGACAGAAACGAATTCAGAATTTGAATTTTACACCCCAAATACATGGATGATGGATTCATCTTTTAGCTGAAAGAACATGAATATGAAGTCAATAACGGGTATGACTACTGTGTGTTTGAAGCACAGCAGTGTATATATCGAAAAAGTCTATCAAAAAGGCATTGAAGCGTGGGTAATGACCTCTAAAAATCGTATGCCAAGTCACGGACGTTTGGAGGATATGGAACATGTTCTTTTGGGGAGAGACTTAACTTCCAAATGCAAGGCATAACTCTTGTCAGTCTGCATAACTGGCTGATTCAAGTCTTGCGGTATTTCCCTCGCTTTGTTTTGCCTAGATAGTGAATCGCTGCACCAGAAATGCATAGTGGGCCTGGATTTCTAAGCACAGATTTCTTACGGAAATACTGCAAGGCCTAAATCAGTCAGTAATGGAGACTGGCAAGAGTTATGCCTTGCATTGGGAAGTTGGGAGAGACTCGTTGAGCCAAGGCAGCAACAGGACATTGTTCTGGGGGAGAACATACATTACAACCCGAGCTGTGAAGACGAGCTTTGTTCTGTTGAAAATGCCAATAATGTGCCATGATGTTGCGTAAGAGGAAGTGTCATATGTCTCAGAATCTGACCTCTGTAGCAAATACTAGATGTTATGATGCGTTAAGTTGTCCCACCTTAGATCATCAAAGAGTTATCTCCAAAACGACTTCTCTCAAAAATACAGTAGCGTTCATACCGTTTCCTAAAAGTTTCAACGATTTCATGTCTTGTGGACGCACAATCTAAATATATTTAGATCAACGGGTATATTAGCTAACATCCACCAATGCATAGGGCTGGCCCGTTGAACTTTGAATTTCGCCGCTAAGCCAATCAATAAACAGGCCTCATCTCGCTTGAACTTTCTCAAAAATCCAAACATCGTTTCGCCGATGTTCGATGAAAGGAGTAATTATTCGGAAAGCACCAAGCGACCCAAACTTCGGAAGTCCTGCCAGCAAATAAGGATTGTTGAAAAATAATTAAAACATTATAAAAAGTGAAGAATAATATTGCTAGTATTGCTCAAGTGAAAATTCCATTTGTATCTAAGGTTTCGGATTATAGAGCAAATAGTTTTTTCCATAAAACAAAACTCATTACATACAACCATAATACCGTTTTCTTTCTTATTAGTAACTACAAATTATTTGATTTTTTTAAAAATGTATTTATCGACATACTGTTTAGGAAAACTGGACGGGAAGCTATAACAGTCTCAAGCAGTGTTAGGGCCACTTGTGACATCAAACTTCATTGGTCAAATCGAACTTTTTTGCACACGAAAGGTCAACGGGAAGACCTTTCATGACGGCCACTGTTAGATCGACTGTATATCCATGATATATAGGACAGTCGATCTAAATGTATATAGATTGGTGGACACGTTGGCACCCATCCTCGATAGGGTAGATTTATGGGGTTATCGAGGATGGTTGGCATCCGTCCCTATGGGAAATGATGAACCTCGAATCATTTGTAAAGACAACAATCTACCGCCATAGGCACTTATGATTCGGTCACCATCTTTGATAGTTGTCTTGCCTACGTTACGTCAGAATGGATCATCATGAAGCGCCTTCTCGTAAATGATGTTACTACAACAATATATGTGGCGTAAACTGTTTACATAATTAGGGGATTGAAGTAGCCTTCAAAGCAAATACACTGTCGGCCAAAAAAACGCCTACTTGATTTTCCTTAAATATTTCCTTAACAATAAAATTCCTAAAATAATTTCTGAAATATAATTAATGGTGGTCTCGACGTTATGCCGAAACAATAGTTGATATGAGTTGTGATTCAAATCAATAACATTCATGAAAACCACGCCCAATGAAGACCGCTATTTCCGGTTGATTCACTTGCGCACCGTAACCACATACATCTGAGCGCAATCACCACATTAAAGCGAATGCGTACCTGTATTTTTGCTCGTACACTTGTAGTTGTATGAAAATCTGTTTCAAATGTTTTTTCTGATCAAGCACTGGTCGAAAACTAAACAATTTCTATTTTTCATTTCAAAAAACGCCGTTCTTTTGTGACATGACAACTTCTGAAATCTAAATACATTATGCAATAATGTGCGACTTCATAATACTATAATATTGCGAAACTGTTCATTGTAGTTTTACGAAATCTGATAATATATCTGGTAGGCGTTTCTTTTGGCCGACAGTGTACACTGATTGGGCAAAATGATGAGCTCAAATACTAGATAGAAGGGTTTATGTTTTCTTTTTTCATCAGAAGTTGCCGCATCAACTGGGTTGGACATGACGAAAGTAGCAATCGCAGCAATTGCAGCAGCTGTTGTCATCGTCATCTCTGTCGTCATCGTCATCACAGTTGTCCTCATGAGGAGAAAGTGGGTTGTATAATCAGTTATATAAGTATTTCTAGTATATATGTATTTCCCATTGAATGACAACCAGACCTCACTTGATGAGGTTTAAGACTTGATAAGGTTTAAGGAAAAAACTTTTATAGCATATTTCAAATATAACTTTTTAAAACGGTGCTCAATAAGTATATATTTTATTATTCGGTCTATCTGAACTCTTTGAAATAACATACAATTTTTAACATACAATTAATATTTTGGCCATATTATTCACACTTGTGAATCACCTGTTATACAACATATTCCTCCTTCATTTGTATGATAGCGGTGTAGTTTAATAGACAGGGACACAATACAGTGATGTGAATATAATATGACTGATCATTTTCATTCTTTGTGGGAAGTTATCGTTTAATTTATGGTATGCGTTAATGCAGTGAAAATGAAATACCTGTAATGTTGTTCAAATTTCTCACATTTTATATCTCCATTCAGGTTTTGAAGCATGGCATACTTTCAGCCGACATATTAATAATATCCTATTGTGTGACATTTTCAACATATGGTATGTTGACAATTGTTGCAGAAGTATTACTTTTGTTAAACATGATGATACGTACGTCGCGGTAAATATATCACTGAAGTGTACATCGAATATGGTTGTCTTTGTGGAATCCGCAGCATCTCATCCAACAATTTAGAATTTACAACAATTGATGTTGGCTTTACTTGATTAGGTTGAAGCATACGGTAGAAATATATGAAATGTGATACAACAAACGTTGTATTGTCAATGGATGTGTGTACGTCGTTTCAGATCAAGATTACACAAACAAGGGGATGACATGAACAGTAAAGGTTACACCAGGGAAAACCACGTGTACGAGGGGACGGACAATGCCCTGTATGATACAATAGACTACACGACGATTTCTGGGTATGAAAAGATACGCATTAATGACAACAGTTTTTACCAAATAGTAAACTCAGGAATAAATATCTAAATATTTTTATTTGAGAATAGAAGTCTGTATAAATACAATGTATGTTCGTGATATGTATATTAACATGAAATATATATTACGTTTGCTTTTAACTATGGACTATATATTTATTTCGAGTGATGTTATAATATTTCCATTTTCTATTTACAGCTCAGTAATCCAAGAACAAATGGATACCGAATATGACGTCATAGCAGAGGAGGATAAAACAGACTACGTCACAGCAACACATGTCGATATGTACGGCGCATTTTAAAGATATTGGTCCGTTACATGCTTAAGTTCTGTTACCACAAAACCATCAATGTCGGTTGCAGAAAACACGAGACCTTAAAGGCGCTGTAGCACGTTTTTTGCAAATTTTATTTTTTCAAATTTCTCATTTATAATGATAGTTTATGTCATTTATATTTACTTAAGTGTGTCAAACATCTTATTACACAAACCAATTATCCGTAGTGGTAATAACGGTGTTGCGTATAAAGCCAAAATTGCATGGCGGCCATTTTATTGTGAACACATTTTATTATTTCGAATTACAAAAATTATTCCCATTGCTTTACGGAACTATGTACACTCATTTGTAACTTGATTTTCCGAAGAGAGAAGGGTGTTTTACTATTGATGACATTATTTTTCAAATACATTTCATCGACTTATTTGAGCGAAAAAACGTGCTACAGCGCCTTTAACTATCAACTAGAACGTGTTTTTACTCATCAAACAGATGTCTTCCCCTTCCTCGAATTCAATTTCAGTATTACCCATCTAAAAGACAAAGTCCAAGTTGTTGCAATGGAAATGGAAATAAATTCAAAATTTTAAAAGTTCAAACTCACAAAAGGCTCATCCACATGATATGGACAGACAGCATACTAAATTTGGTGAGGATTGGCAAAGTCGTATTCGAGACCTGCTCCGGAAACATACCCGACTCTTCAAATAGACATTGTCCAAATTGTTACCATGGAAACAAAAAATAATTTTTAAAAATCAAATCTGGAACGCTCAAAAGGCTCATCTGCATGATTTGTGGAGGTTTTACACTAAATTTGGTGAACCTTAGCAATATGATACGTATAAATAAACTTGACTTGACTTGAAAAGCTCAAATATTGAATATATAATCTTATCTTATTCGTTGCGGAGGAATAGAGAAATGGGTTTCGTTCGTCCGTCCCGAAATCGTTTCCGGAGCAGAAACTTGGTATGTGGGACAATCATTATTTGTAGATGTGCCATTTGGTATTTTCAACTTCTCCACGTTTTAATTTTTACCCGTTTCCATGGAAACGCAACTAGGACTCTCTTTTCGGAACAGAACTCAAAAATCACGTGGTGTGCGAGCTTAATTTCATACATACAAATTTCTTTTCAAAGGGATAGCTAAACCTTTAAGTATGTTTACATTTGTGCATGACAAAAGTTAAAAAAAACTTTTGCTGTGTTTGGAACTGACAAAATCGATTTGGTATGAGTTTTGTTCTACTTTCCCTAAAGAAAGAACAAACAAGAACAAAATTAAATTCATCTTCAATAGTTCTTAATTATATAAGTTACAACGGTCACATACTAATTCGGAATAAGTAGTGTATTTGTTCAAACCAATTTTCTGAATTCTCAAATTGTGTGACATATACTTTTCTTGTCCAAATATAGTTTTAAAGGATGAATATATGTTGAGAATTGTTGATGATTCTATCTGCCCATACCAAGATTGGATATCTAAATCTATGCAAATTTGTTTGAACAAAGTCATTCCTGAAACATCCAGGCATAAGAATAACCAATCTGAAATAGTAACAATCTAACTAGTGAAGCCCAGTTTACGCTGCCCGCTTCACCATGTGCTTTAAGCATGCTATAACAGGCATGGGGATTTCATGACGAGTCCATATGTATCCACCTGAACCAGTATCTTATACAACGACAATAACGTATAGAAAGGTGCCAACGCCCAATTTCACCCAGGATGATGAAGATCTTTTACTTATACCAAGATAGGTTTTGAAGAAATTACTCTGAACTTTTTCTACACTTTCGCGAAACTTAAAGGGGCAGTAGCAGCCAATTTTATTTTTCCAAATTTCCAATTTATAATGATAGTGTATGTCATTTATGTTTACATTAGAGGGTAAAACATCATATTACTCAAACCAATTTTCCGTAGTGGTAATAACGGTGTTGCGTTTTAAGCAAAAATTGCATGGCGGCCATTATATTGTGAACACATTTTATTATTTTGAATTACAAAAACAATTACCATGCCTTTCAGAACCATGTACACTCATTTTTTTACTTGATTTTCCGAAGAGGGAAGGGTGTTTGAGATGATTTTTCAAATACATTTCATAGACTGATTTCACCGAAAAAACGTGCTACTGCCCCTTTAAATCCCCATATTTCACTGCCATAAGCCTTGGAGGCTTGGTTTGCTAGAGTTTCACGGTTTTTTTACTCCGTCAAGCAGTGATACCGCATGTATGTATATGATATAATCATAAGAAAAAGCTTAGCAAACATGGTATGTGAAACAGTCATCATGTGCCTTTTGTGGTATTTATTCCATGATTTTGTATTTGTCTGTTTTCACAAAACCCAAACCCTAAACGTGAACCGGGGGGGGGGGGGGGGGGGGACTATAGCCGTCTCTGTCAGCTTGTTATATTTATATATTCTCTTGACAGTTCACAAGTTCAAAGCCAAACGGATAACGGAAATGATGTCACAGCCAATGAGAAGACTTCCGTATACCTCACACCAATACACACTGACCAGTATGTTGCTTTTTAAGTTTTAATATACTCATTTAAACTAGTGTAGTTTTTGATTTATATGTTTCAGAGATGATATAATTATTTCCTCAATTAGTAAGCTCTATACGACGTCCTACATATAGCTGTAGGCTACTGCTCGATCAGATACAACTTCCCAGGCATGATTTAGGCCTTGCAGTATTTCCTCAAGAAATCTGTGCTTAGAAATCCAGGCCCACTATGCATTTCTGGTGCAGCGATTCACTATCTAGGCACAACAAAGCGAGGGAAATACCACAAGGCTTAAATCAGCCAGTAATGCAGACTGGCAAGAGTTGAGCCTTGCGTTTGAAAGTTGGACCAGATACTGATACATATATTACTACACAGTCTCTCATGTTCATCAGTCCTGAAGTCATGCTCAATGAAACAAGAGTTAGTGTAGTTTTTGTTTTATTTTTTTAAATATGATATTTAATTAAACTTCCCTATGTCAGAGAATACAGGGCATCCATAAATAACCTCTACATTACGGCCAAAGAAATCAAAGTTCAGAAGCTCTTTTCTTATGTTTATTAGTACCATCTTTTTTAACACTTTGTCAGAATCAGTTCAGATTCAGTTTATTCAGTAGTTCGGGCCATAAGGCCTATAGTACAAGGACAGATGCAGATAATAGTTTATATCACGTGGTAACATTTCGATAGATGAAAACATGTTTTAAATACATTGCTATAGCTTTGATAACATCAATATTTTTGGAATTTAAAAGATTGGACAATATTTGTTTATCTTTTACAGGAAACGATACAAATGTTAAGTATTTATTACGCAGATGTACATATTTTGAGCATTCAAACAATACATGGAATTCGTCTTCAATATGACCAGAATTACAATGTTTACATATATATTCACAAAAATCAGTAGGAATGTCCTTATTTCTACGCAAAGCATTAACTTTAAAATCATGGAAACCAATTCGAAACTTACAAAATACCCGTATTAGCGCCTTATCGTTCAAGTTCAAAATATAAAACTCTGGCACTAGTAAAGATTTATGCTTTGAGTAATAATTTAGATATTGAGAGTTATTTATGGAAATAGACCATTCTTGTACAGAGATATCAAGAAGACGTTGTTGTAAAACTGATAAAAATATATTGTCATTCCCAACCTGTTGGGAAATCCAAACATGAGAAAATCCTGTCGAAAAAAGTAATTCCCTAACCTCCGAGGCCCAATTTCTTTTCCCCATATCATCCTGCAATTTTTGAAAAAGGTAACTTTGTCTAGGGTATCTATAATAATCCATCTTTAACAGCTTTAGCCAATATCTAACAACTCTTAATCTACTAAAAACGTATAAATTACAACGGCCAACTTCTCCAAGCACAGCTTTATTTGGAGCATACTTTCCTAAATTTAGAAAACGTTTGAAAAATGTTGCATGTACTTTTTCAATGCAATGGTAGTATTTAGTGCCCCAAATTTCCGATCCATACAAAAGAATTGGTAAGATTTTACAGTCAAAAATAGTACATGCTGTTTTTAATGAAATGAAGGAATTATTTTTAAATAAATGCTGTACTGATTGTGCCGCCTTAGAATCAGTTATTAGACATTAAACAGTAGAAGACCATTTTATGTAAGGCATTACCGCTCCAGCACATCGGTATATATTAGAAAATTAACAAATGTACTTTAAATAATGATGACAACTTATAGTAGTCGGGGCTCCCGTCGTGGTCTCAGATCGGCGACGCGTGGCTCTCTCAGGGAGCATCCACGATAGAGGTGGGGCCAAGGCCTAGATTCTCGTACTAAACATTCTACGAATTATAAGATACTTTCAGAACAGAACGAGGACACATTAACAAATGACTGTGAGACAGTTGATTTTGTAAATTTTATATTTTGGAATATTGGTGGACTAACGCATAAACTTTCTCATAATGATCTTGTTGAGTATATCAAATCGTTTGATATAATTGGAATAAGTGAAACTTGGAGCAGTGATATAGATATCCAAAATATTTTTCCTGATTATGAATTGATTGTAAAAGTAGCAGATAAAATATCTACCTGTGGCAGACTTTCCGGCGGGATAGTAGTGTTGATACGTAACCATTTGTATAAATATAAAAAATGGACCAAAATTACTGAAAATGCTGTTTTTATATTATTTGACCGTGCATTATTTGGCCTAGACAGAGACATCCTATACTCGTGTGTTTACATCCAACCGGAAGGATCGACGTGGTACGATAAGTTATCTCCACAATGTAAAAATGGTATACTTGTATTTCAGGACTCCTTATTAGATATCATGTTCCAACTACCAGATGTTTATATCCTCTGTGGCGGAGATTTTAATGCCAGAACAGGCACAAAGTCTGACTTTGTTGAAGATGATATATTAGATTATATAGAAAATCAAAATGATTCGCATTGGGACTTTTTAACTGACTTTTTTAATCTTAAACGTTTTTCCGCTGACAGAGCTGTAAACAACTTTGGTAAAACATTTCTAGATTTATGTTCTACATTGAATGTTCACATTATGAACGGGCGCTGTGGTGAAGATAATGAAATTGGAGATTTTACTTATATAAGTAATAATGGTACAAGCCTAGTAGACTATATTATCTCATCGTCAGTATTATTTGATTTCGTTGGTGCTTTTAGTGTACAGTCTCGTACTGAGTCAGATCATCTTCCGATAGCGGTTTCATTGAAGACAGACTGCATGAGATCTTACAACGGGGATGTTAAAAGTCCAAAACATGCCTTTAAGTTTTTCTGGGAAAACGATAAAGCTGAACAATTTAAAGAGAATCTCCTATCAGATCATGTTCAGTCCCTATTTGATAAGTCAATTGATTGCGCTTTTACGAATATTGATGAAAGCATTGAATATGTAACTAACGCCCTGTGTTTAGCGGCAGAAACTATGAAAAGAAATATTAAGACCCCACGAAGAAAAGCTAATATGTGGTATGATGAGGAATGTGAGAAGCTTAAAATAAAACGTTGTAAATTACTAAATAAATTTAGAAAAACGAAAGATAAGGAATCACTCCAAGAATATTGTCATATAAGAAATGAATATAGTGTAATGTGTAAACAGAAGCGTCTTGCCTACTTCAGAGAGAAACAGTTTGTCATAGAAAGTAGCATTTCAGACTCAAAACGGTTTTGGCTTGAATTGAAAAAGTTGAACAATTCTACCGTAGCGAAAAACAATATAAATATGGATGAATGGCATCGACATTTTAGAAACCTATTTAACTTTGAAAATGAAACTGAGAATGAGAATGAGAATGAGAATAATACTAATACTTTTGTAGACAAAGTAAACCTATCGACATCTGACGATGATAACTTTTCAATATCAGAAGATATACTAGATTCTCCAATCAGTAGGGATGAGATATTAGACAGCATAAAATTCTTAAAACCCAATAAATCACCAGGTATTGATGATATTATACCAGAACTTATTAAGAATTCGGGAGATATTGTAGTCCCATATCTAGAATTATTATTCAACATTATATTAGAAAATGGTACTTTTCCATCCTGTTGGTCAATCGGTATTATCGTCCCGCTCCATAAACAAGGTAGTCTGGATAACCCAAATAATTACAGAGGGATTACTCTTTTGAGCATTTTTAGTAAAGTTTTCACTTCTATCATTAACAGAAGATTAGTATCGTGGGGAGAGACAATGAATAGAATTAGTGAATCTCAAGCAGGATTTAGAAAGGGATATACCACCACCGACAATATGTTTATACTACAAAGTATTATACAAAAGTATTTCAATGCCAAAGGAGGCAAACTCTATGCTCTCTTCGTTGATTTCGAAAAAGCTTTCGATTCAGTTGACAGACAGAAATTATGGTCTCTTTTCAATAACCATGGTCTTAGCCCGAAAATGAAAAAACTTCTCCATAACATGTATGAAAATGTTAAAGCTTGTGTAAAAAATAACAATGAATTCTCAGACTGTTTTGAACTACAACTTGGTGTAAGACAAGGATGTATACTAAGCCCATTTTTATTTTCATTTTTCATAAATGAATTAGCAACCCAAATTGAAAGCAATTGTGAGTATGGGGTACAGTTACACCCCGATCTTGTACATATTTTTCTGTTGCTCTTTGCAGACGATATCGTGTTATTCTCTAGTACTGTAGCAGGTTTACAAAGACTTATAAATGAACTAGAGACTTATTGTAACAATTACAAATTAACTGTAAATAGAAGCAAAACCAAAATAGTAGTGTTTAAGAAAGGAGGGCGTTTATCAAAAAATGAGAAATGGTGTTATAAAAGCAAAGAATTAGACTGTATTAGTTCGTACAAATATTTGGGATTGTTCTTCAGTAGTTGTTTATCGTGGACAATGCATGCTAATTATGCTTGCCTTCAAGCAACAAAGGTGATGATTGGTATCTTTAAACAGTTAAATGTTCTCGGTGACATTGATATAAGTGCATACTTTAAAATATTTGATGCAAAAATTAAACCAATTTTATCATACGGGGCTGAAATCTGGGGGTTTAATTATTACGTAGATATTGAAAGAGTACAATTGAAAGCATGTAAAACATATCTTGGGGTGAAAAACAACACTACGAACACAGTGGTTTATGGAGAATGTGGTAGATACCCAATGCACCTATTCACAAGTATTAAAGCCATAAAGTATTGGTTAAAGTTATTGAAAATGCCTTCATATCGTCTACCAAAGAAATGTTACAATATGATGATGTTATATGATAAGAATGGTCATAAAAATTGGGTCCCTTTCTAGTAAGTGTCTATATTATAGGATGTTAAAATGTACTCTAGAATCAGAAATGTATCTTTCATGTATAAATGTCAAAAAGTTTAGGATAGCCTTAAGTCGATTAAGATGTTCATCACATGATTTATATATCGAAAGTGGAAGATACAAATCAGTCCAAAGAGAGAATCGAATATGCAGACTTTGTAATAATAACCAAATAGAAGATGAATATCATTTTCTTTTAATTTGCCCTATTTATAACTCACTGAGGAAGTTGTATATTAAAAACTATTACTATGTCCATCCGAACCTTTATAAATTTGTAGACTTGTTAAGTAACACAAAAATTACAGTTATTCAAAATCTAGCTATGTTTATTTACCATGCTATGGTATTCAGAACAGAATATATTTCTACACATAATATAAGTTATACCTAATTGTTGAATATCATTTTCATTGTATTTGATGTGCGTGTACATATTATCGTTGACATGTATTGTACTACAGGCCTGTGGCCTTTCAGTACTGGAAATAAAATCAAGACTGCTGGACAACTTATATGTAAATTCTAAAAGTATGTGTTCCGAGTGATTAAACCGTTTTATCAAATATTTGTTTGAAAACAGTGATTTTTCATGTGTTAGACCCTTCATCAATTACCTTGTTTCAGCAGATGGGCAGATTATACCTTTCGGACGGGAGAGCATATTTACATTTCGTGGTTTTACTGGTGTATATATATTATAGGTTTTATATGAAGTTTCCGTAAACGAAATTTCAATTTGGGGGTTTAGCACACTGCGCTAAAACAACATGAATTGCATGAGTCACAGATTTCTGATGAAAAATATGTGAAAAAATGTGCAATAAGAATTCTTGAAAATGTTATCGCGATATGATAGTTTGTCAAAGTGTCGATATTGAGAAGCGAGGAGATTATAAATGATATGGGTTTGGTGCAATGTCAGTCAAATGTTAGGTCATGGAGGAAGGTGCTTTGATCGGGCGAGAGTCGCTTCCTTTAACACGTCACAGATTGCCGTTAAACTGAGGACCAAAAATACAGTCAGGCTTCAGTTCCGTTTGGGGTCATGTAGTTATGATCTGGGGATGCATGCCTGTGACTATACACTAGATATTGTAACGGAACAGGTAAATCGCAGTGGATTGTGATACAGTCTAGTATCTCTTTTTTGGCAATGATTCTTCACCTACTCGTCCTTTATTCATGGATGACAACGCTCGACTTTACTATTCTCCTACTGTGAAGGCATATTTTCAGAACAACACCACCGCCCAACCATCCCGGCTTGCTGTGGGTCCAGATTTAAATCCTTTAGAAAATGTATGGGACATCATTGAAAGTTGAATAAAAAAAATGGAACATCATTCATAACATTTTGCTGATTTGAAGGATGCATTCCATGGTGGCAGCAGCTGCGTTTTGAACGAATTCGTAGACTCCCTGGAGACACGAGAAGAAGAATTACCGTCATCCGGGCTCGTAGCGGTTACACTCAGTACTTAAACGTTGTTGATGATTTGTCATCTTCAGACCTCAATTAAAAATTTCATCTAGAAAGGAACTTATCTAGACCTTAATCCAAATCCTGAACAAAGAAATGTATGGTTGATCTAATTTGACAACTTGCTCATTATGATCACATGTTTCAAAAAATAAAACAGGCCATCACCTCATTCTCTTCCCACAGTGGTGACTCCCTTCAGATTTCCGATCCTAAATCTGACGGGAGTAACCTCTGTGCGGAGAGAAAGGCCATCACCTATGACAATTGTCTCTCAATATGTTCAGCTTCCATGACAGAGCAGTGCCATACTCATTCTTGACTTGCTGTGATGGCAGTTTGAAGTCAAACTTATGAACAGTTGAACATATCCAGTGCTGATTACTTAATGTCCGTGTGTATATAACAATGATACTGATTATGTTGTTTATTCTAATGAAAAGGTATGTCTGGATAGGAAGAGCACCTAATTGTTGACTGTTCTTTCTTGTAGCACGCCATATACAGAAGAAGATACAAGCAACCAGAATCAGAGCTAGGGTTGTGAGGATGATCATTGACTGAACCAGTCTCATACATCGACAATCGTATTGTACAAAAGAAAACGATATTAGGGAAGAATTATATGTTGTCTCACTTGAACATGAATCAGTTGGGTTTCAATGGAGTTTGATGATGACCTATTAAACAGGAAACTTATGTCTAATTCAAACCATACTGTATTTCATGCATACCATGTTGTAAATAAATGTGATACATAAAATGTGGGAATTTTATGCAGTATATGATATGTTTACATAAAATATTGTACATAAAATAGTTTACATAATTAATGTGTTGTATTTGTAAATTGTACATAAAATGGAAAAAACGTAATGTTATATAAGACTTGTTTTATTTTTATGTTAAGAAGTAAACGACGAAAGTATTCTCGATCTATTTATTCTTCTTCTTGTAATAAAATGTTCTTGAACGTTTTAGGACTTGATGCCTTTATAAATTATATAGGAAAGGTTAACTTTTTTGTAGATAATAAAAAAAATGCATGCATATCTTAAACCCTATCACAATGTTGGTTGAGGTCACTGTTTATAATATTTTAGTAATGGACAGTTCTGATAAATATCGAAACATATATTTCACAAAATTACTAAGTGCTCACGAAAGGACAGAAATATTCAGATTTGTTTAATCAAAAATGATCAAAATGTAAAAAGTAAAAAAAGACGTTTTTAAAAAATATTTCATTAACAAAGCCGCCAAATGTTTCATTAGCCAATCAGCTGCTAGCAGAGGTGTGACGTGTTAGTCAGTAGTCATGCCCTCACGAGTATCTGGCTTATGTTATTGTTTACATTATACACTCGTATAGCCGTCACGTATTTGACACTGATTTCACTTGTCGAAACAGTCTAAACGTGATCAAAGCTATTAGAAACAATGTCGGTATATTCTGTTCAGTCGTTAATTAACTTTGGTTGTTGTACAGATGTGTTTAGATTGTTAAGTCTACGATAATGCCGAGTGGATCTTTCAGCGTAAATCTACCGACATTGTCTTTTATTTGTGTCATTTTGAAGTGTCAGTTCTATATCGTCACTGCGTGTATGTCTATCACTGACCATTTCCGTTGTGTCAAACTCTTATTCTAGCAATGAGATCTCGCTTGGAAAAACGTAAGTCAAGCGATAACAAAGATTTGAATGATGAACAAGAGAATGTACCAAATGATCGGGATACACATCTCGTTTCTAAATCTCACGTGTATACATTCCATTATTTAACAGTTGAAATGAAATAACAACACATATGTATGATACTATCTCAAAGTATTTGATTCAATGAAACAATTCATTAAACAATGTGTTTCCACAATCATACAAAATTGTATCGGCAAACAAGCCAAGAATTCATGCTTATCCTACTCAACGAAAAACTAGACTTATGCGACGTATATCTATATCAAATGTCATTGCTAATCCATGTACATCGGTGTGCATCACACACACTAGTGAATGACCGGCTGCTATCACCGACGAACCAACTGAACATTATATTCTTGAATTTCTTTGGTTAAATATAATGTTCCTCATTTTCATTGGCTCGATATGTCCAGACTGAATGTCGCCTATATATGTATCTTTAATCAACTAACGACCAGTTTAGTATCACCAGTTACGTCATATGACAGGACGTTGGCAATATCTTGACGCGCCACCTATTATATAATTGAACTGGTCCAATGACCGATATCTGGCATCAAAGCAAAGGTGTTAATGCATTAAGAGTAATTAGTGAGTGTTGATTACATGACTAACTTCTTAACAATATGGAATTACATTTTAAAACTAGATTTTCAGCATTTTACATTAACATTTCATCGATTTTACCCAAATCACATGATATTGATAGAACATAATCTGAAAGACAATGTGTACCGAAAAAGAAATCGCCCTTTTCACTTCGATTTGAAATTAATTATTATTTCTTATCATAGATATATCATTGTAGGCTTTAAAATCTTTTGACATTTTCACCCGCCACATTTCTCTACAGTTTTATTACACTGAATAAAATAACTGCCTGAATGAAAGTAATTGTAAATGTACAAGATTATAAATTTAACGATAGCCCGACTTTTTCTCTCTAAAAACTGTAAACCAGTAACAATGTTGAAAATTGTTTGATTTCTAAGTTATAATGCAATTATTCTATTATGAATAAAAAGTCACCATGCGAAATATTGACTCAGTAAACCTCAAACTATACAGGCCTTTTGAAACTTAGAATCAAGCACAACAAACATTTAAATAATAATTACGTTTACAATTGAAAATTGCATGATTGTTTTTTTGTTGTTTTTTTTTAATTGTCAGTTATTCATTTCAAAACATATTGTAGCCTATAAAATAACCTAACGCTCCGCTCGATTGGTAATTATAAAAGAACCAAACACAAACCAGCGACTGAATATCGAAAAATCCTTCAAAAACTCCGAAATTACTCCCTAAAGACGCACAAATACCCATTCTATCGGAAACGTACAATGTAACAAAATTGTTATTGTGTTTTAAACGAATCATCGACAAAAATCGACAAATCGCCTACGGATTCCATTGGAGCAACTCCTGTGTATGCCGTTACATCGCTGACGAAGGTTATGTTACACCGAGAGGCCGCGGAAAACTGTTGCAAGAATGAGATAATTAGCAGGCCAATTTTACTCACTTTGAACCGCGATATCTTGTTAAGTAGGTGACGCTTCGAAATAATATTTTGTTTCGTTAACTTGAACGTATTGTCTATATGAATAAACGAATTAACATCGAACAACACAGAGGTTTTTTTATTTATATTATATATCTTAATTTAAGGGGTTTCGTATCAATATGTTAAACACCGTCAAGTAATTTGATTGGTTAACGGTGAACTGTGACACTGTCTGGACTGCTTTATTTATTTATGGGAATGACATTTCAACGAAACGCTATTCTCAGTCTCTCGATGAAAACAACGTGTACGTAAGGGCAAACAGTGACTATATACTCACAAGACAAACAAAACCGAAAAGAAAGACATTTCAACAGAGATGTTCAGCTAAAACTTATATTTGATGAGGTAACTGTCCGGTGTATTTTCGTTTACACATTTAGACGACGAGAAACCTGCGAACGGCTGTCGCAATGACATGACGCTTTTCAAAGGACGGATAACTCGGATGTTCCTCTTCACGCTTCCTTCACAATGACAAGTGCAACTGATTTTGCCATACAGAACATCACGAATTATAGAATGTTTTGATTTATAAGTGTGAATATTTAATGTCGCAATATCATTAACTAAGATGCTGTGACAGGGTTGATACTACTCCACTGTGCCTTTATAGGGATAACATAAATAAAGTTATATTTAAAAACAATAAATCGTATGAAATATAAGTTGGTAATAAACAGGATACATAATTCGTTCCCCTTTCATATCAAGATTATGTCCCTCGCCGAGACACGAAACAAAGCAAATTTAGTTCACCCTGGACATAAACTTGGTATGAAAGCTGAACGAGTTAGATATCCTATAAATACATGGTCTGGTGAACTACATAGGCACTGTCTTTACTTCTCCGGATTACTTGCAAAGACACAATGTGTGTACATATTATTTGGCTACAACATTGAAACCTAGTTTAAAGCTTTTAAAATCTGAAAGCACACACCTTGGCCAATGTGAAATATAAATTGTAGATTAGTTAACACTACTTATTTACTACTTACCGTATTTCCTCTAATAAAACCCCAGGGTTCTATTTCGTTCAGCACCCCCTTCATCCTCGATAATCCAGAGTATACGCTCCGATAAATCTACTCTGGATCTATATACTCTGGACGCATGCGAGGCTCGGCCCGATTACTTTATTACCTCCCTTTGCTGGCATTTCATCCAATCAGCGGTCTACGCTGAGAAGTTGAGCGTACCAATCAAAAGACTGCTAAAGTGACACACCTCCATTAAACAGATGGAGCGACTTTGATGTGTATTTTCTCGCTTTAGCGTCGAAAAGTTTATTCAATTACAGTTACACTGCAAGCTCTTTGCAGTGAAGTGAAATATATTTGCTACCAAGATACAGCGAAGTGCCACATCGATCGTTTCGGCTGGAACGTTTATATTTGCATGTGAATTACCAAAGACATAACATATGACCTCATTCGACTGATTGGTATGTTGCGAAGTGTCATGAGGCCTATGTCACAGAAAATCTCAGATTGTTTTATTATCCCGATCGTTGTGTCATGAACCGGGTCAACTTCCAAGTGCGAGTTTTTCCTGCTTTGTAATTTTGACTATCATTTCTTAATTATCTTAAATGTTGGCATTTCGGATCCCTTCATTGGAGTTCGCTCAATCAGCATTAATTTCAGAAATTATAACATTTCATGCCGAATGCCAATCTGTCTACACGATTACCTTCCCAAAATACCAAGGGAGGTAATAAAGTAATCGGACCGAGCCTCGCATGCGTCCAGAGTATATAGAGTAGATTTATCGGAGCGTATACTCTGGATTATCGAGAATGCACCCCTTACTCCTGGGTTGTATTGGAGACCCGGGTTATATTAGATGAAAAACGATAAGCCTATCTCCAGAGTCACTGGCCTATTTGTTTAATGTTGTTATTGAATTGTCCCTTGTATACAGTCGTACATAACAATATCGTATGTAAACAAAACTTATAATGAAGAGACTCTGAATTCAAATGCATTAATTGTAACGCCACGGCTACGATACCATTCACCCTTGTATCCAAAAGAACGAAAATTATTTATGTGTTTGATTCTAAAGGCGTCTGTTTACTTAATGTTTGGAGCATAGTAACCTCAATTGATCAATTCTATCTTTGTGCAATGCATACAAGTCAGAATGTTCATATCATGTGCTAGTTATAATGCCACATATACGACAAAGACATATTTCTACTCCCAGTTTGACTGCATAGTTACCTCAATGGGTAGGAATGAATATCTATTGAACATTCAAATCCTTCACTGCAATACTTTTGGCTGATTGTTGCAACATAATAGATCGCAATACATAGATAGATGTATATAATTGCAATCCGAAAGTGTGCTCATCAATATGCGTATCTTTGAGGTTGGTTAGGTGCATCCTGAATGGTACATGTGTCAGTGATCACATATACACACGATTTAGCGCATAGCAATATGTTTAGCTAGTTTTAGAACAACATTGAAGCACAGGCAAGTGAATAAACTTTCCGGATTAACATGTGGTTTAAACATATTTATTTCATGTAATGTTTTACATGAAGTGGATTGGCCAACAAGTTCATAAGAACTTATGTGAAGGCCGCTCCGAAATAAATACATGAATACAAAAAACATAATAAGTGACGTTCACCAAAGAGAAAGTTACACTCACCACATGGAAAATAACACAAATAATACTATATTGAATGGCCATAATGAATTACAAGATGCAGCTGAAGGGACTATGCTAATTTTGGATTTAAGAAATACTGTGATGGAGCAAGGCAATCATAGGTTTAAGAAAAGTCCGAGAATCTGCGAGTTTTAATTATGAAGTTATGGATAGATTTAAGAAGTACATCGTTTTCTTGTTTTGTGGAGCCAGCATTTCCGTGAAGAATAGATTTAAGGTTAAAACCTTTTATGTAATAGTATTGATTGAATCTAATATCATTGTAGGTGGGACAAATGAGAAAAAAGTGAAGTGCGTCCTCTAAATGGTGTCCACAACTACACGCTGGACTGTCATGTATAAATCTAGCAAACAGATCACCTTTTAAATCACTACAACCAAGCCGAAGGCGGGAGTGGATTATCTGACAGAATCTTGATCCATTGTTAAGGTTAAAATAATTTGGGATTTTCTTTTCCTTTAATTTATTTTTGAATTCTCCAAAAGTGCTTGCATTAACAATGTCTAACGGGAGGGAATTCCAGATATTGACCGTGTCCGGCACAAAGAATTTGGAGTAATGACTGGTGTTACATTTTACGCTTTGGAGATCGGAACTGTTTCTTAAGTTGTATTGACTTGCGTCGGATACGTTGTCAGGAACTAAATTAGATAAATATTCCGGAACAATTTTGTTTTTCATCTTGTAAAATACATATAACTTTTGACGGCGTCTCCTTTCTTCTAAAGATGTAATATTTGTCTCTGCATATAATTTAGAATGGCTTGTGCCACGGACTGCACCACAAATAGTTCTGATTGCATCAAGATTTAGTTTTTCGAGAAGTTGTGATTGTTCTTTTGTGCAATTGTCCCAGATGTGACAAGAGTAGTCGAAAACTGGTAAGATGAACGATTTGTACATTGTCTCTAAGGTTTTCCTGTTGAGTCGGTATTTAAGACTTCTCAAGCAGTTTATCATCGGACTTACCTTTTTAACAATACTGTCAATCTGGCTGTGCCACAAACAATCTTTCTGTAGAGTTATTCCCAAGTGTTTATGAGATGATACCTCGTTAATTATAGTGTTATTCATAAATAACGCAGGTTTAATAGACTGGGTTTTTTTACGGGTGAATTGAATAGTGACGGTTTTACTTGGGTTAAAGTCTACTTGCCATTTATTGGCCCAGGTACTGATAACGGACACATCTTTATTGAGGGTCTGCGCATCTACAATTGGGTCGTTGATAATAACGTATAGTGATGTATCGTCAGCAAATAATCGTATGTTGCTGTCAATGTCTTCGACAATGTCGTTGATGTAGATTAGGAACAGTAATGGCCCTAGTACGGATCCCTGAGGGACCCCGGCAGTAACCGGTCTTAATTCGGAGCTGTAACCGTTTATTACGACACGTTGCAAGCGATCTTTTAGATAGCTCTCAAACCATAAAAGTAATGTGCCACAAATACCATATGATCTTAGTTTGTGAATAATTCCATTGTGCCATACTTTATCAAAGGCTTTACTTATGTCGCAGAAAACCGCCCGAACTTCTTTGCCTTTGTCAATTTCACTGGCGATGAAATCATAAAGAAACGTCAACTGATTAGTGGGTGAATCACCAGGAATAAAGCCGGACTGAAGATTAGATAATAAATTATTATCCCTGAAATAGTTGAATACGTATTTAAAAACACATTTTTCGAAAGTTTTTTATAGACAACTAGTTAGGGCTACAGGTCTGTAGTTGTTACATTCCTTGATATTACCTTTCTTATAGATCGGAATTACTGACGCGATTTTCCAGATATTTGGAAATATTGAATTGTTAAGGGAGGTGTTCAAAAGTTTTGATAATGGATCTGCTATTATAGAAGCACTCAGGATTAACATGTATAGGTGTTTTTATATCACATTTATTTTCTGCCCAAAGCCAATAGCTGGAGCTGAGAAATGGATGCGATTTGAAGAGACCCATATTATATTATGTTTATCATGTACACCCAGAGGCAAAGAAACGATACCAACAGAAATTGTGTGTACAGACTCCTTGGCCAATGGGGATTCTTAATTGTAAATTTGGTGACCCCTTAGGGACCCGTCATTTATTACAGAGGGGGGGGGGGGGGGGGGGGGGGGTAGGTGGGCCGGGGGATTTTTACTTGAGTTTGTACATAAAAATATGACCCTCCCAAACTTCTCTCCCCATTTAGGAGTATATTTTTTCCATGACCCTCCCCCAACATATATATATATATCTATAAAACTTCTTGAAATTGGCCTTCTGAAGATATATTTGGTTCCGCATTTAAAAAAAAATTCTTTGACACTTTAAAGAAAGATTCTCCTTCGAAAAAAGAGTTAATATAATGCTGGAAAATACACATTTAACATACCAGTAATGGATTTAACATGATGTGTAACATCTAGGGTTAAGAATATATGTTAAAACAGAGCCATTGGCTCTGTAGCTCATCACATACATATTATTACAGGAATTGCATTATTCAAAATATATATTTGCCAGGTAAGACTTTTAACTTAAAACAAAAGGTAAAGACTATGTTAAGCAATAAGGCATTACCCAGTCATCAAATTAACAATTTTCAATCCACATTTGTCAACAAAAAATATAAGTATTACAGACTGTTACATTCTAAGGAAGAAGTAACAAGTATGTGTTTAAAGTTAACCATTCTCCTGATGAAGGGGAAAATTACCAGAAACATTGTGCATACAAAATATAACAAATTGAGATTCATAATAATGTGTCTTACACATATATTTGAAAGGCGTGACCTCTATTGTTTTTGTCTTATTTGACCTATTCACTGTACTACAATAATCTTTAAAATATCCCACTCCTCACTCCTCTAATTGCTAAACCTGACTCTCCAGTATGACCTTTCTTCCCCTTTCCCATTCTCCCTCCCATATTAGTCAATTTACACTTCTATGTAGTGAGTTGATTGTTTATTTCCATCGGGTACATATAGGCCATCGGCCCATGGTATACATTTCAATGGTCCACAGACTTAATACGATATTGGGCAGCGTAGAAAATATACATTGCAACACGCTTCATTAATTCGACATTCGTATTGGAAAACAGCAAATTGAATTTGTGGATAGAAGGATTGACAAGTACTTCGGCGGTATAAATTGTTTCCTAATATTAGAGTAGGCAGTACATACAAGCATGAAGTGGTATTCACTTTCAATATTACCATTGTTGCAAACATTACAGACTCTTAGGTTTCTAGGAATATTATAGTACCTTCCCGTTTCGATGTTTAAACTGTGGGAACTACATCGAAGACGAGCCAAAGCTTTTCTAAACTTATCAAGATCTAACGATAGGAGATATGGTTCAATTGTGAACACAGTTTTTAAACTGAGAGTATGAAAACATTTTAGAACTATTCCTCAAGGCGGAGTGCCAATTCTGTTCATAAGTGGCCTTCAACCTAAATTCAAATTCTGCCAGAAAGTATGTTGGAAAATCGACATTTTGGGCTTCCCAGATATAGCCAAAGCCATAGGAATACAATAAAGATTTAATTTTAAATGCCCAGTTATTCTTCCCACGTGAGGCTTCCAAATACCGCATATTATAACCTTTCCTCGGGAACCTGGAGTTTGGCATATTCAGCAATTTGCACCAATACTGTAAGCAACGTTTGAACACTGAAATATAGAGAGGATATCTGCCACACTCACCGCGAACGCAGTGATCGGCGGTGGAAGATTTAACACCCATGTTCTGTTACCACTAAGGGATTTTACAACACTTCACTCCACTTATTATCTCCTCTTGGAGAATTGATTAACTCCCCTTGGAGATCTTTTTTATAGGAGCTAAAAAGATTATTTTTTTTATGTTAAAGCATGGTCATGTTAACAAGAACAGCTTTATCCAAGCATTTAATATAATTATAGACACAAGATTACAGTGCCCACGGTGTAAGTTTTATACATTTTTATTAGAGAGAATGCATGTCCTATTAAAATGTATATCTATCAGTAAATAAGCTTATTGTTGTTTCAATTCAATTCAATTCGGTTCAGTCAAAAGGGCGCCATTTTTAAAGGTTAAATTTGAAGCATCATAGAATACTGCATGTTTGTTATAGAAATTATCAAAGTTAACGTTATCCTAAAGTTTCAATGTTATTATAAAGAATTTGACTCTGGAAATGTTAATTAATTCTAGTAATTAGACTTTATTGTATCTTTCAGCTGTTTTACCAAACACCAATATCATCAAATAATCATTGTCAAAATCACCAAATTTGGAATAAACAAGATTCTGGTTAACTGGCTGTGCATCATTATTTACGAATAACTGGCCACAGTACAACCCAAAAATAGCTTACATGCCAATAAATGAACTGACTATTTCGTTAATATTATCAAGTCCCCATATTTCAGATCCATATAACAGAATAGGAAGAACTTTAGAATCAAATATATTTAAAAACACCTTAAATAATCTTTTGGTTTAAAATTATTGAGAGACCTTAGAACACAAAATAAAACCTTCTTAGCCTGCAGAGAAATATTAGCAAGATGTTTACTCCAACTTAAACTCCTTGAAAAGGTAACCCCTAGATACTTATAAGACGGAACACATTCAATAATCTTATTACCATAATAGTATTTTTCAAAACTTGATAGAATTCCACCATTTTTGAAAACAACCACTTTAGTTTTCTCTAGATTTACAGATAAAGAGTATCTTTGACAAAAATCATATACAAAATTAATCCTTTTCTGAAGGCCAAAAACCGTATCTGCAACAAGAGTAACATCATCCGCAAAAAGCAAGAGGAACAACTGAACCAATTCTGGATGGAACTGAACACCTGGATAACATCCTGCTTCTATTTCTTTAGCCAACTCATTAATAAATAAATTAAACAAAACTGGACTTAATATGCAACCTTGACGGACCCCAATTTTACACTCGAAGCTATCGGAAAATTTCTCATCAAATTTCACACAAGAGGAGACACGATTATAGATAGAACGAATGCAACTGAACATTTTGGGCGAAATCCCATTTTCCTTCAAAATCATCCAGAGACGAGATCTATCAATACTATCAAACGCTTTGGCAAAATCTACATATAAAATATAGATCTTACCTCTCTTCCTACCCAAGTACCTCTGGATGAATGCGTGTAGAGTAAACATATTGTCTGTAGTAGAGTATCCTGAACGAAACCCTGCCTGAGATTCAACTATCTTATTAAAAGCTTCAGCCCAAAATCGCAATCTAGTATTAATGATAGATATAAAAACCTTACTAAAAATGCTAAGAATGGTTACACCTGGATAATTGGGTGGAGAGTTTATGTCACCCTTTTTGTGTATTGGAACAATAACGCCTTGAGACCACTGAGGGGGGAAATATGCCGAGTCAAACAAATCATTAAACAGTAGCGTCATAATTGGTGCTAAAATATCCTGCCCACTTTTCAACATCTCGGACAGTAGGCCATCGTTGTAAGATTCTATGTAAGATTAAGAGTAGTTTGAAGGTCCATGTTTGGGCACTGGCAAGGAGTAAGAGTAAGCTACAGACATTAAATTTAATGGGTTTATGATTGCCCTTAACATTTTATCAGATCACTAAAAATGAAAAACCCCTTATAATCCCCAACACACACAATCTTACTTATAAGGAGAGCAGAACGAATGAAACCTATAAGATTTCCCCTCAACAATTCCCACCCATGCCATTTGCCTGCCAGTTATTTTAAGTGTGGAAGGACAACTGAATACTTATTTTTTAATGTTTTTAGAAAACTTGCAAGTGTAATTTTGACAATTCAATTCGATTCATTTAATACCCTTATCTTTTCAGACAATTGGTATATTGATAAAACAGTCTTGGTACATGGCAACAAAATTTACACATATTTGTCTCCCTCCATCCAACAAAGTTGATATTCTCCAAATTTTAGCTTCCTAGGACTAAAGTAAAAAAAGATTTCACTGTGTGCTTACATAGTGACTATACTGTTAAAACATACCAAACAGTAACAAAAGCCTTGAAGAAAAGTACCTGTGTGAAAGAAAACTGTCAGTTCACATGGTTCAGTAGAATTACTCTCCTACTTTTGTTTCTATGAATAACAATGAACAAAGGACAGAACCCATGGGAGTATTATATACCAGCATCACTTTGTAATAGCAAGTACTCTTCTTCTTAAAGCAAAACATATTTTTCACTTTATTCCTGTTTATCAAATGCTTTTACAATACTTTTCCATGCCCTTTTTCAAGTCTGTAAAAACGATGGTTTTGTTACTGTCTATTTTAATATGACCATCCCCAAACCTTTGTATTTTTGAACAGATATGAAATATTAAGTATCATACTCTCATGTGTAACGAGTGGCGTTAACCAGACATAACAAAAAGACTGGTCAGACACAATAATATATATTTACAATTAAGATATAAAGGTATACATGTTTTATGGCAGTCTCACAAATGAAAGCTAGCACAGCAGTACATAAACGGCAGACGATGTTACCCTGGTGAAAACCCGTTTGAGGATGGGTACCCGGTGGAACAACACAACAACAAAAGGATCTCCTACGCAGGGGCTGTACAGAGGGACGATACACAACCCAGGAAATGCCCAGATTAACAGGGATACCGCTTAGGAAATCAACGACAGGTATATAACGTGTGATATAACGGACACTTGTCCTGTTACCCAACAGTCAGATAACAAGTTCCGAATATTTTATGTCAATGTGTGTGGACTAAAATCTAGACTGCAAACACCTGAATTGTGTGAGACTGCCAAAAACTACGATATGTTATGTTTCGTCGTAACTAAACTGGACCAATGTGATACGGTGGAAATCCGTGGATTTCGTATTTACAGGCATGATAGACTCAGTACCAACAGAAGGAAATCAGGTGGAATAACTGTAGCTATAAAAGACAATATCGCCCATCGTTTTTCGCAACTAAAAGAACAATCAGAATATATCATGTGGTTTCAAACAGCATGTGATACCCTCAATATATCATTTGAGAAAGCAGGAAATGACAGTGTTAACATTGGTGTGACATATATTCCGCCAGAAGGATCAACATATTTATCCGATGACACCTTTCCACAAATTAACATGGAGATACTGACAAAATCATGTGTACTTCTAATTGGAGATATGAATGCACAAACTGGATTGCTACAAGACTATGTCATCGTTGATGACAATGTCGTGAATGATGACGTGCTACCATATGAATGATGTGCATAAATTAGAATTGCATTCGGTAAATGTTGACAGATGTAATGAAGATGTAACTAGAATCAATTCACATGGTTACACACTTATTGATATATGCAAAAATAACAATTTGTATATTGTAAATGGTAGAATTGGTGACGATAAAAATGTTGGTAAAGTAACATGTCAAGGCGTAAGCCTAGTAGATTATGCAATAGCAAGCTCTGATGTAATCACATCAATCACAGATTTTATTGTACATGAGTTTGATCCCATGCTATCCGATGTTCATTCAGCTATTACGTTATCATTCTCTTCATATCCTATTGTTACCGATGCAGCCCAATCAAATGTAAACGAGACGAGCTCTCGTATTAGAAGATGGAACAATACATGTAAAAGCGAGTATGTCAAAGCCATTGATTATGCTGTATTGGGATCTATTGTTGCTGATCTGGACTCCGACTTTAAGGATCCAGCTGAACTTATTACAAAAGTTAATTCTAAAATAAGCACTGTGTTTATTTCCACGGCTGGGAAAGTATTCGGCCATGTAAAGGTAAAAGCTAAAAATAAACAGAAGCGTTGTGTCAAAAAGAACAAGCAGACAGAGTCGGCCATATCCCCCGCCTTTGGGAAAATTTTATAGAAGAATAGTTGTTGAAAAACAGTGACTTTGAACCTTTTTTCAACTAAACACAACACACAAAATTTCGGAAACGAAATTCTAAGTTACATTTCCATGAAAACGGTCGAAAATAATAACTCGAAGAAGTTGAAAACCCCAAAAAGGCACATCTACACATGATGATTGTTCCACACACCAAGTTTCGTTGAGATATGTCCTATTGTTTTCGAGTTCTGTTCCCGGAAGCGAAATTCTAAGTTACATTTCCATAGAAATGGTCAAAAAAAATAACTCGAAGAAGTTGAAAACCCCAAAAGGCACATCTACACATGATGATTGTTCCACACACCAAGTTTCGTTGAGATATGTTTTATGGTTTTCGAGTTCTGCTCCGGAAACGAAATTCTAAGTTACATTTCCATGGAAACGGTAAAAAAAAAATAACTCGAAGAAGTTGAAAACCCCAAAAGGCACATCTACACATGATGATTGTTCCACACACCAAGTTTCGTTGAGATATGTCTTATAGTTTTCGAGTTCTGCTCCTGAAACGAAATTGTAAGTTACATTTCCATGGAAACGGTCAAAAAAAAATAACCCTGAAGAAGTTGAAAACCCCAAAAGGCACATCTACACATGATGATTGTTCTACACACCAAGTTTCGTTGAGATATGTCTTATATATAGTTTTCGAGTTCTGCTCCGGAAACGAAATTCTAAGTTACAGTTTCATGGAAACGGTCAAAAAAAATAACTCGAAGAAGTTGAAAACCCCAAAAGGCACATCTACACATGATTTTTGTTCCACACACAAAGTTTCGTTGAGATATGTCTTATGGTTTTCGAGTTCTGCTCCGGAAACGAAATTCTAAGTTACATTTCCATGGAAACGGTAAAAAAAAATAACTCGAAGAAGTTGAAAACCCCAAAAGGCACATCTACACATGATGATTGTTCCACACACCAAGTTTCGTTGAGATATGTCTTATAGTTTTCGAGTTCTGCTCCGGTAACGAAATTGTAAGTTACATTTCCATGGAAACGGTAAAAAAAAATAACTCGAAGAAGTTGAAAACCCCAAAAGGCACATCTACACATGATGATTGTTCTACACACCAAGTTTCGTTGAGATATGTCTTATAGTTTTCGAGTTCTGCTCCGGAAACGAAATTCTAAGTTACAGTTTCATGGAAACGGTCAAAAAAAATAACTCGAAGAAGTTGAAAACCCCAAAAGGCACATCTACACATGATTTTTGTTCCACACACAAAGTTTCGTTGAGATATGTCTTATGGTTTTCGAGTTCTGCTCCGGAAACGAAATTCTAAGTTACATTTCCATGGAAACGGTCAAAAAAAATAACTCGAAGAAGTTGAAAACCCCAAAAGGCACATCTACACATGATGATTGTTCCACACACCAAGTTTCGTTGAGATATGTCTTATAGTTTTCGAGTTCTGCTCCGGAAACGAAATTGTAAGTTACATTTCCATGGAAACGGTAAAAAAAAATAACTCGAAGAAGTTGAAAACCCTAAAAGGCACATCTACACATGATGATTGTTCCACACACCAAGTTTCGTTGAGATATGTCCTATAGTTTTCGAGTTCTGTTCCCGGAAGCGAAATTCTAAGTTACATTTCCATAGAAATGGTCAAAAAAAATAACTCGAAGAAGTTGAAAACCCCAAAAGGCACATCTACACATCATGATTGTTCCACACACCAAGTTTCGTTGAGATATGTCTTATAGTTTTCGAGTTCTGCTCCGGAAACGAAATTGTAAGTTACATTTCCATGGAAACGGTCAAAAAAAATAACTCGAAGAAGTTGAAAACCCCAAAAAGGCACATCTACACATGATGATTGTTCCACACACCAAGTTTCGTTGAGATATGTCTTATGGTTTTCGAGTTCTGCTCCGGAAACGAAATTCTAAGTTACATTTCCATGGAAACGGTCAAACAAAATAACTCGAAGAAGTTGAAAACCCCAAAAAGGCACATCTACACATGATGATTGTTCCACACACCAAGTTTCGTTGAGATATGTCTTATGGTTTTCGAGTTCTGCTCCGGAAGCAAAATCGGGACGGACGGACGGACGGACGGACGGACGAACGGAAGGACGGACGGACGAACGGACGGACGGAGCCCATTTCAATGAAATCCCTGTTTGATTTTTTCAAAAAGTTAAATGATTGCCCTGATACTGAAGAGTATATTTCTGAAAATCATCAAAACTTCAATGTTGGAGAAAACACAGTGCTGAATTCCTCTATCACTAGTGAGGAGATATATAGCGCAGTTAAAAAAACTGAAAAATAACAAAGCCCCTGGGCTTGATGGTATTATCAATGAGTTTATTATATCTACTGTAGATTCTTTTATTGTTATTTATGTTATAACTTTTTAACATAATATTTGATCATGGTATATTCCCTGAAAGTTGGTTAACAGGTGTTATTAAGCCTATATATAAAAGAAAAGGAAACCCACACGAACCAGAAAACTACAGCCCTATCACCCTATTAAGTTGCTTTGGCAAACTTTTTACATCCTTACTAAGTAATCGACTGAATTCACATCTAGAAAATAATGAAATTTTATCAGAGGCTCAGGCCGGTTTTAGAAAAGGCTATTCTACAGTCGATCACATGTTCACGTTGTATAACCTTTCAGAGCTTTTAAAATGCAGAAAAAAGAAATTATTCTGGGCATTTGTTGATTTTCAAAAAGCGTTTGATAACATCTGGCGTGTGGGACTTTGGCAAAAACTTCTTGCAAATAATATATCAGGTAAATGTTTCCAGGTTATAATATGTACAGAAATATAAAATCATGTATTTTAATATGTAAAGATGGTTATACTGATGTCTTCCCATGTAGATCAGGCGTTCGCCAAGGCGAGAACCTATCACCCACTTCTGTTTGCTATTTTTATGAATGATATTGAAATGTGCTTTGATAAAGATCTTTGTAAGGGCGTAAAGCTCAAGCTCAAGCCTAATGATAGATTAGAAAATATTATCAAAATGTTTATACTATTATATGCAGATGACGCAGTGCTTTTGGCTTTAAATCCAAACGATCTTCAACAGATGTTGGATTCTTTTAATAATTATTGTTCCACATGGAAACTTAATGTCAACATTTCTAAAACAAAAGTATTAATATTTGGCGGATCGTAGAAAGATTATAAAATAACATTCAAAATTGGAACTAATATTCTGGAAAATGTTCAGTCCTACACACATTTAGGCACAGAGTTTCAAAAGAGCAGGAGATTTTCATTAACGAAAGAAAAAGCTATTGAAAAAGTCACAAAAGCAATGTATTTTGTTCAAAGCAAGGGCCGAAAACTGCATCTAACATATGAATTACAACTGCGTTTATTTATTCCATGGTATTGCCTATTCTGCTGTATGGCTGTGAAGTTTGGGGATTTGAAAATGTAACATCACTTGAAAAAGTACACATAAATTTTCTTAAGCTATTAGTGCCCTTAAGGAAAAGTACCCAAACTTTTATGTTAAACGGGGAATTTGGTAGATACCCACTTGCAATTAATATTAAATTAAGATTTTTTTCATTTTGGGGTCGACTTTTGACTGGAAAAACTTCAAAATTATCCTTAATCATTTTAATATTGCTTTTTAACGATACTCTTCTTGGGAAAAGTAATCATAAATGGATTATGAATGTCAAAAACATTTTTGACTAAATTGGACTAAGTTATATTTGGAATTTCCAAAACTTCGAAGATCTCAGTAAACTGAAATATTTAGTAAAACTTAAGCTGGAAGATTCATTTAAGCAAGTGTAGTTTTCTACGGTCGATCAATCATCAAAAGGTATAATTTATAGCTCTTAACTCATGTAGATTTAAAGCGGCAGTAGCACGTTTTTTGCAAATTTTATTGTTTTAAATTTCCCATTTATAATAGTAGTTTATGTCATTTATATTTAGTTTAGAGGGTTAAACATCTTATAACATAAACCAATTATCCGTAGTGGTAATAACGGTGTTGCGTATAAAGCAGAAATTGCATGGCGGCCATTTTATTGTGAACACATTTTATTATTTCAAATGACAAAAACTATTCCCATAGCTTTACCAAACCATGAACACTCACATTTTAACTTGATTTCCGAAGAGATATGTTTTTTTTACTATTGTTGACATTATTTTTCAAATACATTTCATCAACTTATTTGAGCGAAAAAACGTGTTATTGCCCCTTAAAGGTTTAGTAGATATTTGGATATTTTAGATGATAAACTTTCAAGAGCATTACTATATTTAATAACAGCTAACCATAACTTACCCATTGAAACAGGCCGCTGGATTAATATCCCAAAGCATGATAGAACTTGCAAACTTTGTAATTGTAATGACATTGGTGATGAATTTCATTATTTATTTATCTGTTCCCATTTTACAAATACAAGAATTAAATATCTAAAGCCCTATTTTTATACCAGACCAAATTTTCTTAAAATGAGGACATTATTTAACAGTTAAAAGATAGGTACACTAAGAAGGCTAGCCTTGTTCTGTGACGTAATTATAAGTGTTCTTAAAAATGTCGCTAATTGTAAACTCAATTATAATTTTTCAAGTTAATCATGTATCTTTTTCTCATTCTTAATTAGTGTATATCATAATTTATAATACATTATTCCTTAACATTTTGTGTACCTGTATATATGATAGTTTAAGATCAAATGTAAATGTATGTATGTATGTATGTATGTTTGTATGTACATGTATGTATATAATGTAAAAATGTATCCTCATGTGGGTGTAAATAAAGTTCAGTTCAGTTCAGTAATATCAGGGCTCCGTTCCATAACAGCGACCGCTTATAATCGCTCATTGATCGCTCAATGTAGCGCTCAATGTAGCGCATTCTCTCCTGAACGACACGGTACGATTCCTCGAGGTTTGCTCGATTTGCTACGTAGCGCTACATTCAGCAATCGCGTTCAAGATAGGTTTAATGTAGCGCTCAATGAGCTATTATAAGCGCTCGCTGTTATGGATGTTATGGAACAGAGCCCTTGTTACAACTTACAATCATATCTCACTTAACTTATTCAGTTCAAGAATAATCACAATATAACTCAACGTTGCCGACATGGCATGAATAATCCATAAAAGAGCCGACATGGCATTTTTCTTCCGGTGACGTCACGATGGATGGACGTAGCGAAATGTGCTCCCGTGGACTGATCTAGTTTTTTCCAAGTTTGGTGGAATATTTGTCAATTATGTTGACCGCAAAAGTATGACATGTTTAACAAATACCTTTAACAAACAAACATTGATTTTGTGTGAATGGATGCCATATCAAGTTTGAGATAAAAGACGGATTGTCTTCCGATTTCGATATCTGGCGTGAATTGTTACCTGACAGCGATTACATGTAGGATTTACAAAGTGAGTGAACTATCTTCAAACTACGAATTTAATTTTGTTAATAATCACACGTGTTTCAAAAACTGGTATCTAATAACCTATCAACTTGAATACAAGTTTCTATATGGAGAACACACCAACTGGAAAACGTATCCGCTCGGAAGTGTCAACACCTGATTCTGAAGACGTTAAAAGTCATTGCAACTTTAGCTTCGATTCAGACACATCAGTAATAATGGAGGATACAGGCGTCAGTGTTAACCAGGTTGGTGACGATATGTTCCATGAAAAACTTCTTAAAGTATTGCAAACCAAGGATGTGATGGCAGTTATCTGTACAACAGTTTCCGAAGTCATTAGGTCTATGTTTAGGCAGGAAATGGAGACATTGATATAAAAAATGAGGTTCTGGAATCTACTGTGTTATCATTGAAACAATCACTGGATGAGAAGAACGATGAAATCAAAACCCTCAGTGAGCGCCTCGACAGGAGTGGACAATATATCCGCCGAAACAACGTCCGGATATCGGGGATAACAGAGGAGCATGGCGAGGATACCAACGAAGTCGTCCTCAAAGTTGCCACATTTATCGGACTAACTATCACCGCTGCCGACATCGACATCAGCCACCGAGTGCCACGTCGCCCAGATACACCTCAGGACACTCCGAGACCCATCTTAACCCGATTCGTGAGTAATGCTACACAGAGAGCCTTTCTACGGAATCGCTCAAACTGAAGTTAAACCTAACTTTTCCTCGAAACGTATCTTCATGAATGAAGACTTGACCAAACCAAGGGCCGATCTCGCCAAACAGGCCTGTAGCCCGTTTCACAAAGACCTCTTACCGGTACGACCCCGTAAAGCAGGTCGTACCCCACCTCTTACATTTTTTACCCGTTTCACAAAGACCTCCTAAATTTACACTGCGTCGTAAAGAGCTCAAAAGTTAGGACCCCGATTGACCTGTCATAAATGGTTAAGGACATCGTAAACATAACAAAGATGGCGTCCAAGGCAATTGTGCTTGAGCTGTTAGCTAAACGGGGATTAAGACGAGAGAGGGTATTTCGGGACAGGAGCAATGTGCACATTAGATGATGTAGATATCATGTCCCGATACCGATTCCCACGTCACGTCATTCTAGAGTTAGTGAAAGTGTAAAACTGTACATTGAAAAGGCGACTCAGCGTTCTCATGCCATCCCTTGCCACGTACAAGTGTTATGTACTTTGCGTTTCCTCGGTAAAGGTGGTTTTTTGAGTGAGATCGGGGACATTCACGGGATATCACGAGCCAGCGTATCCCGGATAATTCACTCAACAACAGTGGCCCTGGTCGAGTGTTTTGATCTCATAAACTTCCCCTCCGACACTCGACCGGTTATTGAAGCCTTCCATGACCTGTGTGGATTTCCCCGGGTCATCGGATGTGTTGATGGGACCCTCATCCCCATACAGGCACCCCACAAGGATGAAGTAGCCTATGTCAGTAGGAAAGGTTTTCATGCCATCAACGTTCAAGCCATATGTGACGCCAAACTCCGGTAAGTTTACATTTTGTGACCTTCACCTAATCATTTCCGGATGTTCGATTCGTAATTTATAAATTTCGTATTTTCAATATTATATCAAATTCTTATTGTCTGGTGGTTATATTTTTGTTATCTATGTCCCTGTTTTTGTTATAATCGATGTAGTCTTCACGAAAGACGTATATAACATGGCTGAATTTTTCTTTAGACTAGTTGAAAGTGTGTATATGTGTTCGGTCTATTTTTCGTACGCAATGTAGACTTGATACATGTCTTTTTAACTTACAAATTTACAAACAAACACTCTGATGATGTTATATGAGTTTATAAACAGTGAAATAAAACTAAAATAAGGCATGGAAGCAGAAATCCCCTTTGATGAAATAATATTTGTTTTACTTTATAAGTATAAGTTCTTAAATATTAATATTCTATATAATTGTAGGAACTGTAAAAAACATTTCAATGATTAATTACTTTTATTGATGATGCAATACCGTCTACCCTTTCTAGATTCACCAACACAGTGGTAACATGGCCAGGATCCACACATGATGCCCACATTTTCAACCAGTCTGCCATTAAAAGACATCTTGAAGGATCAAATCAAAAGGGATGGCTGCTTGGAGACTCAGGGTAAGTATTTATTTACAGTCTATGTGAGTTATATATCATACATTGAATTTGAATGCATCAGTTTAATAAGTTATTTTTTTAGATGAATATAAGTAATAAGATTTGGATAATAATAGTACTTATAAATAATAATGGCTATTTATATATCAATATATCCATCCACAAAGTGCATTACAGTTATTATAATAATGTTCTCCATATTACTTTCCAATAGATTTAAATAAAAATGTTTGTATTACAGATACGCTTGTAGGCCCTATCTCCTAACTCCACTGACCAGTCCGAAGACCCCAAGTGAGGAGCGGTACAATAAGGCTCACTGTGGGACACGCAATACAGTAGAGAGAGCCTTTGGAGTGTGCAAATCAAGATTTCGGTTAGTTTAAATTTTTCAAAGGATGTTTAACTATGTTAATTTGTGTTAATTGGCCATGCTCTAGCATCTGGTTAAAGAGTCATGGGCTCTGTAGCTCATGAGGACTTCATTGATTTATTATCTAAGGTTGAATGTCGAAGTTATCTCAAGTAATTAGAATCTCCTTTGGCCAAGGAGTCAGTACACAACATTTCAGCTTTGCTAATGCTTTTTGTACTAGAGAAAAAGATAAAAGAAGGTTTTTCAGGTCATGACCCTTGTGACCCATATTTGGGGTCACAGGGTCAACAAATATACAACTTAGAATCCCCACTTGCCAAGGAGTCTGCACACATCTTTCAGCTCTAAACCTTTTGGAACTGGAGAAGAAGATGAAAATAGGTTTTTAGGTCATGACCCCCTGCGACCTTCATTTTGGGTCACAGTGTCACCAAATCTATCATTAAAATACCCATTAGCACAAAAAAATTGCAGCTCTCTAGAGTTATTGGTTCTGCAGAAGAAGTTGAAAAAGCGAAAAGTTTACGGACGGACGTCAGAAACCATGCCATGCCATTCAATAAGCCCATCGAACCTTTCAGGCAAGATGAGCTAAAAAATAAAGTAAAAAATAATTGGTTCATAATCATAATCATAATCTACAAGTATAACCATGATCCCCTCTCCATCTTTGTTATTAATTCTAATTGTGTCTCAAACTGAATATATGTTAACAAGTATATATATATATCTATATTGTATGTATTGCAGGTGCCTTCACCGGTCCAGTGGCTGTCTGCTGTTTCAGCCGGAAAGATGCATCAATGTTATAGCTGCCTGCTTCCAGCTCCACAACCTGGCTATCAACCTGAAGCTGCCCCAGCCCAGAGAGCCACTGCCCACAGAGGAGAGTATGGAGGAGGGGGAGGACAGAGACCACACTCACTGTGCCACACAGGATGGTCAGGCTGTGAGGAAACAACTCATCGAGTCGCGATTTTCTAGTAGGTGCATTTCACAATACCATTTTGTCACTATCAAATTTGAAGATCATCTGATTAGATGAAAAATAACAACAAGCCAAATGTGTAGTGATAAAGACTTCATTTTCACTCAAATGTATGGAATAATCATACTGCCTTTCAATAAACATCAATGCCATTGAAATAACTTTCACAGTTATAACTGTATAAGATTTTAACATGAGCTCACTACCTGTAAGATAATATAACATTATTGTTTGTACATTTGACAAGACAAATATAGAGAGATATTATTTGCTATTGTGAACTTGAAGTTTGTTGAACTCTGCATATGATATCTCTCTTACAATTTCATTATATGACAAATCTCATTTTCAAATCACCTAAGTTGGTAATTCTTCCAAAGACAATTATATATATTTAACAAAATTATGTTTCAGTGAAGCATTTTTACATTAACTTCCTAGATCCTACTCATGACATTCTTCAGGAGTTAAAAGTTGTTCTCCAAATGATATATAGGAGAAAGAGAATATTCATTTGATTTCTCATCCAAATATCTTTTTCTTTCCAGATTGAGACGTTCTCTTTGAATACAGTTGAGGAGCTTCAGTTCACTTAAGATGTCCTCGAAGATCTTTATTTTCTTCTCTCAGTTTGATTCAGGTCTTTGAACAGGCTGTCTGTGGAATCTGAAATAACATAGTACAGGCTTCAATGTGTTACTGTAGATCATACTGCAAAATGATTTACCCAAAATCTGAGATATAGAAAACCAGTTCCTGAACTTTATATCTTTTATCACAGTAAACTCTTTCTATACATTGAATGTATGTACATACACACTGTTTTTAAATTATGATTTTGTTAATTTACTTACCTTCACATGCAGATCTCTTCCTTGGTGGTCGCACCTTACATTTTGCTGAAAAAAAACCCAACACAATCTCAACACTTGTTATTCTTTAACAATAGCATATGTTAATTCTGAAATTGTACAACTTTCATTAAGAGATTGTACCACAATGCTCTTTTTAGATTTTTCTCACTTAAAAATAGATTTATTTTTAAGAAAATGGAAATTTTAATGTCAACAATATGTATCACGATAAAAGAAATATTTCTCAACACATACATTGTCAGATTAAATATCACGATATGCTATGCTACAATATATGGTCACAATTCTAATATTGTAAATATCTTGAAAATGATTATATTAAAATGATCTCAATTTCATATGACTTTTGTATTTATCAGTACCTTGAGTAGAAAGTCCTTTGCATATGTCATCACTCCTTTCAGTTTTAAGTGGGGTTGAGTTGGGAGTGTAAAACTCCTCGGTTTCTGAATGTGGAAGAAATCATTGTATTTAAAGATATAAATGTATTATTTAAAATGTTTCTAAAGGTAGATTATCTCCCTTGATTGTTGTTATGTATTAATTTCAGTGGCAGGAATGTTTTTATATTTTTAAATTATTTCCTTTATTATCATCTCTCTCTATCATAGAGTCATTCGAATTTCATCCAAATTAGTGTAATCCAATTTGATAGCATAGAATACAGAAAATGTGAATATTGAAGAGTCACTCACCTACACTGCCCCTACTGCATCCAGGAATGGGCTCTGCTTCAATCGCTAGTGTAGGTTCAATTAGCAGGTTTTTTTTAGTGGCAGTCACTGCAACTTGAATTTTAAAGTGATACATCATTGTCTTGCTTTCTAAGTTATGTTATATGAATTTAAGAATAAAACAAAGGTAGTTGAAATTTCTTTCTTTACTTTGTATTTAATCAGGTCTTGTGTGTAGGACATGTGTGATATCTTCACTGTTCTTTGTGCATAACCGGTTAAATGTAAGGTTACATCAATTAGGAAAATCCATTATCTATAAATACCATTTTAAAACTTGGCATTTAAATCTCTTATATATGTTTGGTACTTACTTGGAGTTTCCATTCCGCCCTTTATGCCATCAATTAGGCATTTTGGTATCAGTTGTAAAATCTGAAAATATTGATGATAAATTAGATTTAATGATATCAAACAATAAACACTGTGCTGATTAAACAACTTGTTTGTTAACAATTTGCAGAGATAACAAGGTTACATTTTGGATAATACTACCTTCAATAGTACAAATTCATGTACTTTTTCGGGCAGAGTCCCATGCAGGATTTGAACCCACACCCTCAGAGTATAGCAACTATCGCCAGCACTGACTGTACCAACAGCTTACCACGAACATTTCGCTTCGAGGGTGTTGGTTCGAATCCTGCATGGTATTCCGCCCAAAACAAGTACATGAATTTGAACTATTGAAGGTAGTATATAGAGGATATTATATGAGTGTCTATGACATACTATGTTTACGACACGAGTGCCTGAATATTAGAATTTCCCGAGCGAGAGCGAGGGATATACTGATATTCAGGCACGGGTGTCGTAAACATAGTATTAACATAGACACAAATATAATATTCTGTTTATTACCGAAATCGTGCAATTAATGATAACACGCTAAAATCCACTTTCAACCATTGTCTAGCGACCCGCTGTCGCCACATTTGGAATGCAACGTCATAGACGGAGCGTGGCGTCATAGCATTGTTTATGACGTCACGTCACCATGACAAAGTGATATTTTGCCAAAGGGCATCGTATGAAAAATATGAATCCTGATATGATTGCCCTCGTAGGTAATAATATCCAAAATGTAACCTTGTTATATTTGTCAACTATCTAAATGGCATGTATTTCTAATTTTGCAGAGAGATATTTTCCAGAATTTTAAACTTTTTTAATGAGACTACAGAACCAATTTTAAAAAACAAACCTTGCTTTCTAAAGATGAAAGTTCTTCAGGGGGTGGCCCCCCACCTGTCTTGCTTATTTTGCCTCTCCTCGTTGATTCTGCTTTTTTGTTTGGGCTTTAAGGTCAGTCCATTTTTTCCTTATTTCATCTTCATTCCTGATAGTTTTGCTGATAGAGTTGACTCTATGAAAACATTAAGGTTGTTTCAATTTGCTTATATTCAGATTAAAATTCCAAAATGTAAAAATAAAGTTACAAATAGTAAAACACCTTTCTCTCTTTGGAAAATCAGTCAAACAATGAGTGTACATGGTTCGGTAAAAGCCATGAGAATCGTTTTTGTAATTCAAAATAATTAATTGTGTTCACATTAAAATGGCCGTCATGGAATTTTTTTTATATGCAATGCTGTCATTACCACTACGGATAATTGGTTCTTGTTACATTGTAATAAGATGTTTTACCCTCAGGACAGTCATTGTAAATGACATAAACCATTATTATAAATGGGAAATTGTAAAAAAAAAAAAATGGAAAAAAAACATGCTACAGACCCTTAATATGGTAGATTATTGATAATTAATTTACACTTCATTCCTTTTCCTCAAAATGTTTGAATGAGATGTGTTTTAAAAAGGATGTAAGGTATTTCATCAATTCTTAAATTGGAAATCGATTTGGATATCGAATAAAATTTAGGCTAATAAAATATTGTAGACCCAAAACAAGGCTAGTACCGTAAATCCTTTAATAATTTCCTACCTTGAATAATTGCTGGGTCTGGGCCCTCTTTGAAAAATAATCGCAGGGTTATAATGGCTTATTCAAGGGTTTACGGTATTCTAGACTTACTTCGACGTGATGTCCGCCCATGTCTTCTTTTTCAAATTATTTGTGACCGTATTGGTCAGTGTAAAATTTATAATGTGTAGGCTCAGCTCTATGCTTGAAACCAACACTTCCAACTCAGTTGAAGTGAAATTGGGCTTCTTGGTTTTCTTTTTGGAATCCATTTCGATTGTTGACATTGTGTCGTCTGTTGCAAAAGGGAGTTAACTCTTGAAATCTCGTTTCCAACACAAAACTTGCTCTTTGGTGAATAAGTTCATAAGTTCGAACCGGAAAGTGTATGAACTAGACGCTTTTAAATGCAATTTTTCTCACAAAACCTAATTAAAACGTGTTTTCCGCCAAGTTTGGGATGTTTTTAACACCATACAGTAACTGTTGAATATTGGTTAAAACCTGATATGGACATTTTAGTAGCGCTTCAATTTGAAAACAAAACATACTTGCATTTGTTTTACTGAGTAGGCGATCAAATTGGGACGACGGAAATTAAGGCAATTAATGGACTGATTTCGTTTTACCATTTAATTGTCCTTTATATAGAAATTTCTATATGAAAACTTGTTTGTCTATTTAATCCTTTGTCTGCCTTCTTAAAATTGTAACAGTTCATCAATTTTAAACCTTAGTTCATTTAAATTCAACAATAGACGTGATTAACAGATGCGCTTCCTGTCGGGATCATATGTTGCTTAGCAACAAGTACGTATGAGGGTCGTAAACAAGGTCCTATATGCTACGATCTCCTAAATTAAGGAGGTCTTTGTGAAACGGCAGCCAGACGTTTAGTGTCCGAGGGACGGTTTGACTCAGCCTGGGTCACGGGTGGTGTGGTGTTAATCAAACTTAAAGATGGGTCTGTGAAAAAAGCCGCAAATGCCACTCAGTTTCAAACTGTTCTTGAAGCTACCGGATTAAAAATGACAATAAACCTCATCCAGGATACGGTCAACTGACCGCATGTACTATTTATGAATAATATGATGATTGACTCTTGATATACTCCAGTAGCCCGTTTCACAAAGACCTCTTACAGGTACGAGCCCGTAAAGCAGGTCGTACCCCACCTCTTACATTTTTTACCCGTTTCACAAAGACCTCCTAAATTTACACTACGTCGTAAAGAGCTCAAAATTTAGGGCCCCGATTGACCTGTCGTAAATGGTTTAGGACATCGTAAACATAACAAAGAGGCGTCCAAGGCAATTTTGCTTGAGCTGTTAGCTAAACGGGGATTAAGACGAGAGAGGGTATTTCGGGACAGGAGCAATGTGCTTGACACATTAGTTGATGTAGATATCATGTCCCGATACCGATTCCCACGTCACGTCATTCTGGAGTTGAGTGAAAGTGTAAAACTGTACATTGAAAAGACGACTCAGCGTTCTCATGCCATCCCTTGCCACGTACAAATAATTACAAAATGGTTTTGTTACACTAATTTCGGCGTTTTTGATTGGACGAGAGCTCTCAAAAACCTGCTGCCATTTCTCGATGAATGCAGATAAAATGTGCTACCATACCTCGTGCATTCGTACCTTATGACGTCACAATCCATCAGAACAAACGGACGTGTCAGTTGGTTCTTACAACTGAGCGTAACGTTTTGATGCAAAATAAGATATACACATGTCATTTCGTCTTCAAACCCACGCCAATAACTGGAATATTCATTCCTTTTCCGAATGAGACAATTAATTTCACCGGGAACACTTCATTTTAATCGATACAAGTCCTCAAGCTTGTTCATCCACTAGCGCTTTGCAAACGCCTTGTTTGAACGTCACGTGATATGCTAATGAGGGTTAATCACAAATTGCGTAAACCAGAAAAAACGAACCCTGATTGTATGCATGTGAATGCTGTGAAAACGAAATTGAATCCTCTGCCGTTTTAGATTAAGGATTCCTCAATTGTGCTTCAACCATGTAGTGTTGCGTGTAACAAGCTGCTGCCTCCCGTGATAAATGACAAATATATTAGATTTGTGTAAATATTTAAAGAAAAACTTGTTGATTTTGTAATTATAAGGATTGTTTTACATGTTTTGTGCCTCTATCGAAGTATAACAGCAAAAAATTTCGTATAACATCGCTCCGCTACGCTACGCGATGTTATACGAAATTTGTTGCTGTTATACTTCGATAGAGGCACAAAACATGTAAAACAATCCTTAAGTGTTATGTACTTTGCGTTTCCTCGGTAAAGGTGGTTTTTTTAGTGAGATCGGGGACATTCACGGGATATCACGAGCCAGCGTATCCCGGATAATTCACTCAACAACAGTGGCCCTGGTCGAGTGTTTGGATCTCATAAACTTCCCCTCCGACACTCGACCAGTTATTGAAGCCTTCCATGACCTGTGTGGATTTCCTCGGGTCATCGGATGTGTTGATGGGACCCTCATCCCCATACAGGCACCCCACAAGGATGAAGTAGCCTATGTCAGTAGGAAAGGTTTTCATGCCATCAACGTTCAAGCCATATGTGACGCCAAACTCCGGTAAGTTTACATTTTGTGACCTTCACCTTAGTCATTTCCGGATGTTCGATTCGTAATTTATAAATTTCGTATTTTCAATATTATATCAAATTCTCATTGTCTGGTGGTTATATTGTTGTTATCTATGTCCCTGTTTTTGTTATAATCGATGTAGTCTTCACGAAAGACGTATATAACATGGCTGAATTTTTCTTTAGACTAGTTGAAAGTGTGTATATGTGTTCGGTCTATTTTTCGTACGCAATGTAGACTTGATACATGTCTTTTTAACTTACAAATTTACAAACAAACACTCTGATGATGTTATATGAGTTTATAAACAGTGAAATAAAACTAAAATAAGGCATGGAAGCAGAAATCCCCTTTGATGAAATAATATTTGTTTTACTTTATAAGTATAAGTTCTTAAATATTAATATTCTATATAATTGTAGGAACTGTAAAAAAACATTTCAATGATTAATTACTTTTATTGATGATGCAATACCGTCTACCCTTTCTAGATTCACCAACACAGTGGTAACATGGCCAGGATCCACACATGATGCCCACATTTTCAACCAGTCTGCCATTAAAAGACATCTTGAAGGATCAAATCAAAAGGGATGGCTGCTTGGAGACTCAGGGTAAGTATTTATTTACAGTCTATGTGAGTTATATATCATACATTGAATTTGAATGCATCAGTTTAATAAGTTATTTTTTTAGATGAATATAAGTAATAAGATTTGGATAATAATAGTACTTATAAATAATAATGGCTATTTATATATCAATATATCCATCCACAAAGTGCATTACAGTTATTATAATAATGTTCTCCATATAACTTTCCAATAGATTTAAATAAAAATGTTTGTATTACAGATACGCTTGTAGGCCCTATCTCCTAACTCCACTGACCAGTCCGAAGACCCCAAGTGAGGAGCGGTACAATAAGGCTCACTGTGGGACACGCAATACAGTAGAGAGAGCCTTTGGAGTGTGCAAATCAAGATTTCGGTTAGTTTAAATTTTTCAAAGGATGTTTAACTATGTTAATTTGTGTTAATTGGCCATGTTCTAGCATCTGGTTAAACAGTCATGGGCTCTGTAGCTCATCAGGACTTCATTGATTTATTATCTAAGGTTGAATGTTCGCATGCACTAAATTTACTCCTATGAGCAAATTTGCTCATAAGTAAATATACTCATGTGAGTAAAAGCAAAATTACTAAGCGTTCGGATGACATTGACAACAAGGGGGAGTATTTCATTATTTTATGTTGTTTAAACATAAAATAAACTTAAAACCTGAAGAAAAATAGAGCCATGGGCTCAGTAGCTCTCAGGGTTTATATTGTTTGATATTGAAAATAGAAATAGATTGTTCTCAATATGATTTATACACTCAGACTCTGTTTATTCTGAAAATGTTACCATTTTATTGTAAGAAATGGAATTTTCGGAAAGAGGCTCCTTTCCAATATGTTTTCAATATTTTTACTCAGAGTCTAAGTAACATAATTCATAATTCCTAGCCCTGAAAAGATTCTGTCTTAAAACATTTCAGTGTATAACAAAAACATGACTTGACACTAATGTTGGATAAAATTGGTTGTCCAGGTATCACAGTTCCTGCAAATATATTAAAGAAAAGGTGTTACACAGTATTATACAATGTTATCTACTGTCTCTCCCAGCCGGGTGTGGCCTGCTAGAGTAAAGAGAAAAATTTAATTTTATGATAGCTCTATAATCTTTTTTTCCATTGTAGAATCTCCATCATACAAAGATGATCTTGTCAAAACTTGAGAGTCCTAGCATTACTAGTTCCAGGAGTGAAATTTACGGTTTGAGTTCATCACTCTGCCACGCCCAGATTTTAGGAAGGATTTTGACCAAAGGAACAAACTAAAGTCTACATATTATAAAGTTGTTATTCTGATAATTGTACATTTCTGTATCAAATGGTTTATGAGAAGAAGTCGTTTAAATAGCTTAAAATGCGATGGAATGACCAATTTACTCCTGTCAACAAATTTGCTTATGAGTAAATATACTTTTGCACGACCCCTTGACTAGGTGCAAATTTGCTCGTGGAGTAAATTTACTTAGATGAGTAATTGCGTTCGCATGCACTAAATACTCACGTGAGTATATTTACTTACGTGAGTAAATATACTCAAGTGAGTAAATCGATGCATGCGAACAGGGTATAAGTTATCTCAAGTAATTAGAATCTCCTTTGGCCCAAAACAAGTACATGAATTTGTACTATTGAAGGTAGTATTATCCAAAATGTAACCTTGTTATATTTGTCAACTATCTAAATGGCATGTATTTCTAATTTTGCAGAGAGATATTTTCCAGAATTTTAAACTTTTTTAATGAGACTACAGAACCAATTTTAAAAAACAAACCTTGCTTTCTAAAGATGAAAGTTCTTCAGGGGATGGCCCTCCCCCTGTCTTGCTTATTTTGCCTCTCCTCGTTGATTCTGCTTTTTTTGTTTGGGCTTTAAGGTCAGTCCATTTTTTCTTTATTTCATCTTCATTCCTGATAGTTTTGCTGACAGAGTTGACTCTATGAAAACATTAAGATTGTTTCAATTTGCTTATATTCAGATTAAAATTCCAAAATGTAAAAATAAAGTTACAAATAGTAAAACACCTTTCTCTCTTTGGAAAATCAGTCAAACAATGAGTGTACATGGTTCGGTAAAAGCCATGAGAATCGTTTTTGTAATTCAAAATAATTAATTGTGTTCACATTAAAATGGCCGTCATGGAATTTTTTTTATATGCAATGCTGTCATTACCACTACGGATAATTGGTTCTTGTTACATTGTAATAAGATGTTTTACCCTCAGTACAGTCATTGTAAATGACATCAACCATCATTATAAATGGGAAATTGTAAAAAAAAACATTTTTTGTAAAAAAACATGCCACAGACCCTTAATATGGCAGATTATTGATAATTAATTTACACTTCATTCCTTTTCCTCAAAATGTTTGAATGAGATGTGTTTTAAAAAGGATGTAAGGTATTTCATAAATTCTTAAATTGGAAATCGATTTGGATATCGAATAAAATTTAGGCTAATAAAATATTGTAGACCCAAAACAAGGCTAGTACCGTAAATCCTTTAATAATTTCCTACCTTGAATAATTGCTGGGTCTGAGCCCTCTTTGAAAAATAATCGCAGGGTTATATGGCTAATTCAAGGGTTTATGGTATTCTAGACTTACTTTGACGTGATGTCCGCCCATGTCTTCTTTTTCAAATTATTTGTGACCGTATTGGTCAGTGTAGAATTTATAATGTGTAGGCTCAGCTCTATGCTTGAAACCAACACTTCCAACTCAGTTGAAGTGAAATTGGGCTTCTTGGTTTTCTTTTTGGCATCCATTTCGATTGTTGACATTGTGTCGTCTGTTGCAAAAGGGAGTTAACTCTTGAAATCTTGTTTCCAACACAAAACTCGCTCTTTGGTGAATAAGTTCATAAGTTCGAACCGGAAAGTGTATGAACTAGACGCTTTTAAATGCAATCTTTTTCACAAAACCTAATTAAAACGTGTTTTCCGCCAAGTTTGGGATGTTCTTAACACCATACAGTAACTGTTGAATATTGGTTAAAACCTGATATGGACATTTTAGTAGCGCTTCAATTTGAAAACAAAACATACTTGCATTTGTTTTACTGAGTAGGCGATCAAATTGGGACGACAGAAATTAAGGCAATTAATGGACTGATTTCGTTTTACCATTTAATTGTCCTTTATATAGAAATTTCTATATGAAAACTTGTTTGTCTATTTAATCCTTTGTCTGCCTTTTTAAAATTGTAACAGTTCATCAATTTTAAGCCTTGGTTCATTTAAATTCAACAATAGACGTGATTAACAGGTGCGCTTCCTGTCGGGATCATATGTTGCTTAGCAACAAGTACCTCATAAATAATTTACGACATGGACTTAAATCCACATCGTAAATTTGAACTAAGGCTTAAATTTTATAAACTGTTACAATTTGAAGAAGGCAGACACAGGATTAAATAGACAAAAAAGTTTTCATATAGAAATTTCTGGACAATTAAATGGTAAAACGAAATCAGTCCATTAATTGCCTTAATTTCTGCAACATTTTATAAGCTATTGCATTAGGTGTCTGAGGCCCCACAGTATAATGCTAAAGTATTTAACTGGTTTTGGAGACCACATTTAGTATCTGAGGCTAAAATAACATCATCAGCGAAGAGTAACATCATAATTTCTATCATATCCGGAAATAACTGGATTCCATGTTTTCCATTTTGTGCAATTACTAAAGAGAGTTCATTTATAAATAATGAAAACAGCATCGGACTAAGCATACATCCTTGTTTGAGACCAAAAGGACAGTTAAAGTAACTTGTTAAATGTGAATTACATCGTACACATGACTTAACGGAAGAATAAATACCTTTAAGCGCCTGCATCATTTTCCAAGTTAGATAGTTAGATATAATGTTATAAAATTGTAGAAAATTTCATCTCTAGTTATGTGCTTCATTTTAGTTGATATTTGTCCAAATACTAGTCGTGTGAAGCAGCAAAATGTGTTACTGTTACACGGGCAACTTAAAATAATTTAGATCTACTGTTCTATATTAAGTTATTACAATCATATCATAAAACTGTATTTTCTTCTGCAAAATATTCAGAAAGTGATCAGTTGGGTCAAAGATACATAATATATTTCCTTTTCTTATCCTTTCAGTGCATTATGATGATTTTTTCTCATTTAGTCGATATGATCAGAGTCCCCAAAGCACTAACCTTACTTAAGTGTAATGTTAAAGAAATGAGGTTAAGGTTAACTTTATTTGATGTTTTGTGTTTTGTTCATTACACTGACATTCATATTTCATGGACATTAGTACAGAAATGATTTTTGTTTTCATGAAAATATCACATGAATCCAATTAAAGAATATTTATCAGCAATGCAAGGCGATGGTAGCAAAATGGTCTGATTTGATTCCTGAGCAAGTGAGGCATTTGGTTTAGGAACAATGAAAATGTATATAAACAGTATTACTCATAACGTTTTTCATGTAGAAGTGCCATACATCCTACCTTCACATTTCCCCTGATAGAACGTCGTTAAGTTGTTATCCAGAAACGTTCCTGTTCTTAACTACTACTCATGTTTGACACCCTGACACGACATATACATACGTTTACCCTGTGTCGATACAAGACGTCATGGTATAGCCATGTACAACAGCGGCGTCAAACACAAAATCACCTCAGTCTACCTCATATAGAAAATGGAATTTAATTTATGCTCACTGTAGAATGGTGACAAACCAGGAAGTCAAATAGCTTTCAAAGGTCGAAACAGAAAGGTAAATAAAACTAGTGAAAGCCACCTATTCAGAGTCATTATGAAACTTTATTATGAAATTATGAAAAGCGATTTAGCAGATATACAAATCCAAACAATCAGGACGAACGAAAATCATGTATGTGTAAGCGTATGTGCAATGTGCAAAGACGGTCAAAACAACTTGATCATATCGGTACAAAATAGGACATTAGAACATTATAGTGACATCGGCGCTGGTGATTCAGGCAAGGGAATACGCCTACTACATCGGTGTTCCGTAATGATGAAGATCTTTGAAACAATGTCAACCATTACCGCTTTCTACCTTTTAGCTCACTATATTGTGATTACCATTGGCATACCTTTGTGCGAAGTCGAGGAAACTCCGAATACGGAGTGCACACTGTGGAGCAGTTGGTCGGAATGTGCATTTTGTTTCGACACTCAGACCCAAAGGAGGTTTTGCTTCTGTTCTCCGGAAACTGAGACGCGGATCTGTGTCGAATGTGAAGGTATATATCCCTACATTTGTAATAGTATCTACTACCACAAATAGGTTTATCTAAATTATGAATTAATTGGCCAAGCAATATAATTTGTAGTGACCCTCCTATTTCTGATAACAAGGTTTTATTATAAGTCCATCCATTTTAGCTGTAATTTTCAATAACATGACATCATTGACTTGATATTTGACGCGAACAGAACTTCGAGTTGAGGAAGTCGAGGAGGAAAATCTCAAAAATGATCTGGAACTAAGGTGCCGGAGAGAGAAAATTTTAACAATAATTAGAAATAAATATTGCCACTTTTCGTCCCAATACACAGCATTTCAAATACATGTAAGGTCACGTTGGTCACACCGCCAGAAACTATTTCCATCTTCTTCTCCAGTACCAAAAGGTCTAATAAGCAGCACTTTTGTGTGCAAACTCCTTGATGGGGATTCTAAATTGTAGATATGGTGACCCATTGACCCCAAATAGGGTCACAGGGGTAACGTCCAAAGAAACCTTTTTTTTTCAAAGATATTTTATTGACTTCATTGGGATACACGTACATTCAAACATTGATATATATATAAGTGTTACATGAGTGGGAGCAGGTACTATATTAAAACATGCATAAAACATCACAACGCCCATGAAATGGCTTTCCATTTTCTCGTGAAAGAATTTAAACAGATGTTCTTTGTGGCGATAAATCTTTCGATTTGGTAGACATCCTTTAAAACTGTTTGATAATTAGTAAAATTTGGCTTAATACCTTTCAGGTTCATAACAAAAATGTGGCGTTTCGCTAATAATATCATGTGGTTAAGTATATAGTTATTACTGTTACAGAATAGGATACCTAACGTGGAAGATTGATAGGGAATGTTGAATGAAATATTGATGAAATCATTAAAGTCTTTCCAAAACAGTTTTACAGTTGGACATTCAATGTAAACATGGAAGATGTTCTCACTAACTGAACCACATGATGTACATAGGTCGTTATCAATCAGTTTCATTTTAAGCAACTCTTTTTTAGTGTATATGGTTCTGTGTATAAATTTATATTGAAACTCTAGAAGTTTTGTATCTTTGCAACATTGTCTATATTGTAAAAATGTAGACTCCCAGTCGATGCTGACATTGAGTTCGCTCTCCCATTTGTCACAAACTTTTGGAAAGTTATTTTCTGACTTCAGTTTGTCATAAAATATTCTAGAGCCTTTAGTTGGCTTCAATAAATCGTTACACGGTGAGCATATCAAGACATTTGTTAAATTCGGATGATTTGTAATTTGAATTTCGTTTCTCCATGATTTAGGGATACTAATTAGAACACGGTTGAGATCCAACACTGTACCTTTTATTTGGAAAATTGATTTAAGTTCTGAAAATGTTCGGAAGCCATGGTTGTTACAAATGTCTTTGATATGGACTATTCCTTTTTTAAACCAATCGTAAATGATTAAGTCTGGTTGATTACTTAAGTGATTTAACCAAAGAGGTTGCATTAGGATTTCGTTAATATCATTATTGCAGTTAAAACACCTACTATATCTTGACCACGCATTTAGAGTGTCTTTCCAGAATGGATTTTCAAGTTTGTATTTCCCAGTAATATTTGAGCCTAAACAAATAATTTCTTTTATTGGGAACCCGGCTAAACCGAACCGTTTTGGTTATTAACATATCTCTTTAAACATGAAAGTTTTAAAGAATCAATGAAAGTTTTTATATCCATCATTCTTGAGATCCAACACTGTACCTTTTATTTGGAAAATTGATTTAAGTTCTGAAAATGTTCGGAAGCCATGGTTGTTACAAATGTCTTTGATATGGACTATTCCTTTTTTAAACCAATCGTAAATGATTAAGTCTGGTTGATTACTTAAGTGATTTAACCAAAGAGGTTGCATTAGGATTTCGTTAATATCATTATTGCAGTTAAAACATCTACTATATCTTGACCACGCATTTAGAGTGTCTTTCCAGAATGGATTTTCAAGTTTGTATTTCCCAGTAATATTTGAGCCTAAACAAATAATTTCTTTTATTGGGAACCCGGCTAAACCGAACCGTTTTGGTTATTAACATATCTCTTTAAACATGAAAGTTTTAAAGAATCAATGAAAGTTTTTATATCCATCATTCTTAAGCCCCCCCCCCCCCCCCCCCCCCCCCCCCCCCATCTCATATTTTCGCATGATATTTATTCTTTTTATCTTGTCTGGTTTATCGTTCAAGATGAATTTGAAAAATAAGTTATTTAGTTTTGCTATAAAATCATTTGGAGGATTGGGAAGAGACGTTAAGATATGAACAATAGTAGATAATGCTAAGCTTTTAATGACGGTTATTTTGCCAATTAGAGTTAAGTTTCTTTTTTTCCAGTTCGAAAGGATTCTTTTGATATTTTCAAGTCTCTTTTTTGTATTGATGACCCATAGGTTTTCAAAATGGGCGTTCGAAGTTGCCTTTATGCCAATCAAGTTTAATATCATTAGAAAATGTAATATCACTGCCGGCCATTGAGCCGATCCAAACCGCTTTTGTTTTGTCAATATTGATCTTCAAACCAGACATTTTGTAAAAAGTGTTCATTGTTTTTATAGCTTCGTTGAGAGAGGTTTCCGAGCCGTCTAAGAATACTTCAGTGTCATCTGCATATTGGCCAATAATATGTTCAATTTCGTTAAGGATAATTCCTTTTATTTTATCGTTATTTCTAATCATAATTCCTAAAATTTCGGCTACAAAAAGGAAGAGATATGGAGAGATTGGATCACCTTGTCTGCAGCCCCTTTCGTTGTTAAAGAAAGATGATAATGTCCATTCTGTACAATACAGGAGGATGCATTTGAGATCAATATGTTAACCCATTTTTTAATATTACAACCAAACCCAAATTTATCTAAGGCCATCATAATAAATTTCTTAGAGACAGTATCAAATGCTTTTTCAAAGTCTATTAAGATTAATAAACCTTTTTTGTTTTGTCTTTTAGTTTCAAAAATAATATCATATAATAGTCGGATGTTCTCCGAGATACATCTGCCAGGGATATATCCTGTTTGGCCTTCATTTATTAATAGATTTAGAGTCTTTTTCATTCTGTTAGTTACACATGTGCTAATGATCTTGTATAAGGCATTTAGAAGCGAGATAGGACGCCAGTTTTTTAGAAATCTCCTGTCTTTACCCGTTTTTGGAATACAAGTGATAACTCCTCTATTCATAGTCAAAGTCATATAATTACGGTTAAATGTGTCGTTTACGTATCTTAAAATCCATATTTTGAGATCCTTCCAGAAAAATTTGAAGAATTCAATAGGAAAGCCGTCTAAGCCAGGACTTTTGTTATTTTTCATTGATTTAACGTTGAATGCAAGTTCATCGAGGGTAATATCATGTTCAAGTTCATCTGACTGTGCTTTAGTCAAAGTCGGTGTATCGATCGCTGTAAATAATGATTTACTGACATCATCAATATCATTTTGAACTCCATAGAGATTTTCGTAAAATATTTTTTGTTCATTTAATATTTCATTGCCATCTGTTAATTCTTTACCATTATCAACAATAACTGAATTGATGAGCTTACTTGTATAATTTCTATTTCTAAATGACAAAAATAATTTGTTGGTTTCTCACCTTCTTCGTACCATTGTATTCTATTGCGAATTTGTATTCCTTTCATTTCTTCTTCTCTTATTTTTTCAAGTTCCTGTTTACTTTCGGATAATTCTCTTAGAAGTATTTCATCAATATTTTGAGAGTCATTTCTTATTCTATCCTCAGAGGTTCGTATCTTTTCTTCAAGTACTTTAGATTTTTCTTTCTTGTTTTTCTTTAGGACTGAGGAATAGAGATCGATTTCCCTCTTACTTTCATCAAGAATGTTTCTAAGAAAAGACTGTCATTAACACTTAAGAGTAAATCTTCATCTTTAGTTTCTTTGATTTCGGCTTCAGTATATTTAGAATCCGCGTATTCTAGTCTAGATTCGCTAAGTAAGTCAGTTACTAAGGCTATATATTCTTCGGGTCTTAAGAATTTCCAGTACCCGCGTCCTTTTTCTTTGTTTTTCTGTGTAGAAAAAGATAAAGTTATTGCTGAATGGTCACTTTTGTAACCTGGGATAATTGAAATATCGGTGCTTATGTTAAAAATGTCATCAGTTACTAGAAAGAAATCTAACCTAGCTTGTTGGCGAGGGTTTTTCTTCCACCAAGTAAATTTTCTAGTGTTAGGGTTTAAATCTCTCCATGCATCTATTAGATTAAGGCTTTGTAATTGATCTAATACAATTGCACGTGCTTGCGGGTTGTTAACATTTTTATAGTTTTCTAGATCTATAGATGGGTCCAGTACAAGGTTCCAATCTCCGCATATAGCTATTGAATCATTATCCATGTTTGCAATCTTTTTAAATAAATCAATATAAAAAGCAGCGTTGTCAATGTTAGGTCCGTATAAATTCGTCAAAGTAAATCTGAGACCGTCAACTGTTATATCTAAGATTATGTAATTTCCATTTTCATCTTTACTAATCTTATGAATTACATATTCAAAAGTATTGTTTAGTAGGATAGCTACGCCTCTCGCGTTTGACTTAAATGGAGCTATAACGCAATCTAAACCCCATTCGTTTTTCATAGTCTTTTCATGATCAACAGAAATATGAACATCCTGTAGGCAAATAATAGAGAATTTCTTTTTTTTATATAATTGCATTAGTTCTTTCCGTTTCTTTTTATCGGCAAGGCCTCTACAATTTGCTGATACTATACTTATTTTGGCGTCTTTACCCATAGAGAATAAGACTAATTGGAAACTTTAAAGGAACTAGGCATGTATGATTGAGTTTGGGGTGTATCCTTAATGAAGGTTTTTTGTTTAAATATAACAAAAGAAAGTATAGATAAAAACAAAGAAATATCCGTATTACCATGGATTTGGTCAGAATAAAAAGTGAGGGCCCCGCCTCCCCCATGGAAAAAAGATATATGGTGGTGATGGTTAAGCGCATATAAACCTAAGGAAACTTAATATTTCATTCTACTTACAATTTGAAGGAATCCAATGACACAACACAAATATAATCCAATGAATCCAAGAAGCGAACAGCAATCACACGTGTTAACATGCTCGCACGAGATTTACGTGCTAGAGATTGAGCCGTGCACTCATCGGCCTGTCACGCACAAAGCTAAAAATAGCACATAGGGCACAGAGTGCAACAAATGATATGTCTCTGAATATCAGAGTTTTAACAATAGGAGAGTTCTGCAAGTTCAGTCATTGGTTTTTAGACTATTAACTGATTTATAAAACTATATGTATTTTCTGATAAATGAAAAGGAAAACAATATAAAAGATAATATGTCAAGCAAACAGTGTAAATCCTTAAGTAGGGATCTCGTAGGAGAGTAGTTTCATCTAGAATGTCAACAATAACAATCAGGACAGTCTACTGGTCATCGTGTCGGACCCAGGGAGATCCTGGTTTCTTGGGATCGCGGGACTACCTCCGTGGAGATGACTCTAACTCGGGTCCAGACTCCGCTGGTCTGACGAAGTGTGGCGGCCTGGCGACTTAGTATCGCTCGTCGTTTTTTGAGAAATGGCGGCAGATCAGTCTGGATACTAAACCCAGATTTCCTGAGCAGTATTTTAGCGTCGTAGACCGCTTCACGGTCTGGCATATAAGAGAAAGTAGCTATTATGCTTCTCACGGCTTTGGGATTGTTCTTCTTTTGGTACTCCGATACTGGGAGTCTGTGGACGATCTTGAAATAGGTGTCATAAGCCTGTTGTTCCGAAAAGTTCAATTTGGAGATGAATAACTCACGAAGGGTCCTTTCAGTGTTTCCTAGCGGGGATTCAGGAATCCCGTAGAACAGAAGGTTCTGTTTCCTGTCATGGATATCCTTCAAGATATATTGTCGCTCTAGAACGGTTCTTTTTTTCACGCTCGATAGAAAGTTCTGCTCGTAGTTTAGTGAGCTCTGCATTGTTATTAGCGACGTCGACCTCAACCGCCTCTACTTTATTTTCCAAATCATTATAGTTGGTTTTCAAAGAGTCTATCGCAATTTGAAGCTCGGATTTGGAATTGTTGATCAATTCCGCTAGTCTCTTTTCAGAAGCAAGAATTAATTCATCAATGTTGACTGGCTGGACCGCCATATTGCGGGTAACTCGTTGTGGCTCCGACATCGTCAAGTTTGGTGATTAATATCATTCAAAATTTGTAATAAAGTAACTTACAAATTTATATCAAATGTCACACAAGTATATTATGTATGTATTCGAATACTTTTGTACAACGTAGAGATAGTTTTCATTGAGGATTACTTTGATTTTCCATGAGGGGAGCGGGAGCCAGCAAAACGTGTCAGCCCTCGACCATGCGCAACCGGAAGTCGTGGTTTAAATGCAGATATACAAATCCAAACAATCAGGACGAACGAAAATCAAGTACGTGTAAGCGTATGTGCAAGACGGTCTATACAACTTGATCATATCGGTACAAACTAGGACATAAGAACATTATATTGACATCGGCGCTGGTGATTCAGGCAAGGGAATACGCCTACTACATCGGTGTTCCGTAATGATGAAGATCTTTGAAACAATGTCAACCATTACCGCTTTCTACCTTTTAGCTCACTATATTGTGATTACCATTGGCATTCCTGTGTGTCAAATAGAGGAAACTCCGTATACGGAGTGCACACTGTGGAGCAGTTGGTCGGAATGTGCAACTTGTTTCGACACTCAGACCCGAAGGAGGTTTTGCTTCTGTTTTCCGGAAACTGAGATGCGGATCTGTGTCAAATGTGAAGGTATATATCCCTACATTTGTAATAGTATCTACTACCACAAATAGGTTTATCTAAATTATGAATTAATTGGCCAAGCAATATGATTTGTAGTGACCCTCCTATTTCTGATAACAAGGTTTTATTATAAGTCCATCCATTTTAGCTGTAATTTTCAATAACATCATTGACTTGATATTTGACGCGAACAGAACTTCGAGTTGAGGAAGTCGAGGAGGAAAATCTCAAAAATGATCTGGAACTAAGGTGCCGGAGAGAGAAAATTTTAACAATAATTAGAAATAAATATTGCCACTTTTCGTCCCAATACACAGCATTTCAAATACATGTAAGGTCACGTTGGTCACGACGCCAGAAACTATTTTCATCTTCTTCTCCAGTACCAAAAGGTCTAATAAGCAGCACTTTTGTGTGCAAACTCCTTGATGGGGATTCTAAATTGTTGATATGGTGACCCATTGACCCCAAATAGGGTCACAGGGGTAACGTCCAAAGAAACCTATTTTAACCTTCTTCAGTACAGTACCAAAAAGAAAGCTGGAATGTTGTGTGCAGACTTCTTGACCAATGGGGATTCTTAATTGTAGATTTGGTAACCCTGTCACCCCAAATAGGGTCACAGGGGTCACGACCTTAAAAACGTATATTCATTATTTTCTCCAGTACCAAAAGGTTCAGAAAGCTTATAAGTTGTGTGAAGACTCCTTGACCAATGGGGATTTTAAAATGTAGATTTGATGACCCCGTGACCACAGAAAGGGTCACAGGGGTCACGACCTTAAAAACCTATGTTCATCTTCATCTCCAGTACCAAAAGGTTTAGACAGCTTTAAAGTCGTGTGCAGACATCTTTACCAATGGGGATTCTAAAATGTAGATTTGATGACCCCGTGACCACAGAAAGGTTCACAAGTGTCACGACCTTAAAAACCTTTCTTTTTCTTGTTAACAATGCCTGACTTGATATTGCTTAAGTCTTCAACCTTAGATAATATATCACTTATGTCCTGATGAGCTACAAAGCCCATGGCTCTATTTTTCAGTTGACATACATGTACTTAAACATAAAAACCCGATGTCAAGGAAATGTTCATTAATTTAAGTGTAACTTTCTATCGTGTAATTATTATTTAATATATTTTCCTCTTACTTTCCCCCTAGATATTCATAGTTTTTAAATATAATTTTGATTTTTACGAGTAATCAAATTATATCAAATGGAAATATTTAATATCAATGCATATGAAATAAATTACAATACAATAAAATAATAATACAATACAGTACAAATGTAATAGTTACTGCCATAGTTTTCGAGTTGTATCGGGAAATAGCAGTACAGTTTGTCCGAGAGGCCCAGGTCCGAGGCCTTTGGTCGAGGACGGGGCTCGAGGATAACAGTCCTGCTATTTCCCAATGCAACGATGATACTATGGTAGTAAGTACGGAACCGTAGAGGGGACATTTCCCGAGAATTATTTTTTCAATATTAAGTCGTGGCCACGAGATAATAAGTCGTGGCCACGAGATAATAAGTGGCCACGACTTATTATCTCGTGGCCACGACTTATTATCTCGTGGCAACGACATATTAACTCGTGGCCACGACTTATTATCTCGTGGCCACGACTTATTATCTCGTGACCACGACATCTTATCTCGTGGCCACGACATATTAACTCGTGGCCACGACTTAATATTGAACAAATAATTCTCGAGAAATGTCCCCTCTACGGTTCCGTAGCTTCGTGCAATTTACGAACATACCGGTAATTTGCGACGAAATTTCACAGTTTGTCATTTTCTAGATTGCTTTGGAAGAATGAGGTCGTCTCATTATCGTGGCTCTGCGACAATGGAAAGTGAAAGTGACTACTAAATTGGAGTAAAATTGGTTAGACTTTCAATATTTAGGTAACTTTAACATTGTTATAAATTGTTTATTATGATCCTGAATTTTATATTATTTTCTATTCTTCAAACTACTTTATTTATCATTTCTAACATAACTTTCTAAACATTACGGTTCTTGTGAATTTGTGGTAGTATGTCAAAGTCATGTTTATTTGTTGGGTCTATTCTTTCTAGTTCATTTTTGGGCAGAAGTCAATCAATTGATTCAAGTATTTTTGTTCGAAACGTATTGAGTATTACATCAAATAAATTCGTTTTCTTACGTCTTGATCTTAATCAATCAAAAGTTTAGATTAATGTTTATGTCATTGTCGTTGATAAACTGTAACTAATCATGTTAAAAGGTGGTTTTGAAAGTGTCCGTGTATCAAATATCAGGACTGTTTGGACGAAACAGTCCTGATATCGATAATGAACAGGACACTGTGGTGAATGGTTGCTACGGGCAACGAGGTCTAAGTGGGATGTAAATATACATACATACATACACACACATACATACACACACATACATACACACATACATACATCCACACACACACATACATACATACATACATACACACATACATACATACATACATACATACATACATACATACATACACACATACATCCATACATACAAACATACACACACATACATACATACATACATACATACACACATACATACACACATACATACACACATACATACATGGAAACATACATACATACATACACACATACATACATGTAAACATACATACATACGAATGGACATACGAAAGGTGTTTTTTATAATAAAGTTGTAATTCAACTAAAGTCTTTCTGTTTTTATTGATTATTTTTATAGTTGCCAGTTAGTAGTTTTCAGTTGTTCTGGAAGCAGTATCATTAGCTTAGGGTTTCTTATGCATTAGGTCAGTCTATCTATATATGAAAGGGAGGTTGGGTTAGGTCATTTCACTATAATCTATTGCTGTCAATTAACCCAATCTGTCCTCTCATTGGCTGATTTGAATCAGTCAATGCTCTTCCATATTGCACATCTCTCCTATAGCACTGATCACAGCAAGATGACATGACAAGACAGACGATTTAAAGATAAAAGTTATTCTAAACTAAGGTTAGTAATCATTATAGTTATTAATGTAAATGTAGTTTATGATGTAGTGTAAAGTATTTCTATTAAATTGTGTAAATCATATATTTCATTAACTTTATAAAACTTAACTTTGTGGTAGTAATGGTGCACGCCGCCATTTTGTATAATTCAACTTAGGTCATTAATCTACTTCATTTATAATATTTTAATATAATGTAAGCTTTTATTTCTTTCTCTTCTTGGTATGTATGTTTCTGAGTGAATGTGTAATGGAATGAGTGAAAGGATATTTATAGTAACTTACATGTGTGAATAATCAATTCATGGTAGTTATTTAATACATTACTATTTTATAACTCATCATTCCTGAGTATTCAGTATTATATTATACTGTACTTATATTGTATACAGGACATGATGATGATGTACATCTGTACCATAACGTGGTAATGAATTGATCGCCCAGGACCACATTCAGGGTATGCTATTTTGCATAATATGTTTTATCATGTGTTGTATATATTTAACCTTATGTATTCAATGACATTATGTAATGTTCTTGAAGGTAAAAGTAATTATCATAATGTGATAATTAGTTCATGTAATTATTATATGTGTGTATTTCACTAATTATCTTTATAGTGAAATGGAGTTAACTATGAATTATCTCCCTTGATTAGTATGTGTGGGATCAAGCACTCACCAATTGTTTTTACCTATTTATTATTATATCATATTGTAATTGATAATGCATCAATTATAAGTAATCACCTAGTATGTTTATATGTGATGATGTGTTACATAATGGTATATTGTGTAATGATGTTTGAGTGAATTATATATATTTTATGCATGTTATGAAAGTTTTAGATGTATTTTATATTGTATGCAATTGTGTTTTGCAGGATGTCGTATATCCATTGTGTGCTATCATCGCACGAGAATAAATCCCTCACACCCCGTGACCCTTGTTGATGTTTCTCATTGACCCGATAAGAACCGGTTACACACACACAAACACATACACACATACATACATACATACATACATACACACACACATACATACATACATACATACAAACATACACACACATACATACATACATACATACATACATACACACACACATACATACAAACATACACACACATACATACATACATACATACATACATACATACATACATACATACACACACACATACATACATACATACATACAAACATACACTCACACATACATACATACATACATACATGGAAACATACATACATACATACGAATGGACATACGAAAGGTTATCGCAGCTTTGATGGCAATAGTTTTGTATACGTCTTTGTTGTTGCACGAAATGTACACAGTATATTGTGAACTAGGCGAGGTGACTTATAGAAGAATTATAAAGATAATATGATAATGAGGAGTACCCATCTACCTTGGGCTATACTCCTTGGCTAACCATACACAACACAATAGCCATGTGAGTATTACTTCTAACACCTGTCATTGAATGTAGGATTCACTTGACCTCTTGTCATAATGAATTGCTTGTGCCTTGTGTACTTTCAAGCGTAAACCTTTTGATCACGCACATTGATAGGAGTGTCTAAACTATATACATTATTTTCAAGGTATTGAAATACTAGTGAAATAATAAAACTTTCGTTTGCCCCACTTAAACTTCGAGAGTGGATAGATAGTAGGTCAGGGCGGGGATGTGTGCTGTGGCGGCGGGAGGGGTGGGGTGGGAATGTTCAATAGCCAATGCACACGAAACCGTGTAAGCGGATTTGCCGGGGTGTAGCAACCGTATTACCTGTGAAGACAGGTCATGTGACTAACTAAACGAGTCTTACGGATGACCTTGGCCTAAGCTCGACTCGGAAGTTCAGACTCGATATTTACTATAACAAACTTAAATACGGTGATTTAATCCTATATTTTTATTTTCTTTTAATGTGTCAATAAATTATTTTAAGTAAAACACGTGTCTCTCTATTATTCTTCATGTAATAATAAACTTAAAATCGTTTTTTTAGTCGCAGAGTTATCTCCCTTGACATAGAGCGCTGTTTCACAGTGTGCAGAGTTTTAACCACAAACGGAAAGATAGTCTTTTTTTAAATTGGATTGGAATGAGTGAAATAAGTACAGACAATAATTTTATTACAGTCTCACTTGTGTACATACAGTTGATAGATACATAGTTAAGAATAATGAATAACGCAGTAAAAGTACACAACCAATCACTTAGTGATCTATGAGAGACTAAAAGCGAAACATATACATTGCACGAGATATAAATATATATACATATAAACTAAAAACTGGGGAAAGCTATAATGCTGTAAAAAAAAAAGCGTAAGAGTAAAACAGTTTCATTATGAATATAAAATATGACGTCGTTTGGTTAAGATAAGATTGCAGGTCCAGGCAGTATGTAAAACAATATCACAATCAGTAAATAGTACATAAAACTTTAAAAGGTCTGGAAGATTTGTAAAGTCTTGAAATGCCTGGGCACATTTGCTAAAAAGTTCATTTCTCTCCTCTTCATATATTGGACATTTAAGTATTGTGTGAAATTCATCCTCTATTTCATTACAATTTAAGCACAATCTTTCTTCTGGTGGTACATTCTCGTAGCGGCCTGTCTCAATTCTCAGAGGTCCAACACCGAAACGGAACTTCGCAAACGCGCTTCTATGTGCTTTAGCTATAGGGGCTTGTAGATAGAACTCTGTGCCGAATTCGAGTTTAAAATGCCTGTAGTTTCGCAGCTTATTTCTTCCGTTTCTGGTTTCTTCACGTTGTACATGCTCTCTCCAGATTGACTTGTACTTATTAAGAAGCAGTTGCTTTATGCTTCTTACTAGTAACCGGGGTTCAATTTGCTGTGCTGTAGTTAAGTTACAGTACAGCAGTACAGATAATAGATCTAAAGGGTAATACATTAGTTACACAGTGTTTTAACAGGGTGTACGGGACTGTAAGACCCTTGTATATTCCGTATTTATGGAATATACAAGGGTCTTACAGTCCCGTACACCCTGTTAAAACACTGTAACTAATAGTGTATATATTTGTTATGTTTTAAAAATAAAAAATATTACTCCGACAGCTTTCTCTACAACTTTCTATTTTGGTTCATGCTTATATGTAAAAGGAGCTATAAATGTATTATAGATTATCTGAAAACTATTTTTTAATGTCATTATTTTTATTTATACCACCTTTACACCAAATCCGTTCTCCCTACGTTCTTAAATGTTTTTTAGAAAGGGCTCGAACTGTCCGAGAACGGATTGGACGTAGTGGCAACTGTTTACTAACTTTATGGCTAACTGGCTCGGACGTATTATAAACGGAGGGGTGCCCAGAACGTTGAAAATGTCAAAAAGGCAACCCGATTTTATTATGAAAACCCGAGATTCCATAACTGACCAACAAGAATAACATACAAAGGAAAAACATTTTTCCATAGGAAATCTAGCCCATGGGCGAGATTTCCCATGGGCCAGGTTTCCCATGGGCCGGATTCCCCATGGGCCAGGTTTCCCATGGGCCAATATTGACTTTGGCGAAAATATAATGTTTGTGATATGTTGACTTTGGAATTATTTATTGACTTTGATGGAAGTGTTACTTTGATAAAATATAGATTTTGGTGACATGTTGACTTTTAGTATATATTTTGAGTTATATAAATTGTCGACTTATAAAATATTCATTTTAGTGAAGTGTTGTGTAGTTTAAGTTTAACTTATATAAAATGTTAACTTTGGTGACATGTTGACTTTGAAAAAGATATTTTGAATTTTATGAAATATTGACTTTGATCACATATTGACTTTGATGAATTGTTGACTTTTAAAAGATATTTTGAGTTAAGCGAATTGTTGACTTTGGAAATTTGTGTTGACTTTGGCGAAGTTCGCTTACATCATGAAATATTAATATTTATATTTTATTGACTTTGGTTAAGTTTGAAATGTTGACTGTGATAATAGTTTATTAAAATATGGTTTGACTGACCCTTCACACAAGAAATACCTTCGACGGGTTGTTGGTCAATTGTATGTGCATCAATTAACATAACTGAATACACATGAGTGTAAATGACACGCTAATTATACGCTAGTAAAGTAGATATATGTATAAATAATATGTATGTATATAATAAATATGTATATACCCTATGTATTTACATGTTATGTACTTATACCTTATTTGTTTTATGTATAATATCTATATTTTAGTGTAATTTAGTGTATATATATATATATAGTCTCTCGTAACCCATTTTTGGGTGGCTCGATGTATTTTTTTTATGTACATTTTATTGCTGTATTTTAATGATTGCGAGGTGAGACTCGAATAAAAATAAATCTGTCTGTATAAACGTTTATATCAAGTAAACACACATTGTGTTAAGTGTAATTCAGCGTCGTGTAAAGTACTACAACATTAAAGAATAACACTTTTTGTTTGTAATTGACATAATTTTGAATATACCGTTACCTCCTCTTATAATCTCTCCTCATATAACCTCTTATTATACTTCCAATATAAAAGAAATAACATTAATACATAACACTTCTTAAACTTGGCCCTGAAAATAGTTTTGAATAAAGATATCTATAAACGTTATTTCATAAAATCGACATTGTATATATCCTCAGTTATCCTCCTATCATCTCTCCAATACATTTAACAAATATAAACTGGCAGGGAAAAGAAAGTGAACACCTCTTTTTAAATCACTTTAATTAAAAAACTAAATATGGTAGTAGTTTGAGATAGGTATATTGGATAGTTCGTTCATTTCGGAATACATCAAAATCCTAAACTTTAACGTTTAATTAGCCAGTTGTGCACTCACGAAATCAAAAAAATGTAGGGCTAAACAAAGTTTAGTTTTTTTTTATTCCCTTAAGTCGTTCAATTCGTAAAATGTGCCACATGGATGCCAAATGTAGTCGATTCGTGTGTCAATGCATTATGAAATTCACTGTCTTATCGAGAATTTAAAATGTCTCACGACGTCACCTGATAGCTGTTTCTGTGTTCATGCAAAACCTGCATCGACGCTTGTTCATTAACTGGAGGGTATGGTTGGATTCTAACACGCCATTGTGGACCGTCAGTTGTCCAATCAGCGACAAGTCTTGGGAAAATAGAAATTATTATAAAACTGTTACAAACCGACGTTGTCACAGCCATCATGACATATAAGCCATACATTAAAGTTCAGCGGTCAGTACCTGTCTATTGAGCAGTCGAAAAACTTCGACTCTATCAGTTCAAGGTCTTCTGGTGCACGTGTGCATAGTGACGCGCTAGTGACGTCACTCAGAGATAAATTTGGCGGCGGACTAACGCAAACAGATATCAGTCTTCATGGGGCAAAAAGACGATTGTTTTTGGGTGTTCTGGGATTGTCAACTGTCTCCCCAACTCGTCTGTAATGTGACAACACATTAACATTAGACATGCAGAGACAAGGGCGATTCTTGTAGCTTTGGTATCCGTTGCCTAGCTATTGTCAAATTTCAAAAGTTATTCAGGCTTTTCTGGTGTTACTTTTGATGGGTTTTAAGTGTTTTTTCCACAGTTGGGATGGCCAACATTAATAATGTGTAGCGATTTTACCTATGTAACTCGTGAAACGAGTATGAAGGTCACATGATTATCAATATTTTCCAATTTTCTCCAAAATGTGTTAATCTGATTTTTTTTTCAACTTTAAAAAACAGAAGTTAATGCTTAGGCCCTGTGTATACGATGCTTACTGTCAACATCAGTAATATCAATTTCCATGATTTCATTTTAAAAAGTGTATACTTTCTATTGCCTGTCAGTTTATAAGGAATGGCTCAGTTATTTTCAATTAATCATGTATAATGTGAATCAACATCATTTGGTCAACATACTTGTAATACACATATGTGTTACAGAATGGGTTCAGTATGTTTTAAACGGTTTTGAATTACCCATAGAAAGACGCATTTGGTGTACTGTAGTCCATTCTCGAGACATTCTTCACATATTTTATATGAACAATTTCATATGTTCATATGTGTTTGCGTGTCTTATTATACAAATAATATAGAGACACGGTGGGAAATCTCTCTTGTAAAATCTATAAAGGGCGTCTTCATATTTATTGAATATATACTTGTTTTACTACATTTTAATGGTTCTTGACAAATCAGTTGAAGATAATTTACCTGTCATAACGTCAAAAGGATACCACATAAGTTCTAATGTTGACTGAAGGAGAAACGAAACATGCCCGTTCAAAGTCTACTTTTTGTGAATCCATTTACATTGCACAATTTTATTGGCCATGAGATACACTGACGATGGGGTGGATATTTATGCCTCCTCTCGCGCCAATACACTTCCTCATCCCTTGTGCGTAGGTGTCGGTCGGGAAAACGTAATTTCATTGTTAGGGGACAGTGTAAAATATTTTGTTGTATTATGGGAGTGAGAGCTAAAATCATTTTCGATGGCAATATTCTTAGCCTTTTACTTTATGCTGACGACATAACTCTTCCAGCCCCTGATGAGAGAAGTCTAATGGTGCTCGAGTGATACCATTATAGCCCTACGTAGTGGTTCGCTATCGCCCTTGTAGTATTAATCAGTGTGAGTTTATATTTACAGTTGCTGATGATGTCATAGATTATGTTCCAGCTTATAAATATTTCGGTTTTTCGGTTACAAGAAAACTCAGAGTTAACTTTCATCTCTAAGGAAATAGCAAAATCTGCTAGCCGTGCACTGGGAGTAGTTATATAAATAGAAACGTTAGGGGTATGCCTTTTGGTGTTTTCCTGCTTCTCTTGAACGTTCTTACCTTAATATTCATAGTAAAGTATGCTTTGGCACTTTCCTACCTCGAAATAGAGCGTATAAAATGACATTACAATCTTATGCTTATGTTATTTTGCTTTCTGGTTATTGATGTCATATTTATTGTGAAACAAGGATGTGCTTAAAGATCGTATAGATATTTCATAAAATGTGTACATGCATGACTAAGTCTTTTGTTTAAATTTAGGGAACGAAGTACATGTACGTTAAAACAATATTCTGTAATCACCGAATCTTGACTTGTATCGAGACAGCACCTTCATTGTTCAAACTAGTTTTGTAAAGTACGTATTCCCGGGCCATAAACTGTGCGTAGAATGTAGATATCTTTGATGGGTATTCTAGAAGTAGAATGTAGAATGTAGAATGTAGAATTTGTTTTGATTGTGGGGTAGGCGGTATGGGGTGTAGGCGATACGAGGACAGACCATATCAGTACAAGCTACTACTGAGTAGGATGCACTATTTCACTGTTCCATTTCAGTCATGGGTGTTGCGTTAATTAATGCGATTGTCTATTGTCTTAGCTGACAAATGACTGTCTGGGGAATGGGAGATATGAACCTTCTGTATTTTTGTGCAGTTGTTTCTGTTGGAACTACATTGTATGATAATTTCAATGACTAATAAAACTACAATTGGTCGATCTATTACTAGTGCGTAATCGCAGTGACCGGTAAGTTAGTTGTGTATTAGCTCGCCCGTGCGTTCATTATAGCGATGATCCGAATGAACACACACCTAGTATGTCCACAGATGTCGTCAATACGTAATCATATGGTCTAGTGCCTTGAGTATCCATTTCCTGTTTATTGTTCCAGCAAATAAATATTACCATAAGTTATTGGTTTGAGCAAACTTAATTTCAAACAAATCCTGTTTATTGTTCCAGCAAATAAAAATAAAAATGACCATAAATTATTGGTTTGAACAAACTTAATTTCAAACAAATCTATTCAGTTAAATCAGTATCATATATGTTCGTGTTGTGTAGTGATAGTAATGGAGACTATTTACGTACCTATGAATCCCATTGTGACATTATCACAATGACTCTTAAAATGGTGCTTTTAGCAATGGTCAGTAGTTAAAATAACACCAATGATAATGTTTGCATTTTTATAATCACCCATTGAAAGAGGTCGGGGTTAGGGAGTTGAAGTGGAAATGACTACTGCAAATGCAATACACACAACGGCTTCTGATGTGTGAAGTTGAATTTGGCCGGTATCCGTCGAATGTTCAAAACTTGACTGTGCTGACCAGTCGACCCACGCTTGAGTGATTTTGTGCTACTGGTTGAATCAGAGAGTGAAAGAGGTGATATGTGCTCTGTTCTGGTGTCAACGTTGTATTTATAATTATAAACGCTGTTGGAATGTTACGGTTCGTTAATTAACAGAATGAGGCGGTACGGTAACGAATATAATTACTTTGGTGCAGGCGCTCTCTAATGACCCATTCACTGTCAGATTGTTGACAACAGTGAAAGGGTGCATGCAGAGTCTACATTAAACGTTTTCTTAATCATTTGATTTGTTTACCATTTCGGCCGCTCTCTCAATACGATACACTGTTTTTCCAAAACGTCTTACGATGTTGACGGAAATTATTAATGAATTGCCTTTTTACACAAGTGTCCTTCCCCTAAAAACATATATTGAGTTATAGATATGAAGTGACTTTTTGAATAGACGTTTCCACAGTATACTCTACTATAAAATATTCACTTTAATGAAATGTTGACTCTTGAAATATTTGTTGACGTTGTTGAAGTTTATATCTAATGACTTTTTGAAGTTGAACACCTATGTCTGGCTAAAGGCGCGTGTTTCAAATAGTACCGGTAATTGTAAGTGCTATTGCCCACATTAAATCAGTCACCATGACTGATTATTTATACACAATTGATTGCAGGTTAACGATATATAAAGATAGAACAATTGCAATATAATCATGCAACTGCGGTTTAAGTGATATATCAGACTTCTGTATTGACTCTCAGAATACCCTACTGAAATAAAACATCTGTCTCTCTGTCTACTGTTGAACAAGCGTCCCCTCGGTATTACGTAACATGTGTATTAGGTCAACTCATTAAGGCCGACAGGTAATTACTTACCGGTTTAATTCTTCTTGACCCCTGTGAGACGAGAACGGCAATATAGTAAGATTTCGATAGAGTGACCACATGAGCACTCATATGTTTCCGACCTGTGTGCATTATACACTGCAAATTCATCTGCGATCAGATGACATTCTCGACCAGGAACTAATAGCGCTTGGTAAAGTTATTGAAAATGTAAATGTAACAAATGTAAATTATGTAACTTTGAGATATCAGATAATGAATTTCTTTTGTTTTTGTTACAGGCGAACAGTTATAATATGCTTAAAATTATCCATGTAGGAATTGCTTACTTTTAAGAGATTGACTTTGGTGACTGGAAACTATTTATTGGCTCATATCCTTATTTAATAAAGGGAACCTGTTTCTAAATCCGTATGTGTGACGTTTTTGCTTTTTTGAAAGGTTGAACACTTTCAACTGGACATCAAAGGCTGATTGTTTCAAATATGTCCAAACCCATGGATATCACAACTAGGCTGATGGTGGTGCATTCGATATGAGACCCAACAAATCGTCACAGCTTTGACAGTTATTAACTAGTTATAGACCTCTCATGTGTATCAGATGCATACTGAAATATTGAATAAACATCACATTTCATTAGATATAAACATATTCCAAGCAAAAAACATAGAGTGATTGTGACAAATGAAGTAACAAAATTAATTTAATGCAATAATATAATGATTTTAACGGTCTTTAAGTTTGATATGTATTAGAAAGTCCCTGGTCTTACATAATGTGCATGAAGCAGAGAACGGCACCCTTCACTGGCCATGAGAATTCGCTAGTTGATGTAATTACAGGTGGCGGGAATGACCATTAACTAATTATCATGTACCGACCCTCACTTAATTGATTGTGTATCTCCTACCATACTATTAGGGGTGGCCAACATTTCGACACGTTTAAATGTTCTTAAAGATCTAACGCACAGTATTATATAACATGCGATATTAGAAAGGCAGTAATGAAACTTTAATTATCATGTACTGTAACAGATTGTGAATTGTAAACACTCAGTCGATTATCGTATCGATGTATATAGGCAATCATATATGATTATCTTATTGTGTTCTGTATAAATCAACACAGAAAACACATACATTCGCTGTTGGAAAAAGTTATTTAGAAGCTCACCAATTAAGGTTGTGATGTATGATGTCATTTAAACCGCTGCCTTTGAAATCTGTCAATTTCAACATAAAACACAGAAACATACATATAACTAGGATTGCCAAGGCAATACTTAGGTCTTCAAGACTTCTGCTTGACCTTGAACTCCATGTTGGGCTCAGGGTTATACATCTCTTTCTCTGCTTTAAAATGAGCTATCAAACATGTCTCTAGCTTCAGTAGTTATTTTACAAAAAATCCCCAAAGAAGGTACCCCTCTGAAAACGGAAAAATCACATATTAATGGACCCGTACATTACATTTCTCACGATTAAGACAAACTTGTTAATATTTCCATACTAGGGTGTAACATAGAAAATGTTGTGCTTTAATGTCCACTTAAGAAGATGTAATCACCATTTAGATTGCATATATAATTAATGCGTTATGCTGTTCTGAATATTCAAGAAAATACTCAAAAATGTTTAAATATGGACCCCTAGACATCGCTTGCGATGTTCGAGGCTTAACTATCAACTTTTTGATGAAAACGGTCAACATAAAAGTTGTTCTTCTTGAAATTGTGCATACGTAGGTGTATGCAAAATTTCAATAGCGTTAGAAGTTAAGCAGAAATTATCCGTTAAACTTGGCTGAAAATGGCGATTTCTGAAAAATGGCAATCTTCTATGACTTGTCAAACATAAACTATGACAGAGAAATATTTGAAATTATTCCCCTTAATAAAGGACATCTCTACTTCACGATGATATATTAAATATAATTGTATCTTCAGTGGTTTACAATGGAAAATTCTACAAAGAAAGTAGCCCTCGAAAAGTCTCAAAATCCCAAAATTTTACATTTTTGGGAATATGTCCAAATTGTGCCTAAACCATCAATTTTTACATGATAATGATAGTTTATGGAAGTGTTAAGCTGGTTATTATGAAGAGATTGCAATATATAATTTTGACATAGTTTAATTTATAACAGAGGTATTTTCCTTTGAACATGCAGTAGAAAAATGAACATTTAAAAAAGACCATTTTCAAGGGCAGATAATACGAATACTAAGTGGAAATTAAAAATTCGAGTCCCAACGATCTTTTAGGAATTCATTTTGCTTTTAAATGAGATATCATATATAGCTGTATTTATTGCCCTGATTTAGGAGAAGATTTTTGAAGACGCGTACCCTCAAAACCGCGAAATTGCACAAAATTTTCAGTTTTTTCGAAATAGCACAAAATCTATATATACGGCCGAAAAAATGGTAATAACCTTTTCGATCGGGAATGTTATTGCCCACATTTTGGTGAAAGTTTCGAGAAAATATATTGATTAGTATTCGAGCTATGAAGGTTTTAAATTTTGACTTCAAGGGGAGATAACTCGAAAAAGAAGTCGAAAATCCAAAAAGTGACTCGTTATGTTCTAAGTTGAGTCACAGGCTATCATCCCTGAAAATGTAATGCGAATCGGCCAAGTGGTTACTTCAGAAAGCTCTGGACAAAAAAAGTACAAACTAGGATTGCCAAGGCAATACTTAGGTCTTCAAGACTTCTGCTTAATCTTGAACTCCATGTTGGACTCAGGGTTATACATCTGTTTCTCTGCTTTAAAATGAGCTATCAAACATGTCTCTATCTTCAGTAGTTTTTTTTACAAAAATTCCCCAAAGAAGGTACCCCTCTGAAAACGGAAAAATCACATATTAATGGACCCCTACATTACATTTCTCACGATTAAGACAAAATGGTTAATATTTCCATACTAAGGTGTAACATAGAAAATGTTGTGCTTTAATGTCCACTTAAGAAGATGTAATCACCATTTAGATTGCATATATAATTAATGCGTTATGCTGTTCTGAATATTCAAGAAAATACTCAAAAATGCTTAAATTTGGACCCCTAGACATCGCTTGCGATGTTCGAGAATTAACTATCAACTTTTTGATGAAAGCGGTCAACATAAAAGTTGTTCTTCTTGAAATTGTGCATACGTAGGTGTATGCAAAATTTCAATAGCGTTAGAAGTTAAGCAGAAATTATCCGTTAAACTTGGCTGAAAATGACGATTTCTGAAAAATGGCAATCTTCTATGACTTGTCAAACATAAACTATAACAGAGAAATAATTGAAATTATTCCCCTTAATAAAGGACATCTCTACTTCACGATGATATATTAAATATAATTGTATCTTCAGTGGTTTACAATGGAAAATTCTACAAAGAAAGTACCCCTCGAGTGTTAAGCTGGTTATTATGAAGAGATTGCAATATATAACTTTGACATAGCTTAATTTATAACAGAGTTATTCTGCTTTGAACATGCAGTAGAAAAATGAACATTTAAAAAAAGACCATTTTCAAGGATAGATAATACAAAAATTCTCCAATGACAATGACTCTTTGAAAATGGAACAATCGCATATTAATGGACCCCTTCATGACCTTTCTCACGATTAAGACAAACTGGTTAATATTTTCAAACTAAGTTGCAACATAGAAAATATTGTGTTTTAATTTCCACTTAAGTAGATTTAATCATCATTTAGATTGCATACATAATTAATGCATTGTGTTTTTCTGTATATTTAAGAAATTACTAAAAATTGCTTACATTTTGACCCCTAGACATCGATTACGATGTTCGGAGTTTACCTGTCAACTTTTTGATGAAAGGTTTCAACAGAAAAATTATTGTTCTCGTATTAGTGCATCCGAATGTGTAATCATAATTTAATTATCTCGATTAGTTAAGCAGTGATGATCCTTTGAATTTGGTTGAAAATGGCGATTTTCTATGATTTGTCACATGTAAAGTCTCACAAATAAATGCTTGAAAATTATTGTCCTTAATAAAATGATATATTTGCTTTACTACGAGCTATTAAACATGTTGGTATCTTTAGTGGTTTAAGATCGAAAATTCTTTGAAAAATATGCCCCTCAAAAGTTCTCAAAATTATGAAAGTTCATACATATATAATTGTGTCCTAACTATCGACTTTTACATGATATAGATATGTTATGGAAATGTGAAGTAACATATTCGGGTCAGTTGGCAATAAATATATTTGTAATATATTAAATTTTTACAGAGTTATACCCCTTTAAACATGAGACCGAAATTCGGTCTTTTTAAAATTGACCATGTTCAATGACAGATTATCAAAATTCTAGGATGAAATTAAAAAATCGACTTCTACAACCCTCTGGAGAATTCATTTATCTTCAAAATAAGCTATCCCATGTAGCTATAGTCATAAAATTGAAGAACGAGAAGGTTTTCTTAGACGCATACCCTAAAAACCGCGAAATTTCACCAAGAAATCAGTTTTTTCGAAATAGCAAAAAATCTATATATACGGCCGAAAAAATACCTTTTTGATAGGGAATATTGTTGCGCACATTTTGGTGCAAGTTTTGAGAAAATATATTGATTAGTATTCGAGTTATGAAGGTTCAAAGTTTTGACTTCAAGGGGAGATAACTCAAGAAAGAAGTCGAAAATCCAAAATCTGTCTCGTCTATTTCCAGACATGGTCACATGCTATCATCTCTGGAAATTTCATGCAAATCGGCCCGGCCGTTAATTCAGAAAGTTCTGGACAAAAAAAGTACAAATGACTAGGATTGACGCGTCAATACTGCATGTCTTCAAGACTTCCGCTTTGACCTTTGGGCATGGAACCTTTGTAAACAATGTTTTTGGGCTTTGTACTTCTCAACACTAACTACGGGACGGGTTTGGAAGCAATTTGTAAAAGCAGTAAAAAAAAAATTTGTTGGGGCTCAACATTTTTTTGGCCTCAAAGCATGATTTTTCGGTGTTGCGTGGTGGCAGAAACATGGCAAGACAGGAAAACACACTTTTGGGGGTTTGTACCTCTCAATAAGAACTTAGGACACTGATTTGAATATTTTTTTTACTACCAGGGAAAAAAAAACGCGTTTTGCTCCGATTGGACTCAAACCTTGATTTTTCTGATCCTCGCTGGATTAGAAAGTTGAGAAATCCAGGTTGCGCTTTGGACTCTAAAAAAAAAAGGAAAAAGACCTCCATACATGTATGGCATTGATACACACGGGCAGGTTTTACTTGTTTGTTTTCGTATGTCTATTGATTGAATCAGTTCGTCAGCTTTTATATGCGCTTTGGACTCTAAAAAAAAAAGGAAAAAGACCTCCATACATGTATGGCATTGATGCACACGGGCAGGTTTTACTTGTTTGTTTTCGTATGTCTATTGATTGAATCAGTTCGTCAGCTTTTATATGAGCTATCAAACGTGACTCTATCTTCAGTAGTTTTCGAACAGAAAATCTCCAAAGAAAATACCCCTAAAATCGTCCATTGTGTTCATGTCGGCCTGTTGCTTTAACGGTCAATTTTTACATGATAATGATATGTTATGGAATTGTTAGAAAAGTTATCACAAAGAGATTGAAATAAGTAATTTTGACATAACTTCATTCATAACAGAGTTATGCCCCTTTGAACATGCAGCCCAAAAACGCACTTTTTCAAAAGGTCCAAATTCAAGGGCACATAACTCGAATTCGAAAACAAAATTCAAAATTCTGGTCCATCAGAATTTCACCCGTTTCTCCAGCTTTCAAATGAGTTATCACACATAGCTCTATGTGTTGCCGTGATTTAGAAGAAGATTTTTGAAGACGCGTACCCTAAAAATCGCGAAAGTGCGCCAAATTTTCAGTTTTTGCGAAATAGCAAAAAATCTATTGTTACGGCCGAAAACCACTATATGCCTAGTCGATGGGGAATGTTGTTGCCCACATTTTGGTGAAAGTTTTATGAAAATATCTGGATAAGTTTTCGAGCTATTGAGGTTTGAAGTTTCAACTTCAAGGGGAGATAACTCAAGATCCAGGTCGAAATTCAAAATTCGGCCGACATTAAAATCTAAGTTAGGACATGGGCTAACATCCCTGAAAATTTCATGCAGATTGGACCAGCCGTTTTACCGGAAAACATGGAACAAAATCCATGAAATAATAACAATAACTAGGATTGCCACAGGCAATACTTAGGTCTTCAAGACTTCTGCTTGACCTAGAACTCCATGTTGGACTCTCGGTTATTCATCAATTTCTCTGCTTTAAAATGAGCTATCGAACATGTCTCTATCTTTAGTAGTTTTTTTACAAAAATTCTTCAAAGTAGGTACCCCTCTGAAAATGGAAAAATCACTTATTAATGGAGCTCTACATGATCTTTCTCACGATTACAAAACGGTCAACAATTTCATAATAAGGTGTAAAATAGGAGATGTTATACAGTCAGCTCTCGTTAATCCGACCCTCATGGTTGCAGAGAAATATGTCGGATTAACGAGAATGTCGGATTAATGAATCTGATCAAAAATAATTGACTCAATGTCGGATTAACGAAAGTAATTATCACTATTTTAAATGGTTCCCTAATCTTTTGTCGGATTAACGTGATTGTCGGATTAACGAGTGTCGGATTAACGAGAGCTGACTGTACTTTGATTTCCACATAAGTAGATGATATCATCATTAAGATTGCATACATATTGAACACGTTATGCTCTTCTGAATATTAAGAATTTTTTTCAAAAATGCACATTTTCGGACCCCTAGATATCGCTCGCGATGTTTGAGGCTTAACTATCAACTTTTTTATGAAAACGGTCAACATAAAGGTTTTTCTTCTTGAATTTGTGCATACGTAGGTGTATGTAAAATGTCAATAGCATAATAAGTCAAGCAGTTATGAACCTTTCAACTTTGTTGAAAATAGCGATTTTCGAAAAATGGCAATCTTCTATGACTTGTCCCACGTAAACTATGAGAGACACATGCTTGAAAGTTATTGTCCTTAATGAAATGATATCTCTCCTTCATCATGAGCTATTAAAGATGTTTGTATCTTCATTGGTTTGCGATCGAAAATTCTTCTAAAAATATGCCCATCCAAAGTTCTTAAAATCAAGAAATTTCATATCTTTGGGCAAATGATGAATTTGTGATTAAACTGTCAATTTTTACATGATAAAGATCTAAACAGAAATGTTAGGTAATGTATCTGCATCCGATTGCAATAAGTAACTTTGACGTATCTTTATTCATAACAGAGTTACGTCACTTTGAACATGATGCCGACATTCGAACTTATGAAAAAGGACCATGTTGAAGGGCACATAACCGAAATTCTAGGACGAAATTCAAAATTCGGCCTCAAGAGCACTCTTAACAATTCATTTGTCTTCAAAATAAGCTATAATACATAGCTGTACTATTAAAATTGAAGGAGGAGAAGATTTTCAAAGACGCGTACCCTAAAAACCGCGAAATTGCACAACATTTTCAGTTTTTGGAAAATAGCAAAAAATCTATCGTTACGGCCGAAAACCGCTATAGGCCTAATCGATGGGGGATGTTTTTGCCCACATTTTGGTGAAAGTTTTATTAAAATATCTTGATAAGTTTTCGAGGTATTGAGGTTTGAATTTACAACTTCAAGGGGTGATAACTCAAGAACCAGATCGAAATTTTAAAAAATGGCTCGACAAAATCTAAGTTGGATTACTGGCTACTATTCCTGAAAATTTCATGCAAATCGGCCCAGTCGTTACTTCAGGAAAGCGCGCACAAAAAACGTACAAATAATAATAAGAAGAAGAAACCGGATAATAAAAATAGGTCTTCCAGACATACGTCTTGAAGACCTAATAAGGAAAAACACGATAACATCAATAGGTCTTCAGACATTCGTCTTGAAGACCTAATAATAAAGAAAAATCAGGATAATAACAATACGTCTTCGAGACATACGTCTTGAAGACCTAATAATAATAGAGAAACAGGATAATAACAATACGTCTTCAAGACGTCTTGAAGACCTTATAATAGAGAAACAGGATAATAACAATAGGTCTTCCGGACGTAGTCTTAAAGACGTAATAATAATAATAATAGTGAAGAACACGGATAATAACAATAGGTCTTCCAGACGTAGTCTTGAAGACCTAATGATATAGAGATTGCATTGAATAACATTGTCCTAACTTAATTCCAGACTGAGTTATGTCACTTTGAACAAGGAGCCGAAAAATGAACAGTTAAAATAGGACCATTTTCAAGGGCAAAATAGCAAAAAATCTATTCTTACAGCCGAAAACGGTTATAGGCCTAATCGATGAGGAATGTTGTTGCCCACATAGTGGTGAAGGTTTTGTGCAAATATATTGATTAGTTTCCGAGCTATAAAGGTTTAAAGTTTCAACTTCAAGGGGCGATAACTCGCGAAAGAAGTCGAAAATCCAAAATCGGGCTTCGTAGTGCACTAGGTAAGGTCATAGACTATCCTCACTGAAAATTTTATGAAAATCGGTCGAGCGGTTAAGCAGGAATCCTTCTCACAAAAAAGGTCAAATAATAATTAAAAAATAAGTAAATAAACAAAAAAAACAAAAAAAAAACACGATAATAACAATAGGTCTTCCAGACTTAGTCTTGAAGACCTAATAAAAAGAATAGCTGTCGATCCTTGAGAAATACCATGTTCACCTCATCTGGTGTTGTATGATAAATATATTGTATGATAACTTGATAAAATACATGCTCATTTATTGCAATATGAATACGAAATACAAACGTGTAGAATGTAATGTTTATGAAACTGCATGGACATTTAGATATTATCACACTTCCAACAACCGTACGCAATATTTGAAACATAATATATGTTGTTAACCGTTAAATATCATAAACAAAGTCATGACATCTGCCTGTCTATTTTATTTGAATCTCAAACTGTCTTGTAGCAAACTTATTAAACTATTACCACGCTGTATTTACACGTACATTAGACAACATTGTCAACCTTAAATTAAAAACAAAATACATGTAAATTGTTCTTTAAGCTCTCAAACCAAATTTGAAATGAACCAGTATGTATACAGTAAAGTATTGTAGTATATAATTACTATCGCTAGTCATCCTATGAGGAGCCAAGTCGCGCTCTTTACGAGTTAAATATAATATGATACATGTAGTCTGGATATACTTGGATAAGTGTGTATTGCAAGGGGGCAGTCTGTTTGGGTATTACCATAAACCAATTAAAACGTATAAATGTGTAATGTCGCCAATACTGTTATTTCAACCCAAGTATTTTGACACGTGTGTAGTTGACTCAGAGATACACACCAATGGTCACTGGGATGTTCAGGAGATACGGTTCACTGACTTGATGGTCAAACACTAATGAATTTTCTGAGATTTTAGAAAAGAGTGGTATATTCTTTTTGCTTATTTTCATTTGAATGCAAACCGGAGAGTATATTATGGAAACGTCTGGTTAAAAACTGACTGCATATCTATTACTTTAATATATTTTTTTAGGGGAAGGACACTTGTGTGAATAGGCTTTCCCTAAATAATACCCGTCAAAATCGTAACATGTCTTTGATAAACCCTGTATCGCATTGAGAAAGCAGCCGAAATTGTAAACAAATCAAATTAAGAACATTTTTAATGTAGAATTTGCATGTTACCCTTCACTGCTGTCAACAATCTGACAGTGAGTGGGCCATCCCAAGATCTAAATTGGAGACTAATTGCAAGAGTTCGAATTAATTATATGTGAATATTGTAATGTAACAACATGACACGGTAATAAACTGTTCTATTATTATTATTATTATTAATTAAATGGTGTATTTTGATAACGCAACAATGAAGACATTCTGAATTCATCACAGAAGAAGAAGAAGAACATTATTACATCACTACATTTCTAAAAGTAAAACATTCCGCTGATTATTGATACAAACGAATAATAAATATGTAAGATCAATGTTCATAATATTTGCGAAGTGATCCCTTGTTCAAAAGAGGCAATGCAGTATTTTGACGCTAGGAACAACTGAGCACTACCATAAATACATGTATGTATATACGTATGTATGTTCTGTGCTATTCAATGATTACAACCGCTCGAAATAGAATCAAACAAGTGATGTATGAAATTGATTGTTTTATTTTCGTAATTGACAACAACCTTGTGCTTTTTGGTCGCTCATCCATGTAATAAAGGCTTTTTGCTAGGTTAGAGCCGTTGAATTGGTAATTGATTACCTGTTGGTCTTAATGAGTTGAAACTTCTGTGATGGGTTAGTTAACCGAATACACATGTTACGTAATACCACGGCACGCTCGTTACATAGACATGATGTTCTGATACACAAAAATACATAAGTCTGATATATCATATAGCTGTAACCTGCACTTAGTTGTGTATAAATCATCAGTCTTGGTGACTGGTGTATTGTGGGCAACAGCGTAGTCAAATGATCTAATACTTACTGTTTGAAACGCCCTCCTTTAGCCAGACACTAGTGTTATCAAAATGTCATTAAATTCAAACTTCCACAACGCCATTAAAAATGTCAAAGTCAATATGTCACCAAAGTCAATCTTTTTAAAGTCAACAATTCACTAAACTTAAAATATCTTCGCAAAGTGAATATATCACCAAAGTTGACATATCATTAAAGATAAACTTTCACCAAAAAAAAAGTCAACCAAAGTTCAAAGTCAACATGTCACCAAAGTCAATATTTTATTAAAGTAAAACTTCCACAAAAGTCAACTAATATTTCCGATGTCAACATTTCACCATCATTATAATTTTTTCAAAGTCAACATTTCACCGAAGTGGTATCAATTTCAAAATCACCATTTCACCAATATCACCAACTCAATATATATTACCAAAGTCAACATTTCAAAATTCACCAAAGTCAATAAAATAGAAATATTAATATTTCATGATATAAGCAAACTTCACCAAAGTCAGTAAATTTACATAACGTAATTAACATAAGTCAACAATTCGCTGAACTCAAAATATCTTTTAAATGTCAACATTTCACCAAAGTCAATATGTGATCAAAGTCAATATTTCATAAAATTCAAAATATCTTTTTCAAAGTCAACATGTCACCAAAGTAAACCTTTTATATAAGTTAAACTTACCCTACACAACACTTCACTAAAATGAATATTTTATAAGTCGACAATTTATATAACTCAAAATATATACTAAAAGTCAACATGTCACCAAAGTCAATATTTTATCAAAGTAACACTTCCACCAAAGTCAATAAATATATCCAAAGTAAACATTTCACAAACATTATATTTTTTCCAAAGTCAACATTTCACAAACATTATATTTTTGCCAAAGTCTTTAATGATATTGATATATATCCGACTTTGATAGTTTGTGTTTTACAGAATCACATTTAGATTATTCAGTCGAAACAAGTGAGCTGTCAATTGACCACTATCAAACCCCATTTAGAATGGATAGAAACTGTTTTGTTGGCGGAATAATAGTTTATATGTCTGAAATGTTGCATGTAAAAAGAAGACATGACCTAGAAACACCGGTACCCATTTGTGAAATAATGTGGTTTCAGCTATTTTACCTCAAAAATGTTTTGATGTTATGTTTATCATATCGACCCCCTAATACCGGCTCTTAGCTTGAAATTTGCTAGATAATTCAGTAAGTTGAGCTCTAGATATATCTGAATATGTTATGTTTTTAGGAGATTTCAACCAGGATATTTTAAATACTCAATTTCACAACTTACGCGATTTGATTCCTCACTACAACCTGTTGAATGTCATGCACGACCCAACAAGTTACGTCTATTTCCTCCTCTTTGATTGATCTTGTTATTATACCCGAGTGCTTACAAAGACGCAGGTGTTTTTGAATTCACGTCTAACATCAGTGATCATAAAGGAACATATCTTTCAAACTTTGTAAACCTACCCAATGCGGTCAAGAATCGGGTATGGTTATATAAATATGGTGATTATGATGCATTGAACATTATGATTAAGGAAACAAATTGTGAGAGTTTATTCGCAACATCTTCTAATGTTGATGATGCGTGTTCATTATTTACTTCCCTTCTAAAATATTACATGGTTAAATGTATCCCTACCCAGAATGTTACAATAAGACACCATGATAAAACATAGTTTGACAGCGAAATTCGAAGAGAAATTAGAAAAAGGGAACGTTTAAGGAAAAAAGCTTCGTTCTCTGAGTACTTCCGACCTATCTGCATAAAAAGCAAAGGAACAAAGTAAATAATGTTATAAGAGTAGCCAAAGAAAACTTTTACTCCCAACTTAAATAAGTTTTATCATCTCAGTCTACTCAAAGAACTGGTTATTGGAAGACTGTTATTTGCTAGTAGAAAGGCTTAACTTCATCGAGACCCATCCCCCCTCTTGTAACTGAAAATTCTGGGAAACCGTCTGTTTTCACAGATTTGAGAAAGCTCAAAGATTAAATGATTACTTTGTATCTGTTCAAATGTTAATGATAGCGTCAAGAATGTACGACCAATAAATCATCGCTGTTCTAACAGTTTATCACATATCTGTATTACTGAAAAAGAAGTATCAGATATGATTAAGACCTTACCAGCCAAAACTCATATGGGCCAGATAACATCCACAATTTGTCCATCGATAGCTGCACCGCTTTATATGTTGTTTAATATTTCATTGTGCGAATGTGTATTTCCAACTTTCTGGAAACGGCAAATGTTATTCCTGTTTTCAAGAAAGGAGATACATCACTCTGGAAAGAATAATGATAAAGCATTTGCATAACCAGTTTTATAAGCTAGTATATTTTAGCAACTTCAAATCAGGTTTTACTGCAAATCATTCTACTACATCCCACTCATTGAAATTTATCACCATATTTGTTCATCCCTAGATAACCAACAACTTTACTGTATGGTATTTTGTGATATTTCCAAGGCTTTTGACAGAGTTTGGCACAAGGGTTTATCGTGCAAATTGGAATATTTGGTATTAGCAATGATATTCTGAACTGGTTAACAGGTTATCTATCCGATAGACGACAACGTGTATGCATAAACGGTACCTTATCAAAGAACTATATGTTAGTGCAGGGGTTCCTCAGGGATCTGTCCTTGGTCATGTTTTATTCCTTGTCTATATCAATTATTTACCTGATAACTTGCAGAAAGTCACTAGATTGTTTGCGGATGATGCATCACTTTGAAATATGGGAAAGGATTATATTCTGTCGAAGCTCTCTTAACAATGATTTGGCCCAATTACATGAATGGGCTAACAAATGGTTGGTTAACTTTAAACATAATAAGACTAAATTCATGTTATTTAGCCATAGTAATAGTCCATAGGTACCTAGATTAGTATTCAATTATGATTAACTGGAACGTGTACATGAACATAAACATATTGGCCGTATCTCCTCGTACAATACTAAATGGGCCAATCATATTGATCTTGCCATAGAAAAGGTTTCAAAACTAATCTCTTCTTTACCGGTGTTGAAGTACATTTTGAATAGAAGCATTGTATCACGTATGTATGAAATGTATATATTCCACCCATTCTAGAATATGCTTCTGGGATAACCTTTCGGATGTTTTGAGTGACAAACTGGAAAATGTGCAACTTGAAGCTTCAAGAATTGTAACTGGTTTGCCAAAGTTTGCTTCAAGGGACAGCTTATTGAAAGAAACTGGTTGGTTGCCTTTAAAAAATAGAGATGAAAATAAGAAACTTTGTACTTTTTACAAAATTATTAATATGCAAGCTCCAGATTATCTGATTAATATATTTCCACCAGTCACTGAAACTATTTCTTGCGTAGCAAATCAAATTTATCTTTTCAAAAATTTCGAACTGCAGTCCTTCAAAAGTCTTTAATTTACGACTGTGCGTATCCATGGAATAAACTTTCCTCAACAATAAGATGTTCAAATTCATTATCATCATTTGAAGCAAAATTATCTGAAAAAGTGTGTAAAATCCCAAAATATTTTCTATTCGGCAATAGGAACGCTTTATCATGTCAATTTATCTGAAAGTAAATCTTGCATTTGTGGTGCATGGTTGAAAATGTGTCCAATATATGCCAATTTCCGTTTAGAATTAAAGCAAACATTTCCAAATTTAAAGGCAAAACTTGTTCTAATCCAATCCTGTATGGCAATCCAAATCTTCCACAAGTCAAGGAAAACATGTTTCACCATGTTCATAAATTCATTGGAAAGAGTCAGCGGTTCAATAAATACATAAATTCAAATGTATGCATTTACCAGATGCAAAATGCGTTTTGTCATAAAAATAATATCTCTAATTGTATCATGCCTAAATAATGTATATTACGTGTTTACCCACTGAAGCTATGTCTACTTTACTGGTAGATTTTTAAATTCTCTTCTGCATGTGTTTTGTATTTTAGCCTTGTCAAATAGTTGTCGATAATGTGAAGAGGGCTTCTATAAGTTTTATAACTTGTGCCAAAACCAATTCTTGAATGAATAAAATATATTTTCAATCAAATCAAAATATATGCCAAAATGATTGATTGATAGTAAATTACGATCTTTAGGTCGCTTCAAATCAAATAAATGCACTTGCAAAAGGGTTGTGTGTGAGTGAGTGTTTTTCTGTATAACAACTAACATCGCATTAGTTTATTTAAGATGGTAGTGAGGTAAACAGACATATATTTAAGGCCAAGAAGGAATCAAATTCATTAAACATCAATATGGAAGTGAAGACTATTTTCATGTCATGTAATTTTGTAGTGTTTATATAACATTCGCCTCATTGATTTGTAAGAATAATTTTTGTTTAAACATCGTAAATGATTGATGCCTCATATTGTCAAAGTCTGCATTTGTACATTTAACTATCATGTGTAAATGAACAGTTATTCCTTATACTTCAATTTTCAACTTTATCAGATATAAACGAGTGTTCAGCGGGAACACACAGATGTGACCGGAATGCAATCTGCACAAACAATGTTGGTTCCTATGTTTGTTCATGCAAGTCGGGATTCACTGGAAATGGCCGGTCCTGTACTGGTGAGATGTAGTGATGCTTTATTTACTATAAGTGTCGTTGTGCTTGTATAATATATAAATCATTGACAATATGAAAAATAGGACTCTAAACTTTAAACACTTACGCTGTTTGACACATAATACTGGTCATCTTGGATCAAAAGAGGTGAAAATCCCTGTATCCAAGTTGGTCGTTTCTAACTCACGAATTCCATTGAAACTTACTTCCATTTAATATTAGTATGTCACTTAACTTAAACTTCATTTTATTGATTTTCTCTTGATCACCTGAGGCTGGTATCTTTCAACAAAATCTTCTATCACGAAGATTGGATAGTGGTTTGACCCAGGAAAGTATCATAGGAAAATGTTTATTCGATTCATGATGGAAGCATCTAAATTAAATGATGCTTTATATGCCAAAAGTTGCTTTTGTACCTTAAACGATCACATGTAATTGAGACTTATTTCATATACTTTAACTTCCAACTTTACCAGATATAAACGAGTGTTCAGCGGGAACACACAGATGTGACCGGAATGCAATCTGCACAAACACTGTTGGTTCCTACGTTTGTTCATGCAAGTCGGGATTCAGCGGAAGTGGTCGGTCCTGTAATGGTGAGTTTTGTGTTTATAAATCAACTTTCTTTTTTGTTGTGTTATATAGCATTCGCCTCATTGACAATGTACAAAGGGAGGTTGGCCTATTCGAGAAAACTTGAACCATTTCGACTCTAAACATTCTTACTCACGCAGTTTGACACACAATACTTGTCAGCCTGAAAGACTAGCGATGGAAATTCTTGCATCAAGATATTTGGAACAATATGTTCGTTTGCTTGTTGATGTCCGTTTGCTTGTTGATTTTCTACATTGTTCATGACAATTTCTGAGAGAGATAAGGTCAGGACATGTGTCTCATAGACTTCTATTGAATGCTTGTTTCATTTCTCCTGAGTATGCCGGTTGCAACTTTAACTTTATTTAACTCGATTTTCCCTGATCACCTGAGACCGATATTTTTCAACAAAATCTTTATTTGATCTTGAGGATACTTTATGTTTCAAACATCATAAATTAATTATGCTTCATATTGTCAAAGTCTGTATTAGTACATTTAACTATTATGTGCAAAAGAAGACTTATTCCTTAGACTTTAACTTCCAACTTTATCAGATATAAACGAGTGTTCAGCGGGAACACACAGATGTGACCGGAATGCAATCTGCACAAACACTGTTGGTTCCTACGTTTGTTCATGCAAGTCCGGATTCAGCGGAAGTGGTCGGTCCTGTAATGGTGAGTTTTGTGTTTATAAATCAACTATCTATTTTGTTGTGTGTATATAGCATTCGCCTCATTGACAGTGTATAAAGGGAGGTTGGCCAATACGAGAAAACTTAAACCATTTCAACACTAAACATTCTTATTTTCGCAGTTTTACACACAATACTTGTCAGCCTGAAAGACTAGCGATGGAAGTTCTTGCATCAAGATATTTGGAACAATATGTTCGTTTGCTTGTTGATGTCCGTTTGCTTGTTGATTTTCTACATTGTTCATGACAATTTCTGAGAGAGATGAGGTCAGAACATGTGTCTCATAGACTTCTATTGAATGCTTGTTTCTTTTTCTCCTGAGGATGCCCATTAAAACTTTAACTTCATTTAACTCGATTTTCCCTGATCACCTGAGACCGATATTTTTCAACAAAATCTTTATTTGATATCAAGGATAATTTATGTTTCAAACATCATAAATTAACTATGCTTCATATTGTCAAAGTCTTCATTAGTACATTTAACTATTATGTGCAAAAGAAGACTTATTCCTTAACTTCTAACTTTATCAGATATAAACGAGTGTTCAGCGGGAACACACAGATGTGACCGGAATGCAATCTGCACAAACACTGTTGGTTCCTACGTTTGTTCATGCAAGTCGGGATTCAGCGGAAGTGGTCGGTCCTGTAATGGTGAGTTTTGTGTTTATAAATCAACTTTCTTTTTTGTTGTGTTATATAGCATTCGCCTCATTGACAATGTACAAAGGGAGGTTGGCCTATTCGAGAAAACTTGAACCATTTCGACTCTAAACATTCTTACTCACGCAGTTTGACACACAATACTTGTCAGCCTGAAAGACTAGCGATGGAAATTCTTGCATCAAGATATTTGGATCAATGTGTTTGTTGCTTGTTGATGTTCGTTTGCTTGTTGATTTTCTATATTGTTCATGACAATTTCTGAGAGAGATAAGGTCAGGACATGTGTCTCATAGACTTCTATTGAATGCTTGTTTCATTTCTTCTGAGTATGCCGGTTGCAACTTTAACTTTATTTAACTTTATTTTCCCTGATCACCTGAGACTGATATTTTTCAACAAAATCTTTATTTGATCTTAAGGATACTTTATGTTTCAAACATCATAAATTAATTATGCTTCATATTGTCAAAGTCTGTATTAGTACATTTAACTATTATGTGCAAAAGAAGACTTATTCCTTAGACTTTAACTTCCAACTTTATCAGATATAAACGAGTGTTCAGCGGGAACACACAGATGTGACCGGAATGCAATCTGCACAAACACTGTTGGTTCCTACGTTTGTTCATGCAAGTCCGGATTCAGCGGAAGTGGTCGGTTCTGTAATGGTGAGTTTTGTGTTTATAAATCAACTATCTATTTTGTTGTGTGTATATAGCATTCGCCTCATTGACAATGTATAAAGGGAGGTTGGCCAATACGAGAAAACTTAAACCAATTCGACTCTAAACATTCTTACTCACGCACTTTGACACACAATACAAGTCAATCCGAAAGACTAGCAGTGGACATTCTTGCATCATGATATTAGGATCAATGTGTTTGTGTGCTTGTTGATGTTTGTGTTCTTGTTGATTTTTTACATTGTTTAATTCCATTTTCTGAAAGATATATGGTCAGGTCATGTGTCACTCATCAATTCTATTGAATCCCTGTTTCATTTCTTCTGAGTATGCCGCTTGCAACATTAACTTCATTTTACTCGATTTTCTCTTCATCACTGTGGTCGGTATTTATCAACAAAATCTTGAAAAACGAAGATGACAAAGTGGTTTGAAAATGTTCATTTGACATTAAGGATAATTTATGTTTAATATGTCGTAAATGAATGATGCTTCATATTGCCAAAGTCTGAATTTGTACACTTAACTATCAAATGTAAATGAAGACATATCCCTTATACTTTAACTTCCAACTTTACCAGATATAGACGAGTGTTCAGCGGGAACACACAGCTGTGACACAAAAGCAACCTGCACTAACAATAACGGTTCCTACGTTTGTTCATGCAAGTCCGGATTCAGTGGAAGTGGTCGGTCCTGTAATGGTGAGTTTTGTGTTTATAAATCAACTATCTATTTTGTTGTGTTATATAGCATTCGCCTCATTGACAATGTATAAAGGGAGATTGGCCTATTCGAGAAAACTTGAACCATTTCGACTCTAAACATTCTTACTCACGCAGTTTGACACACAATACTTGTCAGCCTGAAAGACTAGCGATGGAAATTCTTGCATCAAGATATTTGGATCAATGTGTTTGTTGCTTGTTGATGTTCGTTTGCTTGTTGATTTTCTATATTGTTCATGACAATTTCTGAGAGAGATAAGGTCAGGACATGTGTCTCATAGACTTCTATTGAATGCTTGTTTCATTTCTTCTGAGTATGCCGGTTGCAACTTTAACTTTATTTAACTTTATTTTCCCTGATCACCTATGACCGATATTTTTCAACAAAATATTTATTTGATCTTAAGGACACTTTATGTTTCAAACATCATAAATTAATTATGCTTCATATTGTCAAAGTCTGCATTAGTACATTTAACTATTATGTGCAAAAGGAGACTTATTCCTTAGACTTTAACTTCCAACTTTATCAGATATAAACGAGTGTTCAGCGGGAACACACAGATGTGACCGGAATGCAATCTGCACAAACACTGTTGGTTCCTACGTTTGTTCATGCAAGTCGGGATTCACTGGAAATGGCCAGTCCTGTAATGGTGAGATGTAGTGATGCTTTATCAACTATCAATGTCGTTATGCTTATATAATATCTAGATCATTGAAAAATAGGACTCTGAACGTTAAACACTTACGCTGTTTGATACCGATACTGGTCATCTTGGATCAAAAGTGGTGGAAATCCTTGTATCCAAATTGGTCGTTTCTCACTAACGAAATCCATTGAATCTTACTTCCATGTAATATTAGTATGCAACTTAAACTTCATTTTATTCGACTTTAACAGATATAGACGAGTGTTCAGTGGGTACACACAGCTGTGACCCAAAAGCAACCTGTACTGACACCTACGGTTCCTACGTTTGTTCATGCAAGTCTGGGTTCGCCGGAAGTGGTCGGTCCTGTTATGGTGAGTTTTGAGTTGATAAATCAACTATCAATTGTGTTGTTCTTATGTTACATGTACTTGACAATGATGACAATGACAATACTTTATTACCCCGAGGAAAATTCTTTGTACATTTGAAAGTGAACACATATGAAATATTTAAGATGACATAGAAAACTTACACAAGTTAACATTCATTTAAGAGGCGGATGCTAGATGGTGAAAAAGAGTTTTAAACTCTTTTAGTTTTAAAAAGGGGCATTTGGTAACGGCGGCCTGAGGGTAAAAGATTGAATTCGGGAAATAAAGCATGACCAGGAACAGATAAAATCCTCTATCGAGGTTAACAACACGGGCGTTAATTAAAAGGGGATGGTAAGTCCGAAACAGAAATCCCAGATATTCACTGACTATGTTAAAAAGAATGTTGACCAATGTGACACAAACTTGACCAATACGATTCCCAACATTCCCATTCTCGCTGTTTGTCAGACTAAAAAGCAGTGCTTCAAAACAGCATTATTGATATTCGTTAGTCTGCAAGACAAGAGGTAGAAATCCTTGAATCAAGATCTTTTCATCAATGTGTTAGTTTGTTTGTTGATGTTCGTGTGATGTTGGTTTTCTTCATTGTTCTAATCCATTATCAAGGTGATTTTAGGTCAGGACATGTGTCACTCATGACTTCTTTTGAATCTCGGTTTCATTTATTCTGAGTATTCGAATATCAACTTTATTTTTTAAATTGAGTTTCTCTTGATAACCTGATGCCGTTATATTTCTAGCATATTTTATAGGATAGGATAAATTATGTTGAGAACATCGTTATTGAATGCTGTTTCATATTGTGAAAATCTACATCTGTGCATTGAACTATTGTATGTAAATGCTGAATGACGTCATAAGCATTATGGCATCATAGCATTGTGACGTCATCACCATTGCGACGTTATAGCATTGTCAACAGTGTTCTCAGTGATGATAAAGCTTTGTGATGTCATTAACTGATGATGTAATAGAATAATGACAATTTGATTGTAGCGATTTCCACCATGTAGATATCGCTTGTATATATCGATTGATCTTACACAAGCGATATCTACTGTGGTAGCCAGTTTTGGATGATAAACATACTTAGATATAGTTAGAGAGGCCGAATCTATACTGGGTTTGATGAACATACATAGATATAGTTAGAGGGGCCGAATTTATACCGGGTGTGATATATACATACATAGATAGTTAGAGGGGGATGATCTATACCTGGTTTGATATACATATACATAGATACATAATTAGGTCGATTGTTACTAGTAGGCCTACAACGGTCTCCCAAATTACTTTTAAACAAGAAATATATGATACGCTATAAACACTTCGCCCTTTTTAGGGTGAATAATGATGAAAAATGTCTTCATGAATCATTTACTATGGGGGCGATTGTATTCCGGGGGAGACTTTATATCGTGGAGGGGGCGATTTTATAGTGAGTGGCGGTTTTATATCCATGATGTTCTAGACTCTTCATGCGAATTTGAGGACGGTTGACTGATAGTATCCATAGTGTCAACGTGTTTTGTACATCTATCTGCATGGGATGCATGTTCAGTCATCAGGGACCGTTTCCTTGTCTCCAATACTTACTGTTTTCAAACCTGTATTTTGTAAAACAAAAGGGCAATGCGTTTATGCTGATTTGTTCTGTGTGCACAGTTTATGTGTGGCTAGTGTATTTACTTATCTCTGTAGGTCATTCACTACCCAAGACGGTGACAGCGACCAATTTATCACTGAATATATATTCTACACGTGTATATATATATATATATATATATATATATATATATATATATATATATATATATATATATATATATTACTATTTCCTCAAAGAGACCGCCAACGGCAGCACATGAGTTAATTGAAATAAACATTATATTTACAGCAAGATGGCAAAAACGGTTTTGATAAATAGTGATAGATTCTTAAACACTTTAATATTTTTATTACACATTAAAACACACATAAAATTTAAGCTTTGATTGAAGAAAGCATTACAATTGAATAAATAATTAAATTCGACTCCGATCTGGTTGGAGTTACATAATGTACATATTCGTTCTTGATGCGGGATATTGTTAAATCAACCTTTTTCAACTTGTACATTATGTTAATACTTCTAAACCACAATATTGGTTTGTACACATTTTCGTTCAGTAGAATATATTGCTCAAATCATTTGAAATATTTGATGACAGCTTAGTAAATACATTTAGACCATTGTTAACGTCACTACCAGTCACCAAAAAGTGATTGTCTTAATTTTAAATATCGTTGTAAATATCCATTATTTACAGAAATACTTGGGATTATGGGAAATAAGTGGTTGACCACATGTTTCAAATAAATTTTCAACACATATAGTTTAACCAAGGGTATAATTGGCCAAGCAAACTCTTGTTAAACTCTTGTTGTGCATATAGTTAAGCATAAATGAAGCTTTTTATTATGACTGTGAACATGATAGTTAACACCAGTACGTGATTATACGTTTTGCAATTTGTATACGTCGGAGTTCTCTGCCAAGTTCATTGTATACCATCATACCACGTCGATGCAACTGACAGTGAGATTTTTTTAACTGGAATCTTATTCTTTATCGCCCTGTTCGTCATCTGCACCGTCATCATAAGCTATGACAGATTCACTATCACTTACATTTCCGGACATGTAAAGATGAGTCAGAATATTTTTCATTTTAGTCTTCATGAAGCAACTGATCTTGTTCTTCACTATAGATATTTTAAAAATATCTTTCTCGCTTTCAGATATAAATGAGTGTTCTAGCGGAGCAAACAACTGCCACCAAGACGCAGAGTGTAACAACACTGACGGTTCATTCATATGTACCTGTAAATCTGGTTTCTATGGTGATGGAGTACGTTGTACAGGTAGGAACTATCATGTCTCAGGTAGATATGCAGTTACCTGGTGTGTCAACTGCTACAGTACTGTTAAATGGTATTGGTTTATTTACGAGTTTTCCTAAATACCTCGATCAACAGCGACAAGAGAAAATCCATATGCTTTTATCGACTGAAAATGTTGAGCTATTTATCAAGTTATCCCTCATGCTTTATCAAATATTACTATAGATATAGAAAGTCTATATAAAACGAGTATATATTGATGTTGAATCGGTTTTTTTCATTGAATAAAAACACTCAGATGATCTACAGCTGTACATACAATATATATATATATCTTGGCTTTAGGGTCACCAATACAAATCATAACAAACAATGTCTCATAAACACATAACTACTACTTATATTAAGGCATTATCATTTAGGTTGTTGTAAACAATGGTCAAACCAAATTATTTAGACACATAAAACTACAATACAGGTGCGTAATAAGTCACTACTGTAATACGAGGGCGTTGTATTACAGTATGTTAAATTGAAGATGTGTGTTAAATGTGCATGTTGTAGATGTCAATGAATGCAGTGTTGGAGTCCATACTTGCCACGAAAAGGCTACATGCCTTAACACAGGCGGTTCCTTTCAATGCACGTGTAAAGAGGGTTACACAGGGAATGGAGATTCATGTGATGGTTGGTTACGAAATGAGTTTGTTTTATCTTATCTTATTCTGAATCTTGAAATAAATTGCTTTACATTTCATGATACTCGAAAGAAAACTAAAATGTTTGTAAAGTAATCCGGATCAATGTTAACATTTGTTTTTGTTTTGTGTCTAATGATAAACTATTACTGACATTAATATATTTATGAAAGAGACCAGTTTAAAGAATTTATGGAATAAGAAAGTTTTTGGAAGAAATAGGAATGGATGAACTATTACTACTGAAATTCTCTGTTAAAAATGTCATAAGCTTTTGCCATTTGATAACCCTGATAAAAACGACAATGTGTCAATGTACCAAGATAAACATTTAAAAGATTTATTTCTCGCTTTCAGATATAAATGAGTGTTCTAGCGGAGCAAACAACTGCCACCAAGACGCAGAGTGTAACAACACTGAAGGTTCATTCACCTGTACCTGTAAATCTGGTTTCTATGGTGATGGAGTACGTTGTACAGGTAGGAACAATCATGTCTCAGGTAGATATGCAATTACCTGGTGTGTCTACAGTTACAGTACTGTTAAATAGTATTGGTTTATTTACTTAGTTTGTCTAAAGACCTCGATCAACAGTGACGAAAGTTCTTATGCTTTTACCGACTGAAAATGTTGAGCTATTTATTGATACTGAAAGCCTATTTATAATTAGATGTTTAATCGGCATGTTATGTAAATGTCAGATTGAGCTTAAAACACTCTGATGATCTGTATATTGTATATACTATTGGCTTCATGGTCACGTGTACAAATAAACCATATATATATGTATGTCCGTCAAAACACGAGAATATGTTGAGAACAGCATGATAATTGCAACAGTATTGAAGCGGCCTTAAAATCCTTAACTATCGTCCAGAGCTATAAGCATATTAGAGTTACGTCCCATTGATTGATAGGCACCGGAAGTTGTGGTATGCAACCATGCGGTTTGCCAGCTCGATGTTACCTGAAGAAATAAACCCATGATGGAAACACAAAGTTGTTATTCCTGACATGGTGTCAGAAGTGGGTCCGCAGTCTACTGAAGATTTCACGGTAACAGTGAACATTGACAATGGCCAAATTTCAACCCCCAGATAATTTCAATTTTGCTAACCCGTCTGAATGGCCCGATTGGCGCCAGCGTTTCAGTCGTTTTCGTATCGCCGCAAAATTAAACAAAGAAGATGAAGAGGTACAGATTGCTCCCTTAGTGTATGCCACAAGAAAGATGCAGATACGATTATGACCTCTTTCTCGTGGGGAGAAGCAGAAGTTAGAACGTTTGATACAGTGATAGACAAGTATGATGAATATTTCGTTCCCAGACGTAATGTTATCCATAAAAGGGCGAAATTCTATCAGCGGTGTCAGAGACAGGGTGAATCTGCTAAAACTTTTATCAGAGTTCTGTATGAAATGGCAGATAAGTGTGACTTTGCTAATAAAGAAGAAACCATTAGAGACAGGATTGTTATTGGTGTTATTGATCGAGAAGTGTCAGAAAAAATGCAGCTTCAAGCAACACTCACACTCGAAGATGCTAAACAGTTAGCAAGACAAAGTGAACTGATTAAATCACAAATGAAAGCACAGGAAACTATAGACGTTGATGTTGTGCGCAAGAGTCCATGTAGTCATGGTAACCGACATGGTAACCATGTACCCAGCAATAGAGGGCGGTCCTACTCAAAGAGGGGTAACTTTGAAGGACAGTTTTCACGTGGTGGTGGAAATAATAGGCCAAATAATCACCATGGAAACCAGCAGTTTGGTCAGGGTCAACCATGTGATCGTTGTGCACGTGTTCACAATGGAAGATGCCCCGCTTCCGGCAAAACGTGTAACAACTTTGGCAAAACTGGACATTTTGCTGTTGCATGTAGAGGTAAAAATGTACATTCAGTGAACATTACACCATATGATCAAGGTTATTCAAATTATGATGATGAGTGCTTTCTTGGCTCGGTAGATTGTAACGACACAGAAAAACCATGGTATGTTACTCTCAAAATACAGGACACACCTGTTTCTATGAAAATTTACACTGGTGCAAACACAACCATCATAAATGAAGAAACATACCAGAACCTGAAAATTGTGCCAAAATTAGAACAAACTACTGTGAAGCTGAATGCAGTGAATGGTGATATTTCCTGCCTGGGACAGTTTACTGCTTTGACTTGATTCAGAGGAAATATGTACAGATTCAGAGTAGTAGTGATCAGAGGTCAAGGTAATCTCCTTGGAAGAGAAGTTTGCAGTAAGATGGGTCTTGTTCAACACATTGGTGAGATAACAAGTGATCTGTTTGGCACCAAATGACTACTTGATTGTGACCCAGTCAAGATTAAACTGAAAGCTGATGCTCAGCCATATTCCATCAACACTGCCCGCAGAATTCCATTTCCCATAATGGACAAAGCTAAGACTGAACTTCAAAGAATGGTGGCCGAAGACATAATTGAGGAGGTAACTGAACCGACAGAATGGTGCGCTCCCATGGTGCCAGTGGTCAAACGTTCCGGACAGATTCGGATCTGTGTTGATCTCAAGAAGCTCAACATTGCTGTCGAGAGAGAAAGGTTTGTTCTCCCAACACTGGGTGACGTTGCCCCAAAATTAACTGGTTCAACTCTATTCACAACACTGGATGCAGCATCAGGCTTCTATCAAGTTCCATTAGATAGAGACTGTCAGAAACTTACTACATTTCTCACACCCTTTGGGAGATTTTGCTTCAAACGGATGCCGTTTGGTATCACATCAGCACCCGAGATATTTCAAAGACTGATGTCACAGCTGTTGAAAGGCCACGAGGGATGCGAAGCAATCATGGCCGACATCCTAGTTCATGGTTGTGACAGAGAGGAGCATGATAAACGTTTGGATGTGACTCTGAACACACTGAGAAAATCAGGGTTGAAACTGAACAAACAGAAATGCAAGTTCTCTCAGGAGGAAATTGTGTACTTTGGGCACAAGATAAGTGGCAACGGTATCAGCCCGGATCCGAGGCTATATCTGCACTGAAGCCTCCAGGTGACCTGAAAGAACTCAGGAGAGTGATGGAATGGTGAATTACTTGGGAAAATTCTTGCCAGACCCAGCGAGTACCATTATGCCGCTCAGTGATCAATTAAGGAAGGATTGTGTTTGGACTTGGGGTCCTCCTCTCAACAAGCAGCATTCGACAAAGTGAAACAGACTGTAACAAGTACACCTGTGTTGACCTTTTACGACGCTTCACTGCCTACAGTGGTTTCAGCGGTTTAGGAGCAGCATTGTTTCAAGTTCATGGACATGAATTGAAGCCAGTTACCTTTGCATCTCGAACTCTCACAAGTGCAGAGCTGAAATACGCACAAATTGAGAAAGAGTGCTTGGCCAGTACCTGGGCCTGTGAGAAGTTTGAACGCTATCTCATTTGTCTGAACGAATTCAAGATCCAAACAGACTACAAGCCACTTGTACCATTGATGAACACCCATGATCTTGACAGAGTGCCAATTAGATGCCAGCGTCTTTTAATGAGAATGCGCAGATTCAGTGCTGTAGCAAATATATACCAAGCAAGCATCTTATTGTTGCTGACACGCTTTCACGAAGCCATCTCTGTCAGTCAGTGGAACATCTTGAGATCAATGAAGTAGAACAGTTTGCTGTATTCACTGTTGAAAATAGGTCGGTGTCTGACCAACTCATGGATAGCTTGAAGGAAGCCATATTGTCGGACAGTGAAGTACAGATGGCCATGCAGCTAACCAGATCAGGGTGGCCTGATCACGTTCGAGATGTTCCGGAATCAGCAAAACCATTCTTCCCAGCCAGAAATAACTTTCTGTTGCTGACAACCTGCTGATCTACAGGAACAGAATTGTTGTTCCAACAAACATGATTGGAAAAATGTTGGACATCATCCGTAGTGGTCATCAGGGGGTCAATAAGTGTATTGAAAGAGTAAAGATGAGCGCGTGGTGGCCTGGAATGTATGATGACATAAGAAAAGTAGCCAAGTGTGAGTTCTGTACAGAGCATAGGCCTACACAGAACAAAGAGCCACTCATCACAACACCTTTGCCAGGACTACCTTGGATACCAAGGTTGCAACGAATTTATTCCACTACCGTGGACAGAACTACGTTGTTGTAATGGACTATTATTCATGTTACCTGGATATGGCTCACGTGTCAAACATGTCAAGTCACAGGTCATCGGCAAAATCAAAGCAATGTTTGCCAGATGGGGTGTCCCACAGGAAGTTGTATCTGACAATGGTACACAGTATACTTCTTCGGAGTTCGCATCATTTGCAAGCCAGTACAACTTCAGACATACTTTCTCAAGTCCACATAACCCACAAGCAAACGGTGCAGCTGAGAGTGCGGTCAAAATAGCAAAGCGGATCCTGTCGCAGTCGGATCCTTACATGGCTCTGCTAGCCTACAGGTCAACCCCAATTACAGCCACAGGAGCAAGTCCGTCTCAGTTGCTAATGGGAAGGCAGATCAGGACAAACATGCCAAATCTACCTTCAGTACTGAAACCGGAGTGGCCAGATCAAAATTCTGTTGAATCCAGAGACTCAAAGATGAAACAGTCTTATGAGAAGTACTACAACATCAGACATTCAGCAAATCCCCTACCAGATATGTCTTCATGTACCCTGGTACGCCTGAAACTGGACAACAAGAAGCATTGGTCAACTCCAGGTGTAGTTAGGTCTCCATCAAAGGAGCCTAGAAGTTTCGTTGTCGAAACCCCACATGGTGTGTTCCGACGTAACAGACGTCACATCATGATCGACAAGTCAGTCAGTCCATCAAATGACCAACCGCCCGACACAGAACCTCAGGGTTCCATTCCTGTAACCTCTGGTGTGTCTCCTCCAACCTCGACAGTTTCCACACCAACTGTCAGCCCAGTAACTCCACCCAGCCCTCCAGTGATGACAAGATCGGGGCTTGCTATCAGTGCTCCGAAAAGATTCGGAGAATGGATGTAAAAAGTTTAATTTCAGCGTTCGCAGAGAAGACCCTGAGTGACATTAATAGTTTACTTTGAGCCTTGTGATTTAAGTTGATAAGTCAAGTTTGACTCTTTAAGTTAACACAAACCTAGTTCAAGACAATGGACTTTAAAAGTGTTTGTTCATGATAGTTATGTTTACCTGAATTCCCTTTTGCTCTAATAAGTCATTTATCAGTTTAAAAAAAAATTCATAGTTAATTCATAATTCCATCTGACATATTGCTCGTCTTAAAAGGGGAGATGTCACGGTATTGAAGCGACCTTAAAATCCTTAACTATCACCTAAAGCTATAAGCCTATTAGAGTTGATTGTTAGGCTCCGGACGTTGTGGTATGCATCCATGCGGTTTGCAAGCTCGATGTAACCTGACGATATAAACCCATGATGGAAACACAAAGTTGTTATTTCTGACAATAATAATAATTTTAAAGATTAACTTCTTATGTCACCTTCTCAGCGAATACATGTGGTTATATAGAGTTGTCCTTGTTATCTGCTATGGTATAAATTAAAGATATTATATTATTTTAGACTCTTTATAACTGTGTAAAATGGAATTTTTGAATAGTTGTTTAGCCGTTTTGCTTCCGATTAACTGTTCAAATGTTCTTTTCTAAAATGTCTTACTCGAATAAAATCATAAAAAGTCACACATAATACAAAAATTCATGAAGGCAGTCCTATCTTAAGCTCTTGTACACAACGGTCGTAATGCTAAAAGAATCAAAATGGCAGCTAAACCATGTGATCTACGAACTCGACATGATTTACTTGTTTGGTTTGGTTATTGAGCATATTTTAAAACATCAAGTTTCTAGCTGCATTTGAAAAGGATTCCCCATGTTAAAAATAGACATTTGGATTTGAGCTGGACCCTAAATGGCTGAGCCGATTTGGCCAAAATTAAAGCGGTGAAGTTCTATTCCACATTAAGAGCTATCAGCATGTAAAGTTTGGTTGCATTTGCGTTTGTTGGTTTCGCTGCATCTTGCAAACAAAATTCGTGAAATAATTGGTGTTTTCATATATATATAGCCTGAGGGCAAGTCTTACTTAAGTTCTTTCATAAGGAGGATAGCTAAGACACCGTATGTCGTAATTTACGTTTTTGTTCATGTGGTTATTCTACATCTATTTTTCAGTCTCTATGTTGATTTTGATATTCTCAGTCACCATACCTTGAAAGGTCGTTGTGAAAAAAGTATTAGATGTTTGCAAATGCATTTGACTATCATTAAAACGTCAATGAACCAGCACAAATATGCAAGTTTCAGCTCTCAAATACAAGTTCTTTTATAAGAGAAAAATATTAACGGTGAATGGGGTCGGACAATAAAAAAAACGTGACTAAAATCAAAATGGTGGCTATACAATGTGATATACGAATCTACTCTGAAGATACTTGCATGTAAGAGCTGAAACATTGTTGAGTAAACGATAGTCAAATACATTTGAGAACTCCTAATACCTTTTTCACAATGATCAAGTCAGGCAAGTTTCGAAAAGCAAACTTCCACGGGGATAACTCAAAACCAACCCACTGAATTTCAAGATTTTTTCAGGAAAGTAAGACAAGAATGTGTTCTTTATGAATCAATAATAAAATTCGGTCTCGAATAGTCAAAAGCGTACAACATGACAAAAGATAAAGGTTCTTTTTTTAACATGGGGAACATAAAACGTGATGAATTCGTGGGTCACGTGGTTTAGCCAAGTTTTGATGTGTGAAATGTGGGTCCCAATGATCCGAAAATGCACTTAGAGAGCTAATACATGGTTTAAAAGATGCGTCATAAGAAAAGTACAAAAGTAAATCACAGTGAATTCGTATGTCACATTGTTTAGCCACCATTTTGATTTTAGTCACGTTTTTTTTATTGTCCGACCCCATTCACCGTTGATATTTTTCTCTTCTAAAAGAACTTGTATCTGAGAGCTGAAACTTGCATATTTGTGCAAGCAAACAACTTCCTTCCAAACGTTTCCAATGTGTAACGAGGTACAGAGAGCAGATATTGACTTTAAGACCACAGATGTGTTTCTGGGATGTAGGGGATTAGCAGTTATTTTATATTTTCAGGACTGGCGCCATGGAGACGTCTGTAAATTAAACACAACAGTTTTAATTCCATTCTTGATTTGACAGGAGGCAAGTATAGGTCCTTCAGGACAAGGAACCGGGTCATTTATTAGGATGGTCTTCGTTTAGCTCTGTTATATGTTTGACGTTGAGGAAACTGTTCTAGATGTCAATGAATGCAGTGTTGGGATCCATACTTGCCACGAAAAGGCCACGTGCATTAACACAGAGGGGTCCTTTCAATGCACGTGTAAAGAAACTTACACAGGGAATGGAGAATCATGTGAAGGTTGGTTACGAGAGATGTCTGTTTTATGTTATCTAATTCTGAATCTTAACATAAATATATCCTCTTTACATTTTTTCATTCATTCATTCATTCATTATTCGAAAGAGAATTTCAATGTTTTTGCAATGATCTAGATCCGATTTCAAAATTTGTTTCTCACAAACTATATTACCAAAAGTAAATTGTATATGAAAAAAAAACCCAGTTTTATTGAAGTAAAATTTGTACATCGCAATGGGTTATCTATTATTACTTCAATTCTCACTAAAAGGAGTCAGAAGTTAAAGCTATTTAATTCCCCTGGTGAGAAAGAAGACGCGTAAGAAAAACACATAATATGATGTGACAGTTAGCTAGAAAACAAAGTTCATTTGAAACATGCTACAGTACTATTTTAAGATTCCTGATATTTTAGAAAATCTTGTTAGTTTGATATTTTATATTTATCTTTAGATATATTGACAATTTAGTTCTGTCAAACATGTTTTCCCTTCATTTTACCAAGAGTAAATGACATGACATTTCATGATACTCGAAAGAGAACTAAAATGTTTGTCAAGTAATCCGGATCAGATTTTAACATTTGTTTTGTTGTGTCTAATGATAAAGTATTACTGACATTAATATATTTATGAAAAAGACCAGTTTAAAGAAATTATTGAATAAGAAAGTTTTTGGGAGAAATAGGAATGGATGAACTATTACTACTGTAGTTCTCTGTTAAAAATGTCATAAGCTTTTGCAATTTGATAACCCTGGTAAAAACGACAATGTGTCAATGTACCAAGATAAACATTTAAAAGATTTATTTCTCGCTTTCAGATATAAATGAGTGTTCTAGCGGAGCAAACAACTGCCACCAAGACGCAGAGTGTATCAACAATGACGGTTCATTCATCTGTACCTGTAAAACTGGTTTCTATGGTGATGGAGTACGTTGTACAGGTAGGAACAATCATGATGATGAAGATTTTATTCAAAGTTTCAGTCCACAGACCCACAGAACATACCTTTGATACAAAAGAGGCATAGAATTACAATGTATTTGTAACATCAAACATTTCATCAAAATAAGGATAAAAGTTATAAAAAAATTCTCACTTTCAGATGTGAATGAATGTTCGAGCGGAGCAAACAACTGCCATCAAGTCGCAGAGTGTAACAACACTGAAGGTTCATTCACCTGTATCTGTAAATCTGGTTTCTATGGTGATGGATTACGTTGTACAGGTAGGAACTATCATGTCTCAGGTAGATATGCAGTTACCGGGCGTGTCAACTGCTACAATACTGTTAAATGGTATTGGTTTATTTACGTGTTTTCCTAAATACCTCGATCAACAGCAACAAGAGAAAATCCATATGCTTTTATCGACTGAAAATGTTGAGCTATTTATCAAGTTATCCCTCATGCTTTATCAAATATTACTATAGATATAGAAAGTCTATATAAAACGATTAGATATTGATGTTGAATCGGTTGTTTTCATTGAATAAAATCACTCAGATTATCTACAGCTGTACATACAATGTATATACTCTTGGCTTTAGGGTAACCAATACAAATCAACCATGTATATATCTCTCCGTCAAAACAGCATTACGAGGAATATGCTGAAGGTATCTTCAAGAGGAAAGTGAGGGCAGATTGATATAGGGTTATGCTATGGTGCAAATTCAGGATATTATATTATTAATTAGACATTTGATCACCATTTAAAATGGATTTTTTAAAAACATGTTAAAGTGATTGAATTCTGGACATAATCTAGAACAATTCATACATACAAAATTTCATGGTTTCCATAATTGTTGCATCATAACAAACAATGTCTCATAAACACATAACTACTACTTTAATTAAGGCATTCTAATTTAGGTTGTTGTAAACAATGGTCAAACCAAATTATTTAGACACACAAAACTACCATACAGGTGCGTTATAAGTCACTACTGTAATAAGAGGGCGTTGTATCACAGTGTTAAATTGAAGATGTTTGTTAATGTGCATGTTGTAGATGTCAATGAATGCAGTGTTGGGGTCCATACTTGCCACGAAAAAGCCACGTGCCTTAACACAGGCGGTTCCTTTCAATGCACGTGTAAAGAGGGTTACACAGGGAATGGAGATTCATGTGATGGTTGGTTTCGAAATGAGTTTGTTTTATCTTATCTTATTCTGAATCTTGAAATAAATTAATATTGCTTTACATTTCGTGATACTCGAAAGAGAACTAAAATGTTTGTAAAGTAATCCGGATCCGATTTTAACATTTTTTATTTTTTGAGTGTGTCTAATCATGAACTATTACTGACATTAATATATTTATGAAAAAGACCACTTTAAATAAATTATTGAATAAGAAAGTTTTTTGGGGAAATAGGAATGGATGAAATATTACTACTGTAGTTCTCTGTTAAAAATGTCATAAGCTTTTGCCATTTGATAACCCTGGTAAAAAAAAGGCAATGTGTCAGAAGATCTAGTAACATCATAATAATAAGGATTCTTGTATAGCGCTAAACTCCACAATGATTGTGCTCAAAGCGCTTACATGATGTGACAGACCATGCAGTTATCAAGCAAATAAAATTCGTCCTTCACAACATCTTACCATTTTAAGATTTCTGCTTTTTAGAAAATCTGCGTAGTTTTCTTTTTAATACGTTTAGTTATATTGTAAATTCAATGTCAATGAAAAATATGTTTCTTTTATTTACCGACAAATACCTGTAAATGACAAAAAAAGCATATACGTTTATAAATGTCTTATGTTTTAATGTTTTATTTTTAAAATATCTTTCTCACTTTCAGATATAAATGAGTGTTCTAGCGGAGCAAACAACTGCCACCAAGACACAGAGTGTATCAACAATGACGGTTCATTCACCTGTACCTGTAAATCTGGTTTCTATGGTGATGGAGTACGTTGTACAGGTAGGAACAATCATGATGATGAAGATTGTATTCATTATAATGTTTACCCATGTCTATATACCTGCTGATTTTTGTGTGTGATGTTGATGATGTACCAACAACAATTTGAATTAAAAAAAAGAAAGAAAAAAACAGATTTTATTCAAAGTTTTAGTCCACAGACCCACCGAAAATACATATGATACAAAAGAGGCATAGAATTACAATGTATGTGTTACATCAAACATTTCATCAAAATAAGGATAAACGTTATAAGTTTCTTTCTCGCTTTCAGATGTGAATGAGTGTTCTAGCGGAGCAAACAACTGTCACCAAGACGCAGAGTGTATCAACAATGACGGTTCATTCACCTGTATCTGTAAATCTGGTTTCTATGGTGATGGATTACGTTGTACAGGTAGGAACTATCATGTCTCAGGTAGATATGCAGAGACCTGGTTTGTGTAATGTTAAAGAGTTTTGGTTTATTTCCGTATTTGCCATCGAGGAAACTCCAATTGTGTTTACTGACAAAAATGTTGAGCTAGATATACCTTATTATATGTATCATCAGATATTTCTTTTGACACAGAAGGCTATTATATAACGGGAAAATATTGATGTCAGTAGTATGTGTTTGAGGGCGTTCATCCTCCAAAAACCGGAATATTACGATTCCTTAAAATGTTGACGTCATCAGTGACATCATAAGTAGCTCTACATCCGTTTGTATGTAGTATGCTTTATTATTATCATGTTTATCATCTTATATTCATATGTACCTTTGCATAATGTACTACAGGCCTGTGGCCATTAAATATTGAATAAAGATTGACTTGTGTTGTGTACGTTGTTGTAAGGGCAACAACTTAAGAATGTTTCCTAAGCTGTGATAAACTTGAACTGTGAACCTACATAATATAAGTTATAAGTTATGAATGCGACAGAGCGTTGACTCAAAGTGGCAACGGATGTATGTATTATAAGATATATTCACAACAATGAATTGTTGTCCAAAAATGTCACCATAAGCAATTTCGATTTCTGGGTCCCATCTCTCTTGTACACAATGGTCAAACGCAAATTTACGCAGGTCAATCTACCATACAAGTACGAAAGATAGAAGATAGAGATGGTCAATACTGAAATTAAGAGAGAGGGCAGTACATTATTTAACATTTTTGAGTAAATGTAATTTTTTATACTTACCTGGTTGAAAAACGCTTCCCCCTGAAGCGTTCCTCAACATAGATCACACAGAATAAAAAGGGACGCCACTCGGTATAGGTGGCGCTCGAGTCATGTGACATCGGTGACGTCATAATTACCTAGTACAAGCGAGCACCAAACCCAAACCCAAGAGGGGAGGAAGGGCGGGAACTAACGAGCGTTGGTTTTTCAACCAGTTAAGTATAAAAAATGACAGTTAAGTTTTTTACATACTTATCAGGTTTGAAAAACCAACATTGGCCAGATTACCACAGCAAGGAGGTGGGCTGAACCGAGTCACGTGCGCCATCGAGATGCGTCGCTTTACCCTTAGACTGGCACGTCGGAGCAGTGGATGGTGTGAAACCACGAAAAGTGGAAAACCATCCCTGCGGAGTGCGGGCCAAGAGAACGCACGCGGATTCTCAAATTGAGTGTACGAAGGCTGACAAAAAGAGGATAAACCTAGGCTCAACCTCTATGTGTCCGCCCCTCACTAGGTAAGTAGGGGGGTAGAGTAAGAATCCAAGTACAGCAGCCATACAAACGCCCTGGTTGGGTCAATAACTACACACATAAGCAAAAACCAACCAACCACGGGGAGAACAACAAGTTTTTATTGTACCAAAAAAAAGTTAACACTGAATTAAATGCATAACAGCGTGAAGACGCCTACCCCCGGCTAGGGGTAAGGTGCGTCCCGACGTATGACCGTAGGAGGTGCCGCGGTCCGCTGCTGGGCGAACCTGAGGACCCAATCTTGACACGCCTGCCAAGTCCTCCGTGGACACTTCCCGTAGATAGTGGTCAGCAAAGACCAACCCCGACTTCCAAAAGCATCCGGCCAGGATATCTGACACGGCGATGTTACAATGAAAGGCCATTGTGGCAGATACTGCTCTAATTTCGTGGGGATTAGCGCGAGACGGGGGAGGGAGACAGCCGCTTTGTAAGCATTGATTACTGCTGACCACAGATACACCCCTAAAGCCCGTCTGTCAAGCTCCTTGACAGCGCGTGGTGAGTGAGGCAGAAAAAGCCGATGCCTCCCTTGTCTGATGCCCCTTGTCCGCTCTGCATATATGCAGAGCGCGCGGACAGGGCAAAGGGAAAGGTCTGTGACCTCTGGCGACTCGGCTTCAGGAACTAGTTATGGTATCAGAAATGTCCTTCCTCTCTCGTCCGCGGCCTGGTTTTTACAGACAAAATCTGGGACGTAGAAATCTGAACGTAGGTGGTCTAGGCTTGCGCCGACCGTCGACCTGACGAAAGGTCTTAATAAGCCCCTTCAGAATGGAGATGTCGAGTCCAGGGGAGCGTTTGCGAACTACTGACATGATCGCTGCCAAGTTGGTAGTGATCGAGGAGGCTTTGAGCCCTCTCTCGTTCCTCATGTACACCAAGTACTCGGCAATTTGGGGCAGCGAGGCCGCCTCCGCTTCAAAGCCCTGCTCCTCGCAGAACGAGGCGAAGGCACACCACTGGAAGTCATAGAGCTTCCTTGTGGTTGGCCGTTGAGCTGTGGCTATGGCTTTGGACACCCGCTCCGCCTTAACCCCTTCTTAAAATGAAGATTGAGAACCTGTGGGTTCTCGTGTACACGCCCGCTTGGGTTGCTCAAGAGCAGATCCCCCTGAGGGGGATCTGAACTGGCTCCTGCAGAGCTAACCTGCGCAGGGGAATGAACCAGGGCCGAGCGGGCCACCAAGGGGCTATGAGGAGGAGTCGGATGGTGAGAGTGGACTGTAGCTTCGCTACTACTTGAGAGAGGATGGCCGATGGTGGAAAATCATAGGCGTCCATCCCCTCCCACTCTAACGAGAGAGCATCCAGAGCCCAGCCTGCCGAACTGTAGACATAGAGACTGAAACACTCGAAGGTGCAGCTGCCACTCCGTGGGAGGAGGGCTGTCTGGCCGACAGAGAGCGTCTGCGAGTACGTTCTTGGCCCCTGGTATATGCACTGCACGGATTGTCAACCCGAACAGGCGGAGTGCGAGTTGGAGCAGGGAGTCCGCCCTGGTCAAGCCCTGGCGATTGATCATCCAAGCCGCGACCGAGCTGTCTGTGTGTACTAAGAGGCAGTGACTTCGTAGGCGCGCTGACCAGTGGTCTATCGACCGGCGGACTGCATCCAACTCTAGGACATTGATGTGACTGTCCCCTTGAGCTTGTGACCACACACCCGCGATCTGGTCCCAGCCGAGGGGAGCCCCCCAACCCTGAGTGGACGCGTCAACAAACAGGTGCAGGGATGCGGGGGTCAGCCTCAGCGGGACGCCTGAGTAAACATTGTCCTCCACTCGCCACCAAGCCAGGAAGCGGAGGGGGTCCGGCGGAAGGCGGATAGTGTGGAGCAGCGAGGTTCCCTGACATGTGAACACTCCATTGAAAATGCCTCCCATCCAGGATGAAACGCAGGTACCATCAGTCCGACACGAAGATCGGAATGTGCTGTTACGCATCCTGGAGGTTGAGAGACACCATACTGTCTGAGGGCTCCAGCGACTGATGGAATTGTCAAGAGTCGAAAATATGGCGGCCGTACGAGGTAGGAGGAGTTGAATTCGTTCATGTTGTGTATCAGCCGCCATTTGTTCGGGTCCCGTTTGGGTCTGACAAACACCGGAGAGTAGAACCCCGGGATCAGATCTGAGAGGGGGATTTCCTCAACCGCCTCCTTTGAGAGAAAATCTCCACCTATTCCAACGTAAGGACGAACCGATCCGCGGCTAGCGCCCGTTCCGTTGGAGAACAAGTTAGGGGAGGAGGTGAGGAGACTGGGATACGGAAGCCCTGCTCTAAGATCTGACACACAATAGGGTCTAGAGACAGTTGTCTCCAGTTGGGGACGAACCCCGCCAGTCAACCACCCACTGGCCCCTTGGTGAACGGGACCACGGGAGGCGGGAGGCACGGCGGTGACCACCTGTCACTTCTTGACGCCTCGATTGCCCTTCTTTCGCTTCCCGTTGTAGCGAGAGGGGGTGTCAGACCTGGGTCTCGGGCCACGGCCTCCTGCGCGAAAGTAAACGTTGCCAGTTCGGACTGAACAGGGATGCTCTTAGCGGGGATCTTGCGACCCGTCGCGGGCTTCTTTTTGACCTCCACACTCGCCAACCTGTTACTGATGTCCTGCTGCTGGGCTTCCTGACGCCGGCGGAGCGTTTCATGAATGTTACCAGTGAACAGAGACTCGGCGGTACCATCCGCCGCCCTCAGCCCCTTCCGAATGTCAAGTGACAGTTTAGTCCTAGCGAGGAACCCATCCCTGCACAGACTGGTCACTCCAGCTGAGATACGAGCGGCCGATAGGGTGACCTCGGCCACACCGCTGGCGACCGCCCCATACCCTCGATAGAGAGCTGGCGAACCCTCGTCAATACCCACCTCCATGGCGAAGGTAGCAATAGCCTGACAGGCGTGCGCCAGGTAATTGCTCACACCCAGTATCAAACGTGCCTCCTTGTCGAGATGCACAAGACAGGCGTCCGACACCCTGTGAGGAATGGCGGGAGAGGCAACACGTCCGATACCCACGTCCAGTGCGGGGGGAGCAAGAGGTATGGGAGAGTCAGCCACTGGTAACGCAGAGCCATGTCTGTCCAGGTACAGTACAGGTGGCGGTGCTTCTTGGGAGAGACCGAGACTTGTTCTTTAGGCGGAGAGGAGAGGAGCTGACAGGAGAACGTGACTTACGCGAGACAGTCGACCTGATAACAGTAGAGCTAGACACGAGCCCGCGCTCGTCGTCATAGTCCTCCCCGAACTAACCCCCCCCCCCCCCCATCTTCCTGAATAACTAAATCCGGATGCGTGGGCGAAGTGCTACGTCCCGACGACCTGGGGAGAGAGATGACATAGACGATGGGTCAGCCTTTCTCTTCCTAGAAGATGCACAGTCTCTCTCACTCTTGTGAATGGTCATGCTCGTTTACACGCGAATGCTCGCACGACGGAGGGCGTACCCCCACCCGTTCGCTAACCCGCCAGGTAGGCAAAAGCGAAGGCTAGCAAGATTCAGTCTTGAACTGTTTATGCAGACAACAGTTCTAGACTACCACACAAGGCAGACAGCAGATGTACGTGTTTTTTGAAAACCAAACAATATCATCGTTAGAACAAGTTGTACACAAATTGACCAATATAGTATAACAAGTAGTTCATGTCAAAGCAATGAAATCGATTGCCAAGATGATTTACATATTTCAGCAGTGTAGTATTTTGGAAAAACTATCTATTGAAATTCGCTACACCACATTCAGTATTTGCCACATAAAGACACTGTGTTTACAGTAAAATGACAAAGTTAATTTGAAAATATGTCAAAGCCATGAAATCGATTTCGAAGATTATTTACCTTATTCAGCAGTGTAGTATTTTGCAATCAGAACATTCTATCTATTGCTACACCACATTCGGTATTTGCCACATAAAGACACTGTGTTTACGGAAAATGACAAAGTTCATTTGGAAATATGTCAAAGCCATGAAATCGATTTCGAAGATTATTTACGTTATTCAGCAGTGTAGTATTTTGCAATCAGAACATTCTATCCATTGCTACACCACATTCGGTACTTTCAACATAAAGACATAAATGCATTCCAAATTCGATTACAACACACTGCATGGATGATGGATACACTTTATAAGCTAAATTATCGGACCACAACAAATTATCGAAAGCTCATGAACATGTTCAAAGACAATAACGGGTATGACCACAGTGTGGTAAAGTACACCAGTGTATTGACGATGCATAGTCTACCAATACAGCATGGGAAACGTGGGGAATTGCTTGCCATGTCCTCTCCAAATCTCACGCCAAGTCAAGGACGTTTGGAGAATATGGAAGACGGAGCCACATTCTATATTGGGGAGACATGTTGCAATCTAAGGCAGTAAAATTACTTTGGTGGAGACAATCTTCCTGTAGCTATGGGAATTGTTCAAACTCGATTAATCTGTAACTAAAGACAACATTCTTCTTTCATATACGAGTTTTGCGAACATGATTTCGACACCATTGACACGCTTGTTGATATGGAATGAGTCGTATGGAAGGACGTTGGGGTCGTATGTGATTCCTGGCAGTGAAGAGATGGACACATAGCAGTCCTGGACTGGTCTCGGACGTGGTCACTAACATCGTCTGGAACTTTTGTCGGAAATGAGTCCACGGCATTAGTCTATCCTGTCCTGGCATTATTATTCTGTGACACTCAGAACGTGGATGGCCGGTGACGTCATTAATGTTCCTGACCAATGCATGTGTTGTGTTTTCACCTGTTGTTGACTCATTCCCGCTCACACCAGTACGATGGGTTGTTGTACCATGATGTGTCTCCTCATCTGAATTTGTGGACGGTTGACTGACCAAATAGAAATCCATAATGGCTACGTGTTTTGTACATCTATCTGCATGGGATGTATGTTCAGTCACCAGGGACCGTTTAGTTGTCTCAAATACTTACTGTATTTAAACTGATATTTTGTAAAAACAAAAATACACAGTGCGTTTATATAGATATGGTCTGTGTGCACAATTTCTATATGTGGCTAGTGTATTTACTTATCTCTATAGGTCCTTCACTACCCAAGACGATGACAGCGAGCAATTAAGTCACTGTAAGATGGGTGTAAATGTAAATGCTAGCATCACAACATATGGAAGTTGTTTATAGGATGATTAGCGCAAATACAAGTTAGGGGTTGATGTTTTCTGATATCATCAGATGTTGCCGCTTCAACTGGGTTGGACATGACGAAAGTAGCGATAGCAGCAATTGCAGCAGTCGTTGTCATCGTCATTGCTGTCGTCATCGTCATCACAGTTGTCCTCATGAGAAGAAAGTGGGTTGTTTTATCAATTATATTCCTTTATATGTCTAGTATTGTACAATTGTATTGTATTGCTCATTGAATGAAAACTAAACTTCCCTTGATGGGCAATAATATTTACAGAAAATACGTTTCCAACGTAACTTTTTAAAACGGTGCTCAATAAGTATCTATTTCGCTCATCTGGCCTGAAAGGCCCGATGGGCTTATGGCATGGCATGGTGGCCAGCGTCCGTCCGCCCGTCTGTAAACTGTTTGCATATTCGTCTTCTTCTCCAGAACCATTTAGGAGCTGATATGTTGTGTACAGACTAATTGGTAAATGAGGATTCTACATTGTAGATTTCGTGACCCTGTGACCCAGATAGGGTCACAGGGATCACAACATTAAAAACCTATTTTCATCTTCTTCTACAGTTCCAAAAGGTCTAGAGAGCTGAAAAGTTATGTGCAGACTCCTTGGCCAATGGGGATTCTAAATTGTAGATTTCGTGACCCCCTGACCCCACATAGGGTCATAGGAGTCACGACCTTAAAAACCTATGTTCATCTTCTTCTCCAGTTCCAAATGATCTAGAGAGCTGAAAGGTGGGTTGCAGATTCCTTGGCCAATGAGGATTCTAAATTGTAGATTGTGTGACCCCTGACCCCAAATAGGGTCACAGGGGTGTGTGGTCACAGGGGTCATGACCTAAAACCCCATTTCCATTTTCTACTCAAGTATGAAAAGCTCTGGAGAATGAATGCTATTTTGTGTACAGACTCCTTGGCAAATGGGGATTCTTAATTGTACATGTGGTGACCCTGTGACCCCAAGTATGAGTCACAGGGGTCATGACCTGAAAACCTTCTTTTATCTTCTTCTCCAGTACAAAAAGCTCCAGCAAGCTGAAATGGTGTGTACAGACTCCTTGGACAAAGGAGATTCTAAATTGTAGATTTGGTAAATGTATTACATGAGATAACTTAGAGGTTCAACCTTAGATAATAAATCAATGAAGTCCTGATGAGCTACAGAGTCCATGGCTCTATTTTATAATGTATGATGATGGTGGCATATTATTCACACTTGTGACTCACCTGCGTTTCAGTATCTATTTCATTGTGTGATAGCGTTGATTTTTAATTGAAAGGGTAACTGAATTAATTGAATTGATATGTATGTATATATGTAACATTATCATTTAATCTATAATGTTTCTGGCAAATCAGTGAAAATATTTTTTAAAAACCTGTAAATTGTATTCATGATATTTCTCTTTCTAATGAAATTAAGTTTGACTGTACTTGATTATTTTGAAACATATGGTAGAAATATGTGAGATAAATCAAAGGTAGTATGACCAACGGATGACTGTACATCATTTCAGATCAAGATCACATAAACAAGGGGATGACAGAGAAAGTGTAAAGAGTGAAGATCACATAAAAGAAAAGCACGTGCACGATGGAACGGACAATGCCGTGTATGAAACAATAGACTACACGACAAGGTCTGCGTATGAAATTTTGCATATTCATGATAATTGTCATTACCAAAGGTAAATTCAGGAAGAAGTAAAGACGTATTTACAAGTACATGTACGTTCTTGATACTTACAAATTTTAGGGTTTTTTTACTTTTGAATTTATATATAGAATACTTCAAACGACACTTGCTGTAGATATCATTTTACTGATGACTGGATGCGGCGCATTTCGACTTGTCTTTTCAACAGTGTGGAGCATTTTAAACATGGCGAATATATAGGTAGCTGAAACAATGTACAATAGACTTTGATTGATTGGTAAGTGACAAGTGGTTAGCTTGATTAGCACAGAATAAACAATAAACTATTTACGAGGGATTAAAATTTGAGTCATTGCAGGTCTCACATCCTGGCCCACAGTCCATGAATTGATCATTTGTATCAATTGCATAATTGACATTTCTAGTATACATGTAGTTTCGGGGAGTTAAAGATTTTGTGCTTTTTGAAATTGTCTTCTTTTAAAATCAAATTTACTCAAAAGACCTGTTTTCATGGTGTTTTGAGTAGAGTCTAAAGAGGTGTCATTAAAGTCAATGTTTGTTGTTTCTGTTGGTGGCACAATGGTTGGGTCGGTAAGACTTGTGCAGGTCTGATCTACGTGTAAGTCCTCTGCTGACGATAATTCTGGGGACTGATTCATCCCCTCTATTGAGAAGGACACCTCTGATTCTTGGTGATGATAATAATGTTGATATAAATATCTGTCTCTGTTAGCCACTACAAGTGGTCTTCTGTTAAAATTTCCCCTCTCCTTGCAAATTCTCTGGAAACCACATAATTCGCAAGTGTTATCGACCGACAAATACTACTAAACAATCGGAACGTTGTGACGCTCATAATACTCTTGTGACATTATTGATAAACATGACCCATAGACATTTTTAAAAAGTAACGGTAGCTTGAGAGAAAACATCCTAACTTATTGATAATAATCACAACTCTAGCATATTAACCGATTATTGATTACAATTACATTTTTAGCTAATCAGCCCGATGGCCTTATGGCATGGGCTGAAATGTTGTGTGCAGATTCCTTGGCTAATGGGGATTCTAAATTGTAGATTTGGTGACCCCGTGACCCCAAATGGGGTCACAACCTAAAAACCTATTTTCATTGTCTTCTCTAGTTCCAAAAGGTCTAGAGAGCTGAAATGTTGTTTGCAGACTCCTTGGCTAATGGGGATTCTAAATTGTTGATTTCATGACCCTGTGACCCTGTGTGGGGTCACAGGGGTCACGACCTTTTTAAAATTAATTTTTAATTTTTTTAAAAATCATTTCGAGACTAGAACTCCTCAACAGTAAGGTCTAACTCTATTGAACTTTTCGCTTGTTTCCTTGGAAACAGATATAATGATTTGAATACCTTATACACAGTTTCTACACAAAAAAATGTCAGTGAATAAGGGTTATCAAAGTATAAAGCTTTAAAATTGCAGTTCAATATTAAATATATTCTAACCTCAGGGGGGTAGGTTTCTGACAACAGTAAAGAATAACGACACAAAAGTATTTGATTACAAATCCACCCCAAAATAGTAGAAAAAAATTTTTTTTTTAAATACTTCATTAACACAGCCGCCAAACGTGCCATCAGCCAATCAGCTGCTAGCAGAGGTGTGACGTATTACTCAGGAGTCATGCTCTTACGAGTATCTTATGTTATGGCTTATGTTATTGTTTACATTATACACTCGTATAGCCGTCACGTATTTTTCACTGATTTCACTTGTCAACGAGCAATGAGATCTCGCTTTGAACAACGTAAGTCAAGCGATAACAAAGATTTGAATGAAGAATTGGATCGGCAAACAAGCCAAGAATTCATACTAATCCTACTCAGCGAAAAACGAGACTTATGCGACGTATATCTATATCATTTTACAAATTAAAATAAATACATATCAACAATTGTGGGACTACATTGTTTTCTAACTAGTTCGCATGTAAATAACACTTTACGATGTTCTTATTGATTTAAATAACGAACCTGGTTAGTATCACCAGTTACATCATATGACAGGACATTGACAATATCCTGACGCGCCATCTCTTATATAATTGAACCGGCCCAGTGACTGATATCTGGCATCAAAGTGAAGGTGTTAATGCATTAAGCGTAATTAGTGAGTGTTGATTTCATGAATAACTGCTCAACAATATAGAATTAAATTCAAAACTAGAATTTCAGCATTTCATCGATTTTACCCAAATAACATGATATTGATAGAATAGAATCTGAAATAAAATGTGTACCGAAAAAGAAAACGCCTTTTTCATTTGATTTGATTTGAAATTAATCATGATATATCATTGTAGGCTTTACAATCTGTTGACATTTTCACCCGTCACATTTCTCTACAGTTGTATTACACTGAATAAAATAACTGCCTGAATGTAAGTAATTGCACATAAACAAGATTATAAATTTAACGAAAGCCCGATTTTTGTTAGTTCTAAAATCTGTAAACCAGTAACAATGTTGAAAATTCGGCCGAATTTTTATTCTGTCTTGAGTTATCTCCCTTTGAAGTCAAAACTTCGAACCTTAATAGCTCGAAAACTATTCAAGATAATTTCACGAAGGCCTATAGTGACCTGCGGCCGTAATCATAGATTTTTTGCTATTTCGAAAAAACTAAAAATTGTGTACAATTTTCGCGGTTTTGAAGATACGCGTCTTTGAACATATTCTTCTAAATCATACATGCATAAAGATGTGTGATAGCTCATAAACAAATCTAAATAAAGGTTCAAAGGGGCATAAGTTATTCATTGTTTTTTCTTTCTTATTAAAAGCTACACATTTCCATAACATATCATTAACATATAAACATTGATAGTTTCAGCACACTTTGGACTTATTCCCCACAAAAGTAAAATTGTGTGCTTTTTGAGGATTTTCGATGAGTATATCCTTTAGAGAATAATTGGTCATGAACCACTGAATATAGGAAGTCTTTTAATAGCTCATTTTGGTCCAGAAACGTCATTTATTAAGATGCTCGCTGCTGCGGGCCGCATATGCAGCCAGGATGGTATTACGTATTGATACACATTGACCTCTGACCCTTTGATCTCTTTACGACAAAAGTCTGTGACGAAGTTCCCTGATTATTTAAACGGTTTTCCCAATGAGAAATCAATGGGCTTTCACATGATGTAATTAGTATCTATATACAATTCTATTTTATTTAGAAATGATGAATTAAAAATATTTCACAAAATTGCCTGCATGTGCGTGTTTGACGTCATAATAAAAGTTTTACCTACTCGATTCAATGGGTTGAAACTCAGTAGTCAGTGCATGCAAAAAAAATTATTATGTTCAGAATATCCTCACCTGGCTTATTTACAAATTTGGACATTGAATTTATTTTTGTTAGAAAATAATGGGAAATTTGCGAAAATGTCGGCAAATGAAAACATCAATGCCTCTTAAATAGTTTAATCAATTACTATTTGTAAAACTCGTGAAAGTAAACAAAGAATTTCACTTACACTTTTTAGAATCTCACAATCTTCCACAAATAAATAAAATGCATCTGTGGATTGTTTGTCAATTTTTGTTTCCAAATATAGCAATATATCCAACTTGTCATCAACAGCAGTACCATATCGGCCATTTTTCAAGTCACCCCATGGAAAACTTCCCACTATTTCTCATGTTACGCGAATGATTCAGAATGCTATTGTCACCTCTATGTGTATCTATTTTTAAAAATGGTCGTCCATCTAACGATAGAGTGTTATAAATTGTTAAAACTAAAGAAAATGACACTAAAAACGATATTGTTTTATAAAAATCGATCAAAAAAAATAAATGAGGTTGTAATAATTATTTCATCAGTGTTCTTGACCCGATTAATTTGCATAAGTTAACACTTACCCGGATGTGTACGCTGTTTATATGATTTAAATCACGGTGAGTAAATTTGAATTTTGATAATAATTTCAATATTTTTGAAAAATAAAAGTTATATCCTACCATTATGACGGAATTTTATCATGTTTGAGTTCACATTCGAAGTACGAAATGTGTTTGACATGACATGGACCGACTTTCCGATCTGCGATTTTACATGTTGGAAGTTCAGCCGTGAAACAAAAGTCATCCAGCCCTGCTATAAAACGTAAATTACAAATTTAACCTTTTTGCGTAAATTTTATTAGGATTGATGCATTATTTTGCAAATATTTCACACGGAAGTAAATGCATTGTTCATTGAAGAATATCCATTGTTACAAATTACGTCGAAATTTTATAAATACAACGGAGATCCTTTATGACAGGCTCTTATTTTCTAAAATTTTCTGATTTTGTTCTGGTATAAAACAATTTCTGAACAAAATGGTGAATTATTTGATGTTTGAAAAAATTACATTAATTAATAATTTTTCATGACAATAATAAGTTAGAAACAAATGTGACTCCGATATTTATATTAATTATGTTTTAATCATGTTAATTACTAAGGAGAGAAAAACCTTAATGAAGGGTATCCATGTGACGTTATTGTTACAATTTTACCAATTTGACGCTGTCTGCAAACACCTGAAAACAATCCAGCAGGCTAAAGGTTTAGGACAATCATTTTCAAGCACTTATCTGTCATATCGTTTATGTGTGACAAGTCATAGAAGATTGTCATTTTTCGAAAATCGAAATTTTCAGCAAAGTTGAAAGGTTCATAACTGCTTAACTTCTTATGCTATTGAAATTAAATTCACGCCTACGTATGCACACTTTCAAGAAGATCAACTTTTCTGTTGTTGGCTTTCATCAAAAAGTTGATAGCTTCGAACATCGCAAACGTTGTCTACGTGTCCGAAAAAGAGCATGTTTATGTATTTCAGAAGAAAATAACGCATTAATTATGTATACAATCTAAATGATGATTACATCTACTTAAGTGGAAATTAAAGTACAACATTTCCTTTGTTATAATTTATTTTGAAAATATTAACCGTTGTGTCTTAATCATAAGAAATATAATGTAGGGGTCCATTAATAAGTGATTTTTCAATTTCTCAGAGGGTGTATTCTTTGGATAGTTTTTGTTGAATAACTACTGAAGATAGAGTTTTATAGCTCATTATATTATAATAACCGAGAGTCCAATATGAAGTTCAAGGTCAAGCAGAAGTTTTGAAGACCTAAGTATTGACGCGTCAATCCTAGTTACAAGTAAAATTATTTCCCTTGACATTTCCCTCCGGAAAATACCTGTCATGATGACAATATATGAATCTGCAGTGATATGAATATGATGGGACTAATCATTTTCATTTTTTGTGGAAACATTATCATTTAATCAATAGCATCTGGCAATTCAGTGAAAATAAAATACCTGTAATTTGTATTCATGATACTTCTCTTTCTAATGAAATTACATGTGGCTGTACTTGATTACTTTGAAACATACGGTAGAAATATGTGAGATAAATCAAACGTTGTATTGTCAATGGATTTTGAACATCGTTTCAGATCAAGATCACATGAACAAGGGGATGACACGAACAGTGAAGACCACATCATAGGAATGCACGTGAACGATGGGACGGACAATGGCGTGTATGAAACAACAGACTACGCGATATTGTCTGCGTATGAAAAGTTACAAAGGTAAACTCAGGAAGAAGTAAATATTTTTTTTTTTAATTATACACATGTGTAATTAATATATATATATATATATATATATATATATATATATATATATTTATACACATGTGTGTATATATATATATATATATATATATATATATATATATATACATATACACACACGTTTGAGTTTATTTATAGTATTTCGGTATTCTATTTACAGCTCACAAATTCAAGACCATGTAGATACCGTATATGACGTCATTGCCGGGAAGAAGACAACCGACTACATCACACCGACACACATCGATTTGTACGTATGCTTTTTAAAGATACTGGTCAGAACCTTGTTTGGGTTATGTTCCCATGTGTATCCAACCAATGTTGTTAACAGCAGACACGAGCCTATCCTTACTAATGATTATGATTACTTCTCGTGTGTATTACCCACGTGTTGAATTCGGACAGCGTGTCTTTGCGAGAAATAGCGATCCAAGAACAGTAGCGTTACGAGTTGAAAACAAGACTTAGGTTAATCATTGTATATGACAGACCGAAATAGGGTTGTATTATCAACCTACTAGCCATATATAACGTAAAACGACTTTTCTGTACCGTATCACCCGGCACGGGGACTTTCAACATTGTAAGTCCCTCCAGGAGGGTTTCGAAGATAATCGTAAACCCTGATAGGAGGAATTACAATGATTGTAAACCCTGATATATTTACTAAGATGACGGCTTGAAAGTAAAGATCAGAAGAAACTATCTTAGACTAATTTTGAAAAAATTCTATAATATAGTACAGAAAATGAACAGAAAAAGTTTGGAAGTAAGTGCCTCTCGAACCCGTATCCACCAACACCTGTAGTACATGAGCTAGCGCTTTTGTCTACTGCGCCAACGAGATCTCACGGTACAGAAGCAACTTATATTTGGCTGGGGGGATTTCAGGTTCCAAACAAGGATTTTATGAACGACTCTATTTACCAGCGATCCTCAATATAACGCGATAACAAAGTCTATTTTACACTTAAAAAACGGTTGATACTAAAGAGAAACAATTATACCTCGGATATAGTAAGATTGTAGACCCTGACATTCAGGAAAAACTCTCGAGGTTTTCCTTCCATGGTCCACAACCTTACCATATCCTCGGTGTCATGGTTTCTTCTTATAATTAAACTTAGCTATTAAATGTTATACATGGAGAAACACATTCTCAAAACAATATATTATGTATCTATATTCTGTTGACAGTTCACAAGGTCCAAGCAAAATGGATGACGGATGTGACGACAGAGCCAATGCACCCACGTCCATCTACCTCAGTGCAACACATTCTGGCCAGTCTTAAAGTTAAAGGTCATACTCAATTAAAGGAGAATATAAGAGAAAAACTTTGTTTTAACATGTTTAACAGTATTGTTTAAGACAAAGTGTGTCAAAAATATTGTTAAAATGCGACATTTTATGTAGAAACGTTGAAAAAACGTTTTCGGTACGAGTCGTTTTCCGGAAATCCCCGAGAGTTAATCAGGCTGGCAGCAGTCACGTGATATGATGTCAAAGATGCTCTCCCGCGCACTGAGACAGTGTATTTTCTACGTTCGTAGTGTTGTTATGGCTTTCTCGGATAGCGATGGTAGCGTTGATTTTCAACCATCTGACATAAATAACACCCGTCCTTAAAAGTATGAACCTACTGTGAATCAACATTGAGTTGAACACCAGGAATCAAGTGAGGATGAGCTTTCAGAAGTAAACAGTGAGAGAGTTGGAAATACAGATTCGTACGTAGGGACTGGCAAACTCTAACGTTACAATTTCACAATAAATGGGTTATGCCGTACATTAAATAGTTATTGTCTACATGTAGATAAATTGGGTGTCAACAACTTATATGTAGTTAATTAAAATATGTTACTACAAATTATACTGCTTTATTCGTTTATATACTGTACCGCTGAAGTAACCAGTTGCACAGGACAAAATGAACCATCTTGATTCTCGATTATTCAAACATGTTTGCTTTAAAAACGTATTGATATTAAATATTATTATTATTTAGATCAAACGTACAAACCACTGTTCAATCCTAATCAAGTAAGACAGACAGTAAGATCTACACATAGCTATGTGAGAGATTTGGTAGTCACGAAAACCGGACTAACACGATAATAAGGAACTCGCGATATTAGAAGCCTGTAATAACGTAGTGTAAAGCCCTGTTTATACGGCGAACTTTGCAGTGCACATATGCAATATTGCTTATGGTAATAATATACGCATATTAGTAAAAGTAAATTTACTATGCGTTCATGTGTGTTTAATTTCTGCCTAAGAAAATGGGATTCAAACTCTTTTAATATATGAATAGAGAATTTATAAAATATGTCAATTAATATGTATTAGATGTAAACTAAATAAATGACATTAATTTAAATCTGTCAACATTGGTTTGACTTTGTCGCCCTAATTACAATGAAAATCGAAAAGTTAGATAGATTTCGAAGTTTATCGCGTGCAAGAAGGAGATTATCCTATAAAGAGAATTTGAAAAACAATATTAAGAGTTTCTAAAGTTCTCTAATATATTTTCTCAACCGATGTGAAGTCACTATGTCTGTAAACGACGAACTGTTACTAGAATAGTTAACTACCATATGCAACCATCGCTGACTAGGTGAAAATTTGCTAACGGTAGTAAAATATACATTTGTGCAAATGCGTCCATACAGCGAATTTTGCTCATATGCTTTGACTTTGAGTCACTTTCTACGTGTGCTTTCTACTAGTTCTGCCTTGCAGACAGTGATTATTTGAACTTGAGTTGCTAGACAGTTACGTGTTCTCCTATCACAAGTACACAAACCAAGCACCCACAAGGATTGAACACTGAAACCTATTATTTTTGCAATAATCATTTGTTATGATATTGTGAACATATACAATCAGTGGAAATGCATTTTTAGTAAATATATTAAAACAAACAGGATCCAACATAGACGTAGGAAGGGTTCAAAAGTTGGGGCAAGATTTAGAATTAAGTTAGTTGGGGTGTTGGGGTGTAATATAGGCGACAGATATCATTTTAGCGTTGAATATCACTAAAGTTTTCAAATGATTTATAACCAGGAAATATTTGTTATGTGTCTGACAATGCCATTTGAGCTGCCACGTTGGCCATATTAAATTGAAATTAATCTAATACAGTTATTAGCCTATGACAAATAATTATACAACTGTGCACTAAGTTTTAAGGCCTACACATCCCCATCCTCGGTGGTACCCAGGGTTTTATATATGCTCCGTTACTCTCCGCTGGAGCATATATAATACTCTGGGTAACGGAGGATGACACATCCCATAAGAAGGAATTATAAGTTAGATCCTTATAAAGGACTGTTAATAACGAGAACTCTAAGACTAACTATCACTTATTTATAAAACTGTTTTAATATAACGGATCAAAATGCTCTGAACATAGTGAGACAGATTCCGACGGTTTTCGGTCCTTCTTTCCTCTTTGACACTATCCATACCTTTCGCCGCGCTGCATCCGTCTTTTCACTTGAAAATTAAAAATATGTAAACTTCTGTCCAGACTTTGATGAATTACTGCACACCAACGCTGCACAATATACCATATCAAGTCCGAAACTAACCGAATTCTACGTATTCAACCGATTCTTCATCTACTCTTATGCCTTCCCTTTTAATACGCTAAGGACCCAAAGCGGGCCGTAGAGCATCTCTGACGTCACAGCCTAAACCTGCCGAAGGCTACCGGCAAATATGCAAACGCGCACAGGCAACAGTAGGCGCGGTTGTTATATCGCGTAATTAGTAATTAAACACGGCTTTCCATCTTATTTTCGGGGGAATATGTTTTTTAAAGTATATTTTACTATAACAGAATATAAGTCTTTACAAATATTCTCCTTTAAACTTCTGATTAAGTTTTTGATTGAAAATATCTAATTGATTTCATCAACCTTTTAGCTCCAATGCAAAAAAAACATATTTCAAACAAACATTATGATTATCATATACCAAAGACTTTTATAAAACGAAGTGTTAACATTTTGTCTGTCTAAAGTTAAGAAATTTAAAACAGGTGAACCTGTTTTGCATGGGAAAAATCGCCCTGCACATCGGTATCTAACTACAAAACTAACAAATATGTATTCTCACTAATTTCAAAATTGAACTAATTGAAAAAGCATGACAAAGTACTGTCATTTTAGAAAATCTGCATTTTACCGAGTGGATAAGCTGGTGGTTCAGTGCCAGACTGAGAGCTAAGAACACGTCCAGACACAAAGTACAGGAATGTATATTATTGCAGATTGCGTGATCTCAAATATATCAATGTTACTGCATTGTGCTGTTTAATTCTTACTAAAAGGTATTCTGAAGGAACACCTTAAATACTTATGATACCGCAGAGGTTACTACCTCCTAACCTCTGTTCTACTAGGCCTGTATTCGCCGGCAGAAAAGGGAGAACCCTTATTGGTTGCATTTGAATCTAGTTGTGCAATCAGCGACGCCGTTGTAAAAGTGACATTTGCCAATGACACGTCATAATGGTATTATGACTAAATAAACGTCGTATAAACGTGTTCCTGTTTTCTGTGTTTTCCTTGAAATATGCTATTTGAATATGTGAAAACTATTGATCATAAACATGCTGATAAATAAAAAAAATACCAAATCAGAGACAAATACCGAAAATAGTTTATTTGTGTTATTTATATCAAACATATTCGACAGACATATGCTAATTCGAGGGACCCTTTGGAGTCAAATGCTAAGATCTTTAAAGTCACTCGGTCGACATAGCCACTGAAGGATTAGTTTTCAAGAAGCATGGATACAGTATGAGGTTCCCCTTTTCCCAAGTTGGGAATTTTGCTGGAGGCGAGAGACCAAGCCCTAGTAGAACAGAGATAAGGATCGGAAATCTGAAGGGAGTTACCTCCGTGGGAAGAGAATGATCTTAAATATGTATTTCTTTCTTCTAGGACGCCATATACAGAAGCACATACAAGCATCGAGAATGAAGAGCTAAAGTAAAGATTAGTGTTGATAACACCAGTCTCATACATCGACCTTCGTATTGACCAAAAGAGGACGATCTTATTGAGTGATTGAATATTTAATGCTTTTAATATGAAATTATTTGTTTCAATGCAAAATAAAATAAATATGTTATCTGCAACATGACGTTTTCAAAATAATGCCCGTATCGTAACAATCATATATTTAAAATGGTTGCACCTGAACTCGAGAAAGCTCTCCCCGCTTGTGGTGTCGCAAAAACGGATTTTCCTTTCTACGTAGCACACAATAACACCGGTTTCTTTGGTTGTTGTCAATTGTGAGTGGTCTTCATAGCAAAGCACGTGTACATTTTTTCTAGACTATCTTCGTAATGTAGCCTATTCTTTGCTGGTTGTTACAATAGATATTTAATCATGTGTTTTTCATGTTTTGAGAATATGCCAAACATCGGCATTTGCCGGTAAAATGTTATTTGTATATTGGTTACACCAGAAAGCTATAATACATAATACTGTATGTATATAATGATATATATTCTACTTTATGTTTATACTTTATATATGGTTCAAGCTTTTTAGTTATTTCTTTATAAATGAATCAAGCGATAAATAGATTTCAGGTACTAATAAACGTTTTTTCTCTTTTGTTTGTTTATTTGTTTACAGTGTGCGAGTAGATCACAAAACTAAAAATAATAAACTAGATTTTTATTTAAAAGAAAACTAGAAAACACCTTTACAATTAGAGTGATGCTTTCTGCAAATGTGAGGTCGAATTTGTATGTGCACATCTTTCTTTTGGAATTTTCCCGTAATTGTATCGACATACTTCATTACACTTAATGACTTTAAGGCAGAATGTGTATATTTTTAGAATGTGATATTAATTAGTCCATGCATGATAAATATCCTTTTTGATGGTTTCTCCAAATTATGATATATTGAGAGAAAGATATTTAGATAATAATCCTAGCATGTTTGAATTTATCAACATTCTAAATAGTAATAGTAATGGCGCTCTAATGAATTTATCCTAATGTACACTCACAGGCAAACGAAAGTATACCTTCTTTTGAACAGAGTCAAACACAAAATATTTCTGCCGGATAAGTCGATGAATGTTTGTGAGGAGGTTAAATCTTGTTATGATATCACAATATCATTCGTGAGAGTATGATTCTAAATAGTGCATGTCTGTTGAAACACGCATGGATGCTTAAATACATGCAGCTATTTCAAAAGGTATTTTGGGAAATATTGTTTGGTATTTAAGGTACAAGTTTATGAAATATGGACATTATGTCAGTAAAAGATGATGTCGACATAATGAACCTTCTTGGACTTTAAATCCATGCTTTAGAAGGTCATTAAACAAGCCGAACGTCATATTTCACTTTCCTATCTCGCCTGGTTAAGGAGATTCTATAACAACGGTCTTTAAAAAGCCGTGTTTATCATAATTATGAACAGATGTTTAAAAAATTAAAGATTAAGTTAGTTCGCTTTTAGAGACCTTGTATAACCATGTTTCAGTCGAGTTCATCGCTCGTTGATTAAAATATCTTGTGTTGATGTACCTATACTTTCTTTTGCCTGCGAGTGTATTTTTCACATTTTCAAAGAAAGAAATATTCTAGATTTTGCTTTTATGTTTGTGTGGCTTTGACTTCTGATCATCATTTTGTATGTCTAGTAGAAACTTGAGGCTTAATTCATCGTTGTATTTTATGAATTAAATCACATATTAGGGATAATGCCTACTTGAGTATTCATGAAATAATGTTGTTTATACAATGAACATGAATTGATGCCTGTAAAAATTGTACAAGAAGTGTTGTAAATACTTTTTTAATTGGATAATTCATACCAATAGAAATCAATGCATTTTAAAAATTTTGGTTCGTGTAAGCTAAATTTTCAGGAATTGCCATGGCTCTTTTTCTGTGCTAATATCCACTATCCCTTCCCTTTATACACTGGACGAAAAAGTCCTATTTAATCCGGATTAAATATGGATTAAAGATGTCATTTAATCCCCTTTACTCCCCTTTACTCCGGATTAAAGAAACAATTTACAACAGAGTAAAGGGGAGTAAATATCACATTTAATCTATATTTACACCATATTTACTCTGAGATTAAATATTTGTAAAGGTGATTAAATAAGATTAAATGTTTGTAAATATTCCCAAATTGAACTTTTTAAAAAACATATTTGAACATATTTAAACTATTAACGTTGTCTTTTGTTATTCAGTGTAAGCATGTTTGTTGTTATTGTTAAGTGATATGGTTTGATGAGATGTTGATTGGAGTGTTTCAGACATTGATCATATACACTAGATTTATTTTAAACATTAAATATGCTAATATAGGTACAATTAATATAGGTACAAGAGGGGTTTCAGTGAAATGTAAACATGGCTATGATTGATTGCAAGACAGCGTATATATGAAGAAGAAAAAGAATAAATATATTTTATTTATGTGTCACACGCTGAAAGTTACATTAAATTACCATTTGGTATAAACTAACATTCATAAAAAAGCGTCCGGCCTATGGCCGTATGGCCTACACAATTTAACTTTAGAAAATTATTTATTTTAAAAACATACAAATACATACACACATACAATTGCCTTGCTCACACATGCACACAACGTTTCTTATCTCGGAAATAAAAAGGCACCACTCTTAAAACAATTATATACTAATACAAACACAAAACAAAGTAATGTCCAACACTCTCCTCCTGTACATACACGTGCGAGTTTTAACCATTAAAGCGTTTTATTAGGTGTAGTCTTAAGTCTGAATAAGAAAGGGCAACTAACTAGAAAATTAAGCACATCTTCCACAGAATGGGAGTCACAAAACTTGATTATAGCTTGGTTATTATCCAGTTAACAGTTCCAGTTCCCCGTAATATTAAGTACAGTTTGAATATAAGTAACGCGATTGTCCAATTAACACAACAATTAACAGGTTGATGCTCTGCTGTATGACAGGTGCAGTGCATGCTTCAGTGCATTCGGGGTATTATCTTAATTGCAATTAAGACAGGAGCTTTGTACCGGGCTGTATATTTATTATCTAGCAGTAGGTTATGTAAGCCACTGGCTGCCCTAACATGTAATATGTATAGACGGAGGTCGCGCCTCACTTTATATATATTCCATCCTTTTATTCAATGCTTTATATCCATATTTAATATTTAATATGAACAAAATAATATGGTTCCTTTGTTGGCCGGGTGCTTACTTTGTGAACATTGCTTTATTATGTCATATGTAAAAATAGTTTTTTCCTTCTTTTCTTTTCATACATAATCTATGTATTCAAACAAACAAGGCAATCACAGTATAAATTTATAATTTATAAATAAATTTTATTCATAATACATTATTAACAAACTTTCAAAATATACATCATCACTTGAATGGTTTGTTTTGTTTGTTTCCAATAGACCCATCATAATATAAGTATAAATGTCACAACTATAAATTTTTATGACAACGAAGAGCCATTTAAAGAAACATTTGTGTCAACTAAACAATCAGTTGAATAACACATTGGAGTTTCATGTTCATCCACAATTTATAATTGTCCATACTGTACAACAGTCCACTCTTTTTTTTTTTTTTTTTTTTTTTTTTTTTTTTATTTCCCTTTTTTTTGTTTGGTACAAAGTATACATACAGAGATCATTCGAAACGTTGAGCATGGAATTATAACATCAGTATTCCAAATGTACAGTAATAATACTAGCGTCAGCAATGTAGATCAGACATCAACTAAACAACATATGACAAGAAGACCAAAATGTGGCAAATGGTGTTACACTACACGTTATCTTTGAATTGTATTTATCTAGAGTGTATGCAGATTCAACGTCATGTTTATTGTGCGACATGTTTGGGTGTCTGTTTGCTAGTCTTGATTTAAAAATGTTGTACTTTGTGATAATTATGATACGATTGACTACGTCATTTCTTTTCTCAGGGTATCCAAATAGTATTTTCGACTTATCAAAGTGGAGAAGGATGCCAGTTTTTAGTTGAATCCATTTAATAACATTGCTCCAAATTTCTTTGATTATCTTGCATTCATAAAATATGTGCGTTATAGTTTCCAGCTCGTTTTTACAAAAAGTACAAACATTGGTGTCAATCAATTTCATTTTTGATAACAGTTCATTTGTTGATATGCATCTATGAATAATACTATATTGAAACCATTGATGTTTTACATTAACAAGTGCCCTGAAAGGTATTTTATGAATATATTTCCAGTCAGCATCAGCTATTTGTTCGTTAAAATCGATATTCCATTTCTTCCTGTATTTGTTGTTAGTATTTTGATTTTCAGTTGTTTGTAGTGTGTCATAAAATATTCTGCCTCCTTTGCTTGTTTTCACTAGATCTTGTAAAAAGTAAGGAATGCAGGGCATGCAAGTTTTTCTGAGTATACTGTTATTCGTTAATTTACAATAGTTTTTTATAGTTTTATAGATCCCGGCATATTCTAAAAAGTTTGTTTTGCAGTTATACAATTCCTTAAATTGTTCATAAGTTAGTATGTTTCCTGTGTCATCTACCAAATCGTTTATAAAATATATCCCCGCCTTCACATAGTGTGTGTAGCATATTGGCTTATTGCCTATTCTAAGGTTATCATTATGCCAGATTGGTTGTGTGAGCACATCATTTTGCTCTTTAATGCATTGTCCTTTACTACTGATATAATGTCCCCATGCTAATAACACATCCGTCCAAAAATCGTTTGTTCGCTTTGTCAGTATGTTATCTTTGATATGTTGTTCGCATTTTGATAAAAAATTCATATCGTTTGTGTTGAGGTTTATGTAAAATAATTTGCTGAGTTTCGAATCTTTCTTGAATAACCTGTTAATCCATGTAATCTTTTGTGATTTGATCGTATTTTCTACGTTTGGTACCCTTAATCCTCCATCATCTGTTGATTTGCAAATAATTTTACGGCTTATTTTATCGGGTTTATTTTGCCAAATGAATTTAAAAAACTCGGTATTTAATTGCTTCATAAAAGTTTTGTTTGGATTTGGAAGAGATGAGAATAAATGATTTAGTTTTGGTAGTATCAAACTTTTTAATACTGTATTTCTACCTATGGGTGTGAGGGCTCTTGCTGACCATTTCTTCATTGTAAGTCGTATTTCTTTAAGTTTATCTTTGTAGTTTCTTTCCACCATTTCTGCCAAATTATGCGTGAAAATGATGCCAAGGAGAGTAAATTCAGTTTCATTCCAATTTAATTTCCATTTTTTACGCAATATTTCTTTAGCGTTTTTCAAAGATCCTATTTTTATAACTTTTTATAAGTTTTATTTGTGTTTATTTTTAACCCAGAGAATGATGCATATTGTCGTAAGATTTGCAGCGTATTCCGAAGGCAGTCTTCAGTGCCATCTAATATCAATGTGGTGTCATCTGCAAATTGAGATACAAGATATTCCGTGTTTCCTATGGTGATACCTTTTATTTTTGGATTGATCCTAAACATGTTTGCAAGTATTTCTGCACATAATAGAAAAATGTAAGGGGATAAGGGGTCTCCCTGTCTACAGCCTCTAGTTAGGTTAAAGTAGTCTGTTGCAAAACCGTTCACCAATACACTTGATTTAATATCTTTATAGAATGTATGTATCCAGTGTTTCAAAGATTTTCCAAAATTAAAAAAGTCCAGTACTTTTGAAATAAAGTCCCATTCAACAGAATCAAAAGCCTTTTCAAAATCAATTAAAAGAAGCACTCCTGGTAATTCCATACAATCCGTATAGTCCATGATGTCATATATTAGGCGCGTACATTCCCCAATATATCTGTTTGGCACAAACCCCTTTTGATCTTCATTGATGATATCATGTAGCATTGGTTTTATTCTATTAGCGATCGCTGCTGCTGCAAGTTTATATGAAACATTTAGCAAGGTTGTTGGCCTCCAATTTTTTAAATGTTCTTTCGATTTGCCTGGTTTAGGAAAGCAAGTAATTAATCCCTGTTTTTGGCTAGTAGAAAGTTCGCCTTTTAAATAACCCGAATTAAGTGATTTAATGAGATACTTATTTAAGTCATTCCAGAAAAATTTATAAAACTCTGCTGTATATCCAGATGGTCCAGGGCTTTTACCGTTTTTCATATTTTTCAAAGCTTTTAGCACTTCCTCATATGATAAATCTCCTTCCATTTGTTCTTTTTGTATATCCTCTAACCTTGGTATATCGTGGTTTTTAAACATTTCTTCTAAGTCTGCATTATCCGAGCCTTGTTTAGTATATAATTTTGCATAAAAATGTTTTGCTTCCTTAATCAAATCGTCTGTTTTTGTAAGAGTTTCGCCTTTGTCATTTTCTAATTTAATTATTGCCTTATTGAGGAAATTTCGTTTTTCTAGTGATAAGAAATATTTGGTTGGTTTTTCCCCCTTTTCATTCCATTCAACTTTTGATCGGAGTAATATGCCTTCAGTTTTGGCCGATTCAATTTCGTCAAGTTTTTCATTTTCTGTTTTTAATTTAGATTGAATACCTTCCTTTCCACTCTTGTTCTTTTGTGAGTATCTGTGGTGCTTGGGCGATTGAGGGAGGTCCCTTGATTCTTGTCAACCTTGGCGTCTTCACTTTGCGTTCCTGTACATACGACTTGTCGGCCAATCTCTTTACCTTCCTCAGCTCTCGGGACTCCCATTCCCGTGAGCGCACACTCAGGACTTTCTGTCCGGTCTCGTCGACATCGCTCTCCTCACTGGACATGAAGGTTGTATTTTTCATCACTGCTTTATACTTCTGATGAATATCACCAGGCAGGTCACAGGCATCCAAGCCGGCCAGTCTGTTCTGACATTTCTGTTTAACAAACAAGACGAATAAATAATTGTATCAAGACGCATTTTTCTCACTTGTATAATGTCTTTAGGAAAATCACACATTATAAAGTCCAGATAACAATTTTGTACACACTTGCCACATCATTATCAGTATTGAAGAAGACAAATATTTATGGATGATCAACTTCTTTATTAACAATAGCGACGTTTCGGTATAGATCCTTATACCGTTATCAAGCATATATATATTAAACATATAGATAGGGCAGATAACAAAATAAGATTGTACATGAACATAAGAGAAATGTTATCCTTAATCAATGTTATATCTGTTAATTCAAAACGATTTTACAAAATATAATTTTCCATCTCTATCAATCGACTAAGTCTTTTTTGCGTTATCAAACATTATTATGTTTATGACAATAATTCATACCACTGATTTCCTCTGAGATTTGCGCATCAGGTTAGCATGTTGCTCATCTTTGCCTCTAATCTTTCGGGACTGCTTCTGTCTTCTTGATTTGAAGATGGTATGCAGTCCATCTGCAAGAAAATTCAAATACATAAATTCCATTGCAAAGATTTAGCTACTGCTCCAAAAGAAATCGTAAATGTTTTAAGATGGTGAAGTTCTTGTAACTACCAATCACCAGTTACACATAGTACCGGTTTTATCAATTAATTTTAAAAAAAATTAAAAAAATTACAAGCAACAATATATAGAAGTACGGTGTCACGTGGTAATTATGTTATACAAACGTGACATTTTAAAATGTGCATGTGGGCACCTATAGGTGAGACAAACGTACCTTGCTCTATTCCTAGGGGAGAGTACTATATCTTAATTTACTGAGTATATAAGCCCAATGGAAGCAGCATAGAAGGCTTCAGCGTTTAAGAAATAGTCAGCTGGTCAGTACATACATGGAGAAATAGAATTACACTTATTATCTATATTATCTATATTATCTTTTGCAAGCAAGAAGACTTTTATAAGGGAGCGTTTGTATAAGACGGAAAGTTATGTGTGAGATAAAATTTACCTCTGAAGGAAGCATCCTGCATATCTGGTACGTGAACCTTTGCGAAGGCATTCACATATCCCACAAGCTTCTGGTTGGACGGAGAATCTATGCTGAAATAAGATATTATAATTAATTTTTCTCCAGCGATTTTCTATCATAAGTTTCAAAGGAAAAAACTATAGGATTTTTAGTACAACTTTTGCATTAACGAATCATTGTAAATTCTGCACATTATAACGACTCGCATGAGTTGACATTAAAGTCTAATGATTTAAAATTTAAAAATCAATCACAGTGAAACATATTTGTATTATTATTTTACCCATCGTAGACCCGGATCTCCATCCCTTTCACTTCCTCAGCGTGCTTGAGAGCAGCGCGTATTGCTGCCTGAAAACAATACCAAGATCAGGCATGAAATACATGGTTGATAAGAATACAGTCACTAAATAAAAAGTATGAACAGCACATCGGCACAATTTCAAGGCAATCCCACCACCTAATCCTCAAATTTATAATACACTCTACTCACTCTGGCTTCCATTGTTACCCCCACTAATTGTTTACGCCCGCCCTGCTTTGTACCCATCTCTAGTTGAATAACTTATCACTCACTGGTATCCATGTTATCACAACTTCATTTGTGTCAACCTTTCAATGTCATTGTAATCTCATCTTGTTACCGAATTACCATACCAACACGTAATCTGTATATAACCTTCTGTTTTATCATCTTTATATCTCATATGCTTGATAACGGTATACGGATCAATAATGAAATGCCGCCATTGTTAAATAAAGATGTTGATCATCCATAAAGTCCTCTTCAAGAGACAAAACATATAGTAGAAACTTTTAGTAAGCAAAACGTTGTAGAAAATACCAACGACCAACTGTTCAATTTAAATCCTGTTGTAGTCAATAATCCTCCTTCACAAACAATGAAATCATTAACCTACCCGAATGTGGTTAGTAGATTTGATCTTAGGTTCCTGACTCGTGTGTTGAGTTCCCGGCTGCTCTAAATGTATCACCCGCTCTGTTAGGCGATCAATCTGACAATTGAAATGTACCAATGAAGTTTTGAAATGAAATAGCTTTGGGCGATTATGCTAATAATTATGAGGAAATAAAGAGTGGAAATATGATTTATTACATTAACGTCTTTCACAGAAGAGTCATAGAATGTCACGTTATTCGTTATCAAATATACTGTTTGAAATGTTCCCTCAAATGTTTTATGAGAAATGTATATTTGGTTTTGAATGATAGGATATATATCGTTTCAGCCTAAACTATCGAGATACGGTTGATCTAGACAAAATATCCAGAAAAATAAGTTTACCTTGGAAGCTTGAGTTTTATTTGCTTGTCTTAGCTTCTCGTTATCCTCTCCCAAAGTACGAATCGCAGTGAGTAAGGTGGTCTCCATTGCCGTCATCTTCTTCATCAGGTCGTTTAGGGTAATACTCTTCTGCAGAAAAACGGTATCCTCATAAATCATTCCATATCATTACAAACGCGGATTTTATTATTATCTGAGAAATACAATATGTAATCACTATAAAGTTGTCTTGTAGAAAAACAATTAATTTTATTTACTTTTATTTATATTTTAAGAATCAAGTTATAAAGAATAAGTTACCTGCGCTGTTGTTGTTGGTGTATCCTGACAATCTGGAAAGGTACAACAAGGATGTTTTAGAAGATGACTTGAGCATCAATACGGATAAGTGTAATTCTATTTTAAAGCACTAACTCGATTAGTCTCTTTGGATTTGTATTTTGAATATCATGCGCGTGTGTATTTGAGAATTACTGGTGCCATTCAATTAACATTCTATAGATGTTCACTAACAATATTGATAGGCATGATGTTAATGAACACTGATGGATCGGATGTATTCATTGATAAATCCTGTCAAAGTGTGGTAAACAATACCATTTAGTAAGGTCCATGAACATTTCGAATCCGCTAGTCAATAATTGTTCCATTGGATATTAAAAAGGAAAATATTTCTCTAGTCCGTAAAGAGAATCTGGCTGGATTATTTAAACTTTTAGAGAGCTAAGGGCAAATTATTCCCGGACGTAATGAAACAAGATTTTATGTCATTTATCCTGTTTTAGTAACATATTCTGTCGGATTCGGATTAAGTCAATATGATTTGCTGTCGACGGTCATATGACCATCTTTGGGCCAATCAGATCGCTGGGAAATTATATATACACAATATTTTTATACAGTTTGGTCTCATTTGTTGTGTCCTTACCCTAATTATATCATGTAATCTGATGGGAAGAAGGTTTGGTTGTTTTTTTTATCAATCATTGAGCAAATATACATACCCGCCACTGTTGAATGAGGTCGTTTTCTGAGGAACGCTTCTGTGTCACCTTCATCCTCACCTATGTCAAGCAATGAAAGCATAGGTTCAAGAACAAATTGTATAATGAAAAACAAGCATTTTTGTTTAATATTGATAGGTATTTTGCACATGGCCATCATGTGAAATGTATTGAATACATGATAAGCTCATCATCACCTATATCCGATTCATGTAATAATTGTTTAAACCAATATCACCTTTATATATATCAAATATCAATATCAAATATGTTAAGAGGATGATCATGAATAGGAACATGATGATAAAACATTATACACCTGAATGCAATAAAAGCCTGGATTCATAACCATATGTGTTGTTAGCACCGAAAGGAGAAAATTCGAAATTGAATAATCAATATGTACAATTACCTGTGAACCTGTAAACATCGTCTCGAGGTGTTGACATAGCATTTGGAGGCAGAGCTTCAAAGCGTGTTTTCTTTGTCTGTGACGGGTGTCTCTTGCTTATGCACTAAAAATTGAATAGGTGATGTTTCAGTTATATTAACAGTTACATACGCTGTGTATTTAATCCATATCATGCATGTGACAGTGATTATTTCCCGATCATATCATATATGTATTATTTCAGTTCCTGTGAATGCATACATTATGTGCATTTCCAACATTTCATCTCTAATAGCTTTTCCTTAAAATACAAAACCAATTATCAATATAAGCCTAATATCCTATACTTTTGTATTCACCAGTACATGTTAATTAGATCACTTAGATTATATATACTAATATGCGTAAATACCCCCTTAGCTTTAATTTTCCTTTCAAAACTCGAAGCTACAATGTAGGATGGTAAAACATTATTACATAATCATAGCAGACAGACAGACATAATTTTATTTACATCTCACCCGTGATTACACGGGTTACACGACCAATCGTCCAGCGATTTATGAGAGATGGATTAAAATGTGTAGTGTATACAGTATACTACAACGTAATACACATATAAAATAAAAACGGGAAATAAAAAAGCTAAGAGTTATTTGTACAGGGAATAAAGTCGGTGATCTAAAATGTTACTGCAGGACAAAATATTAAATCATCACATGTAGAAATACATAGCATCTACTTTTACCTTTCTAAACAAGAAAAGCTCTTCATCTGATGAATCCAGTCCTTGATCAAGCTCCTTGTTAACGTCATACTCGCTGCCTTGAAAGTAGATAAGATGTGCTACATAATCTATGAACTTCATGTTTACAAGATTTATATATTTATGAATGTAATGTGTATTCCATGATTATTTATGTATAGCTTTTATCATTATAGTACCAGTTGAGGTTACAGTAGGCTTAAATGTATATATATATATATATATATACGTAAGTTTCTTACCTGAACTCGCACTTTTATCGATGTCCGAGGGAAGAGCGTCCATCATCAATTCAGGCTTAATAGATATGGCGACTACAGAAGTTGTTCAGTTGTAATGATCAAATGTAATGTGTTTCGATGTAATATATACCCGAAATGCATCTCAGTGTTAGTTGGAGAACTCCAAAAGACTTCTCTGGGTATGCAAACATTTGTTAATTAAATAAACAACATGAGTCGGCTAGATTTACATGATATAAACCCTTTTTACAAAAACAACATTCTAAAGTTCTGAATGGAGAGCAAAGTATGAACTCGTTAACAAAATTGGTGAAATCACAACCTAACCAAATTCATCTGTTAACAAATAACGCTCCTCTTGTCATAAGTGATGCTTAATGTTAGAATGGCGACAGTTTCGAGTAGAATAATGTATCTCCTGTATCATAAATGCTAACCTTATTATGAAGTGCAATTGTCCAACAAAAGATTTCTTAATGAACTAACCTTACAAATAACATTTTTCAGAATCCTCTCTTGTATAACACTTAAAAATTCATACAGATAAAAAAAACTTCTCACAGCGTTACAACTTACCTTTTCATCTTCTGCATACTGTTGACGTTTGAAGTAGCGCCATGAATATAATATAATTTATAACGTATTCACCTTGCATTCAATTATTGTGATTATACAAATATAACTTCCTTAGGAAAAAAGGAGACATCGTCAAAAGTTATATGTATTTTATTTTATGGTAAATAAATTAGTACCTGATTGATTATCTTATTTAATAACTGATAATGTTTCGGAAGCAAGTCGATATAATCTGAGAAACAATTCCGACCTGCAAAGCATACGGTGTAATACTAGTAATTATTCTAGATCTTCCTTCCAGACGCAATTACAATTAGACGCAATTAGACATAGTTAACTCAAATACTTTTGGAGAATTCCAAAGGAAACTAAAACAAGGCAACAATAACCCAATACATTTCAAACTATTTTGAGGTTCAAGGTTTTGTCAGATCATTCGAGATATTCATATTCGATACCCCTACATGTGCCTGTGGACACCATTTAGAGGGTGCACCTCACTTTTTTCTAACCTGTCCCATGTATAATAATATAAGAGTAACTGAATACTTCTTTACAAAAGGTTTTATAAGGTTTATAAGGTTTTATAAAATCCATCTTGCAGGGAAATGCTTGCGCGTTAAATTTGAAAGGTTTTCGAACTTTTCATGACTCATTTTTGTTCTATTATCATGCTTTTGCCTTGCTGTTATATAACTTTCAACAACTTTAAAGTTTAATGCCGTCAATATCATCTTGTCATTTTGTGCTATTTACATGTCTGTTGGATTTATATTTTATGGTTCTGCAATGTATGCAACCTATTCGGTTCTGTGAACGTCACGCACATTTGTTTTGTTTTGTTTCCAGTTTGTATACAGGAAGAGGCATTCAAATACTTTGCTTGTTTGCCGATTCCGTCACTTTTCCGGTGAATAAATACTGTTAAATCACTTATTGTGGTTTGATTGCTAGACAACTGTCAGATGGTGCCGTCAGTAATCAAAATCCGCCTTCAAACTATTCATCAGAGCTTGTGGATACCACAACGAAGATGCTGTTCATTATCTTTTTACATGTTAGTTATATATACAACTCTTAGAAATAATACATTTTTCTATGCAAATGGTCATAACCTCCAAACTGTGTTATACGGAACACCTCAAGAATCTAATAATGTCAATATTAACATAATTAAGTCCCTACATCAATATATCAATAAATCCAACCGCTTTGAAAATCATTCTAAATTATCTAAATAAATATAATGGAACGAGACTGCAACAAATTATCAATTAACACTCATGTACGTATATCTATAGTTTGATTGTCTTGATTTTTCTTTTGTTGTTAACATGTTACCAGCTCTTGTGAATTTGTTTATGTTTTATGTAGTGGTGAGGCATTCACATAAGCAGAGTTTTGCTTGTTTGCCAAACCACATTCTTATTGAATAAAAATATGTTTAAACCATTAATCAGAGCACATAAATATAAAGGCACATAGACATAGACTTATTGAGAGACATTGGTTTAGTTTGTTATGCCATATTTGTGAACACTCAGTCTGATGTAGTTATTCACAGGTAGAGAGGATATACAAATAAAACAATCTAGACATGGTACAATAATGATGAAACATTATTACTTCTGCTTGGTATATCATCACAATATTTAGTTGAATGGAATATACTTGCAGTTAACTGTTTCAACTGCTTTTGTCACTCAAAAACCAACTTCAGTGGTACACAAGCATAAACAGTAATGGCATTTAGAATTTACAAATAACATGTCTTTGATTGTCAATACAATGCTAAACGCTAATTAGTTTATTGCCCCCCAATTTGCGGACCCAAAAGGAGGTTACTTAATTACTTCTCCAAAGAATCTCCCCGAGGCAATGTAAAGTCAACGAACCGTAACTACATTGTAAATTGCCGAGAATACACTTAACTGGTAACTCACAAGCTGATGACTTGGTGTCTTCCTAGGAAGCAGACATTTAGAATTACAGTAAAAATACTTTGCTATTTGAGGGATGACGACTTGATTTGTTTTAACGGATAAACTTCCTGGGTTATACCAAATGCTGAACTACCTAACGAAATACGAGCTACAAATGTGTTTAACTCGTGTTTTATAGTGATATTAATTGAACATGTAATACATACGCATACAAATCATACAATTTTCAAACGAACTCACATCAAATTTACAAATTTGTATTGAAAATTAGCTAATTATTAGATTTTCAACTAAACAGTTTTGAATTTTGATTTATTTACATTAATTAAGTGAACATCTTTTCAAACGTTTATCATCCATTGATTATTTGGATTGTTTGAATATAATATAATGAGTAATTGAATTCCAACTCAGCCATTTGGGTATTCATGTATACAGCTGCGTTCCGAGTATTTTCTCCTCCCTGTGTATCTTAGAGGAAATACAGTATAAATCGACGTTCTTTGAACCATAAATAACATAAATACACTCACCACATTCAAGGACATTCTTAATCGTCTATGCATGAGTAAAACTACCATTCTTGATTGTATCCTGTGATCGTCACGGCAGTGGGCATCTTTATGAAATGGGGTAATGAGAAGACGGAAGGGGTCAAATTGTGAGAATTCAAATTTCATTACAATGCATACAACATGTCGCAGTACGTAATAGGTATTATAATACCTTAATGTAATGGCAAACAATTTGATCTATGTTCATAGGCGTGGTATACATATTCACAAAGGTTTCTCAAGAGTATTTTATTATTGGTAGTTAACCGTGATTTCAGTTTTTGCTTGTTAGGATATACCGGTTGTAAATATTTTAATCTAAGACATTTGTAAACATTACATATAAATAAGAATCTTCAATGAACTGTAAATTAAAAGATGTTTTTCGTCCATCTCAGATAAATTGTTGATTTAAACATTGTCATAAATATGTAAACAGTGTGCTAAATACATATGGCAGAATTGTATCGATATGGCTGAAGCGATGATCGGAAGAATAGTATCAGGAAAAAAGTAACAGGAAAAAAGTAACGGGAAAAAGTATAAGTTTGTTTGTTTTTTTTATCGTGAGGTTTATCACAGTATGACACAATATACAAACAGATCATTTATTTATTTGTTTGTACATGCAACTGTGCACATGTGACCTTCATGGCACACTTTCTTTCTATTACCTCCATACTGAAGATCTGATAGATTTGAACATTATAGTGCACATTATATATCATAAATGATGAAACCAGTATCTCTAAGCTTGTTAAAAATTGTTTATTAGTTATCCCGTTTTAAGGGGTTAAGTTTTGATAGGTAATTATCAAGTAAGTGAGTGAGGCCAGTGTGGTAGTAAATGAGTGAGGCCAGTCCAAATGATCAATTAAGGGAGAGTATTCTGTCGATATAATTGAGCAGGTGAGAAGGAAACAGTTAATACCAATGTAATTGTGTTGTTTTAAGTAACAAGTTACCTTTGATGTTAATGTGATGACACTTGTTACTTAAAACAACATAATTACATTGGTATCAACTTTTCCTTCCTGTACCTTTGATGTTAAATGTGATGTTATGCGTGATAATCCTCTTCAATGACAAGATTATCAACACTAATCCTGATATAATTCAAACTCAATATAATTCCTACTAAAGTGTTTCTTTATGTAAGAAATGTTACTTTTTTTCATGTTACTTTTTTCCTGTTACCTTCTTCCTGTTACTTTTTTTCCTGTTACTTTTTTTCCTGTTACTTTTTTCCCTACATTCGGTGCTATTTTGTATTCAATGACCAGTCCATTGTTTGTGTGAACCCAATGACCTGTGACTTGTATCAAGTGTCAAATATTCATGTTACTGTTTTACAACTTTGTATTATGATAATATGTTTTTTATACAAATGCCATCTTGGTGTATGTATATGTGTTTAAACATATTTCTTTCGCCATAAATTACAAGACGAAGGCAATTGGCCAGCAAGCGCAGCTTATATCATTTATTATATTATATTATTTAACGTTTTTGTTACACGCTAAATAGCTTATTGAGCAAGTAAGTGATACTAGTGTTTTCTGATTCAATCCTGTTTGTCGTTTCAAATTGTACATGGTTTAAACATTCATTAAATGAATTAGATTTGGTGAACAAGCTGTGTAGCTTATATTAACACCGCTCCCATACAACATATGATGACAGAATGAAATACAAATTGTACAAATTCAGATTGAAAACCCTATAATGCATATGATTTAAATATTATTTGATCTAAGGAAAATACATATAGCACGCAATCAGTTTGACAAAGTATAATGACGAAGGGGTTATGGAGTAGGCTTCAATTGTCTGTATAAACGCTTCTCTTAAATCAAAATTAAAACGCATCATATAGAAATACATTTAAAAAAACTCACATAAAAACCGCGTGAAAAAAGTATGTGGTACTGAAGTTTATGAAAAACGGTTAGTATCATTTATGAAATAAAATAATGTGTATGGTTGTGGGTATCCGAATGAAGGAAACAAGTTTTTTTTAATATAAGTTAACAATAAGAAAACGGCATTGACTTGAGTCATTGCTGATAGCACTATTAGAAACATGGATTAATCTATAATTAATCTTCTGGGAATGAATACAATACACATGTTTTTTATGTATGTTTTAAGGTATTGTCATAACTAACTATGTCTGTGACAAGGGCAAAATTTGGAATACAAGGCTGGGTGGATGTGCGTGTGCGGGGGGGGGGGGGGGGGGGGGGGGGGGGGGTCATCCAGATCTTCATGTCAAGGTTTACAACTCTCATTACGTCATTAGTGTAGCAATAGCTCTATGATCTTTATGGCCGCCAAGCGGTAACACTTATTATCCGGCTCCAGTCAGTTTAATGACACAGGTGCACGGATGCTATTGTCTCTATAACAGGAAATGTTAATATACATCTGTGGGTCTGTGACTGGATTACATAATGTTTTTGCATTGGACGGTTAATGAGAGGACTTGGTGACACTACACTGTTATACCTACCCTCATTGGTCAAATGTCAGCATAAAACACAGACATCATTTGGTCACAGCGTCATTCTCTGCTCTGATAAAGCGCCATCACCTGGACGGTTTCTTAGTGAGAAAATCAACACTGCTTCCAAGTTCAACTTCCTTATTCAAGAAGAGACAAGTTCCAACTATCGTAGAGGTGAGTATTTTGATTATCTCATTTATGTTAGCCATATTTCCGCTGATTTATAATATAATGTTGATAATGCAATTTATCTGTCAAATTCCTTCTGTTCAGATTAAGAATTCATGTATTTCTAATGTCATTTAAACTTAAATCAATATGATCATTTTAGAAACACCCAATGACAAATCGCAAGGGATATCCATCATTTCGTAACTTAAATTAGATTAATGTGAAAGTGAATTAAAAGTGTCTCCATAAACAACTGTATTTTTACCATCTCCAAATATTTTGACCAAATATGAATACTTGTACTCCATGTTAACATTTATCCTTTACATGAATAGCAAAGCCATTAAAGAAATAGAAATAAAAAAGTATCAATATACACCCTTGTTTAACTCCTTTCTGTATTTTGTTTTGGATAATAATTAAGATTTGACACATGCTCACTTTTATATTTCTAGTATTTCTATTTAAGTACTTATACCACTTGCGTATTGAAGATTCCATAATTTATCCCTTCGAGTCATAATTCTTTAGCTTTAGTCACATTCCGCCCTTCACGTGAATTTCTGTGGAGTATAATTTATAGAACAAAAATCATCAATAGTTCACTCTCCCCAAAACGCAAAGCTTATTGATAACTAATATACCAAGAACTCAAATGCACAGCTTTCTAATATCGATGTGACATGTGAATATTTTAAAAGAAAATTACTGAGTACAGTGTGTCCAAGCTTATGAACCTGGAAGACTAAAAGATCGTTAAATAATTGTGAACAATTTCGTTTAATTTATCATGATAATGAACATGTTAGTGTGATAACTGAATATAGCAATCGAATATGAATATATGCCTATTATCTATGTTTTTTAGTAATACAATTAATGTGTTTTTAACATATTGTGAAAGGGATTGGCCATAAAGCTTACAACGCTTATGCTAAGGCCGCTTCCTTGAACTTAATATCAATACATGTTAATACATACAAAAGAGTAAATATAAATATGCGACATGGTTTTCGTTTCTACCAGCATCATGACATATCAACCAACGTAATAGCAAGGCACGTATATATTAAGCACATATAATTAATGTCATTTCAATATTATCTGAAATTCTTAGTGATATCTTTACAATATCTTGCCAATTTTCATCAAAAGTTTCGTTGTGGTCCAATGGTAGATTCATGTAGATACTCTTTTCACGAAAAATTCAACCCCTGTACTTTCCTATACTGGAGAAACTGAAACACTTGAGCATGAATTATCTTATTTCACAATTAACAACCACGTTCAATATGGGGCCCCCCCCCCCCCCCCCCCCCCCCCCCCCCCCCCCCCCCCCCCCATCTTAATATAGATGTTTAAAAATGTCTATTGGGGAATCCAAAAGCAAATATATATATATATACATCACATTTTTTATAATCACTAAAGAATTGATTAACAAAACAAGATTCTAAATTAGTGTGCATCAATATTATAAATATTTATTTGGAAGTATTTTGAAAGTGCTGTTAGGATCCTATTAGATTCACATGATAACAATTGTATACCAGGAGAGGGCTTACAAGAAGGAAGTGAAACTGATCTTCTGTAGCATCACACTACTAAAGATTCTATAATGTTGTTTTTGTACTTGTAAATTCAGAGTTAAACATCTTGGCAAATGACTGGAATATTTCAAAATTAAATGTAAATTTTTTGGTAAAATATACATGCACATGAAGCAACAAGCTTTAAATAAGTTTTACTATCAAATATTGATAGAACAATACTTTGAGCAGAAGGTGTCGGTAGAATATCATTAGCTGCTATATTTGGGTATATTTTGATACTAAATTTAGTTTTTCTTAGTAGCCTAATGTAGAGGTTGTGGCACACAATTTATCCATCCTTACTTGAGGAGGTGTCTTGCATAGAGGTTGACCTTCTCTAGTGAAAATAACTAGGTCCACATCGTGACATTTGGAGAGTTTAGCAATTAACAACGGATGCAGTGAAAATTAGATAATCCTTAGTTTTTATGGATTAATCAGGATAATAGGTCAACCGAAGGTACAGACGACGGATGTGTCGACCCTTTTTAATTTAAAATAAGACAATAACGTTTGACTCATCCTGTATTATGCTTAATATTTAGCATCGTATTCACCGTATCACATGATCCCAATGAACAAAAAATGCATAGCATACCTTAAAATAATACATATCATAATATTGCCACATCATTCATAAGATTATAATCCATTTCAGTGAAAAGTATTCAGTTTTATCTTACGGGTCTACTATATAGGAATACTCTATTGTACTATACTAACCTTGAAAGTATCTTACAGTTAATTGGTCAATTTTGAGCTGCAGCCCATTTCATTATAAGGCACACCTAGCAACATGACAATATTCATGTCATGTCATACAAATGTTATTTTCATCTTTCTGTCACATTGATCTTGTATCCAGCTTTTTGAAATATATGTATACAGGAGCGGCATTGAAATAAGCCCTCGGCCTGTTTCGCCAATCTTATTTTCAAGTTTATGAATGAAAATACGTTTAAACCATATAGGAATACTAAATAGTTTACTTGTATTAATACAAATTAGAGCCTGTAGATAGTTCTAATCAGTGGGTAGCAAGACTCCCAATTTGGCAGTAAGGGGTGAAATATTATGGCCTTCTAATAAAACCCTAAGAAATGCATCGAAATTGTTCGTTTCTGGCAAAGAATTTATCCAGTAAACGAAAAACAGGCCCATTTTCTTCTTTCTTTTGTTCAACTATCATCTACCTGAAATGGGGAACGTTTACTCACTCACTCAAAATAGGCAACAATCGGCATTTTACAAGTGATCTTTTAAAGCTTTCCTGTGATAAATTTCGAGCTTTTACAATTTCTACGATGTCGGAACAACTTGCCCTTATTTTTAGATGTGAAGAGTTTACTCATGTTTTAGCCAAAACCTGCAAAAACATTTTAGAACATAGGCGCTTTTTGCTGTACAGATAATTTTATGGTTTTTTATATAAATAATGTATAATGTTATAATAATGTATTATTTTTTAAGTGTATGTATAGTGCTCACTTTACAGATTGTCTTTTATGTGTTTTATCATAACTCATAAATCGCTTGGCGGTTGGTCGCTTTTATATATGGTATATTTTATGTATGTATATTTGTGCGAGTGAGATGTAAATAAACATATCTGTCTGTCTGTCTGGCATATCACGCGCCAAGCGCTCAACGGATTATCAGATTACAGCTTAGTTAAAATCACACTCAACATCAAAGCATACCGCTTGTAAACATTGTGTGCATATGAAAAGTTAGAAGGTCCATGTCCAATGCATAGTATATTCTTTTTGAATTCTTTATGAACCTTAAGTCGGTGGTTACATAAAGCATTAATTATACATGATACAGGTGGACGGGTTTGACAATTCCGATGAGGACCACATGATAAACATACATACATAGATAAAGACAATGCACATCGTTATTATTTCATGTGAACATTTTTTATATTACCTGCCTGTACCAAATATTTACCAAGAGTACACAACTGTTTGACATTAGACTAAATAGCTGGATTAATTTTAACACTGATGGGTTGTTCAAGTAACATGGGTTAATATATGTCTCACATGTACATATAAAGGACTAAAACTCATGTGAAACTCATCTTCGAGATCAGAATTACAATTGATAAAATTTCATTACCACCAATATGTTTGTATCTTCCACAGTCGTTATACACATGAGCTGACAAAAAAAATTTAGATGAATATTCTCAACATGTATATGTTATTGGAATGGATGTTGTTAAATGATACTTCAGGATACCAGAGTCTATAATATGCTTATAAATAAAACATTTCATTTCATACACATAATGTAGATATCTGACTAAATATAAATCGAACGGCTTGGTCATTAATTCATCGCTTGATTACAGGTAAACAATTCTTGTTTATACAATATTTCTGCAAAACCAATATATGTCAAGATTGTTTTAACCTGATAAGCCAAATTCTTCACTGAACGTGATTCCGCTTCACAATAAATATATTCATAGCAGTCCCTTACAATACAGTTATTTGTTGCCAATAGTTATTGCCAATATTTACCACGTTAAATATTCTTTTAAATCGAGTTCAGCATAAATCATAGCACTACATGCTGATTTCTTAAACCTAATAACCTTTTACAAAAGTCTAAATGTAATTTTCCGTTATTATCACCCTTGTGTGAACCCCCTACCTCAGATGCATAACATAAAATACTACCAATAGTAGTATGCTGATACTGATAACATAGTTTCAGTATTAAGAGATTTGATATTACTATAGTCAGTACTTCTCGATTAAATAACACACTTTACGTTTTACATAATGTGACTCCAACAACATAGTAAATGGCTCATGCAAGCCTCGAACAAATCCAAATGTAACTTAATAACCCAGTAATCCAATGTAACATAAGGATAGACTGCCCCTTGCATAAAACTCATACTATAATTATATTTATTTCTAAACCATTTTTAAGTACTGACCATCCTAACTACTGATCCTAGCACACGGTATATTGAAATATATATATAATTCAGGAACAACCAACCATAATTTCCCCACACCCTATTTTGCCATCTTATACCAACTTAAAGAGGTTATATCGCATCTCTACGGATTCAAAAACATGTATTAAATCAACAACTGTACAATATAGCTGTTCCTTGTCAGTACAATAATCAATCAATAATCAATAAACGAGGCTCAAACATCAACTGATTCGGACGAAAACCAAACTAAGCCTTTGAATAGTATATACATTTTCGGCACAATGAAAGAGTATGTGATTCTGGTCAGACAGAAAGTTATTCTTCATGTATCACTTCAACATGAATATACAGTACACTCCTGGTTATAATGCCACCGTTTCGCATATAGCACCAATCCAGGGTGCCATTTTTAACCAAGTAGAACATTTGGGGACACGTTTGTTTTGTGTTTAGTTTAATTTTTCCCTCATGTACAATGTTAAATATACTTGGAAAAATTAAGGCTAATTCTTTATTTTGCATGGGTGATATTGTGACATATATTCTTAAGTCCTTGCCACATAAGCAATGTCAATGACATCTACATTGAAACACTGCCGAAGCAGAAGTTCTGAAATGGAATTGAACAACTTGAGATACAATAATTTCTGAACAGTATCTGTCCAATACATGTTAGTTGAAATTGCATTGTCTTTATAATCAACAATATGATTAAGATAATCTAGTTAGTAATCAACCCTGATCGACTGGATAATCCTAGCATAATAAGTTGGAATAATACGCAAAATAGCATCGGTTTGTCATGAAAATGAAAATGTTATTTTATTGTATTCTATGAAAGGAATATAACTTTATTTAGGCAGCGGCAGCCTCCCGCTATAGAAATAGTGCTCTTTAACCTTTTATGCATGATGTTTTTCTGTAAAATGAATATAACATTAGTTAGGCAGCGGCAGCCTCCCGCTATAGAAATAGTGCTCTTTAACCTTTTATGAATGTTTTTTTTTTCTGTAAAATGAATATAACATTAGTTAGGCAGCGGCAGCCTCCCGCTATAGAAATAGTGCTCTTAACATTTATGCATACTTGTATTCTGTTAAAATGAATATAACATTAGTTAGGCAGCGGCAGCCTCCCGCTATAGAAATATTGCTCTTTAACCTTTTATGAATTTTTTTTCTCTGTAAAATGAATATAACATTAGTTAGGCAGCGGCAGCCTCCCGCTATAGAAATAGTGCTCTTAACATTTATGCATGCTGTTATTCTGTAAAAGGAATATAATTTCATTTAGGCAGCGGCAGCCTCCCGCTATAGAAATAGTGCTCTTTAACCTTTTATGCATGATGTTTTTCTGTAAAATGAATATAACATTAGTTAGGCAGCGGCAGCCTCCCGCTATAGAAATAGTGCTCTTTAACCTTTTATGAATGTTTTTTTCTGTAAAATGAATATAACATTAGTTAGGCAGCGGCAGCCTCCCGCTATAAAAATAGTGCTCTTAACATTTATGCATACTTGTATTCTGTTAAAATGAATATAACATTAGTTAGGCAGCGGCAGCCTCCCGCTATAGAAATAGTGCTCTTTAACCTTTTATGCATGATGTTTTTCTGTAAAATGAATATAACATTAGTTAGGCAGCGGCAGCCTCCCGCTATAGAAATAGTGCTCTTTAACCTTTTATGAATGTTTTTTTTTCTGTAAAATGAATATAACATTAGTTAGGCAGCGGCAGCCTCCCGCTATAGAAATAGTGCTCTTAACATTTATGCATACTTGTATTCTGTTAAAATGAATATAACATTAGTTAGGCAGCGGCAGCCTCCCGCTATAGAAATAGTGCTCTTTAACCTTTTATGAATGTTTTTTTCTGTAAAATGAATATAACATTAGTTAGGCAGCGGCAGCCTCCCGCTATAGAAATAGTGCTCTTAACATTTATGCATACTTGTATTCTGTTAAAATGAATATAACATTAGTTAGGCAGCGGCAGCCTCCCGCTATAGAAATAGTGCTCTTTAACCTTTTATGCATGATGTTTTTCTGTAAAATGAATATAACATTAGTTAGGCAGCGGCAGCCTCCCGCTATAGAAATAGTGCTCTTTAACCTTTTATGAATGGTTTTTTCTGTAAAATGAATATAACATTAGTTAGGCAGCGGCAGCCTCCCGCTATAGAAATAGTGCTCTTAACATTTATGCATACTTGTATTCTGTTAAAATGAATATAACATTAGTTAGGCAGCGGCAGCCTCCCGCTATAGAAATAGTGCTCTTTAACCTTTTATGCATGATGTTTTTCTGTAAAATGAATATAACATTAGTTAGGCAGCGGCAGCCTCCCGCTATAGAAATATTGCTCTTTAACCTTTTATGAATGGTTTTTTCTGTAAAATGAATATAACATTAGTTAGGCAGCGGCAGCCTCCCGCTATAGAAATAGTGCTCTTTTCATTTATGCATACTTGTATTCTGTTAAAAGGAATATAACATTAGTTAGGCAGCGGCAGCCTCCCGCTATAGAAATAGTTCTCTTTAACATTGATGGATACTTGTATTCTGTTAAAAGGAATATAACATTAGTTAGACAGCGCAAGGCCCCTGCTAAAGACATAGTGCACTTTAACATTTTATGCATGTTATTTTTCTGTTAAAAGAAAAGAACCTTTGATAGACAGCGGCAGCCCCTGGTTACAGTGCTATTTAACATATAAACGTGCATTCTGTAAAAGAATGTAATATGGTATGAGTATATTCTGACCATTTGAATGAGACAATTAGTACTCTTTTAGAACTTACTTTTTTCTTTGAAATCTCAATTCATAATGGTTATTACTTTGTTTTCAGGTCCATCATTATGAATATCTTCGACAAAAGAAAGAGGTGCGCAGACTGTGGTGATTCATTTGCCAATCTGACAAGCTCCAAAAGACACAAACTTCACTGCTCCGAGAGACTCAATGAACCAGAGAACACAACTGAAGTCAGCGATAGCAGTGATGACGAGGAGGTCTATCTCAACGAAGACAACATCAGTGATCAGTTTCCAACCACCAACTCAACAAGAATCTCCACCTCAGGAAAACGAGTGTTTGAAGCCCGTCGTGAAATCTCTTGTGCTCTGGACTTGTCTATTCCTCTGTTTATGGCAATCGGTTTTTTTCATTTCCTCCAGTGCAATAACTCTACTGTTGCAATATTTCCATGCTGTGTTAACTGTAGCTGCTGAACACTTCAAGGCTTTATCTGTCGTTTTGCCTCTTTTTCCGAGTAGCATGTATCTCCTTCGCAAGCTGCTAAGGATTGACCGAAATAACTTTACACACTATGTTGTTTGTCCCTCGTGTTTTAATATTTATCTTTATTCGGACTGCTTCATAGTTGTGGATGGAGAACCTACTAGTAAGAATTGTCCATTTGTATCCCAGCCAAACCACCCAATGCGGCACCATCGCAGACCTTGTGGAGCAAAGCTTCTTCAATCAGTTATTCTTCCATCCGGCAAGAAAAAGCTGATACCGTTTAAGAACTACTTTTACAAGCCCCTCAAGGACTCTTTTATAGAATTAATATCTAGAAACGGATTTCAGGAGAAGTGCAATCATTGGAGAGATAGGAAAGATGACGGGACAACTCTTCGAGACGTGTATGATGGCGACATCTGGAAGAACTTTCAAAATGGAACCTTCTTCTCAAAGGAGAAGAACTTTGGACTGATGCTCAACTTGGATTGGTTTCAGCCCTTCAAACATACGCGATATTCTGTTGGAGTTCTGTACATGGTTATCCTGAATCTTCCAAGGCACGAACGTTTTAAGCGCGAGAACATTATCATTGTATCTGTTATACCACACATGAAGAAGGAGCCACCAACCAACACATTCGTAAAACCACGTGTTGATGACTTGCTCTGCGCTTGGAATGATGGCTTTTCTGTCAAGTTGGGAATTCTATCAAGCACATTTCGACTTGCTCTTATCTTGATAGGCTGTGACATTCCTGCTTGCCGAAAACTGTGTGGTTTCCTTGGCCATTCAGCGGTTCAAGGTTGTTCTCGCTGTAAAAAATCATTCCCAGGTGGGATCGGTAGCCGTGATTACAGTGGTTTTGATAGGAGCACTTGGCAGTCTAGAACATCAATCAATCATACAAGAGAAATTCGCGAAATTACTCGATGCAATACAAAACAGGCTCGTGAAACTTTAGAATCTCGATATGGAACCAGATACTCTGTGTTGAGTGAGTTGCCCTATATGGACTTAATCAGAATGTCTACGATAGACCCTATGCACAATCTATTCCTTGGCACCTCGAAACACCTGCTACATGTATGGCGAGATACTGGCGTGCTCTCAGAGAAGGATTTTAACAAGATTCAGGATAGAGTTGACTCGATTGAGTGTCCCAGTGACATAGGTCGCATCCCAAATAAAATCTCGTCAGGGTTTTCTGGTTTTACAGCAGACCAATTTAAAAACTGGACTTTGTTGTTTTCAATTTATGCATTAAAGGGTATTATTGGCGAAGAACATTTGGAATGTTGGAGGTCATTTGTAATGGCCTGTCGTCTTCTGTGCTGCCGTTCTCTTACTCGTTCAGACATTAAAATGGCTGATTGCTTACTAATGAGATTTTGCTCTGGTTTTGAACGCCTTTACGGGAAAAGTCGTGTTACACCAAACATGCATTTACATGGACACCTGGCAGAATGTATTCTTGATTTCGGTCCTGTGTATTCATTCTGGCTTTTCAGTTTTGAACGGTGTAATGGAATTCTAGGAAATATGCCTACCAACAAAAAAGACATTGAATTGCAGTTGATGCGACAATTTATCTGCCATTCGCATTTGTTAGGTCTTACATCAGCTGACGAATTTGAAATTTCTCAGACACTCCAGCCACTTTTCAGTCGCCTGACATGTGGTGCACAAGTTGGAACATTAGCCACCGTGAATGAATCTGATGATCATGAACTGAAAAAGATGTCATCACGATTGAATCCTCTACAAGTGTTCAATTGGACTGATATTGAACTATATCATTACCCAAACTACAAGATATTAGGCATAAATGACATTGACCAGATCTACCTGTCGGCAATGTACAAAACTCTGTATGAATGTGACAATGTACGTTTGGTGCCAGCTTTCAAAGAGATAAAGACAATCCACCTTGGGAATCAGTTATTAGGGTCAGCTAAAGGAAGCAGCCAGAGATCATCCTACATAAGTGCATACTGGACTGGTGATGAGGGTCAAATCAGCTGGGATATCCGCCCAAGACCGGGACAGATTCAACGTTTCCTTCAGCATACAGTCATTGTTGAGAACATTGAAAAGTCCCACCTGTTAGCAGAGGTCAGGTGGTTGACACGACTGCCAGACAGTGAACGTTATCACTGTGGTCGGCCGCTTGAAGCTTGGCATCCAACCTGTACTGTTGACAAAGGTCCCTCAACTTTTATGCCTGTGCAGCGCATAAAATCAAAGGTGGTAAAAATGCATGGACATGTGGGGCATCGACGTGTGTTGTTTGTGTGTTCACGAGACCGATTTGTATCCGTGTAGATATTTTTACTCTTCTGTGCCCTTGGGATTTGCATGTGAATGAACACAAAATACAAAAGACATTCAAAATGGATAGAATTGAAATAATCTGTACTTGTTGCATCATATCCATCAGTGTATTTCATACCTTTATCGGACTTAGTTAGTTTTTGTCTGAAATATGTCTATTGATTTTATTGTATCTAGTGTATATTGAAATCAAACCAAATTGTAAATAGTTGTTGTAAAAAATTAATACGTTGCCAAGTGAAAGAACCGAATGAAATGCAAAATTTTTAATTTGTGTTTGTTGTTTTTTAAGGAACTTGATTAATTGATTCACATTCGGTATAATAAACTTATTTATTATATGACGAGCAGTGAAATACTGGGATGTATCAGTGAAATAACCTGTCTATCAAGCTACAGTGAAAATAACTTATATTTATAATAATAACTTATAGAACGGTGACTGATATAATTTGACGTCATACAACAACATATTTGGATTATGACGTCACAGTGTTACTGTGGTGACGGGCTGTTCCTTGCGGCTGCTTTCGGACGTAATTACATGGATATATTTGCCGATGGGTACAATGAGCTGAGTGCGAGTGTAAAAATTACTTTGATATGCTGCAATCCCCCAAGCAGTCACATCTCATATTTGACACACGAAATACATGAGATAAATAATACTTGAAATGGATGTATACTCCTTCACACGCACAATTGTTTGCCCATACTGAACAAAAAACATAATCAAATCACATAAGCTCAACTTACTTCTAGTAAAGGCATCATAATGAATACAAGATTACACAAAAAGTCTCCAACACAACATTATTTAGATTACTCATGTATGGAAACCAAACAATGTACATTCGTTTTATTGATTGATAACTATTACTTAGCCATTGGTAATCTTTCCGTAAGAATGTTGGTTTAAATTATGTTTACATTATTTATAATCATTTTATGTCGATAAAAGATCAAATTAATTTTGACTTAATATGATATTTACAAATATTAAATCTCGATTAAGAATAATCTTTACAAACATTTAATGAAAATTGATGATATTTAAAAACATTTAATTTCGATTAAAGGTGATATTTACAAACATTTAATCTGGATTAAATATGATATTTACAAACATTTAATCTCGATTAGATAGGTTATTTACAAAACTTTACAAAACTTTACAAATATTTACAAATATTTACTCCGAATTAAATATGAGTAAAGATGACATTTAATCTGGATTAAATAGAATTAAAGATGATATTTACTCTGGAATTAAATAGGAGTAAAGGTGTAAATATCATCTGTTTTCCCATTGTTAATCAAACATTTTCTTTCAATCATATTTGATTCATTATTAGTAGTTTCATTTTTATCTAGTTTTAATTTCTTTAGAATAGTTAAAGAAGCTTTAATACCTTCATAAGTTTACTTTTTTTTGCGATCTCCTTTTGGAGGCCTTTTATTAATATTATCATATTGCATAACCTTTATCACTTTAGACAATAAGACAGCCGCTGTTAAACGGATTTAGTTTCCTCTGTAACTTTTGCTTTGTATTAAATCACCATGATGCCCAGATCTTAGTTTGTGTTTTCTGTTCCTCCAAGTGTAAGTACATATTATTTATCATCTTTCTTTGTGCCTTTTTGTGTCTTGGTAATTAAATATTAGTTATGGTAAGTTCTGATTTACATCGATTTAGAATTGTAAACCCAACAAGTCAAAACACAAAGTCGTAATATTTGGCTATTTTGGTCAAACTTTTAATTTGTTTTATTACCATGGAGTTGTACCCCTTGACAGCACAACACCACCACAAAGGTAGCATCCAAACAATATTTCAAATGTCCAAGTCATATTTTCCGGACCAACAGACTCAACCATCAAGGTTTTGGTGTGGGAAGAACAGTACAGACTCAACCATCAAGGTCTTGGTGTGGGTAGAACAGTACAGACTCAACCATCAAGGTCTTGGTGTGGGTAGAACAGTACAGACTCAACCATCAAGGTCTTGGTGTGGGTAGAACAACAGTACAGACTCAACCATCAAGGTCTTGGTGTGGGTAGAACAGTACAGACTCAACCATCAAGGTCTTGGTGTGGGTAGAACAGTACAGACTCAACCATCAAGGTCTTGGTGTGGGTAGAACAGTACAGACTCAACCATCAAGGTCTTGGTGTGAGTAGAACAGTACAGACTCAACCATCAATGTCTTGGTGTGGGTAGAACAGTACAGGCTCAATCATCAAGGTTGTGTTGTGGGTAGAACAGTACAGACTCACCCTTCAATGTCTTGCTGTGGGTAGAACAGTACAGACTCAAACATCAAGGTCTTGGTGTGGGTAGAACAGTACAGGCTCAACCATCAAGGTCTTGGTGTGGGTAGAACAGTACAGACTCAACCAACAAGGTCTTGGTGTGGGTAGAACAGTACAGACTCAACCATCAAGGTCTTGGTGTGGGTAGAACAGTACAGACTCAACCATCAAGGTCTTGGTGTGGGTAGAACAACAGTACAGGCTCTTCTGCTTCAACTACTGATGAACATGCTCGTTAGGGCTTCTCATGTTCATCAGTTTCATGAATAGCGAAGAACTTGCCCATGTATCAGACGAGTATATGAGCTCTATATCAGACTCAGCTATCATCATCAGTTGTTTTCTTATTAGTTTATTATGATATGTGTATTTCAAAAGGAAGTGTTAATCATGATACACTGTTTCGAAGTCTAGATATTGAAAAGCAGGTGGACATTAATTTTGTGTACGAAAAGTGTCACAGCACAAAGGTATAGAAGTAAAACATGAACAAATGTAATGTCATATATAGCTTATTTTGTGTGCCATAATCTATACAACACGTTCACAATGATCAATACATATGTGCCATAGGCAACCATTATATTATTTAATCTAATTGACCTGTTATGGGGCTTAAATTTGGAGCATCTTTTATTCCAGTTTGATTCCAGAGTTAAACAGTTGGCTCTAAACATCCAATAAGACCTATCACACTTTCGACATGAATATTATGAATTTTTAGCTCATCACCGTCCGTAAACTTTTCGCTTTTTCGACTTCTTCTCAAGAACCACTGGGTCTAGGTAGCTGTGGCCTCAAATAAGGGCCTCACAGCCCATTACCTAAAATCCTGTTTTCATCTGCTTCTCCGGAACAAAAAGACCTAGAAGGCTGTAATAGTGTGTGCAAACTTTTTAGCCAATTGCGATTCTAACTTGTAAATTTGGTGACCTTGTGACCCCAAATATGGGCCACAGCCTAAAATAAACCTTTGAAATTGAATTTTGAACTGATATTTTATCGCACTTCAATTTAACCCTAATAAAATACCTGAGGGAGAGTCATCTCATCTTTTAGATATGTGAGTCCTAACTTGGGTTTGAGAAATGCAGAATTGAGAAAAAAATTAACTTTGCAGTTAATCCTATTCAGTAGGAATGTGAAATATATGTCGACTTAAGATTATAATCTACATTGTGGAAATGTTTATCAAATTGATGTAATCAATGTGAATTGAGAACTATTGAATAGCCTATGAACTGAATATTGTGACAAGCCACAAAGGAATAAATTGAAGAGGAGTTAAGAATTCTTTTATTTTACGTGAGATATGTGAACTGCATATGACTGGTATTGAAATGATAAGATAAGACTATTTTCATCTTCTTCTCCAGAACAAAAAGACCTAGAAGGCTGTAATATTGTGTGCAAACTCTTTAGCCAATGGGGATTCTAACTTGTAAATTTGGGAGACCCGGTGACCCCACATATGGGCCAAAGCATAAAAAACCTTTGAAATTGAATTTTGAACTGATATTTTATGGTACTTCAATCATTATTTAGTTTATCACTAATAGTAAAATAACTGAGGGAGAGTCGTCTCATCTTTTAGATATATATGTGAGTCCTAACTTGGGTTTGAGAAATGCAGAAATTGAGAAAAAAGTAACAATACATACAATATAAAAAATGATAAAAACAAAACCTACTGTTATTAGTATTAGCAACCATCATCAAAATGTATGTTATTGTGTATTGTTTATGAATTTAATTCATGTATTGTTATATTGTATTGTGCTATCCAAGACGAATTTCCTATCTGGTATAATAAAGTGAGGTTTTTTTCTTATCTTGTCAGTATTTGTTTAACCCTAATGGAGGTAGCTAGTTAAAAACATAATTGTTTTTAAGAAGTTACAAACTCCTTCGTTTTATGTTTTATGACTCAATTTTAAATTCTTTCGACACAACCTTCTGTACCATACTCTGTATGGCTGTTTGACTGTACCGTCAACATTTCAGATGCTCTTTCAATTCTAACAATGTTATTGAATAATGCTGTTTAATTCTTAATAAATATCTGAGAGAGCACCTGAAATGTTGACTGTTCTTTATTATTGGGTTCTATTTACGGAAGAAGGTTTAACAGAATGAGAGCTACAATGAAGATAATATACCACAAGGACCATGTAACATTCTTTGAATTGAGGGGAGGGGGAGGCCCACAGCAGGGTATTATCCAGGTTAAGGCCCTCCAAGTTGGATTATTTGCAGCCCATAATTTCTAATACCTTTTGCGTAAGAAAACTTATTCTCAACCTTTCCAAGTTTAAATTTTCACCAAAGAAACTGCGGGATTCGAACCAGAACCACTTGCTTTGTCACCCAAAATTCTACCTTCAGTTCACAGAGGACTTGTTAGCAAGAACGGGTTGACTGTTGACTGTTGAGATTTACTGATATTTTATGTACGCTTTACACTTATATCACCTGCATTTATAACATTTACATAATTGCACTCATATTTGTGCTTGTTTTTCGGTACATATATTATATATAACGCTCTCATTATTCTTGCAATGGTTAATTAACATGTAAGTCTATGGAAAATGCGAGAGCGGGGAAGAACTTTTGGTCCCTGGGTGTAGTCTTTCGGACTACCATTTTTTTCACTCTACTAGCCCAGCTTCTTTTTCACTAGCCATGGGCTAGCGGGCTAGTGCTAGTTTCTAACCCTGAAATACTTTTAGTCACTTTTGTCCACCGTCTGTAGCTTTACCATACCGCACTACCATACAGTATCCTTTGGAAAAAATTTCATCAAGACATAAACTGAATCAACCACCTGAATCTAACTGCATATTTATTATATATGAAATAACAGACATAATGTTCACAATCATTTATTTAAATGTGAGGGATTCTATATGCCTGTCGTCTGCTGACAGTGACAGCTGTCAAAATATCAACTCGTCGGAAAGCTAGGTTAGAAAAGGTTTTTTTAAGACTCTTCACTGAAATAATTGGCGAATATTAGGCTATTCATAAAGTACTCACCATAAGCCCCGAGGTCCATGTCCTCTTCAGGGTCTGACTCGGGCAAGGATATATCTGAATCCGAGTCAGACCCGGATTCCGAAGACTCACTTGTTGTTGTAGACATTTTCATCTGTTGCCGGAAGTCGTCTGACAGATGTCTCGAAAAGTTTGGGCTCATTAATATTCATGAGCTCGTGATCGCTTAATATCTTCAAAATACCTTTGCAATGTCTAAAAATCGCTATGAATAAGTGCATTCTTCATACAGATGCACATTATTAGCTTTGATGTGTCGCATATATTTGCATTCCACGCACCTGTAAAAATATTCTAAATTACGAGAACAATCGAATGTGAACGAGACTTACGTCACGCTAGCTCGTTCCTAACGACAATCAACGGTCCCAGACGGCCTCTGTTGATAGACCGAGGTTCCATGTGTTTTTTTACAAAATAAAACCCGGAATATCCCCAACATTATAAGTCCAACTATGAAAACACACAATTATCTTGATAAATTGATTTATTTCAATAATATTCTTCTTCATTTCTTTAGTGATGATAAAATAAACATTATCTAATCAACACGATTGTCTGATGCACATAAATGTACAGTACATGTAACTATAAAAACAAATTATATTAAAATTGTGTTTTATGTTAACTCATTATTTTCTAAGTTTTAAAAGCATACAAATGTAAAACAAAAGATACAATTTACAATTGAATTTAGCTTATGATCGTAAATTTTAGGCCTATATGTACATTAGTATGCAAATAACGTAATGAAACATGTAGGCCCTACTGTTCGTAAATTCCACATATGTCAAAATGATACGACAATTAACATATTAATACAAGTCAAAACATTTTATTTTGAGTAAGGTTAGTACATAAATAACCAAAGGATGCTGGAAATAATTTTCTTATTGATGTAATAGTTATTAGGAAAGCACAACGACGGCCCTAAACGTGTGTACATCCGTGTCATAGCGACCGCCATTTTGCTGAGTACAAGACCCTAGCGTCTATGGATTGCTGATGTTTGATTGCATTAACAAATCACAACGATTATGAAGAGGCGTAAATTATAAAAGATATGAAAGGTTAGGTAACTTACTGTCTTTGTTTCTTTTTCGGAGCGATGTCATTCGATAAAAAGCCGTTTTTCGACTCTGTGTTTAGACGGTATCACGATTTCTGTGATCGCTTTACATTTGGCAACCGTTTGAATGAGTTTACGTGACCGATTTATGTTACGTGCTAACAATATAGTTGTTAAAACTATTATCTAAACATGTCCAAGTATGGACAGTTAACTAAGGAAAAATGTTCAGTCAATTGATTTGATTGATTCCAACCATAGGGTCTGTTTTGTAATTTTTCCGTTGGTAGTACATTTCAACAGTAAACCTAAAACTTCCAATATGGCGGCCAATATACTTTCTTTGAAGTAATTAAGGTTTTGAAAAAATGCTATAACTCAGTCGAAAATGATCCAATTACATCGATGTTGGTACCAAATTAATGCTTAATATTTTTTCAATGACAGTGCTCACATTATTCATTAAATCATACATTAATTAAATATATATATTACTCTAAATAGGGTATGTCATGGGATGTACATTTATGTACACCTTGGCACCTCAACAGCGTTTCGTGTATGCACATATGTGTACAGATCGGCACTAAGGGGGTTAACAAAGATTCTACCATGACATTGCTGGATACTCGATTCTGATTGGTTCTCCAGAAAAATCCAGCGTGATCAATTCGTGATTGAACCTCCTCTGATTTTAGAGCCGCTTCACCGCGTATTGACGCATCTTCTTTGTGACGTCACAATCTATCCGAACAAACAGCCGATTTTAAAATGTGCTCTACTCAAAATAACCATTCTCTTCCCACAGAGGTTAGTCCCTACAGTTTTCCGGTTCTACCCTCTGTTACATTACGCTTGAAATCGGGAGCGGGAAGGGAGTGTCCTGATTGGTTGCAATTGAATCTAGTTGTGCAATCAGCGACACCGTTGTAAAAGTGACATTTGCCAATGACACGTCATAATGATAAAATAAACGTAAGGCCAACGTTTTCTCGTTTTCCTGTGTTTTCTGTGTTTTCCTCGAACTATGCTATTTGATTTTGTGAAAACTATTGATCATAAACATAATTATAAATAAAGAAGACCAAATCAGAGACAAATACCAAAAACAGTTCATTTGCGTTATTTACATCAGACATATTCAAATGACATATGCTAATGAGCAAGACCCTTCAGAGTAAAATGCCTCGATCTATGAAGTTACCCTGTCGACATGGCCAGATAAAGAATAGTTTTCATTGGTTAAGAACCAGGGATACGGTATGAGATGTCTCTTTCCACCGCTAGGGGACTTAGGTTCTGCTCTCAATTTCAAGCGTAATGTAACAGAGGATAGAACCGGAAAACTGTAGGGACTTACCTCTTTGGGAAGAGAATGTGTGGAACCGGGAAACTGTAGGGACTAACCTCTGTGGGAAGAGAATGAAAATAACTGATACTAATCAAATCAATCTTTCCTGTAGCGTGTTTTAGAGCTACGGGAAAGATTGATTAGCAAGAAAAACTTCGTCAGTATGAAGAAATATCCAAATAGCGACAGTTATGCAGTTGAGAAAGCGAGCAAACGCAATGACGCAATGAAAACCGAGCGTAACGTTTTGATTCAAAATAAGAAATACATACGTCATATACGCGTTCGGTTTCAATTTTAAATTTACTCGCTATCAATCCAGTATAACATGTCTCTGATTTTCAAACACAGTAGGTTTATCTCCTAAGTAAGCTATCGTCGGAGGAGTTTACAGCAACGTTACGTCACCATGATGTCATAGGACTCTGTGAGACATGGACAAATGAGGACAGTTGTATTGATGCAGACAAGTATCATGCCTTTAAGTTTCACAGAAAGTTCAAACACAAAAAGGCTAAACGAAACAGTGGAGGTAGTGTCATTTATGTTAAAAACAGTATTAAAAATGCGCGGGTTGGTAACCAAGTTGATTTTGTTGTGAACGATGGCGTAGACATAAACGTGGACCAGACAACGTACATACCAGATGAACATTCTGACAGGAGCTTCCGTGATAACACAGTGAATGGTTTTGCAACTCAACTATTGGATATGTGTAAGGCATCCGGTTTGCGTATTGGGAATGGTAGTGAACGGCGATGCTAGTGGCTCATACACGTTTTACAATAGGAATGGTAGTTCTGTTATTGACTACCTTCTTCTTCATGAATCTGGGATGGAATGTGTCAGTGATTTTACCGTTAATAATTTCACCTCTTAGTTTCACCGTAACTGGAAACCGTCGAGCTGAGAATATGAATACAAGTCAAGGTCAGCGGACGGTACACTATAAATGGGATGAAGTAAATTTATACAGAGAGCCATTCAGGCAAGCAGTGAAAACAGAATTACCAAACCTGATTGAAGCAGCTACTTGCAAAGATGTTGATAAAGCAGTGGAGAGTTACAGTGATATCATATACAACTGTGCTGAACGGATGACAAAACGAGTATACACCACGAATAGCACTACTATAAATGATTCTGGTAATGCAAAGTGGTTCAATGGTGAATGCAGGACAGCCAAATCTTACTACATACGTGCCTTAAATGTATTCAGTGATAACCCAACACCGGAAAACAGGGTAGCTCTGTGTACTAACAATTAGCGTGTATTACGTAATGCCAGAAGAAATCACAGACGAATCGTGAGTAAAGAAATAGAGAAATTAAAGACTTCAAATCCCAGAGAGTTCTGGAAATATTTCAAACAGAAGAAAGGCGCGGATTTCCGAGAGCACTTTGAGAATCTTAGTGCTTATGAAGCCATGGAGTGTGACGACGTGAATGACTTACAAAATGGTGAAACTTTGATCGCGAGATACAAGAGGGGAGATTCAAACTGCTATGAAAAAAACTGAAACCAAAAAAATCATACTCAAGTGATAATTTATTAAATGAGTACTTCATTAGCGCTGGGGATATATTACTGGAAAGCACGACAACTCTGTTTAACAATATATTGAATACTGGTCATTTCCCTGCAAAATGGAGTGAAGGAGTTATCGTTCCTATCTACAAGAAAGGGGGAAGAGGTGATGCAAATAATTATAGGAGGATAACGTTGAATAGCTGTTTTTCTAAAATATTCACCTCTGTGCTAAATAACAGACTTTCACAATGGTCGGATACAAATAACATCATATGAATAATATCATATCAGACGTACAGTTAGCCTATAAATCTGGATACACCACGATTGATGCATTGTTTATGTTGAATTCACTTATCGTAAAGTATCTTAACCAGAAAAAGAGATTCTACGCTTCATTCGTTGACCTGTCTAAATCATTTGACACCATACAAAGAAATTCACTGATGTTCAAGTTACTCAGATTCGGTGTTCGAGGAAAGATGATTACAGTCATACAATCAATGTACAGTCAGGTGAAATCGTGCGTGAAGCTTAACGGAAAACTGTCGACGTTGTTCAACGGTGATATTTGTATAAAACAGGGCGAGGTTCTGTCACTTATTCTCTTCTCAGTGTATATAGAGGACTTGGAATCAGCCTTGAAAGAAGGTATGGATAATGGTGTGCTATTAGAATACATACAGATCATGATTATTCTCATGATTCGCAGACGATATGGTCCTACTTTCTGAAACACCAGAAGGTATCCAAACATCGCTGGACATATTGTACGAGTACTGCAATACCTGGGGTCTAAATGTGAATATTAACAAAACAAAGGTGATGGTATTTCGAAACGGTGGAAAGCTAAAAGCCGAGGAGGTGTGGTCATGTGGTGAGAGTGAACTAGAAGTGGTAGATCATTTAAACTATCTTGGAAATGTTATTAATTATAACGGCTCATTAACTCTGTCGACAAAGACATTGGCTGGCAAAGGTTTAACAGCAATGGCTGTGCTATTAAAACATCTTAAAATCCTCGACTTCACCCCTAAGACCAAGTGTCAGTTGTTTGACGCATTTGTGTCATCTACAATGAACTATGGATGTGAAATTTGGGGTAATATCCAAGCCAAGCAAATTGAGAGAATACATCTCATGTTCTTGAAGAGGATCCCAAATGTACATAAAAAAAGATATTCCCTCTACATCAACAGATGCGTCCGCATTATATCCTACTGGTTAAAAGTACAGAATTCTCCTAACTGTATCTAGAAGATACTATATAAACTATCAATCACAGAAAGTATCAGTAATTGTAATACGTGGGCGACAAATGTCAAGAAAGTACTGAGTGAAAATGTATGTCTGAGGAAACCCCACTGTGTCAATCATAATACCTTTTTAACTGTATTTAAACAAAGACTAATTGATGCCTTTACACACAAATGGAGAAGTGAGATCGAGAACAGCAGCAAGATGACTCTCTACAAGTTAATCAATACTGATCTGCAATATGAGCCATATCTGGATATCGTCTGTTCAAAACCCTACACAACCTTCAAACGCAAGGCATAACTCTTGCCAGTCTATACATGACTGGCTGATTTAAGCCTTGCGGTATTTCCCTCGCTTTGTTGTGCCTAGATAGGTAATCGCTGCACAAGAAATGCATAGTGGGCCTGGTTTTCTAAGCACAGATTTCTTAAAGTAACACTGCAAGGCTTAAAACAGCCAGTAATGTAGCCTGGCAAGAGTTATGCCTTGCATTGGGAAGTTGAACCCTACAAGGCAGTTCTCTGTAAATTAAGAACATCGAGTCATCAGTTACAAATTGAAATAGGCAGATATTCGAATACACCAAGGAGCGAAGGATTCTGTGATTAGTGTCTAAATGCCCTTAAAGTGTATGAAATCGAAGACGAGTACCACTTTTTGTTGCAGTGTCCCTTGTACCACAGTGAACTACTTTCATTAAATCCTACTGCTGGAGGCGACCAAGTGTATACAAGGTTACAAGGTTATTGAACTACTTACAAATCATAAAAAGTATCATGTTATTAATATTAGTAAGTATATCAACTCCTGTATTGAAAAACGTAGTATGCATTTATATAAGTCTGTTCTTCCCCTTTGTCGTGTACCCACACCCTAAGTGAAATCTGTATCTGCCGATGAGGGGTCTTAAAGGCCCAAGTCGTTAATAAAGATCTTCTGTCTGTCTGTCTGTTTGTCTGATAAATATTGTGTAACAGTGTGATTGTTGTCTTCTACCCCACCCATTGCCCTATATGCAAATTGTAAAGAATCAATCACATGACTGACTTCACTAAGTAATACATTCTTAATTATACGTTCTAGGCTTCCATGTAGTCTGTAGTCATTGTTTTTTTATGCCTATGTTTCTTTAAAATCTAGCGCCTTTCTGTCTTGACATAAAAAAATTGCATATTTCAATATAAATTTCAACATAATAGATTTAAAACTATATCTTTACTGCAGAAAATATCAATTACTAATGCCATTTGGATTGATAAAATTTTCAAGGTTGAGCTGCTTTGATAAAAATTTTAGTGGTAGTCCAGGCTTCTATTTTACTAGAGTTATCTCCCATGTAAAGTTCAAATATGGCGTCAAAAAGCAAACTCTCTGAGGGCAAAAATGTTGTTATTGCGAAAACTCCGTATGAATTGCAGAAAATGAAACTGGATAAACTCATGAAAAATCCCGTATGTATTTTATGCATGTTTAATTTGAAAGAGCACACTATGGGTCTGCTTAGTATCGAATAACAGTTTAATAACGAGAGCACCGATACTGCCCAACTAGACCGAAACCTCTGTCGTGTCGAATGCTCTATCTCACACAGCGAGCCGCATACTAACGACCTGCTATCCAGTGGGGTTGGAGGTAGAGACTCTCGACCTACTGCCCAACCACTGATTTGTGACTGAATTACTAGGCTAATATCGAGTTATCGACTAATTTTTGTAAAATAAAGATAAAATATCACCAGTGTTAAAACTGTTATTTGTGATGTGTAAATTGACCTCAATATTCTCGGGTCCTTTTTTGTTTCACATAATCAAAGCTAAAAATAACAAAATAAATTTGAAATAATGACTTATTAACTCCCTCAAATGGGTGATTGTTTCATTAACAACATAACGAAAAACTGACATCATTATTTGTATATTTACAGACGTAATGGAGTTACATATTTTGTTCTGCAGTGGAGTGACATGTAGAAACATCATTGAAATTATTTATCAATATCACTCATCAGACCCAACCTTAAAAACCTATTTTCATCTTCTTCTCCAGTACCAAAAGGTCTAGAGAGCTGAAATGTTGTATGCATACTCCTGGTTCAATGGAGATTGTTAATTGTAAATTTGGTGACCCCAAATAGGCTAAGGGTCACAGGGGTCGCGGCTAAGGATCACAGGAGTCACGACCTAAAAGACCTATTTTCATCTTTTTCTCAAGTACTTAAATGCTTGAAATTTCTTATACCTGTGATAAATTCTCCTAGAAAATTGACATTTTGACATTAATTTAGTTTATTGTTTAAAGCCTGCTGAGCTACAGAGCCAATGGCTCTATTTTTTAATGGTTTACTTAAGGATGTTAGCTCCTCAAATTTCAGGGATGCATCCAGGCTGCAGGATTACGGGATACTCGCACTTTTGTACTTACTCCCGCAAATTTAAAATTATGCGCGCCAAATTTCACGCAAATAAAGTTGAGTTGGCGCACTTTGAGAAACTTCTGCGAAATAATTTTCCATTAAACATGTTTTAAAAGATACATGATGTACAACTATCCAGTCAACAATTAAATTCTGTAGCTAAATAAGAGGAATATTTACACAAAAGTAGCAAGGAAGATACCCGGAAGCAGTTTGCCAAGACAACTTGATAATAAACTGATCTGATTGGTCAGTTTCTGTGGCAGATCTCTCACTAAAAAACGGTCACAGTTTATGAAATATCTAAGAACAAACTTTATCACTACTTACATCCACTGGATATAACACAGAAACTATGTCAATGATTGTTATATGATGATTTATTAAACAGTAATATTTCGTTTTGAAAACCGTAGTTTAGCGAGTCGATATTAATAATCAAAGAGGACGGTTCCAAATGTTTTTTCGAATGCTTTCTCATAAGAGACGTCACGTGACCTCAATTCCTGGAATGCTGCGTTCGTGTGCAGTGTTTCTTGAAACATAAACTAATAAACTTTCGTGAATTATTATTAACTCAAGCTCAACTTTTGTGACAGATACCAATATATTTCGATCATTGGTTTAACTTTAATAATTGATAGATATGATACGTTAAAATAGTTGATATTTGTCAATGAAACTTATTTGTTTTCAAAAACATATACTTTGGAACAATCGACCAAACACACCATTTTGAAAGCATCGCACGTTTAGAACACACATTGTCGACTGATCAGCAGCTGGCGATTTTATTTCAACATGAATTATAAGATAAATAGTTGCGTTTATGGTTAATAATTTCAGCGTTTAAAACCTCCGGCTAACGCCGTCGGTTTTAAACTAAATTTGCGGGTGTTGAATAGCAATGAATCCCGGAAATTTTACAAGGGCAACTATATATTGATATTGTAACATGATTGTTAGTTATCGGGCGTTTTGAAACCAACTCTCTTTCAGCGTACCTATCTCTGAGTGGAAAGGACATTGCGACTGTTCCATTTTTGTAAGAGGTGTGGTTGGGTCAAAACAAATGTAAATACTCGGCGTAATATGTACATTAGCAACAATTTACACATAAGCTCAAACAGTGTCACCTCAACTATGTTCACTTCACAATATTCACGGATCCTTTTAGATGGCGATAACATTTATCTATGACATCAACACAGTAAAAGACCTAGGAATAAAAATCTTAAACTTGCCCTAACCCATTGTGACAATGACGCTAGCATTGTGACGTCAAAACGGTTGATCACTATGACGTCATGCCATGGCAACGACATTCGGTAATCAGAGCCGCATGGAAGAAGGCGTCAAACTTGGACAAATCGTACTAGTTAAACACATTTTAGTTACTTGAAACTAATTAATTTTGAGAGTTATTTGTGACCTATACTGCTATACACAAGTTAGAAAATGACAATGCCACCTGTCAAATTTGAATAAGGAGCACATATTCTGAGAAATAGAAAAATCTTGTGAACACGATGTATATGTTCGCGGTGATTCGCCCCAAGTAATTTGCGGGTATTCATTGTCTTTCAACATAGGCAAATCAACCAATCAGAATCAAGGATACACCGAAATCATGTTACAATACATATTGGCCCACTTTTGAAAATCGGTGGGCCAATGGACCCACTTTTGTGAAAAGCTGGATGCATCCCTGAAATTTATAGTATTAAACTTTTTTTCTAACTTATATTTTTTAAAAGATCAAAGTATATGATTGGAAAATCAGCATTAAAAAATAGGCGGTAGTGTGGAATTTTTCGAGATATTATGCCTGTAAAATAGTGGGGTGAAGTACAATTTTAACATGGGAGTCTATGGGAAAATGAGAAAAAAAATTCTAGTATTAAACTTTTTTTCCTTTTTTGATATTTTACAAAGTTCATGTTACCCTACCGAAATCGATGAAAATATATATATGGTAGTGTGGGTTTTTTTAAGCTTTGACACAAAATGTACCTGAAAACCCCTTTTTTTAGTCAAATTTAGGCCATTAATGCTGTTTAAGCACTTTTTAGAGGTTCTAAAGTCACATTTTCTTTATTTCATTTGTTTTTTAAAAGTATGTAAATAATGTAGAATATCATGAAGTAAATAAAGATGAGAAAAAATCTTTACTTAATCATATTTCATTTTTGAATTTCAACATGAAGGAGCGGACATCCTTAATAATGCAAACAATTCTATCATTAAGAAAGATAAATATTGATTATTTAAATACCTATCTGTTGTCTAGACCTACTATGCCTACCTCCTAATAGGTATGCTATTTCAACCTTAACACAGCCGACCTTGAACCAGTGGAGAAGGGGTGCGTAAAGTCCCTTATCCAAGGGCGGTAAGTCCCGGTGGTCTCGTGACGTCACTACCTGTCTAGTTCACTCTCCTAAAAGTTGCAGAGCAAGGCAGACGTGTTTTGTTTTTGTTCTGTGACTGGGTATTTAGCGGCTTGTGTTGCTAACCCCCCCCCCCCCCCCCCCTCAAATTTCATATTCCACCAAACAGTTTCATGCATCTAAAGTTCTGCACCCCTCCTTTAGCATTCCTACTTTTCATTGAAAAAAAAACAGACCAACAGCGAGGGTTATAATGAAAATACGTAGAAGACCAATTTGGGACCAATTTTAAAACATACCAATATGTTTCTCTTTGTTTTTTTGTTACAAACCATAAAAGTTCACTATGTTCCGGTTTTCCGTATTTAACATAAAGATAAATAGATTAAGAAATAAAGTGATCAAGTGTCGCCATGATAAGAAACCTGTACTATGTTGTAGGGTAAAGTCAAGAGGTACATGACCATTTATGCCAGTGAAAAATGTGAAAAACCTATACTGAAGTATTATGGTGAAACATTGGAGTTTTATTGATGTAGAAGGAAAACGAAAATACTTATGTGTGACTCTAAGAGACAAATTAACATTGTCTTTTCTCTAAAAGAAAAGCTACAGAAGGTTGAAACTGTTGTAGAAGAAGAAGTTCCTTGTTCATTCAGGAAGAATTATGTTTAATGGTGTTCTAGATGAAATAAAAATAATGTTTATTATACCCCCGCCTTACAGCGTAAGCGGGGGTATATAGCGTTCATTCTTTCCGTCCGTCCGTCCCAAAACTTTGTGCGGAGCAGATCTCCCAAACTATACATGCTAGCATCACCAAACTTCATACACATGTCAACCATGATCCCTAGTTGTGCCTTTTGAGGGTTAGAACTATTTCTGAATTTAATTTTTTCGGTTTCCATCGAAACGTGACTAAAAAATGACTATGAGGAAGTCATTTTGTGCGGAGCAGATCTCCAAAACTATGCATGCTAGCTTCATCAAACTTCATTCACATGTCAACCATGATCCCTAGTTGTGCCTTTTGAGGGTTAGACAATTTCTGAATTTTAATTTTTGCGGTTTCCATGGAAACGTGACTAAAAAGTACTAAAAAGCGACTCTTTGAGGAAGTCATTTTGTGCGGAGCAGATCTCCAAAACTATGCATGCTAGCTTCATCAAACTTGATACACATGTCAAACAGGAACTCTAGTTGTGCCTTTTGAGGGTTAGACCTATATCTGAATTTTATTTTTTGTGGTTTCCATGAAAACGTGACATAAACAGGGACTCTATAGAGAAGTCTTGTTGTCCGGACCATATCTCCCATACTTTGCATGTCAGCTTCACTTAACTTGATACAGAGGTTAACCATGATCCCTAGATGTGTCTTTTGAGGGTCATACCAATATGCAAATGCTATTTGTCCCCCGCCGCAACGCGGAACGGGGGACTATGTATTCAGCGGCGTCCGTCCGTCCGTCCGTACGTCACATTTCTTGTTTACGCGATATCTTATGAAGCGTTGCATCCAAAGTCTTCAAATTTCATGTCTGCCTACATTGTGGGAAGACGCAGACACCAGTCAATTTTGGTGACCTTGGTCATATTTTCAAGGTCACCACGACACTTTGACCACTTTTTGAACTCTTGTTTACGCGATATCTCATGAAGCGTTACATCCAAAGTCTTCAAATTTGGTTTCTGCCTACATTGTGGGAAGACGCAGACACCAGTCACTTTTGGTGACCTTGGCCTTATTTTCAAGGTCACCACGACACTTTCACCACTTTTTGAACTCTTGTTTACGCGATATCTCATGAAGCGTTGCATCCAGAGTCTTCAAATTTGGTTTCTGCCTACATTGTGAGAAGATGCAGACACCAGTCACTTTTGGTGACCTTGGCCTTATTTTCAAGGTCACCACGACACTTTGACCACTCTTTGAACTCTTGTTAAGGCGATATCTCATGAAACATTGCATCCAAAGTCTTCAAATTAGTTTTCAGCCTACATTGGGGAAAGACACAGACACCAGTTTATTTTGGTGACTTTGACCTTATTTTCAAGGTCACCGCAACACTTTGACACTTTGACCACTCTTTGAACTCTTGTTAAGGCGATATCTCATGAAACATTGCATCCAAAGTCTTCAAATTAGTTTTCAGCCTACATTGGGGAAAGACACAGACACCAGTTTATTTTGGTGACCTTGACCTTATTTTCAAGGTCACCGCAACACTTTGAGCACTTTTCTAACTCTTGTTATCACCATTTATTATGACCGGTTGGACCAAATGTTTTCAAATTTGGTGTCAGTCTACATTGGAGGATGACGCAGACGCCAGTCGATTTGGTGACCTTGACCTTATTTTCAAGGTCACTACAACACTTTGACCACTTTTAGAACTCTTATTAACACGATATATCATGAACCAAAGTAGCTCCAATGATGTGTCTTACTAACTCAATGTCACCGGCAGGGGACATTGCCATGTTAGTGGCAAACACTTGTTTTGGATGGTTGCTATGGAAACATGACTTCAACAGTGACTATGTAGAAGTCAGTTTGTCCTAAGCATATCTCCTGTACTACATTTGAAAGCACCACCAAACTTGAAACACATGTCAACCATGATCCCTAGATATGCCTTTTGACAAATGGACCTTAATTATATAGCTTACATCTTCCAATGTTATGTAGAAACATCTAAAGCTATGTGATCCACTTCATCAAACTGTATTGATATGGTAATCAATAGCCACAGATTTATAATTTGCTTATTTGAAACTTCTTTGACCTAAGCGGGAAGCGGGGGTATGTGAGCTTTGCTCGCTTCTACACTTGTTGAATTTGTGGCATATGGGGTGATATTTTTATCATCTTAAGTTTCTTTATACATGTTTTGAAAATCAGACATTTAAATATGCTGTTTTCAGAATAAAGAGGTTGTCATTCCTGACAAATCAAAAGACTGGAACCCACGTGGACCCCAAGAGTTTATCAGAAATGTCTGGGGTAGGTGATCTTTCACATTACATTCTAAAAATCATAATATTAAAGTGTTAGAAGAAATATAAATTATTTGAAGCTGAAAAACATTTTACTCATTAAAATTATCATAAGCTTCAATAAGTACTTTTAAGTAGTAGATGAAACATAACATGCAAAGATATTTGGAAGATAAATGGTTCTAGTTGTTCAATTTTGGGGATTTATCTTAAGTAAACAAATCTGAGCAAATAAAACCTCTAGCTGACATCAATTTGGCTATGTTTATGATTAATTCTGGAAATTGAACAAATAAAACTATTGATTGTAAACAAACAGCGAGTGTTGAGGTTTGTGTGCATGTTTGAGTGATGTTGCTTGACCCATGAAATTGCAGAAAACGCTCACTATTGGTCATCAAATTCACTATTACAATCAAAAGTTCACCTTCGCCTTCTCTAAATCTCTTTGTATTGCATACTTGCTGTATGTTTATTTGAATTAAGACTTGAAGCACAGTAATAGCCATTTTATTAGTTTTCTGAATTATCAAGCATATTGGGGTTAATAGAGAAAATATAATATTATAGTGTTTATCTATTGCAGGTTCCAGCGCGGGTGCTGGAAGCGGAGATTTCCATGTGTATCGAGGTGTCCGCAGGAGAGAGTATGCCAGACAGAAGTTCATCACTGAGAAAGCAAAGAAGGTAAGTGTGAATACAGGTTCACGGTTGTTAGGGTCTAAAACATTCTGATCAACTACAGATGAAAAGAAGCTGAATGATTGAGTACTAATTCTTTCATATTTCATAGGGGAACTCAATAGCCAATGAAGTATGTGAAACATTACAAATATACAGCTTTTCAGTACCATTTCATTCTTGCAGTGTTCAATGTTTTGTACAATAAAAGCCATAGTTCAACCAATTTTGTAATTTGAGTACAAATATGATAGTTAGGCAAACTTTCCTGAAAACATCTCATTACAATATTTTATGGTTTATTGCCAGTGCTCCAACTTCCCAACGCAAGGCATATCTCTTGCCAGTCTCCAGTACTGGCTGATTGAAGCCTTGCAGTATTTCCCTCACTTTACTGTGCTTCGATAGTGTATCGCCGCACCTGAAATGCATAGTGGGCTCTGATTTCCTAGCACCAAAACCACAAGGAAATAAGGCAAGGCTTAAAACAGCCAGTAATGGAGACTAGCAAGAGTTTTGCCTTGCATTGGGAAGTTGCCAGAGCTCATGAAAGCCAAATAATAACGCGTTTCATCAATTTCTTCTATTTATCTGTTCAGTGACAAGAGTTATTTCCCTTTGCCCAGAAACGCACCAAGATTGTGAATGAAGTAACTGGTTAACAGAACAATAATGAAAAAATGACACAATTGAACAAGATGAAGTGCATTTCAGGAATTATTTAATAATTTTCCTTATAACAAAATATGAGCTGACAACTGCCATGATATAAGTGAAATAAGTGTTTATCCCCATGATGCTCTCCTCACCTCAACTCAACTCAGCTCAAACACTGTTGAAATGTCCGAAGGTCCCCCTGACTTAAAAGGAGGGTTCTATCGGAGTATTTTTTGTGGAAACGAAATTCGAGACGATATTCCTGTTTACGCATATATGTTATTAATACATGTTTAAAACACAGTCAAATTGAAATATACTAATGAAGATAATATTTTGATGACTTTATATTTCACAACTTGATATACACAAGCCACTAGCTGATCCAGGGGTCCGGACCCCCCCCCCCCCTTCAAAAATGTTTTGCATTGGCTGGTATGGGGAAAAAATTGTGGACCCCCCCTTTTCAATTGGTGGACCCCCCCCCCCCCCCCCCCCCCCCTTTCAAAATTCCTGGATCCGCCACTGCAAGCGCACATTTGTTGAAAAATTAAACAATGAGAACTGAAGCCATTCATCAGCTCTGTGAGTGGGAAAAACTTGACTAGAGCATAATAGTAAAGTGCCAAGTGTTTGTTAGTTTTATGATATGTTACGTGTTACGATGTGATTGCACTATCAGTGTATGTCTTAAACTATTAAAAAGTTTTAAAATTAGGTACAATATAGCATGTTTTCATTCCACGTAATGCAAAACATCCTAGATGGCGACAGAACCCTCCCTTTAAGTCAAGAAATATCCTATACCTAGATATGGGCTGACATCAAAGTCAGTATTGTGCGTTAATTCATATCATTCTGTTAATTCTAACAGGAGGCCCAAGATGAAGAATACGAAAGGAAAGTTGTTGAAAACAAGAAAGCTGCAGAAGATAGAACTTCTAAGAAAAGGGCGAAACGGTTGGTGTTATAATCTGTAATATAGACTGTAAGCATAGCCAATGTTATACATTATCAAGTTTCTACTTGTGTAATTGATTTCATGTTTTTCATAGATTGATTGTTCAACTCTGCTGTTTTAGTTTTAACAACTTTATTTTGAATTTAAAATTTTCTTTGCTCCAGATTGAAGAAAAAAGCAAAGCAAAAAGGGAAGAAACCTAAACTTGACAAAAAGAAAGGTAAACTTATTTGTAATGTTCTGTTTCGATTTGAGATATATATATTAAACTATGATTTCTGTTCCATGTATCTGAGAAGAGAAATTTATCAAGAAAGGGGAAATTTATCAGCTCTAAAGACATAGCTGTTAACTATCCAACACAAATAATTTTATTTAGCCTGTTTTGTTCGTACAATCATTAAACAAATAGGGATGATGAGAGAATTTGATGTTGGTTTAAATTAATATTGACTTGTGAATGTTAAACATTTTGTGATGTATGATGCCATGATCTTCACATTTGTTCCATATTGTATTATAGAGAAAATCAGAGAAATTTGGGTGAGTGAGTGAGTTTTTGTTTAACGCCGCTTGGGCAATATGACAGCCATTTGCGGTGACAGGGACGTTTGAAATGACCTTTGTAAACAGCAAATAATTTGTTGATTTTCTGGGTCATCTTCTGATATTCTGTATCTTTTGCAGTAGAGTCTGAGGAGTCAGAGGAGGAGGAGAGTGAGAACGAAGAAGAAGAGGAGAACGGCGACAATGAGAGGAAAGATGATGACAATGAGAAGAAAAATGACAACAAGGATGTTGACAATGAAAGGAAAGATGTCGATGAGACAGTTAAACTCAAAGTGGAGAAAAATGTTAACAATGAGAAAGTTAATGTTAAAATGGAAGAAAATGTTAACATTGAGAGAGTTCATGTCAAAATGGAGGAAAATGTTAACATTGAGAAAGTTAATGTCAAAATGGAGGAAAATGTTAACAATGAAAAAGCCAGTACCAAAAGTGAAAATGATGAAGACAGGTGAGGAACAAGTTATGGGAAAAACTAAAACTAATCTCAAGAAAAAGGATCAATTTGGACTGTGTTTTGCTAAAATGAGATGATAGTGGGTAAGAACAAGATGGTATCGGTTCAGTTTGATTGTAAACCAGTCCTACATTTACAAAATAGTTATTTACATGATTTAACTTCATATTGTTTTTAGTTAAATATAAGGATTTACGTTGTCCATGTTAGTAATACAAAAACTTTAAAGGGGCAGTAGCACGTTTTTTCGCTCAAATAAGTTGATGAAATGTATTTGAAAAAAACTTTCACCAATAGTAAAACATCATTCTCTCTTCGGAAAATAAAGTTTAAAATGAGTGTACATGTTTCGATAAAGCCATGGGAATCCTTTTTGTAATACAAAATAATAAATTGCAATTTTTGCTTTATACGCAACACAGTTTTTACCACTACAGATAATTGGTTTGTGTAATAAGATGTTTTACCCTCTAAAGTTAATTTAAATGACATAAACTATCATTATAAATGGGAAATTTGAAAAAATAAATTTTTGCAAAAAAACGTGCTACTGCCCCTTTAAACACACAGGTGCCAGAATAGATGTAATGATGATAAGCACTGCATTAGGTAACTAATATTTATATTGCCACAGGTAACCTGTTTTAACATTGAGTGTTTGCAAACATCCTGGGATGTTACATATCATCAAACACAGGGTTAAATTGAATCCTGCAACTTCCAAACGCAAGGCATTAACTCTTGCCAGTCTGCATTACTGGCTGATTTAACCCTTGCGGTATTTCCCTCGCTTTGTTGTGTCAAGATAGTGAATCGCTGCACTAGAAATGCATAGCGGGCCTGGATTTCTAAACACAGATTTCTTAAGGAAATACTGCAAGACCTTAATCAGCCAGTAGTGGACACTGGCAAGAGTTATCCCTTGCATTGGGAAGTTGTGAATCCTGTGAAATACTACTGTCTTGTACTACATCATGAAAGTTTGAGTCAAGTCAAGAAGTTTTGTCTTGCGAAAACAAAAAGTATATTGTATATGTATATTATTTTCCTGTCTGTACAAATTGATCAGAAATGAATGGTGTTCATTGTACATATGTCATTAAATCATTAAAAAATAAAGTTTGTCATGGAAAGTCTGTTTATTGGCATCTATCAGTACTATCACTAGTCTCCATTATATTCCACCACATGAATCAGGGGCAGAATAGCAGAAAGGGTATAATACCGTATTGGATTCAACTTCAGATCGAGATGTCCTGTGTTTGAATCCCAGTTGGAGAACCAGATATCCCTCTGCTAAGCACAGTGGTAGCAGTTGATGTTATAACCCCTGGTTCATTACTTCAAGTTGTGGTCCGCACTTATCATAGAGACAAATAGTGTTACAGGTGTCCCGCTTCAACATACGACCAGTTTTGCTATGTATATCATTGAATGATATTAAATTTGTCGCTAAACACCAGATCATCAGCTTTATAGTTCTATATGATTTGTTTACACTTGACAGTACTAAAGTATCCTCTTGTAAACGAAGTCAAAACAGGATTATGTTTTTAGAATAGTTCAAACCAGAGCAAGATATTTTGGAACTAATAGTATTATACTAACTTCATAGTTTTTTTGTCAATCTCATTAAAATCAGATTGTAATGAAGCATATATGGGCAACGTAGTGGAACTTCCATTACAATCTGATTTTATTGAGATTGAGAATGATACATTCTGTTAAATACTCCTAAATTTCAAGATATCTACACATAATGTGAAAGGTGGGTAGGTAGTTTTCTGTAGAGAGGTGAGAGGGAGAATTCATATTTATATTAACGTCTCATTTTCTGTAAAAAAAAGTCTGTGTTTTCTGATGTTTCCTAGTTAATGCTGATTGGCACAAGAAGTTACTTATTAGAACAAATACCAGAACATAATTAATCCATAGGTCTATAATGACTCCTGAATAAATAGAGTTTAAGTGTATGTCAATTATGTACAGTGCATGGCGGATCCAGTAATTTTGAAACAGGGGGGTCCACAAATGAAAAAGAGGGTCCACATTTAAGCTCATCAGGCCCGATGGGCGCATGGCATGGCATGGGTCAATCTACTTCTCCAGTCCCAATGACTCTCGACAGCTGGAATTTTATGTACAGACTCCTTGGATGAAGGGGGATTCTAAATTGTAGATTTGGTGACCCTGTGACCCCAAATGTGGGTCATAGGGGTCATGATCTTAAAAGCTATTTTCATATTTTCTCCAATCCCAATGACTCTCGAGGGAGAAGAAATTTTAAGTACAGAAGTATGTAATAAATGTTGATATTTGCAGAATACAAATAAGAACGAAAACAATAAAATGTAAAAGTCTACAATATCTATAGTGAATCGGGATTAATGTGTAACCAATTTTGATAATAGATTTAAATTTTATGACTTGGCAATTTATTAAGTGATATCCTAATCTTTTCTTTAGAGATAATGAATAACATTATTCCTGATGAGCGTCAGAGCCAATGACTCTATTTTTTCTCTCTCCCATACCCGCCAATGCTAAATTGTTTGAAAAGGAGGGTCCAGACTCCCTGGATCCCCACTTATCTCAGTCTCAAGGGCGAGTAACTCTTACCCACATTTCAACTCATTTTAGCGCCAGATGGACTCATGTCACCTCTAAACTTGTTTTCAATTTCAACTCAAGAACTGCTGCACTAGGCGATTAACATTTGAAGATTTTATCCTTAAAACATTTAGCCTGATAGTTATTTTCCAAAACCAATTGACATAAGGCTTGAGAAAACAGGTACACCCTATGTCATAAATATGGTTTAGACCCTCAAGCTTTCTTTTGCTTATATTTTGCTTAGAAGCTTGGAAGCTGAGGTTCACATGTTGGATTATCGGGGGATTCGCTTTGTAAGATGGACAATAAGATTTGTAAATGTAGTTGTCTTACTCCCGAATGTATGGTCGTAATGGAAAGTGTCCACATGAGTCATATTTGAGTTGTCATGTCTATAGCAATTATCAGAGTTATTACAATGTCAACTATACAAGGAAGATTTCGCATGTATACATTATTCCCCTCTCCTATGTATTTGTTATCAAATAATTCAATCCGGTTTATCTGTGTCTCGACGTATTAATCATGCATTGCATCGCTAACACGCCATATTCTCAGTTACTTTCAATACCATTTAGAGCTCTTGAAGGAATTGTTCAATAATATATAAGCTGTGACAGCGTGTGTTATAATGCACAATAAAGATACTTCATACGTAACTTTACTGTAGAATATCTTGGCTATTTACGATGGTCTACCATCACCTATATATTCACATGATAAAACGATAGTCTCTGTAAAAAAAAGAAAAGTCAATAAACACCTTAATTAGTTCGTTAGCGAGATGAGAGATTAATCAATACTCAACAATCACGATATAAATAAAACATCACAGTCGTCTCCAGATCGAAACGTAAGCAGCAGACCGAGATGGGCAACACTCTCGTTGCTAGGCGACCATCAGAGCCAACGGTTCCATTTCGGATTTTACCTGTCTGCTAATTAATGAACCTTCATCTGTAGTGGTGGAAAATTGATTACGTGGTTCTTTAGAATATTTAATGCCGTGGCTTTGCTTTCGAAGTCTTTGTAATGAGACACGAACCAATTATTGATAAGATATCTATAGATAGATAGTTGAGTCTAACCTTACCGAGATTCATTGTAATAAATGAAGCACTGACATATTCAGTTCAAAGGCGCTGTAGCAAATTTTTGCAAAAAATATTTTCTCAAATTTGTCATTTATCATTAAAGGTTATACAATATAGTGTTACGTTATAGGGTAAAATATTTCATTACACGATCCGATAAGCCGTATCCATAGAAAACGGTTATCCGCAATGAAAGAAAATGGCTCGAAAGTGGTGTTGGACCCTTCAGTGTGAGAGGAAGATTTGTAGGTTTCGTGCGAATTTTAGAGTTTAAAATCTCCATGTTTACTTTCAGAAACATTTTAAAAGTAACAGTATACCAAAGCATTTTAATTAATAACTGGGGGTTTTCTTTGTGCATATGCATAATATATGCGTCCTATATATTTCCTGATATGTGAGTCAACGTTTAAAACATATTTCTCCAGTTTCTATCTTAAATTCGTCTATTGAACCTCCCGCGAAAGTTCGTACAAAAACATAACCTATTATAAAATATTTGGCGGAGGAAACTCCTTGTAGATAATATTGAAAAGAAACATCTTGGAACAAAAACAAATTGTGTCTGCACCAAGTCAACACTGTCCCGAGTTCAGGCGACTCCGGGTGTTGTCCGAGCCTCGGGTCAGTTTACCCGATATAAAATCTACAAGAAAGAAACATAACGAGGGTAAATTATAATTATAAGAAGGTGTATACACAATATTTACCTATCAAGGTTAATATCATATTTAATTATGGATTGGGCTCAGAGCTTAACGTTTGCCTATTAAAAATAAATTTCTAAAATTCATGGAATCGGGTAGTAGGCTATTGAGATAAACATATAGGCCTACATATGTTATAAAGAATGCTTTCTTTGTGTCCTTTTGGACGTGGATTGTTTTAAAATCAGTGACACATACTGGATGACAACCTCGTCCCCAGGGCTAATCGACTATTATTGATAAAGGCAGGACGCAGGAGAGTCGTAGCAGCACTGTGAGGAGTTTGACTGGATGATAGTTAGAATTGAAGCCGAACGCGAACGCTTTTGTGTGTGTCGATTGTGACGTCATTTAATAATGACGCCTCTATGACGTCATAAACTGACAAAATATTCAAATCAGACGAATGAAAGTCATCATGATATTAATTTCTCTTGTTGCAATGTTTCCTTTCGTAACCGGGAAAAGAGATTTGAATGAACATCAAGTCCAATTCGTGGCTGACCATCTGACTCCAAAGGAATGTGACCGACTTATGGCGGCTCTTCATACAAAGTCTTTCCAGGTAGATCCTGGCTACCTGAACTCTGCAGGTCACAGTGACATTCCGTGCATCAAACGTCTGCTCAAATGGAACAAACATATGAAGCACGAGCCTTTCGAAATGTTAACGCTTCGTCTGCGTGAAATCAACAGACCCAGATTGGCTGGCAAACTTTCTCATTCTGTCTTCCAAGAAACTGCTGATGCCATTCATAAATATTTCCTGGACGACCCTTTCAAGGACATGATTCCGGATAAATCTGTTCTTCTTGATGTTTCTGCCACTACAACAGAAGACTACGTATCGATTGACACAGCCGAGCCAATGGGAACGTCAACGTTTGTAGCGAGTGTCGTCTGTGGTTGTGTCTCTTTGATAGTGATCGTCTGCTTGGCAGTAATATTCTGCTGCCCAGGATTTTGCACGAATCTTTTTGAGAGGTTCGCGCCAGTTCGACTTGTCGTCTGCTGTGCCAAATGCTCGGACGAGGTCACGTTCAGATGTCGGCGTTTTCAGAGACATTTCAGTGAGCATGTTTTTGAAGATAAAAGGTCGAGGGAAGAAAAGGAGGTTTTGATATGAATTAATTCAGCGGCAAAGGTCTACTACACATATACTGTATACAGCTGTAATGAAATAAGGACAGGCCTCTGGCTGTTGATGTCGACGTGCTTACTTTTCCTCGTGCATGGCATTGGTGACAAGAACAAATGGAAAACGAGACGCTGCTCTTTGGAATAACGGTAGATGTAGGTGGTTTGGGAGACAAAATAATGCAGTCATTCATCTTCTCGGGGAACTAGTAAGAGGCGGAGATTACTTCATGCATGTCGAGGCATTCCACTTGATAAGTTCTTTACACAGTCAGCCTCGATAGATAAAAATGGACGTTTACATTATGCAAGGTATGAAGAAAAATAAACAGTCAAATGTCAACGTCTCCAAAGTCTGAAATTTTTACTGAGCATATTTTCCTTATAACAAACACAAGGGTCGGAAACAAATCGGGATACGTCAAAGAATAAGTATTGATTTAGCTGTTATTCTTTTCGTTTACAAAGACAGTCACCTAGTAACTTTAGGAGTAAAAAGAAGAAAGCAGATTTTGATTTGGTGAATTCCATTCATACATGAAATTGATTTTTGTTATGATATATAGGCCTACTACACCCTGCTGGACACAATGGATACTCATTTGCTTCAGGAAATTGTGATGGAATATGAAAGATTTAAAATTAGCTTTTTACAAACAATCACTGTGATGCAAATACACGTGTTGTTGAATCGTGAATTTAATATCAATGTCGATGAGCATGTGATATGTAACAACAGACAGGAGGTGAAGATGAAGTTTTGATATAAATGATATTCACCATGCATGCATGACGTAACGGAGTGTATGTGGATTGATTTTAAAAGCTACAGGTTACGATGAAGATGATGCGGGTATTAATTCAGTCTTTATAATGGTCAACCACATTGTTAAGAAGACTGCATAGAACACTCGGCACAGTTAATGGCAGTAAAACATGTGAAATAATAAACAATGCTCAATCGTTGTTTCCTATAGGCAAACTTGAAGAACTAATTTCCATGGCAAAGAAGCATACAAGTCTCTTGCCGAAATGCGAGCTCAAGACTTTTAATTTTAATAATTATCTCAGTGCAACTTCCAAACGCAAGGCATAACTCTTGCCAGTCTGCATTACTGGCTGATTTAAGTCTTGCGGTATTTCCCTCGCTTTGCTGTGCCTAGATAGTGAATCGCTGCACCAGAAATGCATAGCGGGCTTGGATTTCTAAACACAGATTTTTTTAGAAAATACTGCAAGGCCTAAATCAGCCAGTAATGCAGACTGGCAAGAGTTATGCCTTGCATCGGGAAGTGGCATGCAGTTGTGGCAGGGTGAGGTCATAGCGTTCCTACTAGCTTGGACTAGTGGGATGTCCCTTTAGCTCAGTTGGTAGAGCGTCTGACTCTCCCGGGTTCGAATCCCTGTAGATGTTGAAATTTGTATTTTCACTCCTGCTACACAGTGATGAAAACACTGGATTTTCACTGCTTAGCATGTAGCGATGAATTTCAATCCTACCATAGACGATTGCAATATACATAAATTACATTTATCAATAGTTAATTCACTTGTAGGGGAAAACATGTCTTAACTGATAATAAAGTTCTTAGAATTTGTCCATTGAATTAAGAGAAACCATAATGGGGAGGTTTGTTCAAATTGATAAGTCACGGAAGGTTGTTTGGGAAAGTCAACTAGTAATACAAGAAACACGTTAGTCAGTATACATGTACAAGTACTTATCATGATCACCCGAACACGCGGACCTAGAAGAGTACAAGGGCAAATCATTCACTTCTGATGTTGACGAACACATCTCTCACAATTATTCAGTTTGGTTCAAAGTTTGTATCTGTAAATGACAAATTGACAGATTTTTAAAATTTTAAAATGCCTTGATCAATCTTGAATAAATCACTCTAGTTCAAAGTAGGATTTCAAACTATACAAAACAACCAAACCTGTTTATTGTCATGATTCAAACATCAATAAAATCTACAATATTTTTGTTCGAAACCGTTCCTCCAGGATGAATGTTCAGGTTTGAAATTGAAATGGTAAATTCCCGACACAAATTCCCAAAAATGTTTATAAACAGAGAATTTCACCAAGTGTCTGTTGATATCAAATACATCAACGCGAGATGATAAAAGTTATAATATCCGAGATTTGTTGATATGGTTTATATCAAGAGACGCTATAGAGGTTTAGATTTTAATTATCATCCATGTTTATCTCATCAGCAACAATGTGACGTCATGAACGTGTCATGGCGTCAGGTCATTGTTATAGGCAGTCACTGGTGACTGATAACACGTTCCATTGTTATTTTCACTAGTGACTGATAACACAGTTTATGTTCATTGATAGATCCCGGTATTTCACCTGCAATCATCTCGTGAAATATCTACTTTTCTACCTCACTCAATGAGATAAACATGGTATTTGTCAAGGAAAGACATATATCCTCTATCTATTATATGATTGCAGGTGAAATATCGGGATCTATCAATGAAAATACACCGTGTTATCAGTCACTAGTGAAAATAACAATGGAACGTGTTATCAGTCACAATGACCTGACGTCATAAAACAATGCTCCGACGTCATGACACGTTCATGACGTCACATTGTTGCTTAGGCGACAGGCTCATTCTGGAGCCGACTTAACGTAAAGGCAAGTCTATTTCGGTGAATATGCAAAGATTTGGTCATATAATAAATAGAAAATTTGTCTTTTCTTGACAAATACCATGTTTATCTCATCTCGTGAGGTAATCAATGAAAAGCCAAATATCCTATATTCAGACACGAGTGTCGTAAACATAGTATGGCATGGACACGAATATAATATTCTGTTTATTACCGAAGTCATGAAATTAATGAAATACGGTAAAATCACATCCTGGCGACCCGCCGTCGCTGCATTTAGAACGCCACGTCATAGACGAAACGTGACGTCATAGCATTGTGTATGACGTCACGTCACCATGACAAAGTGATATGTTGCCCTAGGGCATCGTATGGAAAATATGAACCCCGATATGTTTGCCCTCGTAGGTAATAAATAGAGGATATTATATGAATGTCTATGTCATACTATGTTTACGACATGAGTGCCTGAATATTAGTATTTCCCGAGCGAGAGCGAGGGATATACCGATATTCAGGCACGAGTGTCGTAAACACAGTATGGCATAGACACGAATATAATATTCTGTTTATTACCGAAGTCGTGAAATTAATGAAAACACTTTCAACCATAGGCTGGTGACCCGCCGTCGCGCATTTAGAACGCAACGTCATAGCAAAACGTGACGTCATATCATTGTTTATGACGTCACGTCACCATGACAAAGTGATATGTTGCCCTAGGGCATCATATGAAAAATATGAACCCCGATATGATTGCCCTCGTAGGTAATAAACGGGGTTATGAAATGCCGTCAAGCAAGGCGGATATTGAAGCGCTAACATATTTCAAATCAATATTAAATGTTGTGATTTAAATAATGTAGATAATTACATCATTTGAAAATATCTCGTAGAAATAATCTCGATAGAAAACACTCAATTGCAATGGTATGGCCTCATTTAGGTCACTGCTGAAAAAGCTATAAATGACAGTTTTAGATATGTTCATTGTTTTTGCTGATAATTGTTGAATAATTATTTAGAATGATAAATAAAATCTCACCCTCGTGTCTTCTGATATCAAACAGGCCTATATCAACACTAGTTGATTAAAGTAAAACATTTGTAACTTCAATCAACTTATGTTGGTATATTTAGTATCAGAAGACACTTGGTGAGATAAATATAACCATTATGACTAGAAGTAAATAAACTGCCAGTCTGTCTACAGCTAGACATGTTTCAAGAGTATTATTAACATGGCTGCTATACTTAATTTGATAGGCGTTCAAAGTGTGCATGGAAGTTCCGTCAGTGAAAAGATTTTAATGTCAAAGCTGACGTAAAAAAAACAAGTGTTTTAAACACACAGCATCATCAAAGTGTGGGACTATCATCATATGAAGTTGAATAATTTTGAGCTACGGTTGACGACAACTTAATTATACATCCACAACCCGAAATCGCTTGTAGGCTACCGGTATATAGTTTAATATTCCATAGTTCATAAAGTATTTGTACTGAAATGAATGCCACAACAATCATCTAATGATTATTTGCTGGTGAAATATACACACTGCGGTATATGTGAAGCCGATATACGTTCAGCCAATCAGAAACAACCACGACGAGATTTCGGTCATGTGACATAATAAACGGTAGATTTTGTCGTCTGCATTTTATAACAGGAAGAGTACGCTTTGGTTGGACATCTGATCACTAACAATCGAAGAGGGTTTTGCTTGAAAAAGCTGAAAGCGCTTGTACGTATATAACTGTACTAGGCCTATATATATATTTCTTTCCAGGCCAAGATAATAGCATTGTCTAAAATGTTAAGAAAGTTTGAAAGAAAGATAAAAATAGTATAAAGAGAACTTATATGTTGCTACATTGAAACTAAATTGTTGAAAGAATATTATCATGGATATATACAATTTGATAACATCATAAGCAACAAAGCAACATAATCATTTGGATCCTGGAATGTTCAAAGGTGATTCATATATTTGAAGGGTTGAATGCCAGTGATATGAAAAATCAGATTTGTGAAAATCTGTCATCCTTTAAAATTAATATCTTAATAAAATTCTTTTTAATTTGCATGCTGTGGCATCAAGTGAAATTTTTTTAATAAGTCAATATCCATCGTATTCGTTATATGATTTATAATGTTTTTCTCCAAAATACGCCTCATATATTTTCAGAAAGTGCATTGGTTTTAAAACATATAAAAATTAATACCATTTTGCGAATGATAGATAATTTTGAAAAATAAATATGTGCATGGCTTGTGAAATATTAAAATATGTAAATTCATTACATCTCTTATAAACTTTTATATTAAACATTTTCAGAGAAGTTCATTTGTATCGAAATAAATAGAGGATATTTGACATTTGTCGTCGAATACCATGCATATCTCATGCATCAGTGAAGTAGAAATGTATACTTTAACGAGTTAACGAAATGATGTTCATTTTATAAATGGAGCCTCCGGTCGCCTTGCTTTATCGCGGTCTTCTTATGACGTCATCCTATTGTTACAATGACATCAGGTGATTGATATGTCATTGAGTAGAATAACATGTTATTTCACTCTGTGAAAATGCGGATTTTATTTTAAACAAAAAAATGCCGCATTTCACTACTGAAAATATAATAAATTTGACATATTTCTTTTTGCGAATGATTATCAGTTTGTGTTGATAGACATTTCTAATTTCCTCCTTGATATACCATATGCATAGTTGGTGTTTTCTCAAACACTAACGTGTGTTGTAGTATATCTGTCTATTCTAACAGAGATTTGATAATCTTCAATTTATTTTCTCTTGAATTCCAAACCATATACAACAGAAATACTTTATTTTCGTAAGCTTCCAGGATTTATTGGATTGATAAAAGCTTTTTCACCAATATCTAATGAAGGATAAAAGACATGTATAAAGACTTCGATCCGCGATATTTCATGCTATATTTTCGAATCAATTTGACATTTCTAGTCGTATACCATTTATCACATCGAGTAAAGTAGAAATTTATATTTTCTACACCGCGATATGAGATTTAGGCTACATGGTATAATCAACGAAAAACATCAATCATTCATTTGTAAGATTTAACAAATCAATATGTCAAACAATCAATCAATTCTTTATTTCAGAAATAATGTAGGCCATCGGTCCCTGACTACAATATAGTCGTCAAGACATGTGATACATAAATCTCAATCAATATTACAGGTGCCTCCATTGTTTTTCATACAATTTTATTTGGCTTTAATACGTTCCAACTCACCACATGTGCTGTCTACAATACAAATAAATTCACTCAGCTTGCATATTTATCCCCAATCGCCAAATATATCATAATTACTAGTTTCCAATTAAAATTGAGTAACATCATTATGCATGTGCAAAAACCAAAACTGCACGTCCAATTTACATACACAGTAGGTATATGTGACCTATTAAACATTATCAACTCAAATTTGTCTTCTTCTCTGTTATAAACATAAAATTCCAAAATTACGTTTGACTCATTGACGCGCGCCACACGCTGAACATTGTCCGGTTTTCGATCAGAAATCGCTACTTTTACCTTCATATCGTCAATATGCTAAGTCTTTCAGCACTTCTCGATAAAGTAACACCATTTATAATGTTTACAATATGTGACCCCAACAACACAATGGATGGACCTTTAAGAGACACTCTCCTTGGAAGCATAGCTTTGTAAATGTACATAGCAATGTTTTTTATTAGTTCACAATTAGAAGTTGACACAAGAAAATTGAACTGTCATTTCACTCAGTGAAAACACGGATTTTATACTGATAAATTTCACCATTGAAAATATAATAAAAATTAATATTGTTTATGTTATTTAAAGGCTATATGTTCCATTTTAGCATATATTTTTAAAAACATATCAATGGTGGCAGGCGAGGAATAAATATATTCGGAATATGAAAATTAACAAACAGTCGCTGATGCGTGTTTAATCCTTAATTGACACCACAATGAAAACTTCAAAACCATAGCCCAAGGACTTGTATATTTGTGCGCCGTGTTGGCTGTCAAGGTTGAAACATTTTACGTCATCAAATATTTGAAGCCTAAATCATATTTTAAATTGTACAAAATTAAACCTTCGGTTTGATTAAAATAATATTCCAAGCAAACGATGGTATTAACATTGAATATCTGTCAACGAGATTGTACCACCAAACTGAAACAGCACATGGATAGAACACGTGACTACTGTCCCGTTAGACGATAACATCCGGGCTCTTAACTCTAACCTGACGTGGCTTTGTTGATGGTCTGAGAGAGATCGATTCTGGTTGGTTAGTCCGCTTAGTCGTAAAGTAACATCAGTACGGGTTTCCTCAGCCATTACATCACCACCACGGACTCTATTTACTGACAACAGGTACCAGTATGCTTCGTTGTAGCAGATGATTGTCGTTTTAGTGTACATGAAATTCAGGTCGTCATAAAATAATTATGTTTGAATGTAGGCCACGATACGATAAATTAGGAGTAAAAACAATGTCGGCTGGCTGTTAGTGTTTGGGTTGAGATTTGGTTATCGCAAGAAGTTGGAGGTTGAACTGACTTGAATATTGTTTGATAACAATGTTGTCATTTGTTGCAAATTTATTCATATGTTGTAAAATGTGTTTTCGAGTGACACACGCCCAAAACCTGTTATGAATGTTATAGTGCTGTTAACATCTGTTGAACTTTTACTTCCGGGGACGTTATGGCATTTATCTCACGACAATATTTGGCTGATTTTGATGGTGCATGTCATAACATGGTTTAGAAGTCATATATATCATAAATACAAAAGTTATTTTCTTCATCCAATGATCCTTTTATTTATCTATAAAATGATGATTCGATTTCGTAGTTCAAGGGTTTGAAGTACCCTATCCTGTTTCAATTTCGGAAGTCATGAACAAAAAACTATCACCGCATGACTTCACTTATGACATTCAATGGTCTGTAAATATCCGTCATTCTTCAAACCAACCCATGTAGACATTTCTAGATGCATATGGTTAGTCAAAAGAGAATATATAAGTAATTATTAAAATGTTGCAAATCTCAATCTATTTCATGGTTTATAATTTGAAATTAGGATACATTGTTGATAAGTTATTTGTGACTTGGTTTGTGGATATTCTATCAATGGTTATGTTTTTTTTATGAAAAAGTTGTAAAATAAAAAGTGATAATCACATAATGCAAGATAAACAAGATGGCATGTTGACCTATACTGTCGTTAGATTTTCCCCTCTAATTGAACAAAAATGCAGGTTAAAAAATCTGAAAACCCAAGACCCCTTGCTTGGCAAAATTTACTTTAACTTGTCAAAAAGCAAACTTGCCTCCATTTCAAAACAATCAACCACAACCATCAACATTGGCTTCACTCAGACAAAGCTCTTTGGTTTAGTAAAAATTTAACAAAATCTGCTGTCATTTCTAAATTTTTCAACCTTTGGCATTCTTTGCAAGTCTTAACACAACCTTGGGGTATGACTGATAATGGAAATTTGCTTTTCAGCTCATGGGACATTATCTTTTTCTGTATATTTAATTTTAATATCAAAGGATCAATAACACTTACCACAATGCAACTTTGAATATTAATGACAGCCTAAAATATTAATGTAAATGTGAAGGTGTATTGAGTGACATTTCTGGTTAATTTATATTTTATCACTATTATTGATTTACTGAAATGAAGTTCCGTATCATATTGTTCAGACAGTAAATATTGTAAAAGTGTGGTTAATAAATTATAATAGGTCTAAGCCCCCAATGTATAAAACTTTCTATTTACGTTTCAGGTAACAACCTGACAGAACTATACTTATGTGTATACCATAAGACTGTTCTCATTTATTATATATTTTTGGAGTGAGATGCTCATTCTTTTAGTAAAATAAACCGTCTTATCAAGATACTGTTACAATAAAGCTATATCGTCACTATACTAAGTGACTGCAAACTTGATGTCATTGTAGCATCTTGCGAATGATGAAGGGGGTCTAACCCCCAAAACATGCAACACAATATTCTGTTTTTTCTCTGGATATCCGCATGTGTGGATGGCGGCTTTTTCCTCTTCTTTACTTTATAACAAACTTTGGTTTGGTTTGGTTCCGTCTGTGTATCCTTTAGTGGATCCACATGCTGCTATACCCTTCAAGCCTCCTTCTTAATAGGTATCTAAGGTCGACTGATAAATGATTTTAAAGTTTGTAAACCTTACATTTGATTAAACTTGTAAATAAAATAATCAATATAAAAAATCTTCTGCATAGTTGTGCCGCAAATTAAATAAAGAGATTTTCCCCAAAAATTTACTCGCGTTTTATTTGATTAACCAGATATACAAAAACTTATAATTGGATTATGTATTTGATATGAACCATTTCGCAAAATATATGTATTGTAAAGTGTACAAACTGTCAAAGTGTCATAGTTCAATATTGAGTGGGGCGGGATAGCGCAGTGGTTAGTGCGTTCGTCTTAAGATAAAGAGGTCTGATGTTCTAATCCCGCCAGGGGCCTTGAGACTTTGTCTGCTGTGGAGAACTGTTCTATACATACAGTAAGATTTGGGTGCAATGCTACACTGAATTTCAGCAGTACCACCCTTAGTTCGCTAGTTCCAGCCGATGCTCGCACGTTTCACTGCAATGCATAGCAACCATGGTGTTGCAGCCTTTCTCCCTGCAGTAATACTAGCAGCCGTGATATTAGTGAAATATACTCTTGAAAGTTGTGTTATACCTCAATTCACCTCACCTCAACTGAATGTTGAAGGGGCAGGTAAGTACAGAAGTAAACTTATTTAGCTTTTGATCAAGAGGTCCAGGGTTCAAGTCCTGCTAGGGGTTCGGCATCTTTGCTGTAGAACTGCACTATGTGCAGTAAGATTTGAATACAATGTTAACTAAATTTCAGCGCAGTACCATCCATGGTTCAAGAATTCCAGCTGTTGCAAGCTTTCTCCCTGCATTAATACTAGCAGTCATTATATAAGTGAAATTCTCTTGAAAGCGGCTTTTATATCTCAAATCACTTCACCTCAATATTGTGACCTCCATCAAACATAGTTCTTGATTCCCAAATAGATGAAATTAGTAAGGAATTGAAACTGATTTATTTTTCATTTCAGCAACAATGGCGGACGGAGGTTTTGATCCATGTGAGTGTATATGGAATCACGAAAATGCCATGCAGAGACTCATGAACTTGGTAAGTTATATGAACACTCTCTATACGGCTAGGATAAATATCTGCTAGCTCCTATCTCTGGTCATTGAACCTTGTAAGTTGTGTGAACACTCTCTAGTATAAGGCTAGGAGGAATACCCGCTAGCTCCTATCTATTGTCATAGAACCTTGTAAGTTGTGTAAACACTCTAGTATAAGGCTAGGATGAATATCCGCTAGCTCCTATCTATTGTCATAGAACCTTGTAAGTTGTGTGAACACTCTAGTATAAGGCTAGGATGAATATCCGCTAGCTCCTATCTCTTGTCATAGAACTTTGTAAGTTGTGTGAACACTCTAGTATAAGGCTAGGATGAATATCCGCTAGCTCCCATCTATTGTCATAGAACTTTGTAAGTTGTGTGAACACTCTAGTATAAGGCTAGGATGAATATCCGCTAGCTCCCATCTATTGTCATAGAACTTTGTAAGTTGTGTGAACACTCTAGTATAAGGCTAGGATGAATATCCGCTAGCTCCTATCTATTGTCATAGAACCTTATAAGTTGTGTGAACAGTCTAGTATAAGGCTAGGATGAATATCCGCTAGCTCCTATCTATTGTCATAGAACCTTGTAAGTTGTGTGAACAGTTTATAATAGTATATAGTAGGGTTGAATATCAGCTAACTCCTATCTCTTCTAATAGAACTAGGTTTAAATGTCATTTAGATAGCTATTTACATACCGGTAAGCATTATTGTTCAGCAAGGTCTCCGTGGTGTATAATTCAGTTGCTTGCAGGGCCATAACTATTCTAAGAAAGCCTACCTTTATGAAGTTGCAAGTCGCAGATTGTGATTTCTTTAAATTGGCCACACATAATAGTTTCACAATAATTTAATTTAGCAGCTAAAATAATGAGACAAGTAAAACTGGGTTCTTATGAGTGTAATAAAGGCTCTGCTATTTTATTCAATGTCACAATTTCAATTGCAATGCAACAGCAGAATTGTCAACTAAATGACCTATAATCTTGTTACTTTAGCTCAGGGGTGTCAACATTGAGTGAGCTTTTTGTTTACTTATACCATGAATACAAAATTTACTTTTGGGCAGATCAGTTTTCAGTTTTATTTCTAACACTGACTAAACGCTCAGAAAGGCTCATAGCTTGGTAGAGCGTCTGCTTGTCACCCGGTAGGTCGGGGTTCGATTCCCGGCCGCGTCATACCGAAAGATGTTAAAAGGTGGGAGTTGTTTCTTCCTTGCTTGACACTCAGCATTATAAGGACAGAACAACGCTTTAACTGGCGCTGCACTGTGGCTGCCGGGTGCCACTGGCACAAATCAAATAAAGTGTTATTATTATCATATATACTCTGCTCAGTGAAGTGACTTATGCGAGCCCTAGTGTTACCAGATCTTGCCTTCTTGTGAATTATTCTACTTCACTGGTGTATGAGTTCCTTTCCTTCAGGGCAAGCTGATGGTATCAGTTAATCGTGAAGTGATGCATGCATGGACTGATAATATTACTGGTATATTTTTTAACTCGCACGTAACACCTTTGTCTCGTTGTGATTGATCCCAGTGCTGCTCTGCAGGGGTCATGTCCCGTGACCTTTCACGTCAGCCAATCATTAACAAGGCTAGGAACCTGCACGATTCCATATAAATGTATGGAAGGCATAATGTCTTAAAGAGCCATCACGGATGTTGATGAAAATATCAAAATTTTTCCAATAATCCATCTCCATGAAATAAATACACTTAATTTTTCCAACTTAAAATAAGCCGAGAAATTGCATTAATTAGTAAAGGTGTTTTCCAGTCTAAATATAGATCCAGTCTATTATTTTCAAGCGCAAAGCATTATGGTCTAGCTCACACACAGTAAACAAAGACACGAAAGAATAAAAAAAATATGAGCAATGAAAGATATCGAAATATATTTTGTTTGGCGGTGATTTATTTACTATTTCATTTAATTATGTATTTGCTACAGATATTGGAATAATTGTTTTACCCAACTAGGTATTTATCTTGAATTTTATAATTAATGAGAGTAAAAATTTGTCATAATTTGCTGGTCTTATCTCAATAAAAAGAACATAAAACAGGAAATAATTTGTATATTCTCAGGACATTTAGAAACATTGTTTGTAAAGCAATCGTCACATTCAGTAATGTGTAACAAGGGTAACTTGCAAGAGAGACACGTGAAGCATGTGCAGCATATGGGTTGTTATGGCGACTTGCGCTAGATACGAGCCTTCACGCTTCGGAAGCGCTTGCTGTTTGTGTAGTACGTATTACGCAAAAAAGGGGATTCGGTTTATATACGTCAGATACCCTTAGCGCGCGCTAGTCGAAGTGGTACTTCTCTTTGAAACCAAATTGCAATACATTGTCGTGATATGAAAATTATTTAACATATGCCATGTTGTAGATAAAAGATTTCTCTGGCGAATGACGTTATAAGTATATTTTCCAAAAAATTGAAATACTAACATCCGTGATGGCTCTTTAAACAGATCATGTGACATGACCTCTTGAGTGCAGTACTCAGATCGAAACTAAGGTACAGGTGTTATGTTAAGTTGGATTTAGCATAATCCTATATGTACTGATACTGTAACTTGTAACCCTTGATTTCATCAGAAAAAGTTTTCTGTATGTCAGTAAGAAGAAATGATGCAACTGAATATTTGTGACGTGTCTCAGAACACATGGCAAGAAACACGTCAATTTCATGATTACATTTCTCTGTAGGTGTGTCATCCAACACACAGTGATATTGATCATTTATAACTCACAGCTGTTTCAACTTATCGAAGCTTTAAGATTGTGTTGTCCACTCAGCCAAGTTAATTGAACTTTTATAAATATGGCAACAACTGGCTTTAGGATCATCCTGTACCAACTTGATCTGTTTGAATAAATATGAAATTTTGAAAATGGTAGTCCTGAAATAACTGAATTGATAAAATTGCGAGCGAAACTGAAACTGTTAAATAATACTCGTGAGTACTGAGGTACTGATTTTAATTTTTAACTCGTGATGCCTTGAGCTATAATACTTATTCAAGCAAAGATTTATGTATGAATTCATTGCCAGTTATCCAATTCTTTTCTTATTAAAAGATCACCATTAAATGTCGTGCTTCGGTGAATAATGAGATTATGAACTCAATCTTCTGTTATCATTCAACCGATAAAACTTTGTTGCCCTTGAAGCCACACAGTTTGTTTATGTTTAAATATTCCATCCATCTATTATACGTATTTTGATATTAGAAATAAATGATAAATTTGGTATTATAAAAAAAAAGAAATAGACTTCATGCATTTACTTTTATGAAGGTAAGGATGAGATATTTTGGGTCCACACATTAATTCATTCTGAATTGATTGTGACAATATATGTCACTAACATACATACTTTATTATTACCAATATATTGTTGTGTTTCATGAAATTTTTTAAATTGTAATGAAAATATTTGTATACTTTTCCTGTTGAAGTAAACTTTTCAGAAAAAATATTTGTTTACCTTGAATAATGCTTTGTAGTGCTTAGCAATAAAATATATGATATAGTCGTTGCCCTGTCCGTCTGTCCATCCAAACTCATTTAATTCCGGAGCAGAACTTAAAAACTGAAACTGTGTTGACTCAATAACTGAAGTGCTGCCTTTTGATATTTCCAGATTTCTGCAAATTCTAATTTTCTTTGTATTAATCATAGAAACGTGTTGGATTTGGAATTTGTTCAGGGATAAGTTCAATTCCGGATGCCAAAACCCTTGAACATATCTTCCAGAAACTTTGCATGTGTATTACCCACAAACTGAAGTGTTACTTTAAACATATACAATTATCTTTCAATATTTGTGTTTTACAAATTATGTGGGACCAGTGGCATATGTCATCTTCTGATGACTCTTTTTTTAAAACTACTGGAGATACCAACACCTACTCTATCTAACCAATTTTTTAGCTCATCAGGCCTGAAAGGCCCGATGGGCTTATGGCATGGCATGGTGTCCGGCGTCCGTCCATCCGTCCGTCCATCCGTCCGTAAACTTTTCGCTTTTTCGACTTCTTCTCCAGAGCCAATAACTCCACAGAGCTGAAATTTTATGTGCAGACTCCTTGGCTAATGGGGATTCTAAATTGTAGATTTCGTGACCCAATGACCCAAAAGGGGTCACAGGGGTCACAACCTTAAAAACCTATTTTCATCTTCTTCTCCAGTTCCAAAAGGTCTAGAGAGCTGAAAAGTTGTGTGCAGACTCCTTGGCTAATGGGGATTCTAAATTGTAGAGTTCGTGACCCCATGACCCCAAATGGGGTCACAGGGGTCACATCCTTAAAAACCTATCTTCATCTTCTTCTCAAGTTCCAAAAGGTCTAGAGAGCTGAAATGTTGTGTGCAGACTCCTTGTCCAATGTGGATTCTAAATTGTAGATTTCTTGACCCCATGACCCCAAATGGGGTCACAGGGGTCACATCCTTAAAAACCTATTTTCATCTTCTTCTCCAGTTCCAAAAGGTCTAGAGAGCTGAAAAGTTGTGTGCAGACTCCTTGGCTAATGGGGATTCTAAATTGTAGATTTCGTGACCCCGTGACCCCAAATGGGGTCACAGGGGTCACATCCTTAGAAACCTATTTTCATCTTCTTCTCCAGTTCCAAAAGGTCTAGAGAGCTGAAAAGTTGTGTGCAGACTCCTTGGCTAATGGGGATTCTAAATTGAAGATTTTGTGACCCCATGACCCCAAATGGGGTCACAGGGGTCACATCCTTAAAAACCTATTTTCATCTTCTTCTCCAGAGCCAAAAGGTCTAGAGAGCTGAAAAGTGGTGTGCAGACTCCTTGGCTAATGGGGATTCTAAATTGTAGATTTTGTGACCCCATGACCCCAAATGGGGTCACAGGGGTCACATCCTTAAAAACCTATTTTCGTCTTCTTCTCCAGTTCCTAAAAGGTCTAGAGAGCTGAAAAGTTGTGTGCAGACTCCTTGGCTAATGGGGATTCTAAATTGTAGATTTCATGACCCCTTGACCCCAAATGGGATCACAGGGGTCACATCCTTAAAAACCTATTTTCATCTTCTTCTCCAGTTCCAAAAGGTCTAGAGAGCTGAAATGTTGTGTGTAGACTCCTTGGTCAATGGGGATTCTAAATTGTAGATTTCGTGACCCCGTGACCCCATGACCCCAAATGGGGTCACAGGGGTCACATCCTTAAAAACCTATTTTCATCTTCTTCTCCAGTTGCAAAAGGTCTAGAGAGCTGAAAAGTTGTGTGCAGACTCTTTGGCCAATGGGGATTCTAAATTGTAGATTTTGTGACCCTTTGTCCCCAATCTAGGTCACGGGTCATGACCCAAAAACCTATTTTCATCTTCTTCTCCAGTTTATATGTAAAGCTCTAGAAAGGTGAAATGTTGTGTAGAGATTCTTTGGTCAAAGGTGATTCTTAATTGTTGGATTAGTGACCGTGTGACTCCAAATGTGGGTCACAGGGGTCATGATCTAAAACCAATATTATTTTGCTTGTGAACAATGTATTACTTGAGATAACTTAGATATTCAACCTTTGATAATAAATCAATAAAACCGTGATGAGCTACAGAGCCCATGGCTCTATTTTTTTTCACTTTCAGCTGAGAAATTCCCAGTCCTACTGCACAGACAACAACTGTGTCCAGGAATGTAAGTATACCGGTAGATTATATACTGAAAAATAATTTAGCAGCTGAAAAAAATGTTGACACTTGCTCTTTGAACCCCTGTTTTAACTTTTAAAATGGTTATGAATGTATTACTAGTTCATGTTACTAGTTAAACAGGGAAAAACATTGGTGAAAGAATAACATCAACTGATTATACCACGCAATTTAAATTCGTCACTAACTTGAGATACATATGTAATTTGAATAACACAGATGGTAACATGTTAACCGCAAATTTAGGTGATGGTAACGTTATGCGGCATGTCGTAAATTACTGTTAAAAAGGCGTTACGGTAAATTTAAGCGCTTCCCGTTAGTGTACGGATAAGCCTATGCTCCAAACGACATAATCCACATATTTTGAAACTTATTAACAACAATAAATTGTTGTCGCAAAATGTTACCATAAGCAAGTTTAATTTCTGGGTGCCATCTCTCCTTAACACCAAAAGCAAAATTTGTAGCACATATTTGAGGCAGTACAGGATTTAGAATTTACTTCAAACTCACATGGATGGATTGATTTGGCAACATGCTGTACTGCTATATCCTTTACACGTTGAAACAGTGTTAAATGAATACACACTGCAAGTATTTTGAACAGGAGAGGCATATACAGCGCTAAACATGACTTGAATCAGAAACAAGTCCCATGGATTTATAGATTATTTATTATACCCCTGCTATGACATGCTGGGGGTCCGTCTGTTCGAAATTGTTTCCGGAGCATATCTCAAAAACTATTTGACTTGGAAACTTCAAATTTGGTATGGAAGTTACCCATATAGTGCTGTTGTGCCTTTTAGGGGTCTCAACTCCAAGGTCCAAATAATTTTTGAAATTTTCACCAAAAACGATCTGATTTTAGACTTTGTCTTGTTTCCGCAGCATATCTCACAAAACTATTTGACTTTGAAACTTCAAATTTGGTTTGGAAATAACCTTTATGGCGCTATTGTGTCCTTAAGGGGTCCCAAGGTCCAAATAATTTTTTGAAATTTTGTCATTAATATTTTGTGTAATTTCTGGAGCATAACTAAAAAACTATATAACTTGAAAACTTAAATATGGATGTTGCCTACCAATACCTGTATGATATTGTATATATTAAAATCCACGGTTCAAATAATTTAAAAAAATATTTTCATTACAAACAATCATATTGATATTCATTGACATGATTGACTAGATTATATTTTCCAATTTATTTATACTGTATGAAGGCAATCAAACTACAGACTGGGTATGTGAGCCATGCTCATGTTCTTCTTTCTTTCGGTCTGTTACTGATAATACGTGAAACAATATCTCTGCTATGGTTGAATTTTTAAACACGTTCTTCGTGGTTGAATGATTGTTGACTCAAATTATTCCATTAAAAACATTGTGCTGATACAAGGAGATGTGTAGGACAGGACTACCACAAGTGTTAATTAACCCTTTACTGGCAGGTCCCAGAATATTTGTGGGAAGCCATACTTTAGTCAATGGCCATTGGCCAATCCCACATTTTCCCCCTTAATTGGCCACCAAGATTTGTGTTGTTCTAGTTCTACTGTAGTCGTTTAAGTGTTAATTGCTCTAATTAGTTACTTGGCAAGTAAGATTTGTTTGGTTCTACTTTAATCAACAGTTAGAGTGTTGTTAAATAAAGTGTATTGCTCTGATTTATCTTTAACAGAGCTACAAATAACAGTTTAACATATTGCGTCATGTAGTATATGTACCCACATGTTTCATTTTGGTATATATGCTCGTTCTTTTTGTCAAGTTAATTTTATACAAAACAAAAGTATAAGGAATCTTCTAAATGCTGATCACATCTTCGGTTATATATTTATGGACATTTAAAACTCAAATGTTAAATTGGACAAATAAGTTAAATATTCATCCTACCTTATTGAAAAAAAACCTTTACAGATCGCTGGAAGAGTTCAAATTACTAATTGTGATGATATTATATTGGCACTCAAGTATAAATTTTAAATGCTACATTTGAGGAATTCTCCGTTACTGAAAAAAACAACATGGTGACATGACATCATAACTAGTGAGTGAGCGAGTTATTGTTTAACGCCGCTTCGGCAGTATTGCAGCCATTAGCAGCGGACATCATAACTATGGTACGACGGTCTACCAAGAGAACTTTAAAAATCTTAATGCTTGTATTTTGGTTTATGACTGTTACTTATAGTTGCATGCATTATCTGCTACCCGTCCCAAACATATTTCATTGTAGCAGATTCTCTACACTGAATGGACCGGTAGATATGAAAAATTTATGTCCTTTTGGTCTTAATGCCACAGTCTGTTTACATAATTATTCACTGTATTGTTATGTTTTAATGGAAATGTAATATACCATAAAAACTAACCATGCAGACCTGAATGTACAGTGTATTACAAATATATGCTCTATGACTCTGTATGGTACCCACAAAAAAAGAAATAAAGTGATAAAAAAAATATTTCATTGTACCTATTCCAGTGCCAGGTCCAAACACCACCCCAGACGGAGGGTATGGAACTATGATGATGATGATGGTTGGCTGGCTTGTGGTTGCCACGGCGCTCTACCTCCTCCGTCCTCAGAGTCTACGTAACCAGGGCGACACTAAACCAGCACGGAATAATGTAAGTGTCTGTAGATGACAAGTCTTTATGGATGATGGAGTTCTTTACTGTAGGATAGCTTCAGAAAGATTTTCTTTGCTTTCTTTATACTGAGAAACATGTCTTACCATGTCAGTGCTGTCGGACAATCGGAAAGTCTTTTAGAAGTTTTCATATGTGATTGTGTATCCTGTGAATCTCTGTCTCATTAAAATCTGCTAAAACTTGTACTTCATTGCAATGTTGATCTGAGTACTGCACTGTTAGTGACTTTTCAGTTTCCTTAAATGCAACCAATCACAGCCATGTTTAGATGTAGAATCAGTCTGACAACTTCCTTGCCTCGTTGCCGATTGGCTAGTGTGAAAGGTCACAATACTGACCCCTAGCTAGCAGTTCTCAGAGGTACAAGTGTTCTGTTCAATCCAATTTCAATGGAATTAGTTTGTTTATTATTGTAAGACTCAGAGAGGTGATTCTTAATCTTAACTGGGTTAAGGGAAACATGTTTCTTCGATTTCATTGATGTTACATCTGTAGGGAATTGTATATTAATATTTAGTCTGCCACTGCATCAGTTGATCCCTATGAAGATGTGTTTATTGTAGCTGTCAGAGAACTTTCCTCGGTACTGCTGTGACTCCTTTTTCTCAAATATATCACAAATGTCATTTCAGTAAACTAAGGATTTAGTTGCTACTTTGACCATAACATTGTACACACAGTCACTATCATTTTCTCAAGTTCACACTTTTATCAGTAATAGATTCAATAAAACTATTTATCTGTTTCCAGGACAACGGTGGAAGTCCCCCTCCTCCCTCTGTTCACTAGACCCGCTCCCATTGGACCAATTCTATAATTCCTTACAGCTGAGCTAACCACGGACTTGAGTCGACTCTACCAATAACAAACTGCTCAGAGACCATTGCATCATGACCTTGGTGACGGCCATCCTTCATCTTTTTGTCAGTGCTTGCCTAAAATGATGAGCATCACATACTTGATGTTGTTTTACTATATCAACATACATTCTGAAACGGTTTTTATATACGAGGCATGTTGTTTGACCATCAAACTTCAAGCAGGATTTTAATATTGAGAAAAAAGGATAAGGGTGCATCGCGATTCATAGGCGTACGATACGATACACGAAACAATTTGCCAGTGGAACAATACGATATGATATGAAATTATATACAGTGAAATTTATTTCTCATCTTGTCAAATACAGTAAATGCTTTCTCATTAGAGTATTAAAGTATTTCAACATGAAAACATTTGGAATTTTTAAAAATAAATTGTCTGATGAAACATAAAACTGAATGAACCAAACTTTCTGAACTTTGAGGCCCAGGTTTTAATAAAACTTTGTGTATCGTGATACGTATCGAATCGTGGCAGCTGTATCGAGATATGTATCGTATCGTGAGCTACCTTCATGGTTACATCCCTAAAAAAGGATTCATAAACTGATGTTTAGCAAAGCCAATGGTTTCATAAAACTTCACTGTTAATCCATTAATTAGAAGCTATTGAATTTTAATAGTATGTTGAGGGGTACACATCATTTTGTGTGATATCATCTATTTTGAGATTTGTGCAAGCCTGTTTTTATGGATATGCTGATAAGTTTTGGTCAGGATATGTGCCTCAATTTGCAATCAACTGTGATGGTCTTTGGAACTTTTTCTTGAGGAAATGTGTCTGGATAAACTGCAATGTTCAAGCCTGATTCATGGATTGCTTACTCTGGAAGTCAAACATTGTTGCAAATTAGGAATGAAATTATAATATGTACAAAATTTCCTGGTAAAATTATAATGTCTTGTTTGCCGAAGTTATTTTCCCCTGGATTCCCAAACTGTAAAAATTCCTTGATTTATCCTCATTTTGAGTTTATTTTAATTAAGAATTTAATAGTTTATAATCAAAACCTGAATTGCTGACAGACTTTCAGATGGTTCAATTTATATGATCTTGGTGGATTTTTGTTGATTTATCCAGATTTTTATTTAATTAAACATTATATTTTTGGTGGAAGGAAATGCATAATGATGCGTGTTCATATTGACACTTATCTCAAGTCTTGTCTTTCTTTGTTATGTGACGTAATGGCTGTTAGATCTTTGACATGATTCACCAAAACCATACTAAATACAAATTCTATTCACGGCTAATTTCTGCAATATTGCCAAAGTGCCATTAAACAATAACTCACAAATTCTTTGGCCTTTGGAAGAGAATCTTATGTGATTTCAGAATTTGTAAAAGGAAAATCTATTCGTTTGATGTATGGAAGTATGAAGTTTTACAGTACAAATATGCTCAGAGCTCTCTGCATCTATGGATGCCCTTGGCTCTTACAGGGTTAACTTTTTAAAAATGATTCAATTTGAAATACTTATCTTATCAGAAGGTGATGATGGTTTTGGTCAGGTCATTGTATACTGTTGACATTTAAGAAAAGAACCGGTTATTTTTTTCTTGTAGAAATCTTTTAGAGGTATATATATACACGTGCAAATAAAAAAAAATACTAAAGAAAAATTTAGCCAAAATGAAAAAGTTTTAAGGACAAATTCTTTTGACAGTTCAAGGTTTGAATTGAACTTTTATGCAAATTAATACAAGTTTGTTATTTTATACTTTATTATTTATACTATTTGTAAATAGCAAACTGCTTGCTCAGAAGAAATGTAAATTATTGTATAGTTTAATGTCTTGAAGTTTTCGTGATCAAAATGTGTGTGATATATCTGTGTTAATCTGTATTTCTATAATTAAGGCAATCATATTTGGGGGATTGTTTCTTTATGAATTTTGATGAATATTTGTCTGAACTATTTTGTTAAATACAACAGATTTAATTACTCTACCATTTTCATTGAATTCTGTACTTCACAAATGGTAGCAAATGAATCCGTTGTAAAAACATTGATGTAAATATTTCATCGATGGTAAAATATTTGTCAAGCCCATGTGAAATGATACATGGATAACGGTGATCTTCTAACAAAACACTAACAACTACAATAAATTCTATTAAAACAACTTTCTTGGGTTTTTTTTTTTTATAAAATGAGATTCAATGTGAACAACTAGTGAACTTTTAAATGGAAAACATGGCCAAAGTCAAAAGATTGGACTGGCGACTACACAATCCCCAATGCAGAATGTGGCATTATGAAGGGATCAAAGTATATGGTGATCTATAAAGTAAAAGCAGGGTTAAGGTCACATGAACTTGATATTTAACTATAAATAGGTATCAATGGCTATGCTTGATTTTGGACCTCTCGCACGCCTCTGTAAATCGTTAAGTTAAAAATATGAAGACTTTCATCCTTTGTTGTCTGTTAAGAGATTAGGATATATTCAATTCTGCACACAATCCTAGCTCAACAGTTTTCAACACTATATTTCCCCATTTTGAACACAATTGACTCTTGCGTTTGTTGTAAAATCTTAGTGACTTCGGTCGTTCAAGTGTTTTCATTATCGATTGGAAAGATATTTATTTAAGTATTTTATTTCATCGAAAGAAAGGTAAAGTGGTTTCATATGACCTAAAATAGCTAATTTGAGCACAGAAAGTACTTGTGTCTTTAAAAGTACAGTCAGGCCTCGATAATCCGAACGCTTCCGTTTTTCATCAAAAACGTTCGGATAGTGAAATGTTCGGATTACTGAGTACTGATGACTACTAAAAAGATTAGTTTGGTTACATCTTCCTACCAATCGGAAACTGCGAGATTCGGATTATCGCGGGTTGACTGTACATCCATTATGTTTCATAAAACTTTATTTGGCTTTAATACGCACCAACTCAACATATGGTCGGTTTAGAATACAAACAAATTCACCCAGCTTGCATATTCATCCCAAATCGCCAAATAAATCATAATAATTGGTTTTCAATTAAAATCGAGTAACATTATGCATGTGCAGAAACCGAAACTGCATGTCCCATTTACATGCACAGTAGTTATATGACCTATTCAACATGATCAACCCAAATTGGTTATTTTGTCTGTTTTAAATAAGATTCCAAAATTACGTTTGACTCATTGGCGCGCGTCCATTGTGATGCATTGTGCGGTTTTCGATCAGAAATCAGTACTTCATATCATCAATGTACTACGTCAACTATCATCAAAATAGTATATATATATATATATATATATATATATATAGCTATATATAATTGTCACCACTTAATCATGGTTTATTAAAAGAGTAGTATTTTGAAGCACTGCAAGCAAATAGAGATGTGTTTGTGAAACGAGAATCTGTAAGCATAATAATTTGGGACACAGACCTATCACTGACCACACAAACATTATGGCCACATAGTTTTTGCCACTTCATATAGACTGACCGCCAGACTGGTGAAAAACAATATCCCCCATGGTATCATGGATTCTGGATGCATAAGGAGGGCAGGATGGAAGATTGTGTAGGCTTTGAACCTTTCGATGAGATAACCACACTGGAGACTGATGTGTGGATGTTATCTGATGGTTTTGTTCTTGCAATGTTCTCACACTTAACAAAACTGTGAGTGACATTGTTTAACACTGCTTCGACTGTATCGCAGCCATTAGCGGCGATGTAAAACTGTACGGGTTCTCAAAATTGCATGCAGCTTTGTAGGAGGTTGATTTTTAAGTGGCATAACGGTACTGCAATGCACTCTTAAGTTGCCTACTTTTAAAGAAAGCATAAAAACATCTCATTTCACAGATAACAAGAATGCTCTCACTACAACCCTCACCATTTGACCTACACAAGTCCAACTGATCCCCTAAATAAGCAGTGAAACTGTAAGAGTTTTATACTATACACTTACTGGTAATTACTGATGGTGAGGTCATTATGCGAAATGCAAGGAATTAAGACCTGACTTGAGGTGGTCTGACCTGCTCTAGGACGCAGAGGGAGTCTGGGCCGAGAGTCCTACTACATTTAGCGATACTTGTATAAATATGCCATCTTGAGACAAACATTAAGTGTTTAATATTACCTAAATTAATTTTTCTTCAGACAATAGTATTCCTTATTTTGAAAGCAAACAATCACGTGATATCTCAGGTCAGTGACAGAAATTTCAATCAGAAAACTGACATCACTGGCAGTGGGGGTGAGTGTACAAATATATTTTTCGATCACATGGTGTGAACTGACTGGCCAATGGCATTCATACAAACTTAACAGAGGTGTAATAAAACGAATCATCACTTGGTCCGCATAAACATGATGACCTCATCTGAATGGTCTGTTGACAAGGGATACACATACCAAGTTTCCAATCACAAGTTATTGAGTGAGTAAGTTATTGTTTAACGCCGCTTGGGCAATAACACAGCCATTTGCGGCGAGAGTTATGGCCAAGATTAAAGTTCCTTATTTTAATGATATTCTGAAAAGGATTACATATATCTAGCATCACAGGGTTAAATTTACCTTCAGTCTGAATGGGGCAAGTCAATAACTCTAAAAAATATTCATTGAATCATATTCAACATGAAAGTTGAGCGTAAATTTAGACTACCATTGTATCATACTAGGTACCAAATTTTACCGCTGCGTAGTCACACTTTAAGCTGACACCAAAAGTATTTCAACTCCTGTCTCAGTGTGGGGCAGGGAATACAAGTGTTTGCCACTAACATGGCAATGTCCCCCGCCGTTTACATTGAGTTTAGTAGGACACATCATTTGGTCAAGTGTCATAGTCACCTTGAAAATAAGGTCAAGGTCACCAAAATCGACTGGTGTCTGTGTCATCCCCCAATGTAGACTGACACCAAATCTGACAACTTTGGTGCTTGGGTTAAGACATTATGTCTAACTGGTCATGAGATATCACGTTAACAAGAGACAATAAAGTGGTCGAAGTGTCATGATGACCTTGAAAATATGGTCAAGGTCACCAAAATTGACTGGTGTCTGCGTCATCCCCCAATGTAGCCTGGCTACAAATTTTAAGACTTTGGGTTCATCCAGTCATGATATCTCATGTTAACAAGAGTTTGAAAAGTGGTGAAAGTGTCGTGGTGACCTTGGAAATATGGCCAAGGTCACCAAAATTGACTGGTGTCTGCGTCATCCCCCAATGTAGCTTGGCACCAAATTTGAAGACTTTGGGTTCATCCAGTCATGATATATCATGTTAACAAGAGTTTGAAAAGTGGTGAAAGTGTTGTGGTGACCTTGAAAATATGGTCAAGGTCACCAAAATTGACTGGCGTCGGAGTCATCCCCCAATGTAGCCTAGCACCAAATTTAAAGACTTTGGGTTCATCCACTCATGATATATCGCGTTAACAAGAGTTCGAACAGTGATCAAAGTGTTGCAGTGACCTTGAAAATAAGGTCACGGTCACCAAAAATCGACTGGTGTCTGCGTCTTCCCCCAATGTAGGCTAACACAAAATTTGAAAACTCTTTATACAACACTTCATGAGATATCGCGTTAACAAAAGTTTGAAAATTGGTCAAAGTGTCGTGGTGACCTTGAAAATAAGGTCAAGGTTACCAAAATCGACTGGTGTCTGCGTCTTCCCACAATGTAAGCTGACACCAAATTTGAAGACTTTAGACAAAACGCTTCATGAGATATCGCGTTAACAAGAATTGTGCCGTACGGACGGACGCCGCTGAATACATAGTCCCCCGTTCCGCGTTGCGGCGGGGGACAAAAACCTTAAACTATCAGGTCATCTAGCAGTGAATCCGGCCACCCACCCATGCAGAGAGCCGTGCCAATTGTTGCTGAACTGCACTGAAAGCGGTCGACAGAGCTAAGCACAGGACCACATGCCCCCACACGATATAAGAACAGTGATTTGAAGAGATTAAAGCTGAATGAATGATGACAATTCTAAGAGACGTAAAATAATGACAACACAACATTGAAGACTTGGTTATATTTTGATGTGACACCTTGTAGGCATGTGATGACTTGTATTTGAACACATGAAACAGGACGATGACATTTATTTACAATGATTAAAATGTTAAATGACTGTAGCACTGTCACACAAAAAAACTGGAACTGCCAAATATAAGACATCTTAAATCTAAATTCATTGGTTATATGTGACATTTATTTTCAGTCTTATTTCCTGGCTTAGAAATCTGGAGAGCTTGAGTTTTAAATAGAAATTACCGGTAATGTATCTTCATTCTTTCGAATGACATTATTTAATTTCGTATTGACCTAATGATGTTTAATACATTCTCATATTCTAGTTTTGACGGAATGATGGATGAATTAAGTAGTAATTATGTACATTTCATTGATGAATATCATGATTAAGATATGAGATAGCTTTGAATTTCTTACTGTTAGACCCATCCTACTTACACTGTCTACAGCAAGTTAACATCGAAAATTCTTAATGAAATTTCTATAATAGAAATCCTAGCCAACACTGGCATTCAGATTGTATCCTAAAAGTGTTTTTACCACCTTCTAAGACTGAATTGTAACACCGCCATGCTTAAATCACATTAAGAAAGCTTGTCATTTGAGATACCATCGCAACATTCGCAAGTTCCAAACATCAAGTTTGATCCAAGTAATACACTGATAAAAAACATTTTTAACTTACAAACTCATTAATTTCAAATTGCATCCAGAATAAAATCCTTGAATAAATTTCCGAGGAGCTGCCATAGATAGCAGTTCTGCTTGGTACTAAAGTATAAAACGGTCTGTGAAAAGAATGTAAAATTGTTGACATCTAATGTAAAACCTGATTGAGCTGCCAGATCTAAGAGACAATACCTTTCATTTTAACAATATGAAGTTGTCATTATTCCAGTCATGAAGTAAACGAATCACTTTTTCTTCTTTGTAACTGTACTTTTACTCCGTATCAACTTAATAAGTCCTCGCATCTTTTCGAAAGTCCCTGTTGAATCTGGCAAGTTCTCAAAGGGTATATGATCCTCGACCCCAGACCCAAACTTACTCGCATCGGGGAGAGCAGTAAAACTGTTTGGTCGCTGCATGATCGGGGTGCTGTACTCTCTCGATATGGATTCTGTCGATTTGAAAGTTGTATTCATTTTCGTAATCTCTGAATCCTGTGACTTTACGGACATCGGACTGTCAGCAGCCTCAAGGGAGACCGCTGAACTCGTCCGAGGCAAAGTTTTGCCGACAGGTGTCCTCACTTCAGTCTCCGTAGCACTTGATTCAGGATCGTCCCCAGAACACGAGTCTGTCACAATCATCTCTCCAACATCTTCCGTGCCTAGCTGCTGGACTAGAGCCTGATACTGTTCCTCTAGAGTTTCTAGAGAAGGGCTGCCTGACCTGGGGGTGCTTCCTTGGGAGTTTTCCCGCGCTAGACTCCCAGCTCTACTCAAGCGGGGGGTGGAAGGAGGGGTGCCAGGCGGTAGGGGGGGTTGGCAGGGGGGCGTGTTCATGGGAAGGGGTGGAGTACTTTCGGCCAGTCGAGACCTAGGATGGTGAGAGAGTGGGGTGACGGGTGGGGTACTGTTGGGGGGTGGGGGTTGACTTGGGGGCGTGTCAATGGGAAGTGGGGGGACAAACTGGCCATTCTCTATCAACTTATTGCTGTTATCTGTAAGAGAGGGTTGAAAACAAAAACAAGCTCTGTTAAGATGTGGTATTCTAAAATTTCTTTTAGCAAAACAATCTAAGAATTTAATTTTGCATTTTAATGATTCAAATAAGCTTGACATTTCTTTAAAAATCTCAAAAATGGTACAAATGTTGTAATTTAAAGTGGAATTCAGAAGACTGATCCCAGTGAAGACAATGCTTTGTAGAAGGGCTACCATGCCCAGAAGTTCACACAAGGAGTTTGATAAGCAATGATGACATTTATGTGTACCAGACTCACCATCATTTTCATCATCACTTAGTTCCATTTCCACTTCTGGGTTCTCCATTTTGAATTTCTTCGCCTTCTCTTCTTCCTCCTCATCAATTCTTCTCTTTCTCTCCTGTCAAATATACAAGTTTTTGAGAACTTCAATACACTTTGTTTCATATATGAAATTTCAAACATTCTTTTACTTTATTAAGTATTATTTTCAAAGCATTATAAATGAAAGATGACTGGTTTGTCACGTTTTACCCACAAATTTTGCAAGTGAAAAGGTAAATTATATTGTCTTATTTGCAGTTGGTGCTTCACTCATTTTGGCATAAACGTTTCGGCCACTTACAGTATTTGTTGTCTCCACGATCACTTCAAGTGTGTTCTTCAGCTGATGGGGCTGTATTGGAGGCATATTCATCTTGGCACTCTCCTGCAAATAGGTCCAAGAAAAAACATTACTGAGATTATTGTAACTCACCGAAACACTTAAATAAGAATTTTTCTGAACACATGCAATTGTGAATTTGAATTTAAATCTTTTATTGCGCTTAGTTAGTAGAAGTATTATAGGAAATATTGTATACGAGTGTCTCAAGAAACCACAGTGCAGCACCAGTTAATATTTGTTGTTCTAACTTTATACGGCTGAGCACCAAACAATATATATGCCGCCCTTATATTTTATGGGAAATCAAATTCTGATCTTTCAGGTAATGAGCTAACAATCTACCAACTCAGCTACATCCCTGGTTAATTATATCAACGTGTCATTCTTATTGTTTTACATGAAACACAATAAGACACCTAAAAATTTCAAATTGCCAAAAATGAACAGAACTGAACAGACTACAAACCTTTGCTCAAGCAATGGTGCACTTTTGATACTAATCAATTGATCAAATTTGTGAAAACAGGATCTTGAACATAACTTACATCATACATGTCTTTTGGTACAGGAACTGTGAAACCAGGGTATTCAATAATCTTGCTTGTGTCAATCTTGGCTGGAAAAAAGAAAGAAGACATTTGACATAAAACACAATTATTGTTAAAATGGACCTCCCTCTTACAGTAATTAACAATATAAGAAGACTGAAGGCAGGTGGTGACGTTTCTTATGACAGTGGTAACATCGTATTACCATAGGACTATTTGTCATGTGACCTTGCCTTATTTGACCCTATGACCTCTGACCTTCTGGTATGACGACCTCCTCTTCCTCTTGGTTGACCTCTCCATCCTCCAGACTCTCTCCATGGAGATTGATCTCTGTAAACATGAAAAGAGATCTTGAATCGGAATGACAGCATCTCATATGACATTACCTTATTTTCCATATTAGCTGGAAACATATCTTGAATTTCAAAAAATTGTTTGAATTAGTAAGCAATGACATGAGAGCCTGTGGATTAGTTTCAGACTTGCATTTCTAAAAGACCTGTCTCAAATGGTGATCTTAAACCTTGAATATAAGTGTTATTTTTCCTTAAAATGAGTCTTTATTTTGGTCCTCTGATCTTAAGTCATTCAAGGTGAGGTGAGTTTGGGTTTATCGCCGCTTTCAAAAGTATTTCACTTATATCACGGCTGCTAGTATAATTGCAGGGAGAAAGCCTGCAACACCATGTGGCTACGCATTGCAGTGAAACCTGCGAGCATGGTACTGCACTGAAATTAAGTTTAGCATTGCACCCAAACCTTACTGCAGGTATAACAGTTCTCTACAGCAGACAAAGTTGCCGACCCCCTGGCGGGAATCGAACTCCAGATCTCTTGATCCCAAGCCAACACGCTAAGCTACTATAGTTTGCTATTTGTTATCCTACCCCTGCCGTCTCCATCGAACATGACAAGGCCGGAGGTATCCACCTCCGCCTCCTTCAGCCAGCCGGGCGGGTATCCCATCAGCCTCATCCGGTAGACATGCATCGGCAGTTGGCCTGGTCTTAGCCCCATAGCCTCCCGCAGCTCTTTACTGAAAGCAGGACAGAACATATCATTCACTGACATAAGCAGGAAACAGAGCCAGTGTGAAAGTTTAACTTGTCAATTCAAAGAGCAGAATTAAATGAAAACCACCTAAAGTTGCCAGTCCAGGGTAAAGTTGTCAGGTTTAAAGTCTCATTCCATACATTTGTATATATGACCATTAATGTGCATCAACAATGTCCCGACGCTCCCTTCACAAAGCACTTAGATGATCGTTAGTCAATAAGGTCACATTGTATATATCAGTGATGGCATGTGATCAATACCGATGCCATTCACGAGTTTCATAAACATGTTATCAAATGGGACCGAGTTTAGTATTTTATTTATTACTCAATGAAGTAAATAGCGCTGAATTGCAAGAAAATTGTCGTTAGCGACGCTAATTTGCAAATAGGTCACCAGTTATTGCAGTCGCTCGGCTAACATTGTGATGTCAATGAAAAACGACTATGACGTTACGTGCAGATTATGACGTTACGGCAGCCCGCGGTGGTATCACACATGTGTGTAACCAACTCATTGTTATCTAATGAGTGATCTCACCACGGTTGAGTAATAAAACGGAGTACTTTATACCTACTTCTGATATACATATCGTATGTATACAACTGAGGGTCCTTAACACTGCTGGTTCAAGCACAGTCAAGAACAAAATTCAAATAAGTCTGGAACAGTTTACCGCCAGGAGAATGGACACTTTAAAACATTCACATTTTACTTACTACAATTCCTTACTTAAACACTAACCTTAGTATTCCAGGTTTGAACTTGCCGAACCTGTCCTCAATAATCTTGTTGGATGACAAACTGAAATAAATATCATTCCATTTACAATATTTATATAATATCATTGTATTACTAACCGATCAAAAAGGTGTTTGTGTTTTGATAAATATCCTTCAAGATAAGGTAATACGTAAAGTATATTCTAATAATATGTATATCTGTCTGTGCATCAAGTAAAATCACTGGTTTACAAGAAGCTTTGAATACTGAGGTGACGTGAGTTGGGGTTTAACACCACTTTCAAAATTATTTCACTAATATCGAGGCTATTAGTATTATTGCAGGGGTAAACCACTGCCCTATCGCCCCATTTTGAATACTTACAAAAAGGAGAATTTAAATTCATGAATGAACCTTTTCTCAATACTAAGAAAATTTTTCAAAAGATTTTTCAAACGTACCTCATTTTCTTACCCATAGATGGTGAATTTTTGTCGAGGAATTCTCGTCGATTATTCTTGATACGATTGAAATCTCTGGGTTCTTTGCAATCAGACATCATGTGTTCTCCGCCACAGTTAAAACAGCTTGGTTTCGGCCTTCAAATAACAATAGCATTGTTACATCCAGCGCAGGTCCATAGAAAATGTAAGGGATGCTGTTTGAATTAGATGTTAACAGAGCAAACTAACTAATGCTTGGACAACTTCCAAAATTGTCCGACCTTCACACTTTGGACTGAGAGCTTACACCATAACTACAATTACTACAAATCTGTTTGTTTCCAAATACTCAATATGTTCTACAACTTCCAAACGCAAGGCATAACTCTTGACAGTCTCCATTACTGGCTGATTTAAGCCTTGCAGTATATCCCTCGGTTTGTTGTGCCAAGATAGTGGATCGCTGCACAGAGATCTTGAGGAAATACTGCAAGACCTAAATCAGTCAGTAATGGAGACTGGCAAGAGTTATGCCTTGCATTGGAAAGTTGTATGTTCTATAATTCTTTCTTCTTCAAAAATATTTGAATGACGGTAATATTTGGATTTGGGTGTGAGATATAGTTAACAGATCTTAAAATATGTCACAAAATATTTTAGATTGGAAATATTGGTTTAAAGTTTCACAGTGTAGGATGCTTCAATTTACAATGGTAAGATCCTGTAGATATCTGCTATCGTTGACTCACCGGCCTGCCTTCTTTCCCTTTGGTTTACTGCCGTCCTCCTCATCAACGGGGAGCGGCTCTTCAAACACCTGCTCATAGCTCACAAGGGTCAAGGGCCATGTTATATCACCAGATATTACTTTATTATTATTATACCAGATTTGATTTCATCTTTTGTGATGGCGTTGATAATGCACAGGTCCAACAACAGAACAATGAGAGGAATGGACGGAGGGAGGAAGGTAGGAAAGGTGCAAGGATCCGCCACTGGTAGTTTCAGCAGATACACTGAACAGTTTTTGAGTGCTCTGGAAACCAATCCCAATAATAACGATTAGGTCACTTCCCGAGAGGAAAAACTTTTTTTTTTCAAATTCTGATAATGTCAAAAGGCATATATATACTTTTTGGGCAAAGTTCCAGCAAGATACGATAAATGTTTTTTTAGTTCATCAGACAGGGTGATAACTATATACTACAGCATTACATACAGGCACCAAGAACTCTTGTTACATAGTTACTGGTGCTGGTAACATTTCATCACCAAATTGATACCGATGCTGCTTATTTCAAGGATACACTGGCACCTCCCATCCTTCAGTCAAACTGGGGTTGAGATTGATGAGTGGCCACCCTCGTGCGTCGACGGCAAATAGGTGATGGAACTGAGAGCATCCAATAATCTGTAAACAAAGTAAGATGTTTTAGAAGAAAACCCAAAATACATTGGTAGATACAATCATCAAAATCACCTGCTACTGTAAAGGTAAATAAGCTTAATGGAAACTGAAAGTCAAGAGTTCAGTGTAAAGTTCACATCACCATGGAATATTTAAAGGATATAAACCAATTGGTAAATCCTCTCATGATCTTCTGGGGATAATCAGATCTGAAGTGAGTTTCTTTAGACTAATTGAGAACACAGTAATTACCCTGATCTCTTAAGGAGTTTACTCAAGTCATTTCTTCCCTACTAGCCTTTGTAACAAGTGAGCCCTATTTCTTACTTCCAGCAAAATCCCTGAGAGGCGTACATTTGCAACACAGTTATTGCCTTATTATTTTTCAATGAACTATCCTCTTACATCTCTTGCTGACTTCTGTCTTGTAAGAAATATGTGCACATCACTGAAGAAGGAACTCAAGTCGTCTCATCACTTACTGGAACTTTATGCTCAGTTTGAGGTGAGTTGGGGTTTAACGCTGTATTTCACTTATATCACGGCTGCTATTATTATGGCAGGGAGAAAGCATACACATCATGCGGCTATGCATTGCGGTGAAACCTGCGAGCAACGGCTGGAACTAGCGCACCATGGGTGGTACTCAACTGAAATTCAGTGTAGCATTGCACCCAAACCTTACTACGTGTAGAACAGTTCTCTACTGCAGATAAATTTGATACACCCCTGGCGGGACTCAAACCACAGACCTCTTGATCAAAAAGCACTAGCTAGTGCCCTATCCTGGCCCCTGTTTGAATCTTTGCTGATTGCACAACTAACTTTGATTGCAACCAGGATCAGGATTCAATAGTTACAGTTAAGAAAGAGTTCCACTTGAAACAGATGTTATGTGGGAAGACATGACTTCGGGCTGATGAAACATGTAACCTCCATGTATTGATGACAGTGTTATCATCCTCTTAACTATTCCCAACTTCTTTTGGCCTCGTCTGTTTCCTTAATTTTTTTAGACAGAATGTCCTTTTAACTCAGAGGGGAGGGAGTGAATAACCATTAAGTTTGCACTTAACTCTTAACGAAGGACGAGATATCACGTCTGAAAGGTCACAGCCCTTCCATATGAGCTATTTTAGTTACATGCCATTGATATACGAGGGACGTGATATCATTTTCCCATGGTTGGAACAGTTGATATGAACCATTCATGACATAACATAACATTACATTGTCAAAACGTACACGTACATTTGAAGGACGAGGAAACACGGCGAGAAAACAGATATATAGATTTAGTATGAATAGACGAGATATCACTCTTGTATAGAAAAAACTGTGATAAGTTTGACGTGCTATCACGTCCATCGTACTTAGAGGCTAAATCTGGAAAAATATGCTCAAATGCAAGGGTTGTATATGCAAGGAGGTGATATCACGTCCTTCGGATATATGTGCAGTTGTGAAAATTTTAGCTCAAATGGAAAGAGTAAATGGAATACAAAGTTGAACAGTAGACTTACTGCATGTGCCATCCACATTGAATTGGTCCGTAATGCCACTGGTATTTTTGGGTTGAGATCAACACATGTCGGAACACTTGACTACAAAAGGAAATTATAAGATTAATATGCACTGTAACAGACCAGGATAGCCTAACTTAACCCAAAGGCCTAACTCTCAATACTCCCTTTGTTACCGGTACCGGTAATAACTTTTGATTCCTGTTATCTGCCCTGGCAAAAGGTAAAATATAACCACTTTTCATTTGTAACTTTGGTATTTTCTTTTAATTCATATCTTCAAAAACACACATTTATCATATTAGCAACTGATCAATCAGATTTGTACTTAAATTTGTTCTCACTATTGGATCCTTTAAGTAAAAGTACAGATCTACCAGATGCCCAGACCAAAAGAAAAATCAGAACTAATTCTTTAAAATTTTTAATTACTTACCTGAAGTTGAAGTTCGTCCATCTGATGTCCATACTTAGATTCATTATATTCTTCTTCAACTAGACTTGCAATGAACTGTTCTATTTGAGGGCGGTATTTTCTGTAATAAATTATTAACATGAGGTCATTCAGTACTTCATCAAACAAGCATTTTCATATCAAGCTTATTGATAAATATTCACAAAAGAGAAAGATTTGTTGTTAAATAGAGTATAATACCTAGAGAAAGAGTTGTTGTGAAAGATGACTTGCAAAGCTGGGCTGTCCTCATCAGGAACATATCTGGAACATGGAGGATTATAATTTATTGCAGACATTTTGATTTAACACATTAAGAGAAAACATCTTTCAAAGGTTTATAAAAGTGTGCTGATGTGTTTTTCAAAAATTCTTATATCATGTTACATTCATGATGATGGCGAAGATAGTTATACAGATTTTTCATTGGCAAACTGGTTGTAAGTAGCAAATAATTCCTTCTTGCCATTTAAAAAAGAAACATGTTACGTTCTGCATAATTTGCAAAATGGAATTTAAAATGCCTACCTTGTGGAGTCAATAATCTTTGCATATCTGAAATACTTATTTCCTGAACAAGTTAAGAAAAAAAAAGTTCTAACATTTCTACTCTATATTGATTGCATTTTTCATTAAGAGGAATCAGATGGACAAATTTAATAAGGACTTCCAGGAAGGGAAAAACCTGAACGAGTAGACGCCTGACGGAATGACAGAGTTCAATTCTATATCATCTGCCTACTTAGCTGCAGGGTAAGAAAATGTTTGATTTTTTGTTTCAGAAATTAGATCCCACAGATATAATTTGTTTGTACACGAAACAAAGATGTTGAACTTTTGAAATGTGTATGAAATTGAAACAGTTATTCACCTCTACCATGCAGATTTTTCAATAGAAGAAAGGTGAGTTTAACCAACAAAAGTCCAGGTAATATAAGAAATAAAATTAGTAAATTATAAGATCTACTTTGATTTCTGTGAAAATTTACCCTTTTTTCAGAAGGAAAATAAAAACTCATATCAAATTTCATATCCATTTGAGAACCGCAGCTGCAATGTGTAATTAACAGTTTCTTCATAATACAAATTCAGAATACTTCAGATGACTGATCCAATAGGATTTAAGGGCTAAAGAACAGTAAGTAATTGTTTTCAAAGTAATTTAGTTTTGAACATTTATTTCCTGTCAAACCTCAGAGCAGTTTGCAAGTTCATGAATCTGTAGCACAAGATATATGAGATCCAATTCCAAACAATAAACTCATATCTAATGTACTGTGACCTAAATACAGCAATTTTACTATTACTTTGGAGGCTAAGCAGAGTGATCCTCCACAGGGCCACAGTTTGGTAGACAGCATTTGACCACACACATTGATATTGTGAATTCTGTACTATTTTTTTAATCCCTTGGATTCCAGTAGATGATAGTTAGGAAATAGTTTGTCTAGTCAGTGTAAGGGTTGATAGTGCAGTTGATAATAACATCAATGTAAAGCGCCTGGTTATGTGAAGAACTCCCCAAATTTTACAGTGTGCACATCAATCTTATTGATTTCATACTATCTTTTTACTAGTTTTATCAGATGGATTCCTAACAGACAGACTTCTTTAGCTCTATGATATCTCTATCTTTTTATAACCCTTGGATTCCTGTCAACGATCTTTTAGGGTTAGTTTGTCGATAGTGAAGGAGTTGGTAGTGCAGTTAAACTCTTCTTTTAATTATAAATGGGTTTGGATTAGTTGGTTATAAGTGCCTGGTACACAAACAAGTGTTGCATTTGCAACAATACAACACTTATTACATTAATAAGGATACGTTCATGAAGTATTTTAAAACTCGTCTCATTTTCTTGACCTGCTATCCCCGACTCGTCGATATCACCACAGCGATTCAGAATATCTTTAGCTGTCAGTGTACGGTTTTCATTATCAGAGTTCGTGTTTTGAGTTCTGCTTTCGGTTGTCGTTTCTGTTTGAGCACCGTTTTCTAGATCACTATCGCTGTCTTCCGACGACGAATCGGCACCAAGAGAGAACACTATTCGTCTTTCGTTTTGTTTCACGTCTGTGCTAATAAATACATTCTTTGCCTCGCGTTCTTTGTCGAACTCAGAAAATAATTCTGAATCTCCGAACAAATCGGCCATGTTCGCCAAAATTCTCCCGGAAGTTGATGCCGCAGTGAATAAAATGTTGTGAAGTTGAAATGACCCCTAAAAAATCATGGTGATATAAAATACACGAAAAGAGATCAATCGTTCAACAAAATATTTACGTCAATAAGTAATAATATTTATCAGGGATGCTTTCCTTCAACGTAGTAACGGACTAAATTAGCACAAACAAAATGGCTGACGCCGAGCAAAACTCAGAAGTTCTGAGGCCTCTTTCTGTAAAATTACCACACATCAAACTTGGGGGTAAAAATGTCAGATACATAACGGTGTCCCCGACCTACAATACATTCTCAGTCAAAGAGAAGTTGTCTTCGGTATGACTCAAATTTGTTTACTTGAACAAGTGTAAATTTAAATGATTAAATTGTTTCAAATCATAGGATATTTGCTACTTATTATTCCCAGATATATTTATTAGATACAGCAGTGTATTATTTATATGGCAATATGACATTAGTGTAATACAGCTGCAAGAATCACAATAGTGTGCAGCTGTGACATCACGCGCGCAAAGGTACATGTCTCATGTTAAAGGGAGGGTTCTGTCGCCATCTTGAAATTTTAGCTCTTTAGGCCTATTTGACATTCTGACTTCTCCTCCAGAACCGCTACAGCCCCTAATTTTGTGGGGAGGTACCTTGCATCTAGGGGATCGTATTTTGTACATTTTATCTCTACAAAATTTGAGTGGATGTATCAGTTTACAGTTATATTTGAAAATTTGATAAAAACCGGTGCATATTAAAAAATAAATACAATGAAATGTGACAGAACCCTCATTCATTGCCGCTACGAGTGGGGATACGACATAACAGGGCATTGTTGATTAATCTAATACTGAATTATGTTTCACTTAATGGATTTTCTATCAACTTATATGTTTTATTATTAACAAGTTGTTAAATAAGTAAATATACAGCGTGTTTTCTTTTCACGTGATGCCAAAAATTCAAGATGGCAGATTCTGCCGATAGAACGCTCTCTTTAAGTTTCAGCACACTGTAGGCAATTTAGCTTGGTCAATTTGGGCAGGTGATGAACAGAATACTTAACTTCCTTCCATATAATAACATTATATGAATATAACATTCAGTGGAGGGTGACATCGTAATTTATCAGACCCGCGTTAAGTGTTTATCCAACGAGAAGTAACAAGGGTCTGATAAATTACGATGTCACCCGAACAAACTGAATGTTATAACGTATTTATCTTACGCATGTTTTAAAATATCATTAAAAAAGGTGTAATACCTGAATGATATATCAAACTCATTTTCCCTTGTTTAACACCACATCATAACTTTTATACAGTTATAAAAATGGTATTATGATAAGATAATTCTTTATTGTCCTTCAGGGAATTTGTTTGAAGGTTGTTTAGTATCCTCTATTTACTTTACTTGTCATGCTTCTCATTTGTGATCGCCGCTAATGGCTGCGATACTGCCGAAGCGGCGTTAAGCAATAACTCACTCACTCACTCTCATTTGTGACAGGGAAATGCTTTTCAGCAGTGGTTAAGTTTCCATGGGTGAAAACATTATCTCTTTAACGGGTGTGAATGATAAAACGCTGAAACAGTGAAACACAAAATATTTCTTTTTGCTTTAGTGATGTACAACAGTGTTTGATTTCACTAAATCAGGGTTTGTCTTTGCATGCCCTGTGATGTTTTTATCAATTAATCAAAGACTGCCAAATGAATCAATCACATGTTGACCAAGGAGTTCTATTTTGTCAATGCCTCAACAAGTGCCAGTCAAATTGCCCCATCTTCAAATAATTGCAAGCATGTTAGTTGAAAAAGCTCCTTTGCTTTGGTCAAATTTCCTCATGGCGCCATGATGGCGGGAGTCAAATTGAGATTTAATATGTACCTGTAAAACATCAACAACTCTTATTATCAAATCTAAATATATTTTTTATCTCACCGGTTTGTAATACCATGGGATATTGTTGTTGCTCCGTCTGTCCGTAATCATTTCGTTTCCGGAGCAGAACTCGAAAACCGTCCATGATATCCTTCTGAAACTTCCCATGTGTATTACTCACCAACTGAAGTGGTGCCTTTTGAGATTACTGAAATTTTTTTTTTTTTTTGTTTCCATAGAAATGTGTTGAATTTGTTCAGAGACAAGTCTGGGGTTTTCCATTGGTGAACTGCCAACCCCCCCGTCCGTCACTGATATGTGGGACCGTTGGGACTTCCGATGACTCTTGTTTTATCACTACTTACAATTTTATTTTCTGTTATCTGGATATTATTTATATATTTTATAAATAATTTAGGAAGGGAGAACCGCCAACAACCCTTAAAATTTGTTGAAAATTTTCTTTGTTTGAAGTTTTTAACTTCTGATGAGCAACAGAACCTATGTTTCTTGTTACCACTTTCCTAAGCAGGGGATATGTTATTTGACAGTGTCTGTTCATACATACATTTATACAAAATTATATTTAAAGATATTTATATATGAAAGAACTTACGGTACTGATTGGATTCTTTTTATATTTTGCACACAGAGATTGAGCTGAGTCATTTAGTGCTAAACCCATTTATCGTTTTGTCCACCAAAAATGTAGGTCTAACTGTTAGAACAAGGGGGCTTCCGTCTGATTTACTGGAAATATGTCCAAACTGTCGGATGGAAATAAATAGAATGTCTTCCTCCCACATCTCTGTCTGTATCATCAAAGTTTTTCAACTTCCTACCTCCATTCAAAGTCATTCCAAAGTCTACATAAGATAATTGAATTTTTTATGCAGCCTAAGTGATAGTTAAACTTACAATATCAATTTAATTTGGGTCATTGATTATTATCAAACTGCTAGATGTAAGGTATTTAATTAGTTACATTAAATATTGAATTTTGTTACAACTGAATAAATGTTGGGATGAAAAATATAGAATACTAAACAATGTCTCGTTTGATAACATGGTGAATGGGGTGGTATTTTAACGAGCGAAAGCGAGTTAAATACCGATGCCATTCACAAGTTTCATAAACATGTTATCAAACGGGACAGAGTTTAGTATTTTATTTATTATTCAATGATGTAAATAGCGCTGAATCGAAAAAAAATCGTTGTTAGTGACGCTCACTTGCAAATAGGTCACCCGCTACTGTAGTCAAGCGGCTAACATTGTGATGTCCACCAAAAAGGATTGTGACGTCACGTGCCGATTATGACGTTACGGAAGCACACGGTGGTTTCACATATGTGTGTAACCAACTCATTGTTATCTAATGAGTGATCTCACCACGGTTGAGTAATAAATTAAGATTTCAATTTGTGTGATATTAATTTCTGTTTCAGACTGTTGGACTGCACCTCTTTATGGCTGCCGATGTTCTGACAGGGACCGGTTCGATGGCTAAAAACAACTGTAGGATACATCAGAGGTTTGCAAAGGAAGGCTGTGCCTCCAAGTTGCTTTTTACAGGTACTAGAGAAAACGACCGTACATTGACTTAGTACAAGACTGCTTTAACCCATAACATGCTGAATTATTTAATCAATAACTTGCGGGTTCCAGGTTAGTCCGGGATAACAATAGTGAATTCATATATTCCCGCAGACAAAACCCTGAAAACGAGATTAGTTTTTCTGACAGCCAATATTTATTGTTTGGATACTGGCCAGCAACTCCTGGTTAGCTTGATGGTACCAGACTCGCTGTCTGGGAATTTCTATCAATGAATTGACATATTTTATTATATACCCAGATTGCAGATTGAATGGGATTGCTAACAGTGGCACTGTGTGGTTCTACAGCATACAAGGGGTCTTCAAGTCGGTCTTTGAGTATCAGACAAGTGAAATGCAGAGAGATTGTCTTGTAAAACTGAGGGTAAGATAGTTTGTATATTCTCAGACTTAGGATAAGATATTTGTAATATTTCCTAAATAAAGTTTGTATATTCTTAGACATAGGGTAAGATATTTGTAATATTTCTTAATTAAGTTTCCAAATTCCAATGAGGCTAACATGAAAATGTTTATAAATTTTGTTTCATAGCATTGATGCAGAAATTGTGTTTCATGTTCATTGTTCGCACCTTCAAAACCTTTTTACAAGATTTACTATAATGTTTGATATCAATATTCTTCATATTCATCCCTCATGCAATTTCAGGAACTGTGGTTACGAAGCTATCCTGATGAAAGATTCCCTGACATTATGTCACTTGGACTTTGCGACAGTGGTCTAGTTCCAACTGGTTTGTCAGATCGAGAGTTACAGGAAAAACTCAATGCATTCCAAGCCAAATTATCAACAACATTATCGCACAAAGACTTTGAAGAGCCTAGCTTGGCAAGACTTGCAGTTGAACAGTGTTTGCAACATGTGGTGGAGCTTCACAACAAGTGGCCTGCTGAAACGGAACTTTCTGTAGTGACACAGTTTCTTGAATTCTTACAACTTGAATTAGATTTCTACCACGAGTCACCGTCTAATTGCTTTCCCTTTGACCTCTTAAGCACCTACAGGTCATCGTTAGAAGATCCATCACTTGCACAAGAACTTATGGCGTGTGATTTCAATATTCCTGTAAGGAAACATTTTGCACTGTGTGCTGTTGCTGATTGGCTCGGACAAGAGTTTCACAGTCTGGAACGGACTATTGCATCTCGTGTCGAGGCTTTCAAAGAGGAACATATTAATTGTATAGATAATCTTCCTCCTGCCGAGTCTATTGTGAATGCTTTGTTTCCTTGTGCCATGAAACGATTGTTGAGCAAGTGGACAGGTCTGAGTAAGCTCCATAATGCTGCCTGTTTGAATCGGGACCACAACTACAGTCCGCCGGAGAAAAGAGCAAGAGAAGATTCCGAGCAGACAAGAAACCTTTTTCCTCTTATTCAGCTCATTCTGGAATTTGCTAACAATGCGTTGGTGTCTGGGACAGCTCATGTGGTGTTTTCTAGGCTTCGATATGCTGTCTAGCTTTATACTATCGAGTGTTGTTAACATTCGGGTTTTAGAACCACCTGTCAACACTTTGTATCTCTCGAATCCCTCGGATTATGGATACTTCATCTTTTTAAACTTGGGACAAAATACTTCCTATGGATGATCAGATGCATACGATACTGCATGAGAAGAACAATATTTATTGTTAAACAAGTTCTGTTAAACAAGTTCTTTTTACTGAGAGAACAACATTTTGAAACAGATTCTTGTATCATTTTCAAGTATGAAAACAATAAAAAAAAATCTGTATCAAAACATTGTGCTCTCCAATGTCTCCATGGATGATCAGATGCATACGATACTGCATAAGAAGAGCAATATTTATTGTTTGAAAGGAGGGTTCTATCGGGGTATTTTTTGTGGAAACGAAATTCAAGAGGATGTTCTCTTTTACACAAATATGATATAAATACATGATTAAAACACAGTAAAATTAAAATATATAAATGAAGTTAATATTTTGACGACTTTATGTTTCACAATTTGATAAAGACAAGGGCATATTTGTTGAAAAATAAAAACAATGAGAACTGGTGATAGAACTTTCCCTTTAAAAGGAGGGTTCTATCGGGGTATTTTTTTGTGGAAACGAAATTCAGGAGGATATTCCTGTTATTAATACATGATTAAAACACAGTGAAATTGAAAGATACTAAAGAAGGAAACATTTTGATGACTTTATATTTCACAACTTGATAAACACAAGCACACATTTGTTGAAAATTACAAAAATGAGAATTGAAGCCATTCATCAGCGATGCGAATGGGGAAAAGTTTGCTAGGGCAAAACAGCAAATTGTTTATTAGTTTTATGACATGTTATGTGTTACTATGTGAATATCAGTGTATGTCTTTAGTTATTAAAAAATTGCAAAATTACCTACAATATAGCGTATGTTCATTTCACGTAATGCAAAAAAATCCAATATGGTGACAGAACCCTACCTTTAAACAACTTCTTTAAACTGAGAGAACAAAATTTTGAAACAGATTCTTCTACCATTTTCAAGTATGAAAACAATTTTAAAAAATCTGTATCAAATCATTGTGCTCTCTGAATAAATAAATTGTTTATCTGTAAATATTATCCTTATTTGAATCCCAACTTCTAAAATGACTTTCAAAGAAGGAATACTGCATAATATACTTAGTGAGGACACTGTCCAAAGCTGATAAATGCCATTTTTCATGACTATGTGTTAAAGGAGTTAATGTGTAAGGATCTTTCACTGTTCACCTAGGGTCAGGGCATACAATATTTCCTTGAATACCTTGATTACCTAACGCTAGGATGATCATTTCTTACTTTTGATTTATTAATCAGCTTTTAATTTGTTGTCAAGGTACTGTATACTTTAGTACTGAACGTGTGACAGTAGAGTGCAATAAAGTTTCTCTATTAATTCAATGAAATGAGTTTGACATGACAATCTACAGTTATGCTTTTCTTGACGTCAGAATTGTGAAATGTCCATGTCATGAACATGTATATATATTGTATATATATATATATATATATATATTATTTATCGTATGTTACCTTGTTACTGGAATGTTACCACATCTGATAAAGAAACACTAATTGTCCCTTTCCATACACAGGGTAAAAGTCTTACTAAGGCCTAAAAAATAAAAAATAAATGTTTCTGGTCTTTACAGGCTGACAAAAATGATGCGATGACGCGATATTTTAATTAAAGGTACATCCATTCAGTTTCATAAAATTTTATTTGCCTTTAATACATGCCAACATACAATATGTGCTGATATCAGTTCAAATGATTTCATTCAACTTGCATATTCATCCCCTATTGCCAAAAATATAATAATTACTAGTTTCCAATTAAAATCGAGCAACATCATTATGCATGTGCAGAAACCGAAACTACACGTTTCGTTTACATGCACAGTAGTTATATGACCTATTGAACATTATCAACCCAAATTTTATATTCTGTCTGGTTTAAAAAGATTCCAAAATTACGTTTGACTCATTGGCGCGCGCCACATGCGGTGCATTGTCCGGTTTTCGTTCAGAAATTGATACTTTTACCTTCATATCGTCAATATACTAAGTCGAATATCATTAAAATGGTAGTTTTCGGTAACAGTCGGTACTTCTCGATAAAATAAGACCATTTATAACGTTTGGTATATTTGACCCCAACATCACAATGGATGTACCTTTAAGAAATAAGATATAAACAAACAAAATTTATACACTTATTTATATAAATAAAGCACAAACCCTCTTAAAAATGTGTTACTATTCCAATTAGTCAATAATCTTACCCCTACACTCCATCTCAACAGAAACGAATGACATTTTCTATTTCCAATGTTTTCTGAGGCTAACAAATTAAAGTTATCTGCCCCTTACTTTTGTTAAAAGCTAGGGAAAAAAAAGACCTGAGGCGTGGGTTTGAAACTGATGTGGGCGGAACCAGAAACAAAATTAAGCCTAATGCAATATCTGAAATGCAGATTGCTTCTCAGTCTGACCCTAGGATGCGTTTGATTCAACAACACAAGCTAAGAGTCATGCATGTGCTTTGACGTGTTTAATGAAGCTCATCGATTACTACTCAAATGTTGACTATCGACATGAGCTATTTAATTTAATTGTCTGTTGAAAAATCTAAACAATGTAAATATATGTATACATGTATCAGTGTATTAAAATTTAATATTTTAATTCATGTGTACATGTGACTTAAGTTTTCAAATCAAATTCAGCCCTGGATTTTGTAATTAAGTACCTTGCATTGCTGTGAAGGACAAGGTAACTGACAGTGTATATGTTTGTTAAATAAAGTACATGTATATTTATGTACAGGGCTGGGGATTCAAAATTATGCCAGCCGGACATGACACTTCTGATGGAACAGGAAGTAATATTTGTTCATAAATAAAGACTGAGAATGAATTGTTGTTTTCATGTATACACTAACAAATGTTCACCCTTTACACAAAACTTCAGCTTTTTTCACCTTTTGGTACAACAGAAGATGAAAATAGGTTTTTAGGTTTGTGACCTCTGTTATCCTATTTGTGGTCACAGGGTCACACAATTTATATTTTCAGAATCCCCATTGGCCAAGGGGTCTGCACATAACTTTTCAGTTTTCTGGACCTTTTTGTTCTGAAGAAAATAGGTTTTTAAGGTCCGGACCCCTGTGACTTTATTTGGTGTCACAAGGTCACCAAATGTACAATTTAGAATCCCCATTGACCAAGGTGTCTGTACACAACTTTTCATCTCCCTAGACTAAGTGTTTCTGGAGAATAATACGAAAAACTGAAACATTTATGGACGGACGCCAGACGCCATGACATGTCATAAGCCTGTCGGGGCTTTCAGGCCAGATGAGGTAAAAAGTGTCGGTCTACATATCACTGTGCTATACAGTACGGCACAGCATTATCTGCCCCATGTTTAATGGAACTGGGGTTAGATGTCACCCATCTTTCAGCCTGTGCAACTACTCAGCTGCCAGGTTCCATTTAATGGGTATAAGAGGGTGGGATAGCGCAGTGGTTAGCGAGTTCTGCTTCAGACCAAGAGGTCCGGAAACTTTTGTATCTTCTTCACGCAGTAAGGTTTTGGTGCAATGCTACACTGACTTTCAGCTCAATACCACGCATGGTTTACTAGTTCCAGCCATTGCCCACAGGTTTCACTTAATCCATGGTCATGACGTCACTCTATTGTGTTATCAGTTGATTATTATTTAGGAATCTACTGGTCATTGACTGTCCCAGTCAGGAGGGGTGTAAGGTTTAGACATTTTCAGTAATGGTACATTTTTTTAGACTGATGTATTTTGTCTTGGTGTATAGGATAGGATCTTAAAATATCTAGATAACTATAGACAAATTAATTTTGGTAATGCATGAACCTGGAATCGAACATGCAACCCTTCGCTTGGTAGTCAGCGCTTCTAACCACTAGGCCACAAGACACTGGTAGAAACCTTAGGATTGTTTGTCAGTAAGAATCCCGCGTTCCATTCAATGCACGGAAGGCATCATTCTCTTCCCACAGAGGTTAGTCCCTACAGTTTTCCGGTGCTACCCTCTGTTACATTACGCTTGAAATCGGGAATGTCCTGATTGGTTGCAATTGAATCTAGTTGTGCAATCAGCGGCGCCGTTGTAAAAGTGACATTTGCCAATGACACGTCATAATGATAAAATAAACATAAGGCCAACGTTTTCTCGTTTTCCTGTGTTTTCCTCGAACTATGCTATTTGATTTTGTGAAAACTATTGATCATAAACATAATTATAAACTAGGATTGACGCGTCAATACTTAGGTCTTCAAGACTTCTGCTTGACCTAGAACTCCATGTTGGACTTAGGGTTATTCGTCTGTTTCTCCGCTTTAAAATGAGCTATCAAACATGTCTCTATCTTCAGTAGTTTTTTTACAAAAATTCTCCAAAGAAGGTACCCCTCTGAAAACGGAAAAATCACATATTAATGGACCCCTACATTACATTTTTCACGATTAAGACAAAATGGTTAATATATTCATACTAAGCTGCTACATAGAAAATGTTGTGCTTTAATTTCCACTTAAGAAGATGTAATCATCAGTTGGATTGCATACATAATAAATGCGTTATGCTGTTCTGAATATTCAAGAAAATAGTCAAAAATGCTTAAATTTGGACCCCTAGACATCGCCTGCGATCTTTGAGGCTTAACTATCAACTTTTTGATGAAAGCGGTCAACATAAAAGTTGTTCTTCTTGAAATTGTGCATACGTAGGTGTATGTAAAACTTCAATAGCAGAAGAAGTAAAGCAGTTATGATCCTTTGAAGTTTGATTAAAATTGCGATTTTTTAAAAATGACAAACTTCTATGACTTGTCACAAAACAACTAAGACAGATTTGAGCTTGAAAAATATTGTCCTGAATAAATGACGTTTCTACATCACCATAATCTATTTAAAGTATTCCTATCTTCAATGGTTCATGATCAATAATTCCCCAAAGGATAAACACCTCAAACAGTCTCAAAACCAAAATATTCCACTGTTTTGGGAATATGCTCAAATTACGCCGAAACCATCAACTTTTATATGATAATGACGTGCTATGGAATTGTTAATCTAGTTATTAGGAAGAGATTGAAGTCAGTAAGTTTAACATAACTTCATTTATAACATAGTTATGTTCCTTTGAATGCGAGTCCAAAAAATTCAATTTTAAAAAAGTCCATTTTTCAAATCGCTGTATTCTGATAACCGTTATCAATACAGTTTTGGTTTTAGGTATCGTTTACACAGTGGCTATTCAGCTTTAAAATGAGCTATCACACATAGCTGTATGTATTGCCGTTATTTAGGAGAAGATTTTTGAAGACGCGTACCCTCAAAATCGCGAAAGTTCACCAAATTTTCAGTTTTTTCGAAATAGCAAAAAATCTATTATTACGGCCGAAAACCGCTATAGGCCTAATCGATGGGGAATGTTGTTGCCCACATTTTGGTGAAAGTTGTATGAAAATATCTTGATAAGTTCTCGAGATATTGAGGATTGAAGTTTCAACTTCAAGGGGAGATAACTCAAGAACCAGGTCGAAATTCAAAATTCGGGCGACGTACAAATCTAAGTTAGGACACGGGCTACCATCCCTGTAAATTTCATGCAGATCGAACCAGCCGTTACTTGGGAAAACTTGGAACAACATCGGTACAAATAATAATAAAGAACATTCGGATAATAACAATAGGTCTTCGAGACATACGTCTTGAAGACCTAATAAAGAAGACCAAGTCAGAGACAAATACCAATTTCATTTGCGTTATTTACATCAGACATATTCGAATGACATATGCTAATGAGCAAGACCCTTCAGAGTAAAATGCCTCGATCTATTAAGTTACCCTGTCGACATGGCCAATTAAAGATGAGTTTTCATTTGTTAAGAACCAGGGATACGGTATGAGATTTCTCTTTCCACCGCTAGGGGACTTTGGTTCTGCTCTCGATTTCAAGCGTAATGTAACAGAGGGTAGCACCGGAAAACTGTAGGGACTAACCTCTGTGGGAAGAGAATGGGAAGGCATGAAAAGGCAGATTTTTAGCTGTCAATCACACATTCGCGTGGAATTTTGCGCTGCACGTGCGTGCAAATATCCATTTCATGAGGGTCGCAGCTACTTGTACCATATCTAATGAATGAGCACCGGAATTTGCAAAATAATTTATTTTGGTGTCCCATAATTGGAATTTATTGTTTCAAATGTAAAATGATCACATATGCATGTTTCGTGACGTCATACATGGATTAAGATGGAGAATGCATTCGGAGCAGTGGATTCGTTACAAATCATCAACTCGCCACTTCGGGGCTCGTTGATTATTTTTAACGAATCCACAGCTCCTCATGCATTCTCCATTACTTCATAGCCACATGGCGTTCTCCCTGCCATAATACTAGCAGCCGTGATATAAGTAAAATACTTGTGGAAGCGGCGTTAAACCACAACTCGCATCACCTCAAGGGTATTAGACGTAAAGCAAAGCTGATGCAGCATCCAAGTCGGGTTTAAAATTTAAACATAGTTCTCCTTATATTGATTCAAAAGCTCCAGTCTCTATTTAATCTGCCAGTTGTACACAGTGACAAGCAATAACTCATTACCTCAACTGACAGTTATCATTTCAAGTCTTGTCCAAGTGGTGATCTTTACTACGGTAGATACGTCAAGGCTTTGTTCTTGCAATGCCAGTTTGTTTTTATCCCCTGCCGCGTTAAGCGCGAAGCGGGGGATATAGTATTCGGCTGTGTCCATACGTACGTCCCTACGAAATGGAATAACTCCAATACTATTCACTGGATTCTTTTCTTTTGTTGCATATGGGTTCATCATAGGAAGAGTAATGTTCCTACAGAGGTTTGTGACCTTGACCTTCATTTCAAGGTCACAATGAGACTTAGTCATTTCACCCTTGTCAGCGGGATGTCTCAATAACCATTCCCTGGATTCTCTTCAAATTTTACTCATAGCTTCTCCAAGGAAAGATCACGGGCTGATGAGATTTTGGTGACCTTGACATTATTTTCAAGGTCACAGTGGAACTTTGAATTTTTCGACATGTTAATGTACATGTAAAGCTTGTCAGCGGGATATCTCTAGAACCATTCACCGGAATTCCATCATTTCTTACATAGAGCACCTTCTAGGAACGACGACAGGCTGATTAGATTTTGGTGATTTTGACATTATTTTCAAGGTCACAGTGGACCTTTGCTTTTTCGACATGTTTATGTACATGTAAAGGTTGTCAGCAGAATATCTCAAGAACCATTCACCGGAATTTCATCATATCTTACACAATGCAAAAGGACTGATTATATTTTTGTGACCTTGACATTATTCTCAAGGTCACAGTGGGATTTTAAATTTTTCGACATGTTAATGCACATGTAAAGGTTGCCAGCGGGATATCTCAAGAACCATTCATTTCTTACATTATGCACCTCCTGCGGTGGGGGATCATGTCACTATAGTGACAACTACTTGTTTATTTCATTTTCGCCATGGCCTGACTGGTGACACTACGCATACAACCTAAGCATTCTTGGTTTTTGAAATTAAATGGTTTTATTGAGGAAAGGCACTAAAATTGTCGTGTCCCCTATCAACAAAAGAAGAGTGAGGTGAGGTTGGGGTTTAACGCTGCTTTCAAGAGTATTTCACTTATATCACGGCTGCTAGTATTATCGCAGGGAGAAAGCCTGCAGTGCCATGTGGCTATGCATTGCGGTGAAACCAGCAAGCAAAGACTAGAACAGTCAACAGATCAATTAGTCTTTCAACAGGAATTTAATGAGCTCCGTAAAGCTCTATAAAGCAAAAGTCACCAACGGTTCTAGGTATGGTCAAACAATTGCAGCAGCAACTGTGACCCCATCCAAAATGTATGCTTCTAGACTGCATGATGGCAGCAGCATCTTTTCTGTGGATCTAAGGCCATCCACCATATTAACAATGGTGCTCTGAGAGCAGAAGAGCCCCCGGCTTCCCTATCCTCCAAATCGGCAGTTTATTTGTAAGGGTAATTACATGAAATATTAAAAATAAATCCGCATGTCAAGTATCGAAGGTCTATCACCAATCAATAAAAAAATTATGGCCGTGGCTAAGTTTCTCACAAAATGGATTCTACATCAAGGTCTCTTAGTCACGGGCCATAACTCTGAAAACATTAATCCGATCGGTTAAAAAAAAGCACATGCGTATCACCGATATTTATTGCAAATGGCAAATGAGGTTGTACAGGTAAACTGTTAGTACAGCCAGTGCTAGTGCCTGTCTCTAAAGGTGTGGGTTCGAATCTCACATGAGACTCATTCCGGAAAAGTAAAAAAAATATTTGCATGAAGTATGATCCCAAATATAGTTGTGTGTACGTTGTGACCTCTATACCTTAAGGAATCTTCTTCATTCCACTCTCGATAATCCAGAGTATACGCTCCGATAAATCTACTCAGTATACTCTGGATTATCAAGGATGTCCTCATTCTGGAGAAGCCGAAAATGTAAAATGTTAACGGATGAAGCCCGACGGTTGGACGATCAGAGGACGTACCATACAATATTCACCATACAAGAAAAAGGAAAACCTGAAACTCAAACAAAATCTTGTAAAAATGATTGATGACCTTGAAACTGAAATTGATTCTTCAAATGATATGGATTCCAAGCTAAAATTACAAAAACAATTAACAGATGCAAACGAAAGATTAGAGATAATTAATAAAAAAAAAAAAGAAAGAAATAGAAGGTATACTCATGAGATCAAAAGCAAAATGGAAAGAAGAGGGAGAAAAACCAACCAATTTTTTTTCTATCGCTAGAAAATAGCAACTTTTTAAATAAAGCAATATATAAACTTGAAAATGACCAAAGAGAAATACTTTAAAAAAAAAGATGACCTTATAACGGAAATTAATCGTTTTATCACAAACTGTACCAAACAAAACCGTGTGATAAGGTTAATCTAAAGAATTACTCAAAGATATTGACGTACCAAAATTATCTAAAGATCAACAGGATTCCCTGAAGGAAAACTAGAATATGAAGAAGTATTAAACAGTCTTAAAAAATGAAAAACGAAAAAAGCCCTGGATCATCAGGTTTTACTGTTGAATTCTTTTGGCCGAATATCAATGAATATCTTCTCAGGTCACTGAATTTAGCTTACGAAAAAGGAGAATTGTCACTGACTCAAAGACAAGGTGTTATAATATGCTTTCCTAAAAAAGGAAAACATAAACATTTACTTAAAAATTGGAGACCAATCTCATTACTGAACGTAGCTTATAAAATTGGATCCTCAACTATTGCACACAGAATTAAAACTGTACCACCAACTATAATTAATGAAGATCAAAAAGGATTTATGTCCAATAGATATATTGATGAATGTATCCGTTTAATATACGATATCATTGATTATACTGAATATATGAAAATACCAGGAATTCTACTTCTTAATGACTTTGAAAAAGCTTTCGACTCGGTTGACTGGAAATTTATTCAAGAAATCCTAAAATTCTTTAATTTTGGAACATCTGTCACAAGGTGGATAAACAATTTTTTCAGTAACATCCAATCATTCGTTGTTATGAATGGGTTTCTCTCAAACTACTTCGACATATCAAGAGGATGTAGACAAGGAGATCCTAATTCTCCATATATATTTCTTCTGTGCGCCGAAATTTTGGCCATACTGATTAGGAATAATGATAAAATGAAAGTGATACAAATTGAAGAAACAGAATACCTTATTTCTCAATACGCTGATGACACTTCACTTTTATTAGATGGCACCGAAAAATGCTTCAGGCGACATTAGAAACACTAAGCACATATGCCTCATTTTCAGGCTTAAAAATAAACGTGAATAAAACACAGGTATTATGGATAGGCTCAGAAAAAATTTCCCCAAAAAGATTTTGTCAGAACTGGAATTTGGACTGGTGTAACGATTCATTTTTACTGCTAGGTATCATATGTACACACAATCTCGCGGAAATGGTCGAGCGAAATTACAAAGATAAACTCAAGCTTTTAAAACTATGTATGAATCAGTGGTTAGCAAGGGACCTCACCCCCTTAGGAAGAAATGTTATATTGAAAAGTTTACTATTACCACAACTAAACAACCTATTCACTGCTCTCCCGAACCCAGATGATCAAATGATAAAGGAAATTGTGCAACATGGCTTTAGATTTATATGGAAGAACAAACCTGATAAAGTTAGCAGAGCTACCATCACAAAGAATTATGATCAAGGGGGAATACGAGCCCCAAATATTAGAAGTCTTATTCAATCGCAAAAAATGTCATGGATAAAAAGAATAGCAAATTCTGAATCCAAAATACAGAAACTGTTACAAGCCAATATACAAACATATATAAATAGCTTCATACAAATATGTGAAACACATACACAGGAATCCGTTATAACACCCGAAACTATTCCTTTTGGAAAGATACGTTAAAATCTTGGGGTAAATTTTTGACTGAAAAGTTAAAGAACGCACACAACGGAAATGATATCCTTTCCCAGCCCCTGTGGCTAAATGATAATATAAAAATAGGCGGAAAACCACTTAATTATAAACATTACTCCAGCAAAGGTATTATTTACATAAATGACATGTTTGATAATCAAGGAAATTTCGTTACTGTGGAACAATTAAGAAAAGCATACGGATGTACAACACATTTTTTGGAACTACAAGGAATTATACAATCCATTAAATTCTACTGTAAATTCACTAAAGTCCATATTGAGAAGAAACTCCAAACACCATTTCTACCTTACTTATTGCAGAACATCATAGGAGATACAAAAGGTTGTAGAGATATTTATGACATTCTTATATTTGAAAAAAAACCTAAAAAACTTTAGCATACCGGGAAAAGTGGCAAAATGAATTAAAAGGATCCATTGAGGAACACACTTGGGAGACAATAGAAATAATAACATTTAAATCCCATAATAGCGTGAAAATCACTTGGTTCCAATACATTATACTTCATAGGTTTATACCTACAAATGATTTGTTAGCAAAAATGAAATATAAAGACACTAATATGTACATTCTGCAAATCTAAAACCGAATCAATATTACACTTATTACATGAATGTAAAATCATTGAGAATATCTGGAAAGAAATCGCTAAGTGGATATATATATATATATATATATATATATATATATATATAAACTGGAACGACAATAATATTCTCTAGAAAAAACATAATTTTAGGATATCCCGAAAAGAGAAACTATGTTCTAAACTTAATCATATCAGTCGTAAAATATAACATACACAAAATGAAACAAGGAGATAAAATACCAAACTTGAATCACATTAAAGAAGATATCAAAACAGCATACAATATTGACCGCTATAACGCCTACCCAGAGTGTAAATATGATAATTTTAGATAAGAAGTTAGATCAAACTGACATCACAGATAAGACGTTAGATCGAACTGACATCACAGATAGGCGTTAGATCGAACTGAAATCACAGATAAGACGTTAGATCGAACTGACATCATAGGTAAGACGTTAGATCGATCTGGATGAAAGCCTGGTCGATATCTTCTTCAACTGAATGCACTGGCCACACCATCTGACCTGGGGGAGCAGTGACAGCTCCACCCCCACAGGTACTCGTAAACCACCACCCTCCACCCACAGACTCTGCACAACCCCCGCAGTCTCTATCCCGGGTACAGAACCGTCTGGGCTTCTGGCTCCCATCAAATGCATCATCCCCATGCTCCCAGGATTGCGTGAAGACCCGGATGAAGTTGATCTCGTAGTCGTCAGCCTCCGCCTTGATAGTGAACCCTTCCATGTAGACACTAGCTGCAGCAGAGTAGTTGCTGATGACGTTGTAGATGTTCAGCTGGTACGTAGCGTAAGTATTGAGCAGGTAGAGGGTCTCCAGACCCAGGAAATATTCGCAGTCGATGTCCCCGAAGCCATCCTTGTATTCCTGCCATGTCCTGTTGAAGCTGATGGGGGTGCAGCCAGCAGGGGGCGGGACGGTCCTCTTGAACACGTAGATTGTCCCCACCCAGTCACAGTTACACCAAACCTCGAATGTCCTCGGGGAACCGAAGGGCTGTATGTCGTAGAAGCCCTGTCCTCGTATTCCAAGCTGGTACCCTTCTCTGCAACCTGGCGACCACAGATGAAAAATGAAACGTTGATATCTTTCTCTTTTATCATCATTCCAAGCTGGCGTCTTCTCCTCAACTTTGCGATCAAAGAAGCATTTAGTAATATGTAATTTTCGATGGTAATATTTACCTCTTTTAACATTTCTTTAATTATCTACTTTTGAGACTCTTGAACTTGAAAACTCGACAATTCTTCCGAAGTGCGTAATAATGTTATTAATATTTTGAGTATGTATTCATTAATTGGTTAGAATAGGTCTCAATACATGTCGTAATCCCTCCCCTTTTTAGCTTCGTAAATATTAATTAGTATCCAGATTAATATGGTAAATATTTAATTGATTAGTGACGAACTAATATGGCTCACTGAAGTTAACCAACAACAATATTTGAATTATCGAAACGTTGGTTGAATGGGTTATTTTAAAATCTGGTGAACGTTTCATCTATCAAATGGCCCATGTAACTCTTAACCTCTTATAATAATTTAAGCTCTTTGAATCGAGCTCTTTTCCGGGAGAACATCCTTGCCAAAGGAAGTCGGACCTAGCACATCTGAGGATGAGAGCTCTATCCATTAGGCTACTGATAGCATAATCGTTGAACGAACTTGCTACTCCATATGAGGCCTGAATCTAGTTTAGAAGTAGAGTGTTTCTATGGGTAAGTGTAAACGATTGAAAAGAGTTCCAAATGTAATACTGATATTGTAGAATTCAGATAAGTCAATATGTTATACCAAATAAATAGCGGCTTAAAAGAAAACAATTACAACATTTAGTAGATATCTACTCAACACAGATTGCCTCTCTGGTTTAAGTACGCACTTACTGCTGCGGGTACAAACTGAGGCATTCGGCAGGTGGAGGGTTAATAATATCTTATATATTTAAGAACATCCCTGGACACATACATGTATATATGATACTTATTCTGCTACATGTTAAAAACAGAATAACCGATGATAGAAGCTCATTACTATGAGATGTGTCCCTTTCCAAAAATTCTAGCATATTTACAAGGCACAGACGAAGCGAAGCGAAGTTCGAAAAACATATGACCTGATCTTGAAGATTAGATAAAGCATGATTTGCTTACTTCTTATAAGTCGGCAGCACTGTGGACCGGCAAATCCCCACACGCAGACGCAAGTTCCGCTGTCATAGTAGGCGCCGTTACAACACGGGTTAGCGGCCTCCTGCGAACAAAACGCATGTGCTTCAAATATTTGAATATGAAGTGATGTAAAAAAGAAAGTGTATCAGATATTTTGGGGGTTAAAAACAGTTTTTGTGAACAGAAATTCATAAAACCTTACAGTAACATGTGAAAACCTATTAATTTCTTCTTTTAAAGATTGTGAAACTGCGAAAACTGTCACGCGAATTTTAATTTTCGAAAAAAGTGATATGCACGCATTTCAGGAAATGCACGTGATGACAAAAAGTATAAAACCAGTGGCAGACAAGCCAGACTGCAGACAGGCTGTGAAGTGAGAGACCACGGGTGACCACGCTCCAGGAGGACCGCTACATCCGGGGAATCCATCAAAACACCGCTTCATTCCTGCAACAGCAATGGCACTCGGACATCGCATCAGTCGACAGACATCATCCATAGAAACCTGAATGCGCAGAGGTACAGGGATGAGATTCTGCAGCCAGTTGTCCTCCCTTTCATCAACCAACAGCCCTAGCCATCGTCTTCGAGCATGAGGGAGGGTAAAATCATCAAACCTCATACCTACCTTCTAACCTTTTCTCTTCCTCAAGCTCCAAAAACAATAAATGACGGCTACTACAAACTCCAAACTGAACTCTACACCCCAAGCCTTCTCCGTTGCTACGGTTGTCATAGGTTTGGTCAAATGAAGCAACTCGTGCAGAGCTGATGACCGTGTTTGTCCCCGCTGTGGCAAACTCGAGGATGAAAGCCATCAGGAGGACTGCAAGCAGTTTCCGAAATGTGCAAACTGTTCTGGCGAACACATGGCTTTCTTCACGGAATGTCCAAGCTGGCAACTGGAGTCAGAAATCCTAAAACTATAATTCACATAAAACATATCCTTCCCTTCTTCAACCATAGGTACCATGGCATTTCCTCTTCTATCCCTTAAAGAGAATGTCAAACCGACAAGTTCTTTAAGAACTGCAAAACCAAATCATTACCCAAAACTAAATCAAAACTCAAACCAGACATCTAACTCCAAAACTGCACACAAAACCAAACCCAACACTTCAAACCGCACTCCCAAAGGGCACAAGAATGCGCTAGAGATCTACAACACGTTTGGATTTCTTGACCTTGGCTCTGATGACGTCCTTGTGGACGTATGAGACACGGCGTCACTTAACAACTCGCCCAAAAAGGGACAGAGGGTTCGATCCTTGGACCGTCGCCTTTCTCTAGTAAGACGTCCATCATAATATCATAATATATTTTTTTTCCTCGTATCTATGGCGATTCTCCAGTGGAATTGTCGAGGCTTTAAGGTCAATTTAAGGAATTGGGCTTGTTAGCCCAAAAGTATAATCACCAAGCTATTTTCCTTCAAGAAATTCATCTAAAAGATTCTGATAAGGACGCAGTGAGACCATTCACTATTTACAATTACAATGCGCAATAAATTTTCAATGATAAGATGGTTGGTTGAAACATCCCTTTGTCCTGTTCAACCCCATTTCATTTAGACTTGTCTACCTTTGACCATGTGAAATATCAAAGGCGCTGTAGCACTTTCTCACAAAAAGGCAAATAAGTGTTAGCAATGACTAAATGAATCTCATGAATCAATCAAAAGAGTTCTAATACGAATGTATATGTTTCGGTTAAGCCATGCAAGTTCATTTCTCATTGAGTGGCTATTTTAATGCGTTCACATTAAAATGGCCGCTCGAAGGTAGTTCAAGTAATCTGACTGATGTAGCGATACCTCAACACTTGTTGAGGTTTAAATACGAGGGGCGTTTAATAAAAAATTCCCCTCACCAACTTCCCTTAAGCGGAAGAAATAGAAATTTCACATGTGATATGTAGCATGTCTCCATAGGTCAAGCGATGTCTCATATTTTTAAAATATTCATTCTTTCTGTCAGCACATGTCTTAGAGTAGAGTATGGTATAAAAATGGAGGTTGTTGAGTACAGAGCGGTTGTCAGGTTTTTATTCTGGAAGGGTCGTACTTTTGAGACTTTTGATAAGATGAAAGAAACGTATGGAGAGGATGCCCCATCGTATGACGTTGAGCATCGTCAGTTCAAGTGTGGTCCGACCTCCGTGGAAACAGCTTCAATTCCAAGTCGACCCCAGTCAGCCATTGATGATGACTCAATCAGGCAAGTGGAAGCTGCACTTTGGAAGATCGCCGAATTACTGTCCGTCAACTTGCCCAAGATGTCAATATAAGTCTGGGGTCTGTGGAGAAAATCAATCATGACCATTTGCACACGCGGAAGTTGTCAGCTTGGTGGATACCCGACTGCTCACCCCTTTCCAAAAACAGGAACGAGTCGACTGCTCAAAAGCTTTTTTTTTTAGCAATGTGCCAAGAAAACCAGGATAACTTTTTCGACAGACTTATCGCACAGGGTGAAACATTGGTCCATCACTGTGACCCTGAAAGTAAAATCCAGTCAAAGCAGTGTAAGCATCTTCAGTCACCACCCCCTAAAAAGGCACGGGTCCAGTCCTCGGCAGGCAAGGTTATGCTCACCGTATTTTAGGATCAGCATGGTGTAAACATGATGGATTTTTTGGAAAGGGGTACCACAATTACTGGGGCATACAACGATAGTTTGCTGCAAAAATTGCGGAAAGCTATCAAAACCGAGAGACGCGGTATGCTCACTAAAGGTGTCCACCTGCTTCAGGACAATGCTCCTGTCCACAACTCACGTGTAGCTCAGATGGAAGCACAGACATGCGGCTATGAAATACTTCCTCACACACCGTATTCTCCTGACCTTACACCATCTGAATTCTTCCTCTTCCCAAACATGAAGTCATTCTTGAAAGGCACTTGTTTCCCTGATTATGAAACCCTCATTAATGAGGTCAAGTCCTGGCTTTTGACAAGATCTGATGCCTGTTACAAGAAAGGCCCAGAAGGCTGCATCAAGCGATGGGAGAAATATGCCACACTGTGTGGTGCCTATATAGAGAAAGACTAATAAATTACCAAGTTTCGTTTCTTTCAGTAAATTAGAAGTCTATCAGGGGAAAGCTTTATTGAACGCCCCTCGTATGAGAACCCTCAAACTTACCCAGAGGAGCACAACCCTCTTTGGAAGTTTTCTTAGGCTTAATTTTCTGCCATATGCCTTGTGCGTATATGTGATGAAAAAGTCAATGCAATTGCTCTTGTTGTGGCTTTTTATAAAGTTCTCATTGATGTTGCAACTGAAACTATCCCTTCGGCAAATCCACGCATTCACAAGCCATGGTTTAACGAAACCTGCGATACCGCCGTTAAGGCACGTGAAAAAACTGAGCACAAGCTCAGTAAACGACCTACAAGAATTCATTAGCTAACAGTCGCAAAACTCGAGCTAAAGCTCGACGAACTGTCAACCATCAAAAACGCGAATCTTGGAGAGACTGTCTCTAAAATCAATTCCAGAGCATTGATAAAGCAAAGTATGGAATACGATCAGTAAAATTAAAGGAAAATGTTTAACAATAAAGCATCTTAAGGTCAATAATGACCATCTCACATCAAAATTTGATATTGCCAATAAGTTAGTTCAAACAATTTCTAAAAATTCTAAAAAGTATGTGCCTGCTTTCCAAAAGTACCAAAAGAAAGGAAAAACAACCACTTAATAGAGAAGATTATAATGAACATTTCCTGTCTGCCAGAGCTTCAAAATGCACTTTCTAAAACTCATGATACAGCTGCAGGCCTTGATGAAATCCGTTATCAGCTTCTAAAACATGTACCAGAACCTTGCCTTGAGGCTTCAGGTATTTAATCATATATGGGAAACTGGTGAATTTCAATTTTGTTGGCACAATGCTACTATTGTACCCGGGAAGGATAATACAGATCCTTCCAATTACCGCCCTTTAGTTGCGTATGTAAAACTATGGAACGGATGATCAATGATCGTCTAGTTTGGACTTGGAAACTTATAAAGTACTTACTGCAATTCAATATGGTTTCCGCAAACAACGAACAACGCAGTACCACTGATCATCTGCTTAGTTTAGAATCATTTATTCGTGATGCATTCATTAATAAACAACTTGCTATGTCTATCTTTTCGATTTAGAAAAAAACTTACGACATTTTACATGGAAGCATGGCATCCTAAAATATTTATTTGCATTTGGTTTGCGATTTCGTATGCCTTATTTTATATTCAACTTTTTACATGACTGCCAACCTTACTGATCAAGCAATGGGTGTCCCACAAGGTAGCAGTTTATCTGTCACATTATTTAGAATCAAAATCAACAGTCTGGCTAAAGTTTTAAATTTCACTTTTTGGGGACGATTTGGGAGTTTAGTGCAGAAGCACCGATATGCCATCAATCGAGCGTGAATTGCAGCTCTGCCTCAATAAAATTCATAAATGATCGTTGGAAAACGGCCTCAAATTTTCTAAAGCCAAAACATCTTGCGTGCATTTTTGCAATATGCGCAAAATGCAAAAAAATCAAGAACTTTGTCTGGATAAAACTCCAATCAAAGTCGTCCTTGAAGCCAAGTTTCTTTGTCTCATCCTTGATACATACTTACTTCACCTCTTTGCTCCATAGTGGAGCATAAGGTCGTTGCAAGATTTCTCCACCCAACACGGTCCTTTTGCTTGGGTCTCTGCCTCGCCCCAGGTGATCCCGATCTTTCCAAGTTCTGCCTCCACTGTCCTCCTCCAAGTTGTTTTTGGCCTCCCTCGTGGTCTTTTGCCCTGTGGTGTCCATCTTAGTGCCGTTCGGGTGATACTGTTTGTTGGCATGCGTAGGACATGACCTAGCCATCTCCAGCGTCAAAGTGTGATCTGTTGGATGATACAGGTGGATTTGGTTTGGCTCAACAGGTCTTTGTTGGTGATCCTTTGTGGCCAGAATACTTGGCATGGTGATCCTTTGTGGCCAGAATACTTGGCATATCTACCATGGTGGAAGCTTGACTTCATTTCGGATTTGTGTTGATCCTGTTCAGGAGTATTCTGCAGAAAACTTTTCTGGCTGTTGAGAGCAGTGTACCGCCTCTCCATTTGTCACAGTTTTCCAAGTTTTGATAATAATTTTTCATTTATCCTACACATTAAAGCAAAATGCCTAAAGGCATTAGACCTTTTAAAAGTCGTTCCAAATAATAAATAGGTCACTCATCCGATCCAAACTTGATTATGGATCCATAGTATATGGATGTGACCCCCCCCCCCCCCCCCCCCCCCCCCCCCCCCCCCCCCCCCCCCCCCCTTCAGGCCTTCAGAACTTCACCTGTTGAAAACCTTTATGTTGAAGCTGATGAGCCATCTCTGGCAGATCGGCGCATCAAGATGGCACTTCAATATGTTACTAAACTTAAACCCTTC